>CM062296.1:201908672-202508672 GCA_031216915.1 Pictodentalium vernedei | reverse complement strand
TTTTTTTTGAGGGGGGGGGGGGGAGTAAATACCTTCTTACCCCCTGGTTCCCACGCCACTGCTTCTGCTGTCATCTTGACCACTACCCCAGTTCTAATGTTGTATCTAATCCCCCTCCCCTCCCCCTCCCCAGGCCCATGCCCCAACCCAAGTTTTCCATTTTTCCTTGTTATTTTAAATTTCTTGCCTGAAGTTTCCTATATGGGTTATCTTGGGGGCGGAGGGGGGAGGGGATGACTGATTTTTTTTGGGGGGGGGGGGGGGCAGGGGGGGGGACATCGAATCTAACCTGCGGCAGCCACGTTGGGTCCTTGGGCAAGACACTTAATCTCCATTGCCCACGTGGAGGCTCGGTGGCGCTGTGTATTAAGGCGTACTGCACGTAGATGGTGCACCTGTCTTTAACCAATGCTTACGCTGCTTGTGTGGAGTTAGTACGTTTGAGATTCTGACAGTTGCTCGCCCAATATCTTTGGATATATGTCATTCCACTAAGATCACGGAGTACAGTGTTGTAACATATGTTGACCCATCATTTGTCAGTTATGAGACCAAGGATTTTAAAAATGATCTCGCTTGGCAGCCATTTTGGACTCATTGTGGATAAAATTGAAATTTCTTTGCATTTATGAAAGTGATATATTACATTCTTACTATTCAGCCCATTACTGGTGTTCTGATAATCCACAGTGCCGAGATTGTAGGCCAAAATGTCCGATTTTCAGGCCTATTTTTGATGTTTTGAAAAGTTTTAGCAGAAAAAATACTTTTGGTAAACTTTTGTTACTAGTTGCTTATGGAAAAGTGTATTTGTGACGAATCTGTGAAAAATTTTAGGTCATTAGGCCATTCGGACCAGAAGATATTAGTCAATGAAAATTTGAGTGTTTTTTTTTTCCAAGTTTGGTGGCCATTTTGGACACATTGTGGAAAAATCGAAATTTCTTAATATTCAGTCCATTACTGATGTTCCGCTAATTCACAGTGCCGAGATTTTAGGCCAAAATGTTCGATTTTCAGGCCTATTTTTGATATTTTGAAAAATTTTGGCAGAAAATATAATTTTGGTAAACTTTTGTTTCCAGTTGTTTATGGAAAAGTGTATTTATGAGAAATTTGTGCAAATTTGCGGTCATAAGCCCATTCAGACCAGAAGATACTGGTCAATGAAAATTTGGGTGGGTTTTGGCAGAAAAAAGTTAACGCCCAAAGTGAAAAGCTTATTGACAAGAAAAAGTATAGCTGTCTATAACCCTGCGAAGTTGTAACGAGATCAGTAAGAGCGTTCTAGGGAATTCCGCTCTTGTAAAGTGTTGGAAAAAAGAAAGAAAGAAAGAAAAATAATAATTTCTTTTCCCGTACAATAACAAATGTCTTTTCCTTTTAGGTAAAGCCAAATCAGCCACTTCGTTCATGAAAATGAACCTTTCCATTGTTATCAAGCCTCAACAGGGACATACAAATAGCGAATGTAGGAAAATTTGAAAATTCAGATGGTTTCGGTATTCAACAATTGGTTCTGTTCGGTATCCCCATGAGATTGGCGTCGGTTCGGTTTTTCGGTATATTGCCCATCTCTATGAGTTACATCCACTTTTGTAATAACTGCTGAGTTTTGTCATAGCTCCTGCTTTTTTATACAAAATGCCAGTTTTTGTCATAGCTCACTACTTCTGTGGTAAAATCACCAGGAATTGTTACAAACTGAGGTCACGAGTTTTGAAGTGAAAATCGACAAGTTTTGCTAATAAATATTTCACCCTTTTTGTCATAGAAATCAAGACATTACATTTCGCAGTGAATAAACCGTAATTTGGACATACCGGAAGTGTTGATCGTCGAGGGAGACATTTCTATTTTTAGGAACAAAATTTTTAGAAGCATTTATTTCAATCTAGTGGTTTTGCTGTATATTGATAAAATAGATCGTGGATTCTTCATGGAAACATAACTATGCTATTGTATCACACGCGGACACCCGAAATTTCTGATTACTGGCACATTTCGAGTGAAAAAACTTCTTTTGATCATCTCAAAAAATCCTTTTTACCGCAGAAATTCTCTCTCCAAATGTCATTTTAGCACATTTTCTGCATCGAATAGAAATTCTAATATTATCCCGGACATTGGCCATCATGTCCCCGACAGAAAACGTACCAAGCCTATATTCAAAGGAAGAACATATTCGCAAAAGGAAATGATTTTTTGAGGAAACCAACTCATTTTTCACTGTACGCCCAGTCATGTACGACCTTTATCGGTAGTTGCCATGTCATACAACATTTAGCTTAGAGGTCTGGTGAAGGAACTTTTGTTTCAGCTACAAGAAATGGTGTCCCGATAGCGAAAAATTCAAATCTTGTTTCATGTAAGATGTGAAACTGTGTCGATAGAGCCCACATTATACACACACAACTTTGAAGGCGACACATGATGCATACAAAGCCTACAATGTTTTCGCGAGTAAACGCATTACATCGTTGTATTATCTACCAGTGATTACTAGTAGTCCATTAAATGCATTTCAAACTTATCATTCAATGTATCAGCCTGTATACTAGAATTTACCAAAATTTTATTAAATTAAATACTCTTCGACAAAAAAGATTGAAAATAATAAAGACATGCAGTTTTTTTTTTGTCTTGTCATACATGTATTCAGACTAACTGCGATGATCTTGGTCCATGATCGATTTACTAAATATCAATAATAATATTAACAAATATAATTATAATAGAAATTACTAGTACAATTCCTAATCCA
The DNA here is from genome assembly GCA_031216915.1 of Pictodentalium vernedei. Taxonomy (NCBI): domain Eukaryota; kingdom Metazoa; phylum Mollusca; class Scaphopoda; order Dentaliida; family Dentaliidae; genus Pictodentalium; species Pictodentalium vernedei. The sequence goes on along the minus strand of CM062296.1, from coordinate 202,505,908 downwards.
TGATGCTTTGTCTATCATTCCTTTGTCTATTATGGAACCATAGCAGATATGTCAACCTTAGAAAGTGATGAAGTACGTGGTACACATGCCGTGAAGTGAACAGCGCGTATGCCGTCCGATATACTTTAAAGCTGAATAGACATGTCCGTTCTCGACACAATACAGATGTTCAAAAGGAGAAACAAATCTCGCCAAGACGTTTCGAACGTTTCAAATTGTATTCAAATAACTTGACAATTTGCCAGCCCTATCGAAAATATTCTGACTAGCTGATATGTCCTTATTTGTCCACGCTGCTTCCATCAAAAGTGTCATTTGACAAAGTTAAATTGTAATTGTTTCCAGTAGCTTTTTACTCATTTGTGTCAATTTTCAGCTTGATACCTTCAGTAGTTTTCAGGGTGATGTCCTTCTGTGCAGTGAAGGTCAATTCAGGTCAAGGTCACATCGCGTAGGTCCAACAACCTACCACAAAATCTTTCCGTGGCGAGAGGTCTCTATGTACCAAATTCCAGTCCGATCGGTTCAGCCGTTCTCGAGACATCAGTTCAAGGTTATTTTGAGATCAGGGCCATCTAGCACGGGCCAGACCAAAATACTTTCCTGTATTAACGTTACTCTAGGTACAAAATCTCATCCTGGCCGGTCTGATAGTTTTCTTAATACTATTATAGGATCATTTCCTAGTGCAATTTGAAGGTAGTTTGAAGGTCAACACCATCCCGCTCGAGCGAAAAGATTTCCCGCGGCAAGATACCTCTAGACACCAAATTTCAGTCAGCCTGATCGGCACAAGAGTTTCCGATTACACGCGAATTCGTATTGTGTTGAATGATTGGCGCTCAGTGCAAATGTTAACTATGGTGCAGGGGTGGGGGGATCATATTTTTCCCGAGGACAAGGCGGGGGTGGGTGGGTGGGTTGGTCAAAGGCTCAGAAAACACTTTTTTCCATGCCTTCAATTTTTTTCCTCTGAACTTTTATCTTCAAATAAGTGATGCGAACTCATCAGGAAAGCTTGTGTAGTTTTTTGACGCCACTCCATCTCCTCTGAGTTAACAGGGGGATGGGGATTACTAGTACAGAATAGGGGCTAGCAGCATGCGAATGTGGACAGACGTTCACCCTTTCCCATCACACCATCATTGGTTCACGGTTTTGAAAAAAAGTTGAACCAGTTTGAACGAATTATTTACGTAATCTTACATAATTGTAATCTAACCAGATCTGACAATAAAAGGATTCTTCTCATCGTGAATAGTAGATATCATACAGTGACATAACGCCATTTCCCAATGCAACTGACAACTTTCACAGACTCTCGTTATGTAATTATGAATTTCAGTCATGCACATCTATGAACAAAATGCAGGGTTGTTATTGTTCATTTAAGCCTTAGGCTTAGTGGGTAGCCTTCAAACCAATTCCCCTTAACGTGTGATATGCTGCCAGAAAGGGAGGAACAATCATTTAGGCAGGAAACTATATCTTATTGATAGTGGTTGTTGGCAGTGGAAACGCTCTATCTTATTTATATTAGAGACCTGGCTGGATTATCTTATAATACAGTAGAACCTGTCTTGAGAGACCGCCATTTGGGGCACACAAAAGTGGTCTCTCAAGACAGGTGGTCTCTCATAACAGGTTTCAGGTTTTCTCAAGTCAGTGAGTAACCAACCACAAATTTCAGAAATGGAGAAGAATGGATTTTTTTGTAATTACTTTGTAGTTGTTCTTTTGTATGAAGTTTTTGTAACAAACTGAAATGGACTGTTATAAAAATTATAAAAATAAATTAGTGTTGAAAATCTTCATTGAAGATTTTCAACACTAATTTATTTTTATAATTTTTATAACAGTCCATTTCAATTTGTTACAAAAAGATTTTCAACACAAATTTATTTTTATTCCTATCTGTCACATTTCAGGTACGTATGAAATTGTTTATTCAGCAATAATCCTAATTTTTTCACAGGGGTCTTATAAAAACATCTCAGTCTTTAATGAGTTAGCAATTGAAACCCAATTAAGAGCTTTTAATACTTTTAATTAGGTTAGTATAACCACAATGGATTTTCCAATTCCAGAACAGGTAAACAGTTTTTGTCATGGTTTCTGTCTTCAAAGAGGCGGTCTCTTAAGACAGGTCCACTACGGCATAAAAATACAAGTTGGTACCAGATCACAGTAGTCTCTCAAGACAGGTGGTCTCTCAAGACAGGTGGTCTCCCATAGCAGGTCCATTATAGAGTAAAACCAATCGGTGCCTGGCAGATGTGGTCTCTCAAGACAGGTGGTCTCTCAAGACAGTGGTCTCTCAAGACCGGTTTTACTGTAGAAATAAAATTAACTTCTTTTAAAATAAACTATAGCATTCTGCTTTAACAAAGAATAAAATTAAATCACAGATTAAAGCGAAATGGGATCATCTGAGTCAGAAAGGATATGCATGTGTATTATGTTTCAGTGAGACTAGGCTGAGTGTTGCAGAAAACCTCTTGGGAAGTGACTGTTCTGCCACTGGTCCTGCAACAGATTTTGAGCTAATTCGTTTCAAGTATCTGAGTTGAATGAACAGCCTCCAATATTTTGTAGGATAACACTGGCATCCATTGCATAAAAGGTAATACTATATAAATCACAGTGGGTGTCACTCGGCACATCAGAACCTCAAAATTTCCATAATGCATCTTGGCAAAATTTGGAGAGATATGGTAAACCTTTTCAACGAACATGGTTACCATTTCTTTCCCACTTTCTCGTCTGACTAGGTAAAATGAAACAACTTTGTGCAATTATTAAAAGCATATGAAAAACCTTTTTAGACTTAGAAGCCAGAATGCCTACATTTGAGACTCAGGGTGATTATTTGGCAACGTGTGTGACACAAAACAGACAAGTTGGAAATCCCCCCCCCCCCCCCAAACTCTGTGCTGTTTCCCCTAACCGATATGAGTACCGCTTTGACTTTGATCATGGAGTAAGAGAGAATCCCAACCAAGTGGTCCATTTACTACCGCGGGGAAAAACACCGGTAACGTAGGTGCCATAAAATATCATGTTATGCAACACACATTACCCGTGCCCCCTCCCCCCCCCCGGGTAGTTGCAAACGAGCCACGTGGTTGAAATTATCTCGTACTCTCTGACCAAAGCTTACTAACCACTCCATCAAATGAAGCACTGCTCATATCGGCCAAGGTGCAACAATGCAGTGCTTAATATGAGGAATGAATTGCCGATACCAAAGAATCACCCCACATCGCATTGACTATTGACAGGTTCAATATAACATTGAGCAAATTCTTCACTTGATAATGCTTAATAAATTCAGATTAGACTGATGAAACTAAAATCGAGTGACGAAATGTGTAGAAATACAAAGAAATTAGTAGAAATAACAGCAAATACAATAGTGGAATCAGGTGAAACATCAAAATTTGCAACATATTCCACACCAGTTTCTGCTACATACACCTGTCTTAATACTGCTCTACACTCTCCTGATTACTTATGTATAAAGTAACTGCTATTGTCTGTGAGAAAGTTTGAATAAATTCATAAACTTGCAAAGCAATGGGACCAAATTCCAGACTTGAATTTGGTTCCATTTCTTTGCAAGTTTATGAATTTATTAATTTCCAGTTGCAAACTCTGGAGAATTCTATTTTATCTCCATTGGCTGGTTGTGGGTAGATTAAATGTTGGGAATAGTTACTCGAACAATACAACCATGTTCCAGCAAAAGTACCTGCTGAAATTGCCAATGAAAGCAGTTCAAACTCAAATTTTGGGGAGTGGCAAACTTAGAAACATTTTTTTTCCTTCAAAAAAGGGGTGATTGGGTGCCCAAGGGTCGGAAAAAACGTTTTTTTGCGCCATGTGTCCGGTTGTTTTTCCCCTGCACTCCCCCCCCCCCCTCTTCCTTGTATGGTAGGGGAAATATTGGTGAGGAAAAATAATATGCAACCATTTTTTTTTTTCATAGTAACCTCAGTGAACACAAATTCAACAATAATAAACGCACCAAGTATGCAAAAGAAGATGGAATATTCAGTTGTATCAATAGGCAGAATTGAGAAAACAAAGATTAACAGGTGTTTGACCACCGAGGTGGTATTAGTCCCCTACGGCGCTTTTGTGACATGAGGTGTTTTTGTCACATAAGACATGACCACAGTCAGCAGGAGTATCAGACCTGGGCGGGGGGGGGGGGGGGGGGGGGCAGTTTTGGTAAAATAATTGGGGACGGTTCAGCCTGGTGACGGTTCGGCTTGGGGACAATTCGGGTTTAATGACAACAGTCAACAGAGGTGTCAGACCTGGGGCTGGTTTGGGTAAAATACAGGTTATCAGACAGGATTTCAAATGTGAATGGAATCTAAAAATTGAGAATTGAGCGAAGTGTAGCTTGAACCATGTTGGAGGGAGGGGTGGTAACATAAAAATAGAGAAAAAAAAGCTTAAAAAACACAGCAAAAATGGCCGCCATTCCGCCATCTTGGATTTTGGAAAAAAATATTAAGCGTGCATCATCCCTTCAGAACCATTTATCCACGTACCAAATATGAAAGGTGTAGCTTAAAGCATGTTGGAGGGAGAGGTGGTAACATAAAAAACAGACAGACAGACGGACGGACGGACGGACGGACGGGCGGACGGACGGACGGACGGACGGACGGACGGACGGACGGACGGACGGACGGACAGACAGACAGACAGACAGACAGACAGACAGACAGACAGACAGACAGACAGACAGACAGACAGACAGACAGACAGACAGACAGACAGACAGATCTTAGATTTTGAAAAAAAAATATTGAGCGTGCATAATCCCCTCACAACCCTTTATCCATGTACCATATATGAAAGGTGTAGCTTGAACCATGTCGGAGGGAGGGGTGGTAACATAAAATAGAGAAAAAAGCTTAAAAAACACAAAAATAGCTGCCATGGCGCCATCTTGAATTTTGAAAAAAAATATTGAACGTGCATCATCCCATTACACCCCTCTATCCATGTGCCGAATATGAAAAGTGTAGTTTGAACCATGTTGGAGTGAGGGGTGGTAACATAAAATAGAGAAACAAGCTTAAAAAAACACAACAAAAATGGCCGCCATGCCGCCATCTTGGGTTTTGAAAAAAAAAATATTGAACGTGCATCATCCCCTCCCAACCCTCTATCCATGTGCCAAATATGCAAAGTGTAGCTTGAAACATGTTGGGGGGGGAAGGGTGTTAACATGAAAATAGAGAAGAAAGCTTAAAAAAACACAACAAAAATGGCCGCCATTCCGCCATCTTGTATTTTGAAACAAAGATTTTGAGCGTGCATCGTCCCCTCAGAACCATTTATCCATGTATCAAATATGAAAGGTGTAGCTTAAAGCATGTTGGAGGGAGAGGTGGTAACATAAAAACAGACAGATAGACGGACAGACAGACAGACAGACGGACGTTCCAACTATTTGGGTTTAAGGGCTTCGAAAAAAACATTTTATATGTCCATCACCTCATTTTAGCCAGAACCCCACCCCTCCACCCTAGAACTTATATTTAACCCTAACCCCACCCCATCCACTCAAAAACCTAACCCTACCCTACCCTGACCCTAAAACCCCACCCCTGGCCCTAACCCCCACCCCCAGGGACCTAACCCACCCTAACGTTAACATCTACTCTGGGGCTACCCCTAACCCTAACCCAACCCCACCCCTGACCCTAACCCCAGCCTAGCCGTACCAAAAGGATTAGGGGCTATGTTTTGGTTTAGGGGCTATACAAACTAAAACCCCACCCCTGACCCCAACCCCCACCCCACTGGGTCCAAACCCCCTCCAACCTTTAGCCCTGCCCTGGGGCTACCCCTAACCCTAACCCCACCCCTCTCCTAACCCTAATACTACCCTAATTTCGACTAACCTCCTAAAACTAATAGATCCTTAACAGGTTTAGTTGGCCCGGACAGACAGACGGACGGGGTGCAATCCTATAGTCCCCTTACGGTTCCCGTAGGGGACTAAAAAGTATGGGGTCATTGAATCCCGATAACCAAGGCGAAGCCAGTCATAACAATAGTTATCATCGCTGAACAAACAAATTAGGTACGATGATTTCTACTAAAAGTAAAACTGTCGCAAAAATATTTCACCAGCCTATGACAGTTCCCGGGCCGAAATACACCTACACATGAAATTTCAACCCGAACTGATCGGCAGGCAAATAGTCGTACATGTTTTTTGCGACTGCTGATTAGACATTTTTACGACTGGACGTTCAGTGAAAAATTAGTTGGTTTCCTCAAAAAATCATTTCGTTTCGTGAGTGTGTTTTCCACTTGGATATAGGCTATTTGCGTTTATGTTAGGAACAGAACGGCCTATATCCAGGATAATATTAGAACTTCTGTTCGATGTCAGAAATGTGCTAATATGACATTTGAAGAGGGAATTTCTGCGGTAAAAAAGATTTTCGAGATGATTAAAAGAAGTTTTTTTTCACTCGAAATGTGCCAGTAGTCACGAATTGCCGGTGTCCGTGTGTGATGAAGTGGGAGCTGCTTACAGCATAGTTATGTTTTCACGAAAAATCAGCGATCTGTTTTATAAATATGCAGCAAAACTAGTAGATTGAAATAAAAGCTTCTAAAAATTTGTACCTAAAAATAGAAATGTCTCGCTTCGACGATCAACACTTCCTGTATGTCCAAATTACGGTTTATCCGCGGTGATTTTTCCCACTCCCGTCAAAATACTATAAGAGCGATGTGCAACTAACCCACCTTATACCATCCTAAGGCATTAGGTGGGTTAGTTGTATGAAGGGCTAACAGTTCTTATCGATGTACGTTACAAATGTGGAAGCTATGACAAAACTAATGAGTTATTACAAAATTGGGTGTAACACTGTATCGCTTCCCTTGTCGAACAAGTGCAGGTCAATAGAATCCGATTCGTACTGTTGACGGCCCCGTACCATTTATTCGGAGTACCGTACGGTACGTGTTAATTAAAATAGAAGTTACGTCACGACCGATACATATATATTTTATTTATTCTCAAATAAATTTCCACGTCATGTCTTGGGTTTTGGGTTTTTTTTCACTCTCATCCCGACTAGCTAATATTCCAACTACATCATCAAGGCATGCCTTCTTTGAAGGCATGCCTTCATGATGGAGTTGGAATATTGGTCAGTCGTTTCTTGAGTAATCACAGTCGGGACAAATCAGGTTTACACACCCCTTCCCAATCGGTCATTTTTGCGACGCCCTTGAATATCGCTTATCTGTTGAAAATGTTATAAGGAATGGAAACAACACAGATAAGTTCAGGGAGAATGTTAATATTTTAATGACTTGTAAAATCCTCATTCCTCAATGTTATCGTTGCCATACTGAATGCTGATATATTCAGAAAACTAAGAAATATCTATAGACAAAAAGGAAACTGTTTCCGAACAGACTGTGAATCTCTATGTTGTTATATTCGAAAACAACATCTGTTACTCCTGGATTTTAACTCTATTTTGAAACACCACACCATGACAACACACTGCTGACTATGGTATTAATAATTCATTAGATGCTCTAGTCTACATGGTGTTTATGGTGTAAACAACAGTAAGCAAACGTCTACAGTCTAGTTGATGTCACCTGATAAGGAAAGTGTCAGGAAAATGTTAGATGTCAGCGGGCTGTGTATTATTAACCCCCAACCCAGTTGTTTGATGCTCCAAGGCTTAGGGAACGTTGACAATTCACGCATTCTCAAAATATTTCGCTCCAAAAAGAATACAGCTTCGCTTCTTCGGACACATTAACTGGTCTAGTGCTAGAAGACACTATCAAAACTATAGAAAAACGAGGGTACCTGAGCAAAAGCAAACATTTTTCTTCCTCATGTTTCATAATCAGTAGAACGCAAATAATATTTTGTTAATATAAATTAAATTTGTTTTATTACAAATTATTGAAGAGTGCCGGTTGGCACTCTCCAATAATATGTGATAAACAAAATTTAGAATAACAAATTCAAACCTCCAAAAATAAACTAGCCATCAATCAGTTAACTAAAATCTTTCCATTTTCTCCGTAGTTGAACTATTTCTTTCTCTAATTCTGATACACAGTTGTCATTCATCCAGGAGGATAAATACGGGTGTGTGTGTGGGGGGGGGGGGGGGGGTGAAAGTGCTCCCCATTTCTTTTCCAGTTGGAGATTTTCGTCATGAATGGAGTCTACCATATCAATTCGCTTTTGCTAGTAATCATGTTCTTTCTTCGAGAGGAGATTTGATACTCGGGTTTATGTACACACGGTCAGCCATACAACTGGATGTCTGTGATTCGAACTGTTGGGTGTCCAGCATAAGATCACAAGTTTGTAGTTAACCATGAGGAGAAATTATGGGTCCTCTGCATTGAAACATTGTTTAAGGTAAAATATATTTGCGAAAGTCGAGACCTAATGACCTTCTAGTATTTCAAAGTTATAAGCAGCCAGCATCAGGTATGTGGCTAGAGGGTTTCAGCTGGGGGGGGGGGGGGGGGGTGCCACCGGTGTAAATTCCAACTGTGGGTGGTTTCGATAGGTGGTTGTACTGCAGCGCTGGGTGATATCTTTTAACCCTTTACCAAACGAATCGCCCGCATCCGCCCACGTAATATGCAAATACAGCTGCTGAAAAAATATTATTTTTCGAAAAATTTCAACAAAACCATATCATGTGACCCCTCGTTGGAACGAGCTCATCGGGCTCGTTCCAACGAGGGGTCACGAGATATGGTTTTGTTGAAATGTTTTGAAACGAGCTCGTCGATTTAAATTTAAAAAAATGATATTTAAAATAATGAATTTTGAAATTGTCTGCATTGGGTAAAGGGTTATGAACCCTTCTGAAAATTTTCACTAGTTCTGAAACGGAAAAAAAACATCATTTATAATGCGTCAGGATCAGAAAATTTACCGGATTGATGTCAAGAGTCGAAATTTTGAGACCATATCAATTTTAGAGAAGGGAATTTGAAACTCAAGTTTCCAGTTGGAAATAAAAGATCAAAATTTCTCATCATTAGTTGGAATTTTAATATTTTTCATGAACAATGTTAATTTATTGAATTTCCAACCATTTGATTTTTGACCTCGGATTTCCAACTATTGAAAAAAAATACTCCTAGCTGGGGGTGGGGGTGGGGAGACCCCCCTCCCCCCGTCGCCACATCCCTGGCCAGCATAGTAACCACAGGATGGATTGGTGGGGGGGGGGGGGGGGGGGACTCGAATCTCTTAACACATTTCCGTAAAAATGTTAACCTTATATACATAAAATCTGATTCACGGTGCCACGTCTTGGGTCATTTTTCTGAAGCTATGTCTTCACTTTCTAGGGTCATAGATCTTTACAAAAAACACCCAAGATGCTCCAGTTAGTATGAACGGGGGGACCATGGACTTAAGGCTATAAAGGATACATACTCTTGGTCCTTCAGGAGGAGAAATGAGATTGAGGCAAACCTGTTTTTCTGCTTCTCTGATATGAGGTGGATGGGTTAAAATATTTTGCGGCAGTAGAAAAATATTTGTCACCTTCCTCACTTTATTTAGTCTGGCCACGCTCAGGTAAACAGTGTAAATATATTTTGAACATGGCTATATGTTTCTTTTTAATAATTATAATGATAATTTCATAGCCTTAAATCCACACGTTGTACGAGTTACTTCCTGGACATGCGCATCACGTCGTCCAAATATCTGGGGATGATCTTGAGAATGGTTAAACTAAACAGATGGCACATTGTAGCAGTCAGAATACTCCACTGGTCGAGATCACTTTATTGTATTTCGCATCTGTATTATTTCTTATCTGTTGACGATAATGTCACAGCAAGTACGATTATATCATACGTTTTGAAATGTACGCTCCACTATTTATTCTAAAAATGAATCAACTATTCACAATTGCTTATCATACGAGAAACGCTTACAAATACTGGTGTGAATTTGACCAAGCCCGATGTTAATCGGAATGGTGTGTGTGTGGGGGGGGGGGGGGGGGGGGGGGCAGATAGAGTTTAGCGGTATTAACCCTTTACCCAACGTAACGTCCAAAACCGGCCAGCGCTATTCTCAAAAATCTGAAATTAATTTTCATTATATTTTCATTTCCTGTCTCAAAAACATAGGTTATGACCCTTCTTTGGAACGAGCTCATCGAGCTCGTTCCAATGAGGGGTCATAACCTAGGTTTTTGAGACAAAAATGAAAAAAAAAAATGCAAGAATGATTTTTTGCAAGTGTCGTCAGCTTTTCGTGTTAGGTAAAGAGTTAACATTTCAAGTTCGGTTGCAGTATCTGTATTTTTAGGATTTACGTCGGTATCGATATGGTATTCAGTGTTAACAACACACCGTTATCAATACCAATATTGCCTGGTATTTTAGGTGTACAGCCCAATTGCAGCTCCACGTTCTTGTGCAGTCAGAGACTCAGAATAGTCCTGTTCTACTTATAGACTTGGGAAGATAGGTCAGGTTGATTTTGCAAATAAGGAATGTAGTATTTGTCAAAATGGCGGAACTAAGACACACACTGGCCATCAGCCAATTGATATAACATAAAAGCTGAGAGAAATATAACCGTGGGGATCGACCGTCGATATCTGATGTGAAACAATGGTGTTCAACTGATGACTTGGAGACAAATTAAAGATAACAAATTAATATTGAATCTGGTATTCCAAATGTCTAAAGACGATAAACATTTAACGACTGTACTTGTTGGATATCTGAACAATATCACCGTAATAATAGCTCGTGGGATTTCCCAGTAAAATGAAGCAGAGTAACGTTTGAAAATCCAAACTATAACTAAATTCTTCAGGTTGAATGGTTTCGCGCGCAGTAGGCGCACAGGGACGCTGTGGGCCAAGCCCCTTTCGACCCTCTTTAACAATTGAGGATTTCGAAGCTGCATGTCTGGGCGTGGTGAAAGTGGAAAAGAATCGGGTACTCGGCAGGTGTCTCTGGTGAGATGGTCAGATGAGGTTGTTGGGTTGTCTTTTGATGGTTGTTGACTCTACCCTCGAGTGTGGACCGGAGTGAGAGGGGGTCCTCTCACAAAGATGCTACCTCTCCCCAGGTGCACTTTGATGGTGATTTTCGGGCAAGTAAATTCTTACTTGTGATCAAGGCCATATATACAATACAATAAATGCGTCATGTTATAATACGTTTACTTAATATAAAAATTAAAGTAATCTTTCACTGGCTCTTAATGAGATGCCTTTTAACTTAGTGAATAGAGCTTAAATAAACAATGGAGGGAAACAATGAATAGAGGCAACTTGTTAACAACTTCTTTGGGAGAGGCTTACGAATGGCAAAAATATGCCAAGTTTGAAACAATTGAAATTAAATTGGACAAAATGCGAACAGTAGATTGTGAATGCAATATAATAACAGTAAATTTGTCTTTTTGTTTCAAAAGTTTATCATGGTCTGTACACGCTCCTATGATAAAAATACCCCTGGATATTTTTCTTGGCTTTTTTGTTACATCAGATGACCGTCGGCGAGTGTCTGTGAAGGACATAGTCTCTGGGTTCTTTTTGTCGGCCATTTTTGGGAATATTCTGTTGTCTGATCTTTCCTTTACGCTGCTGCCGGGAATGTTTTTTCTTACCGAAACATCGGTATTTTAAGATTCCCTCAGTGAGGTAAACAAGTTTTGACAAGATTTTGACTTTTGACTGCTTATTTCTAGTGACATAGATCGCCCCCCCCCCCCCCCTCATAGACTCCTCCTCTTCAGAAGTTGGTGTTTGGGAAGTACACCAACTTCTCAACCACAGTACAGCCGGAAATAAGTTGTATGAATAACAGAAGTAAATCTTCATCCCATTTTCCACAACCATAATTCCTAACCTAGCCATCATTTAACCTTGTCTAAACAATATCTATTTAAAATATTCCATTATTACATTCAACAGAAGTAGTTTAATCAATATACATTGCCAACAAAAGCAAAGAGCTTCCAAGCAAATTATGGCTTTCACGTCAAGGATTGAAATTACGAACAAAGAACAAAAATGTACACTCTAAAATCAGGTTGGGTTACAAACAATCCAAACCAACTGGGTTCATATTCACTCAACCCAGTTGATTTGGGTTAATTTGATATTAGAATGTATCACAAATATTCTTGTCGTTAGTATTTAGTTGAGAAATTTACAACGTGCGTTACCAAGACAGAATACAACGATTGTGTAGTCCGGGGATTAGAATCAAGTACCTGACTTGGAGTTTTTAAGCGTAAAGGAAGAATTGTCAGCGGGGTCTTCGAATCCTTTCCCCCTACACTATCTAAAACCACAATTAGACTTGAATTAGGTTCCACTCCACAGTTTTCCAGGCATTTCCAAAAATGATATGTCATACACTCTCTTCAAACGCGATTATTCTTTAACGTAGATATCTAACCCATAACATGTATTACATTTTCCAAATCCATCAAAAACACACAACACTATCTAATTAAGTTGCAATCTGAATCTGGGAGAAATAATTTACTGTCAAATGCAAGGTCTCAACCTTGACAACTGCATGAAAAAACTACCGAAACCAGTCATTTTCAGCTTCCCAGCAGTCCCAAAAGCAGAATTTCCCCACCACCCTCACTTACCTACTGCTGAAGTAGAGCATCTCCTGTTTAAAAAATGTCAAAACAAAATTATGTGTTTCAATTTCATTTTTTAGAAGCATGCTTGGTAACAGCTCCGTGTAATAATAACATTTTAAAAAGTAGTCAATTTTTCGAAGCCACTGCTTCCCATAATTCCTCTGGCAATTTACCCCTATGCATCAGACTCCAACTTTGCGACCAAAACTACAAATCTCTTGTCCATCAAATAGCCTAATGTGATCATATATCTGATTCTAAAAATGCATCTCCAATTTACTTGGCACTAGTTTCAACATTATGCCCTTAATTTAGAATTTCACCCCTGTGCAAAAGTTCGAAAGTGTAGAGCGGAACCTTTCAAAAAAAATATCACCATTGGCGGCGGTCTGTTTACTTTCTTGTGTGCCATTGTTTTATATCGAAGCCTTTCATTCACATCATAACACAGATCCGAATCCAAACAATCAGATTTGTTCGTACAGGACGTTTTAACGAGCAGTTCGGATTCCACGCGTGGTTCACACAGTGCCTTCCTCAGTATCTGTATTGTATCGAATAATGTTGTTGAAAGTACACAACAATGGTGGTTTAAAAGTTAAGAAAAACCGAAAACTCTAATTTCTCCTAGAAAAGCTCATTTACGTCGACCACCTAAGGAGTATGAGCAGTATGTAATGTGGTTTTCACCTCCGGTTTGGATGATCTCATTTGGATGATCTCGTGTGACGTCTGTCACGTGACCCAGTGGCGCCATGTTGGGTTGTTATGGTAACCCGCGTGAGCGGCCATGTTGTGACGTCATCTCCATAGTGATACGTGGTGTGAGTGCGCATGCGCTGCGCGTGTTGTTAAGGTGATACGTGTTTCCGTCGTCCATTTTGAATACTGGAGGCCGCCATCTTGGTTTCTATGGTAGCACGTGATTGCTATGTTATCCAATTTTTCTGCAATAAGACGGGGTATGCTCGGAGGGTGTGTTCGATTGAATCGGAGTAAATCTAATTACCACAAACAACCCGACAATCCCTCCAAATCACCAAAATCCACCCAACTTTTTACTATTTCGAATTCTTTCAGAATTATCTGCTTCTATCTATATATGTAATAGTTTTCTCCTATCTGGCCATGTTCCTTTGTTCTGGAGTATACTCCAGTAGCGTAGAAGAGCCTGTTAGTTGGGACAGTTTACCTTATTATTACTATATTCAGCAATTTCTGGTCTATTCTCATTAGTTCTGACCCTATTCCGTGTACTCTTGTTGTTTCATTTATATAGATCATTTATATAGATTATAACTAACCAATCAGATTGCTTGATTTCCCATAATCTGTATGCAGAGTTATCTCCCTTCTGTACAACAAAAGCCTATATCATTCCCAAAGCCAATAAGCGATCGAGCAATTACTGTAAAGTCATTGCTCGAATGACTCGAAGCCCATCGAGCAAATGAGCCTTAGAGCAATTGCTCGATCGAGTGGCTCCACATATTGCTCGAACGACTCGAATCCCATCGAGCAAATGAGCTATCGAGCAATGAAACAAGAGTACACGGAATAGGGTCAGAACTAATAAGAATAGACCAGAAATTGCTAAATCGAGTGACTCCTCGAACGACTCCTCGACTCATTTCAGTATTCGAGGATACTTATGACATGACTACTTATCAGTTGAGGATACCTTTCGACGATACTTTTTATAGGATACTTATTTAAAGATATATGGTCAACCCATTTCGCAGGGTATATCCCTTCCCTGCCAGTGAAAAAAACAAGAATTTCTGTTATATTTTAAAAATTTATTGACTTTTCTGTACACTGTCTGTTATATAGTTCAATATTTGTTCTGTTTATTCTGTTATCTTCATTGTGTTCGATCTTGGATCACTTCAGTTCGATCTTCTCTTCGTTCTTTTTAGTCTGCTCCGTTCATTTCGATCTCATTCAGCTTCATTCTCTCCATTGTCATCATCGTTTCTGATTCTTGATCGCTGTTGGCTGCGAAGCTTTATTGTAGAATTCTCTATATCTTTATAAAATCTGGTTGTAGCGAAGAATCTTCTCGGGCTCGTTCATGGTTCTAGATTCTGTAATCTCCCTCAGTTCTCTATCCAGGTCCATCGAGGCACGTTCGTTGAGTTCTCTACGCACCAAACACTGTCGATCTAGTAAACTATCCAATAAACTGGGTTCGACCAAAACGTATTTTTTTGTCTTCACTTGTTGGATTATGCTCTGGTTCTGGTTTATTACCCATCCCGTTCATTACTGCATGAGGCATTTCTGTTGGTGGTTTATTTGGTTCTGGTTTACTGCCCGTTCCAGTCATTACTGTCCGGAGCATTTCAGCTGGTGGCATTGGTACCCACAGGTTTCTTGTTGGTTTATGTGTATTCACCTGGTACGGTTTTTACAGTTCCATTGGTTCAACTTGGTTTATTTCTTTGCGTTCTTCTCTTCTGCATATTTGCCGCAGTTCTTGTGGTAAGTGGACCTTATTGTGTCTTTTTAGGCTGTCTTTTCTGTTAAATGTTCTTGGACATCTCACACACAGGTAGATTCTAGGCCTGTGGACAGCCTTCCTATGCCGATAAAGATTGCATTTCTTTGTGAACATTTTCTGGCAGTCTTCACAGGGGTGATGTTGATCCATCGCTGGCTAAACGTGGAATGACAAAATTTTGGAGGCATCCTCCCTTTTATACCCTGCGAAATGGGTTGAACAAATATCTTCAAATAAGTATCCTATAAAAAGTATCGTCGAAAGGTATCCTCAACTGATACGTAGCCATGTCATAGGTATCCTCGAATACTGAAATGAGTCGAAGAGTCGTTCGAGGAGTCACTCGATCGAGCAATTGCTCGATAGCTCATTTGCTCGATGGGATTCGAGTCATTCGAGCAATATGTGAAGTCACTCGATCGAGCCATTGCTCTAAGGCTCATTTGCTCAATGGGCTTCGAGTCATTCGAGCAATGACTTTTCAGTAACTGATCGATAGCTTGCAAGGGATATCTGGGATAGGTATGTCTTGTGGTACAGGTAATAGTATCCTCAAATAAGTATCCTATAAAAATATCCTTGATAGGTATCCTCAAATAATACAATACCGGGCCATAGGTATCCTCAAATACTGAAATGGGTCGAGGAGTCGTTCGAGGAGTCACTCGATCGAGCAATTGCTCGATAGCTCATTTGCTCGATGGGATTCGAGTCGTTTGAGCAATATGAGGATTCACTCGATCGAGCAATTGTTCTAAGGCTCATTTGCTCGATGGGCTTAGAGTCGTTCGAGCAATGACTTTTCAGTAACTGCTCGATCGCTTATTGGCTTTGGGAATAATATAGGCTTTTGTTGTACAGAAGGGAGATAACTCTGCATACAGATTATGGGAAATCAAGCAATCTGATTGGTTAGTTATAATCTATATAAATGATCTATATAAATGAAACAACAAGAGTACACGGAATAGGGTCAGAACTAACAAGAATAGACCAGAAATTGCTAAATATAGTAATAATAAGGTAAACTGTTCCAACTAATAGGCTCTTTTACGCTACTGGAGTATACACCAGAACAAAGGAACATTGCCAGATAGGAGAAAACTATTACATATATAGATAGAAGCAGAGAATTCTGAAAGAATTCGAAATAGAAAAAAGTTGGGTGGATTTTGGTGATTTGGAGGGATTGTCGGGTTGTTTGTGGTAATTAGATCTACTCCGATTCAATCGAACACACCCTCCGAACATACCCCGTCTTATTGCAGACAAATTGGGTAACATAGCAATCATGTGCTACTATAGAAACCAAGATGGCGGCCTCCAGTATTCAAAATGGACGACGGAAACACGTATCACCTTAACAACACGCGCTGCGCATGCGCACTCACACCACGTATCACTATGGAGATAACGTCACAACATGGCCGCTCACGCGGGTTACCATGACAACCCAACATGGCGCCACTGGGTCACGTGACATGACGTCACATGAGATCATCCAAATGAGATCATCCAAACCGGAGGTGAAAACCACATTACATACTACTAGTATGTTCCTGTGAATATTCGAGATTGATTCGATATCGATACCATACGTCTGCTTCGAGATCGTCCCCGAATCAGTCTCACGATTCGATTTTTGGATAAAATTGTTATTAGAAAATACATTCATGTTGGCTCTATTCCTATTAAAGTGAGTAACTGACAATGTTTAATTGTTAGGTAAGTAGTGAATTTTGACCAAACCATTATTCAAACTTTTAGTTTTAGAAGGCTTAACTTGTTACAATTCACGTTCTTCAGAACGTGAATAGTAACAAGTTAAGCCTTCAAAAACTAAAAGTATGGATAATAGGCCTAGCTGTTTCAGCGACGGTTCTACAGAGAATATTTAGTTATTGGTTTTTAAGGTGTTCACTCATTCGTGTAAGAGTGATCACAGTGTTCCTTGACTTCCGTTTGGGGCAATATGACATAACTTGACTATTAAGATTCGATTCGAGATTCGATTCGATATCAATATCAGAGATACGATTCGATTCGAGATGCGATTCGGAAAAACAATTGTGATTCGCAGATCCCTGGGACGGAGCACCCTCCTCCGGCGTTGTGCTTTACACGATATGATTGCCTGTCGGAAAATTCCACAACCTGCCCGATAATGTCGAGAGCTGAGGGGAAAAATTGGGAAAAACAGTGAAAAGGAGTGCCAGCTGTGTAATTTGGGCGTGGTGGAGACCCTGGAACACTTTCTTCTAGAATGCCCAAAATACCAGTCTAAAAGAACAAGATTCACTGGGAGTATAATGGGGAAGTGGGATGGGAGAATGAAGGTCATATGGTTAGGGGGCGACTCAAAGGAGAGGGTTCATATGCTAATCGGAGGGATCGGGAAGAAGGATCTAGGAATAGAAGGATCAGCACTAGATTGGTTTCGATCGATCTTATTTGAGTAACCGAACCCAGTGTGTTACCGTTGATGGCAACAAATCTGAAATAGCCTCACTTGAATTTGGGGTACCCCAGGGTTCCGTTTTCGGCCCAATTTTATTCACCCCTTTATATGCAGCCTCTGGGCGCCATTATTCGCTCACACGGTATTGAGTGCATCTTTTACGCTGACGACTCCCAGTTATATGTAGAATTTAACCCCATTGATTATGAAGATACAGCCACACAGTTTATGCGTCTCGAAAACTGTATTAAGGAAGTGAGAGCATTTATGCTACAAAACAAACTTAAATTAAATGACGAAAAAACTGAGCTGATAGTATTTTCCTCAAGATTCAGACCCGCACCAGACACTCTGCCACGGCTCATGGTTGGTGATGTAGTGATTAATCCGTCAACTAAGGTTCGGAATTTAGGTGTCTATTTCGACAGACACCTAACTATGGCTGATCATATTACCAAAATATGTCAGTCTGCCAACTGGTACCTCCGTAAACTGGGTCGCTCTCGAAAAATTTTGACGAAGAAGGCTGCAGTGTGCCTGGTGCATGCATTTATCACATCGCGCTTAGATTATTGCAACTCATTGTTGTATGGGCTTCCAGGCAAGCAGATACAAAGGTTGCAACAAATACAGAACACAGCTGCCCGTATTGTCTCACTGACGAAGCGGCGCCAACACATAACTCCAGTCCTGAAAGATCTTCATTGGCTTCCTATTTCATCACGGATTCAGTTCAAGGTCTTACTTTTTGCACACAGGGCTCGCTGCTGTGATCTGACCCCGGCTTATATAAGCGACCTAGTGGTTCCGTATGAGCCTAAACGCACGTTAAGGTCTTCTATGCATGACTTGCTTGAAGAGACTACCTGCAACTTGGTATCATATGGTGGCCGCTCCTTCTCTCATAGTGCACCTAGGCTTTTCAATGAGCTACCCATTTCAGTGCGACAGACTGCGCCAAGTGCTTTCAAATCGGTACTGAAAACCTATCTTTTTGGTAAACCATACTCGGAGTGATTTCCGCGTAGCACTATGCAAATTTACAGTACAGAAGTACTGTCACATGTAACCATGATTTTTCTTGTAAAGCGCCATGGAACTTTTTATTATTGTGAAATGAGCGCTATATAAATATCTATTATTATTATTATTATTATTATTAAGAATGGGGCATGGGATGTCATCAAGCAGTTTGTCTCCGAGTGTTGGGAGGAGAGAAGGAGCGTGGGAATAGGGAGGCAGTTGGGAGTACAGGGGGAACCAAGGCCTTCTCATACGAGAACCGTGACAAATCAGCGGCCGGCCAAAGTGTTATTATTATTAATGTCGAGAGTCTAGTTGTGGTCCTGTATTTGACCGATCTCGCCCCCTTGAAGAAAACGCTTCATTTTGATGACTATATGGAGGGTATCTAGTGTGTACCAACAATGATGGGCATGAGAAATATGTATTTGCACACTCGAATGAGATAATCGGTGGTATCCCCGAAAAGACACTTTCTGTTATTTTTATTACGCGCGCTTCATATAAAGTATGGGCCAATTCGGCAGACTAATCAGCAAATCAATGAAAACACAAATTATCTGACGGTTGCCAAGCCATTCCCATTTAAGCTTAATAAGAAGGGAAACAAAATATACTACACAAAAATGTTTTGAATCACCCAAGTTTTCCAAACATTTTCGAATGAATATTTGGCCGAATGTTTTATGAAATGCTACACACAAATTTCAGAGAGCACGGTGGCTCAGGGGTAACTGCGTTGTATCCTTGGGCAAGGCACTTAATCTCGATTGCCCACGGGGAGGGAGTGTGGTGTTGTGCCCTAGGGCGTACTGCACGTCGATTGTGTACTTGTCTTCAACCAATGCTAACCCAATTTGTGTGGAGTTAGTTTGTTGGGGATTCTGACGGTTGTTCGTCTTGCCCGATAGCTCTCTCTGGGTATCACGGCTTCCTCTGCCCGTAAAACTGTCCGACACGACGTGACAATGGCTATTGGAAATGTCAATAAACTCCAGTAAATAAATAAAAGCTAACACAAATTTCAATAGTTTCACAAAAAATGTTAATTTTGAAATTCGTCAACGTGCAACCAATTGCGTTGAATTTTCTGTACAGCTGTCGTCTTTCTCCTCTTCATACACACAATCCTTTCATATTCCCATAATATATTCCTCATCAGACTAAAACTCAGCTTCCAACTACTCCATTATGCCTTCAACGCCACTTTTCCTGACTGTGTTCACTGAATAACGGTGAACGATTTTCATGTAAACAAATTGGTTGCGTCTGATAACGCATCAAGTTGGGCAACTCCAGATTAGTTCATATCGGCCGAGATCGCCGTTATATCAGTCGAATTTAAAGTCATAACAGCCTAGCTTGATAACAGGCAATTCTGGGAAAGAAACCCGATAACCAAACGCGCACATAAACAGAGCAGGAAACTGGTTAGGAAAGTACCCATGCAGAAGACGTAATTGGTGAAACTGAAGCTACGTGGACAGCTACGAAAATATCAGAAATAGAAACAAAGGTGTTTTGATTGGACAGTATTATATTGTGGACGTAGATATATCGCATTCAAAAACAAAAGGATACACATTATGATGTTCCATGATATATATGGGAAGTTTTATAGTGACAAAAACGTCCACTCCTTTTGAACAATATGCTTTCGGTTAATGAGTGAATCGAACAAAGGATGTCCCAACTTCATCGCGGAATGTTTCATTGTCGAGGCAATTATCATCGGCTTATAATGCATCACCCATTCCTATATTTATTTTCGTTTGAGGCGACGAAATGTATTTTTGTGATGCGGTGTCAAAAAGAGCTTAAAGACTCTCATCGACATTTACTTATTGTGGTTTAACGATAATTTAAATAGCCAAGATATTTATTAATTAAGTATGTCTTAAAAATGCTCCTAGTTAAACGTTGCAGTGCATGATCAAAGGTGTGTTGGTCGTAAGATAGAGTGCTAACGGTGGAGTGTTTCGTTCACTTTGCAAAATGGTCAGGCCTCATATACATTCCTTCTTGCACAGTTGATATCATCAAAAACAAATTAGAAAATTGTTTCCATTCTGCAATAGACGATGTGTTTTTTGTGATTTAATTAGACATTAATTGTTACATAACAAAATATTGCCATTTTATATCTGTGTCCAATCACACAACATTATATATAATTTCGAACACTAACATAAAAAATATCAATAAGCTTCCGTTAGCGGACACTGGAGCTACCTCACACAATTTCTTATAATATTTTATGCGTATACTTTAACCCTTTACCTAATCTGAAAAGCAGACGACACTTGTAAAAAAAAATTCTTCAATAACTAATTTTTTTCATTTTTTGTCTCAAAAACATAGGTTATGACCCCTCATTGGAACGAGCTCGTTCCAATGAGGGGTCATAACCTATGTTTTTGAGACAAAAAATGAAAAAAAATAATGAAAATTAATTGGCGACTTTTGAGAATAGCGCTGGTCGGTTTTGGCCGTTACGTTGGGTAATGGGTTAACTGAATAGAAAACCACAATACCAATAGATTTGAAAACTATCTTTCGAAAAACTGAAGAATGTGTAATGTTTTTCTCTCAAAAACAGTATTTATGGACATTGAATGGAACGAACACAAGGAGCATGTTTCAATGGGAGATCATAAGCTATGTTTTTGAGCTTTCAGTCTAAGTCTGTAAAAAATTCGTCGTTATTATGGTCTGAAACCAGTCTAGTCCTCAAATAGATTATCACCTATGTTTAGATTCACTCGTCTGGAATATTTTCTGTTGGTTGGAAAAGCGAACCTACGGTTTGCTTTTCCAACCCACTGATATAAACCGGGCGTCAGAATCTTAAAAAAGTCATAATGATTCATTTTCAGAGAATCAAAGCAAGAAATGCTGCTTAATCGAGACTTGATTTGATCACATGTTGATAACATTACAATCAGAAATGAAGACTCGGCACAGCCGTAGTTATGTGATTACGCTGCGTACTCTTTCACAAATTATGTTAATATCTTCAAGTGGAATTAAATACTTGTTGAATGTAATATTATTATGTGCAGGAAAGAATACGTGTATATCTTTCTAAGCGAAGGTACATCACATTACATCAACGGAAAGACAATCAAATTTCCTCAAATCCGGGTAAACAAACAGCCCATAACAGCGTCGAATTCTGAACATGGTTAGACTGGTGGCCCGAGAGCTTGTACACGCTAAAAACTAAAGTGTTAAAAACTACACTTGAAGTGCTGTATTTAACACTTACTAAGTGCTGAATTAGCACTTTGTTCAAGTGTAGATATCCCAGAACTTGACAGGTGTTGACAATAATACCACTTGACAAGTGTAATGTCGCGACACTTAAAAGGAAACAACGCAGATGACGCGGATCAGGCTCGAACTATCGAGCCCGATCCGCGTCATCTGCGTTGTGTCCTTTTAATTATGTACCCACCAAGCGCAAATCAAATTATGGACGATTCTGGAAGAACCACCAATGCTAGACAACCCAGTAGCAAGTTGCGTACAGCGGGTGACAGGGCATTTTCAGTCTGTGGGCCTAAACTCTGGAATAGACTTCCGCATGATATCAGACAGGCCAGTTCCTTGCCCGTTTTTAAAATCAAAACTAAAGACATTTTTATTCAGACAGGCTTTTACTAAAATGTTTTAACCTTTTTCATGCGATTTTACCATTTGTGTGATGTACAGCCAAAGAGCATTTTAAATGGAATTTTAGGCTTAATAAATTATTATTATTATTAGACACATGGGAAGTGCCATCCATTCAAGTTTCAGATGTCTGACGATTGTAATGCATTGCACTATGAGTGTTAAAATCAAACCGTAAGAGTTAGAATGGGTTTAGCACCTTGAAAGTGTCAGTTTTAACACTTTAGTTTTTAGTGTGTACGCACCCATGAAAGCCATAGGCATTCTTTGAAACCAGAGCCTCACATAGTCAATTTCGAGGAACAAGACGCCACCTGCAATGCTAAAAGCATTCCAGGTGATTACTTGTTCCACTCAGGGGACGATATATATGAGGCGCTACTGAGTCGAGTTGTTCACTTCACTGCGATTACTTAATCCACAAAATCCTTTCTTCCACTCAACGTTTTTCAAAAAATGTCGCTCGTTTTATTGATTTCTTCTTGCTTGAAGATAATGTTGATCTGATATGTTCTCGTGTGTTGTTTAATAAGACATGTCAATGTAGGTTTTGTTTGGTTTTTCCAATTTACTATCACTCAAATTTCTGAAATATTAACATGGAAAATAAATGATGGCACACAGAACTACAGTACAACCGCCATGGAGTGGCCACTTTCCACGGGTGGTCAATATTTCCACGGACGCAATAATATTAGATTTCAAAAAATAATTATAGGAATAATCACCAAATATTCGATTAATAAAGCACTTGGTACAACCCGGTGCTTCATTAATTAAAAGTTTGCTGATGATTTTTATTACGTGGTAAACGCATGTTTGGACATTACTGCCCCCGCGTGGATTACGACCAGTCCACGGCGTCTGTACTGTACTAGATTTATCTCTCCAATTGCTCTCTTGGAGGAGAAAACTGATAATTCGACGTTATCAAATATTCGAGGGTAAATTTTGATTTATGACCTTCCACAGTGGTGCCATTGGTAGGAACGTTTTGCTTCACAAAGACCAAACTTCAATACCCTCAACACTCAGCTGATAACATAAAACCCGTTTCACGATGCGGCATCTGAAAGGCGATTCTGTTTAGGGTCCTGCGAACTCAAATGTCGGATCGAATCGAATCGCGAATCGAAACAGGCATATGATTTCGAATTCAATCGAGCCTCATGTCTCCTCAAGGTGAAGATACAGTTCAGTCGCCGTGGAGCGATCGTAACCAACGCATGGGAAGTGATATCCACGCATGCGTTTATGAGGTAATAAAAATCATCATCAGCAAAATTTTAATTAATGAAGCACCGGGATGTACCCGGTGCTTCATTTTAATTAAATTGTTGATGATTATTCCTTTGATTAGTGTTTTGAATCTAATATTACTGCGTCAGTGAAAATATAGCCAGCACGTGGAAGGTGACCAGTCCATGGCGGCCGTACTGTATTGCACCTCCTCACAACCGTAAATATTGTGAGTCTTCACTAAATTGATGTTTGCAACGGCGACTCCGTTATTTGAGTAAATCAATCAAAAACGCGGAATATTCCAAAACGAATCAATGTAGTTTCGGAAGCGGAATCCCCTTTACCTCTTCTTATATTAACAGGACTCTTGTGCTGGAGTTTAAACGGGCATACGCAGCGGGGGCGGGGGGATGCGTGAAATAAGCGGAAAATTGTATTTTGCAGATTTTTTGACCGACCCACCCTTTCTTGCGTATTTGTTCCATGACATTTTTAGGGACCCGCCCGGCTTCTCATACATTTTATATACAAAACTTCGTCTCTAAAACACCAACTCGAAATGCGCAATGCACACTGATTCAATGCATATTTTTTATATCTTCAAACAAGTTTCCATTTACTCTGTCAGATGCATTTTTCCAAGACGTACCAGATTCACATCAGTTCACAAAGATACATTAATGCACATCAACGATGGCCTGGCTGTTCACATTAACATTTCACTATATTGATGTAGCGAGTTCTGGGGAATTTGTTCCATCCTCATACTGAGGTCTCTGTGTGAATGAGCTTGTTTGTTCCTTCTCAGTAGTTGGTGGATTCCTTAGGCCATCCAGTGGATCTGTTTGAGTAATTCTACCTTCATCTTGGGAACTAACAACGTCGTGATATAGGCATCAAATAGCCATAGTTGTTCGAAACCCCAATCAAACCAGCTCAGATAAACTAAATGTATAGCTTAATATCTTACCTCGTACAAGTATCTGGGAATTTCCTTGGTTCAAAGACGTCACATGCAGACTGCCTATAAAACTATATACTGCCTGTCAACATCAATATACGCTGACAACTATGGGTAATCTCCCCTTTGTTCATTGATTATTCAAAATGGCGGCAGCCGATAAACGCTTCAAGTTGAAAGATTGAGTGTTGGAAGCCCATATTTGGTCTGAAGTGCAGGTTAGGCAACTTAAAAGGCTTCATATTCTGTGGATGTGTGTCATGTTACCTTTGAAATGAAACTGTTTAGTATGTATGAATTTGCCTTGTTACAATTTATGGGAGCAAATACACGTGAACACATTGTGAGAATTATCTCATTTAATTTTGATCGCTGTTGTTATTAGTTCTGTGCATCGATGCAGCAGTCGGTTAAAAATATTCGTTACACAGTTTGTTGGTGGCCTAATATGGTATATATGGTGTCAGTTAATCTCACATTGGACTCGAGCTTCGCTCTCGTCCAATATGAAATTAACTGACACCATGTATACCATATTAGGCCACCAACAAACTGTGTAACTAATAATATTCTTACAAATCTAGTCTATGGGTGCGTACCTTGCAAATTAAACTCATTTATTCCTTTTCCCTGATTTTAAATGAAATTTAAATAAATGTTAACTAGTTTTAGGGCTGTCACGATTTTTTAATTTAGGAATCGATTAATCGTCGCAAATAATCGACGATTAATCGTAGCTAAATGACCCCCCCCCCCCCCCCCCCTCCATCCTCTCCCTCTCTTTGACGTCGATGAAAATGAAGTTCAAGTCAGTTGACCTACCTCAAGGAAACAACGAAGTCGATCCTTTTTAGGTGCATTCAAAGCTTTGATGTTCTGAACTTTTGAACCGTCAGTGTAATAATCAAGACCGGTCGGCAGTTGCGAACTTCGCAACTGCCGACCGGTCTTGATTATTACACTGACGGTTCAAAAGTTCTGAACATCAAAGCTTTGATGAATGTACCTGGAAGACTATTGCTTCCAACAGCTTCTTGGGGGTTTAACATCGATGTTCTTAACTCTTTACCTTTAGAAACAATAGTTTTTTCAGCAAATTTCTATTAATTACTAAACGTCTAAAACGGGATACAATTTACCGATTATTCGACAACGAAAAATACTAATCGATTTCGCCGTGACTGATCAACAGTCGATTAATCGATTGATCGTGACAGCCCTAACTAGTTTTATACCTGATATGCAGTGATATGCATTTCGATCAGTCTAGTTTCTGTAGATCGTGGAATATGCAGGTATATGTGAGCACTGTGCCTGCTGTGCCCATAATTAATTTACTATTGCTTATATCGTAACCGCGTATATGTTGCAAATATTGGTTGAGTAAATGCGAACTTGTTTTTGTTCTGATTCAAGAAGGGCAAACCTTGTGTTTTTGTTTTTGTTATAGCATCTGCTTGGTTGGGTAGCAATCAAAAGCCTTTCTTTGTTTTTGTTAAACCAGACATTTTTGTTTTTGTTGAAATAAAAATTAATCCTTTCAATTTTTTTCATTTTGAAAAATCAGTCCCACCTAGCTATTATGACTCATTAGACAGTACTGTATATATTGTGCTTCATTTTAAAGAAAATTCCATTAAAAAAAACTTGAATATGAATGAATTATGTTGTGAATTGATGTTTTAGTCGACTTTTTGTCGGACAAGTCTTTTCCGTTCAATGTCGGACACCCATCCTCAATTCTGTTTTTGGTGAAATTCTCCAATATTTTACATCCTAAGGGTTTTTGTGTTCATAATGCTTCTGAATGGGATTTTAGGGTCAATTGGTGACGTTTTGTTACTGTTTGAGGCACACAATATGCCATAATAGAGAAAAATGGAAAATAATGCATTAACTGTTTACGCACATTTTGGGGGGCACTTGACCGCCAACCCACCCTCACCTACGTTCACGCAATTTTTTTCCGTCCCCACCCCCGCGCACTTAGTGGGTTTTTCGACGATTTGAAAATTACAAAATCGGCTCGACTGAAATCAAATCGAATCGAATCAATGCGATGATTTAAAATCGAATCGAATTTTGAAGTGGCAGGGCCCTACTCTGTTTACACTGAAGGGTACACCCGAACCCGTGGGTTATGCTTTTGAGATTGGATCGGGGTATTCCATGTCTGGTTCTTGCGTCCCAGGATTCTCACTTTTTATTCCAATACTAACTAGCGACATCGCAGTAGCTTTTCTTCTTTTTTGGTGGGGAGGGGGATGATGGTAGGTAAAACATTGTATACAGTATCTGAAAATGATAAGCAGCGCCCTGGCTGCTTGTTTACTGGATTAGACTTCAGACACAAAGGTCGAATGTTCGATAGTTACCGGCGTCACACGCGTTGCGTCCTTGGACAAGGTGTAATAGCGATTACTCAGGTGCGAACACGGAAACCTGCAGCAGCGACATCGCGGTAGTTTTTCTTCTTTTTCGGGGAGGGGGAGAGGGTACGTAAAAAAACGGTTTACAGTACTTGAAAATGATAAGCGGCGCGGTGGCTGACTTGTTACTAGATTAGACTTCAGTTACAAAGGTCGACGGTTCGATCCTTGCCCTCGTCATCGGCGTTGCGTCATTGGGCAAGATGTATTCGCGATTACCCAGGTGAAAGCACGCAAACCTACCGCTGGTTGGCGATACATTTGCCTTCAGCCAATACTAGCCCTGCCTATACCGGAAAAGTAGGCTGGTGAGTGTGAAGGATACTCGCGGTGGTTGTTTCTGGGCACCGCGACTTCCACCACCAGTAAAACTGTCCGA
Source organism: Pictodentalium vernedei (assembly GCA_031216915.1). NCBI lineage: Eukaryota > Metazoa > Mollusca > Scaphopoda > Dentaliida > Dentaliidae > Pictodentalium > Pictodentalium vernedei. Next base: position 202,478,556 of record CM062296.1, on the reverse strand, counting down.
CAGAATATGACCTGGCTGTTAAAAGTGCTAAATCCCAATAGAACGTATGCATGACTCGTGTTTTTAACAGTGGCTGCCGAGTACGAAGGCTGGCACGAGCGAGACTTATGGGACAAGTGTTTAAGGAGACTACGCATGAAACGGGATCGAGCTTCAGCGTTAAGTACATAAAGAACTCTAGTTTCAGTTACACTAACTTGTCTGGACAAATGGAAGTTCAGCGGTCTTCGTTGCACGTTTAACTGGCAGAGTGATAAATTATTTCTGGCCACCAAACTTTTTCATTGGCACTCTCCCATAAACTGCAACAGGGCATATTATACTGTTGAAGTAATTTCACTTCAAAGAAAATACGAAGCATACCCATAGAGTATGAGGTCTTTGAATTGTTGTACCTGCACTTCATAATAAAGCCCAAACATGGGCTTCCAGCACTCTACCAGTTAAGGAGCCCTCCCCTCTCTGTATCTGCAGTGCCCCATTGCATCAAATGTTGTTTATTACTTAATTGAGTGCTGGAATCCCATATTTGACCTTTACTCTAAAATGCAGGTGCTACAACACAAAGGCTGCAAACTCTGTGGATGTCCTTCATATTATCTTTGAATCTAAATTATTTTGTGTGTATGGATTTTCCTTGTTACAATTCATGGGAAAATGCCTAATGGCAGTAGTATGTCAGGGGCTTTTGAGGTGGAGGTTGCCGGATCTCATGGATGATCTCATCGGGGGACCCCGCAGGGGGACCATTGAAGAGAGAGCCAGAAGGGAAGGGAAGCAGCAGTATGTCAGGGGCTTTTGAGGTGGAGGTTGCCGTATCTCATGGTTGATCTCATCGGGGGACCCCGCAGGGGGACCATTGAAGAGAGAGCCAGAGGGGAAGGGAAGCAGTAGTATGTCAGGGGCTTTTGAGGTGGAGGTTGCCGGATCTCATGGATGATCTCATCGGGGGACCCCGCATGGGGACCATTGAAGAGAGAGCCAGAGGGGAAGGGAAGCAGTAGTATGTCAGGGGCTTTTGAGGTGGAGGTTGCCTCTTAGCCTCATTTCAGTATTTAACAGGTATATCCTATGGGATTCCATAGGATATACCTGTTAAATACTGAAATGAGGCTAAGTGTCGTAGTAAATTATACCTCATTGAGGGATTTTTAATGGTCCTCATAACCTCAAAATTCAATGAGGCTATGAGGGATAAAAAATGAGGACTCATTGAGGGCTTGTACATAGCCCTCATGGCCTCATGCGACAAAAAAGGGATTCCACAGTCACGGGCGTTTTCCAAAATGGGATTCCATAGGATATACCTGTTAAATACTGAAATGAGGATAAGAGTCGTAGTAAATTATACCTCATTTGATGATTTTTAATGGTCCTCATAACCTCAAAATTCAATGAGGCTATGAGGGATAATAAATGAGGACTCATTGAGGGCTTTTACACAGCCCTCATGGCCTCATACGACAAAAAAGGAATTCCATAGCCACGGGTGTTTCCCAAAAATGGGATTCCATGGGATATGGCCATTGGATATAGGTTTTTATTATACAGAAGGGAGATAACTCTGTATACAGCTTATGGGAAATCAAGCAATCTGATTGGTTAGTTATATAAATGAAACAACAAGAGTACTTGGAATAGGGTCAGAACTAACAAGAATAGACCAGCAATTGCTAAATATAGTAATAATAAGGTAAACTGTTCCAACTAATAGGCTCTTCTACGTTACTGGAGTATACTCTAGAATAAGGAACATGCCTAGGTAGAGGAAAACTATTGCATATATAGATAGAAGCAGAGAATTCTGCAAGAATTCGAAATAGTAAAAGTTGGGATAGATTTTGGTGATTTGGAAGGATTGTCGGGTTGTTTGTGGTAATTAGATTTACTCTTCTACAAAGGAACACACCTTCCGAACATACCCCTGTCCTATTAGAAGCCTTTGAGTAACATAGCAATCACGTGCTACCACAGAAACCAAGATGGCGGCCTCCTGTATACAAAATGGACGACGGAAGCTCGTATCACCCTAACAACAAGCGCTGCGCATGCGCACTCACAACATGTATCACTATGGAGATGACGTCACAAGATGGCCGTTCACGCGGGTTACCATGACAACACAACATGGCGCCACTACGTCACGTGACATGACGTCACTTCCGAGGTCCCCTGCGGGGTCCTGCAAATATTCCCTCAAAAGCCCCTAACATACTACTGCTTCCCTTCCCCTCTGGCTCTCTCTTCAATGGTCCCCCTGCGGGATCCCCCGATGAGATCATCCATGAGATCCGGCAACCTCCACCTCAAAAGCCCCTGACATACTACTGCTTCCCTTCCCCTCTGGCTCTCTCTTCAATGGTCCCCCTGCGGGGTCCCCCGATGAGATCATCCATGAGATCCGGCAACCTCCACCTCAAAAGCCCCTGACATACTACTGCTTCCCTTCCCCTCTGGCTCTCTCTTTAATGGTCCCCCTGCGGGGTCCCCCGATGAGATCATCCATGAGATCCGGCAACCTCCACCTCAAAAGCCCCTGACATACTACTGCTTCCCTTCCGAGGTGCCCCTGCGGGGTCCTGCAACCTGTCCCTCAAAACCACATTACATACTACTAATGGCACACTCCCATAAAATAATTGCAAAGACTTGTGAACAAATTGTGCGACTAATAATAATTCAGTACTCTACCAGTTAGGGTTATTTGGGGACCGTTATCGTAGAGGCTCAGAAACGTACGTACGACAGAGCCTGGTGTGTGTGTTAGTTGCAGTGTAGGTCCTCTGGTTAGCACGGCAGGAGCCCCTCAGTGTTTCAACGGTGAACGTAGAGCCGTCCGTCTGCGATTTCTAGTGTGCCGGAACATCGATGTGAGTCTCCCACCCCCGTGAAACAAAGATACGTCTTAAACACACGGTCAGCAAGCTTTAAGATGTTCAAGACACAGAACGCACTTTTTCTTGTATATTAGTTTAATCGAGTGGTGTTTATGATATACAAAACTGCTCCAGAATAAAGTTGAGAGATCAAAACCAATATATCGGTATAATAATGTTTTTCGAAAGTGAAAGTTGCTGCACGGACAATGCATGATATACCACATATAAGTCCATAAACTCCTTTCCCAGGCCGTAAAGTCTGTCGACGACCCTAGCAGTGTACAAATAGGATGCGCTGCAACCAACCAAGTTATGTAGTACGAAAACTGTCATTGGTATTACTTTTGAGGATCACCAAGTGGAGAGCGGGAAACTAAAACGAAACATATCGGAAGGTACTTCCCCTGCGAGAGTTCCGGAAGCTCATTTGGGCAGCGAGAGCAAGCAGTTTAAAAGACGGGTGATCGAACACGCCCCCCCCCCCCCCCCCCAACCACACACACACACACTCACCAGTTTAAAACTGAGTCTTGGTGGGAAGCTAGATCCGACGATGTTGAGGAATTTGAGACTGTTTTCCTTGGCGATTTATCCTTTCCGATATGATGTTTGGTGATCGATGAAGAAAGATTATCGTACAGCACGATCAGTAATGGTTTAATCCTACAGCCCAATTTAGGCTGTAGGATCAATTAATTAATGTACCTTCTCACAAATGTAAAGTGTACTATAGTCAGTATTACGTCCGAGGACCTCAACCGAATTACTAAAACATGGTAATAGGCCTATAGATTGCTATTTGTTTTAGCAATGATCTGTTTGTTCGGGGCCCAGTAAGGATATATTGAGTTGTTTTTTCGTTTGTGAAAGGGTTTTTTTCCTGTCAAAGCTCATTTCCTCGGCTCAGAAAGTCGATCCTTTTTGTAAATTGGGGTCCGGCCAAGGGCGTACCTATGAAGGGGGTAGAAGATTGTGACCCCGCCCCGCCCAATAATTTCCTGTCATGGTATTTTCATCAGGATTGGAGTCTAAGATCACGATTCGCTCTTGATGGTCATCATGCACAGTAGATGGAGACTGTATCATCACTAAATCTCCCGTAGAGAGGAGATTCCACCCAAGCAATAATTGCAAATTTGTTGCAAAGTATAACAAGCAAAAGCAAGGTTCCAGACAATGGACCCCCGGGTTAAACCTAGTTTGTGTTTTTTGTTCATATGTGCAGACTTTAAAAGTGATACTGTGGTTGATAACTCCACTCCACGGGTGATTTAGTTACAATCCAATCTTCACACACTGTACTTTCTTACGGAACTAGGTTTGCTTCTTGGACATATATCATTCACGCATTCGGTCTTATGCATATGTAGGTGTATGGCTGTTTGGGAATGTTGGGATCCTGACATGACCACTTTTGTGTTCGGTAAATAGGGAGTTCGCAAGCCCATGCATCACGACTACTACATGTATTTACCTACATACAAATTTCTGAGCCGAGATTTTTTATAGTTTTATTCTTGACCCAAAGTAACGGCCAAGACCGGCCAGCGCCATTCACAAAAATCGCTATTTAATTTTGATTATTTTTTTTCAATTTTTGTCTCAAAAACATAGGTTATGACCCCTCTTTGGAACGAGCTCGTCGAGCTCGTTCTAAAGAGGGGTTATAAACTATGTTTGTGAGACAAAAAATTAAAAAAAAAAATAGTTATTCAAGACTTTTATTTGCAAGTGTAGTCTGCTTTTCATCTTAGGTAAAGGGTTAATTCCCATTGATAAATAGACCAACTGCATCATCACAGCATGCCAGACGTTCTGTAATTTTCAATTGTTATAATCTTTCCTAAAATTCTCGAAATCAAAAATGGCTGAGAAATATTATCGTCATGAATAGCCCGCATTTTACGTGTTGGAGAGCTGACATCATTGATAGAATTGAAGGGAATATTACACTATAATATCTGAAGAATTGGCCCTTATCGTATCATTTGTTTCATCACGAAGCTCGTAAAGTAGTGAAATTGATGATACTTTGCTATTGAATAGAATAACAAGGTCACTTTCTCTGATGAGTGTTAACACTTCCCTTGCAGCTTTGTCTACTTAAAAATTAATTACATTTGCATTTCTGAGCGCATGCATATAAAGAGAATTATAATCAACCATTCCACGCCGATCTCTTTGATAAAAGTCAGTGATTTTAGCCGCACACCAAACGTAACGTTCATATACGTCCAGTCTATTCACAAATATCATTATTCAAATTGTATTATTATTTTTTTATCCAAAACATGCATCGTTGAGGGATCTCGTCTTACTGAGGGATTTTAGGGTTGTTTGTGGTAATTAGATTTACTCTTATTGAATCGAACATACCCTCCGAGCATACCCCTTTCCTATTGTAGTCCTTTCGGTCCCATAGCAACGACGTGCTACCATAGAAACCATAGAAACTAAGATGGCGGCCTCCAATATACAAAATGGACGACGGAAACATGTATCACCGAAACAACACGCGCTGCGCATACGCACTAAGACCACGTGTCACTATTGTAATTGCGTCACAATGTGGCCGCTCAGGAGGGCTACCGGGACAACACAACACGGTACCACTGGGTCATGTGACATGACCTCACTTCCGAGGTCATCCACCGAGGTCATCCAACCTCTCCCTCAAAAGCATCTGACACAATATTCATGTAATAACTCTAGTTTCATCTTGCGTATAAAAGGTCAAAGGTGAAGGTTTTCTATAACTAGAGTTGTGGGTGTTACTGTAAATATAATATTGCTTTGATAGCAGTAGCTTTAGTTTCCTTTGCGTACAAAAACTCAGACGTCATACACAGATTGCTTTTAAGGTGTCCATGATTTGAATTGTGGTCGGGGTCAATAGGTCAGCCTTCAGTGTCATTGTCACTGTAAATGGAAGCTTGAAATAACTATACGTTTCTTCTGCATACAAAAGACTCATGTCATACACAGGTTGTATTTAAGGTGGCGATGACTGGCATTGAGTTGGCGGCGATGAGTCAAAGTTTGACATTTCACTCACTATTAAAACAGTTACGATTTTCGAGAAATAACTCTAGTTTCCCCCTGCATACAAAAGTTCACACACTCATTGTCTCTAAGGTGCGGATGATTCGGGTTGTGGTTGAGGTAATGGTCATCGCCACTGTTACTATAAACAGTACAGTTCCTGCGAAATAACTTTAAATCTCCATGGCTTTGCAGTAATCAATTTTCATGAACAACTCTCTTCTGAAAGTGATGTGCATTCAATCACCTTTATTTGGTTGGGTGAGAAAGGAGGAATGCCTTTGTACGCCCCGCTCATTTTGTTCTTTATATAAAGGTTAGGAAGAGGGCAGGATACTTCCATCGAATTCGCACTCAAACCGCCAGGTCATCGTGTGCCTGAGAAAGAAAGTAAGGTAGCGTCGTCGTAAGTTTGGCTTTACAGCAAAACAGTAGCAAAAAAAAACGATGTGTGGTTATATTCCGCTGTGCCTAATACAACTACAGTATCTTATCCTTTACATACAATTCCGTGTTACCGACAGGGAGTCGCTATAGGAATTACTCTTTCCCCCTCCCGCCCCCAATATTTTTTACCAGTTGGGACATTTTCATCGGGATTAGAGTCTGGGAGTTTCCTAAAAGACTAGATTTTATACAAATGGAAGTCTGTAGTACCCATGTCGGGTTGTTGGAAACCCATCATGAACAATTATGACTTCCGGTACGGAACATGATCGTGTTAGAACACTACCTTTTATATTTTATTTATTCCTTAATAGATTTTCAAAAAAGTCTTAAGTATTTTAACTATAATCTAGAGTGAATAATATCCCAAATACATCCTTAGGGCATGCCTTCGACGTTGATGTTGTGTTGGAGTATTGGTCAATCGGGACTTGAGCCATAACAGTCGGGACAAGTCAGGTTAACACCCAAATTTGTTATCTTTACGACGCCCCTGTTTACCGACATAAGCATATAGAATAATCGGAAGACCCGGACTCTGCGAATCTCAAGTTTACGGTCGAATCGAATTTCGAATCGAATTAGGCAAAGAATTTCGAATCGAATCGAACCACGAATCGAATGGCACACGCTTTTGAGGTTGAAGATATTGACACTTCTTACAACTTTAAAAAAATGTCAGTCTCAAGGTAAGTATTGTTTTTAACAGAGGCACTCGTTTGTTTTTGGCAAGAGAGTGAAAAAACCGGAATATTCCAGAAACGGAAACAAAGTAGTTCCAGAATGGGAACCACATTGAGCTCTTCTTCTATAATTAACCCTTTGAAACCTCATTTCCTGGAATGGTATCGCCTCTGTGTACACTCATAAAGAGATGGGTCAGCCCAATATCAATAAACATGCAGGATAAAATAATAACTGCAGTCTGCAGCCGTGTGGCTGCAGACTCCAGTTACTATTTTATCATCAATTCCCCGTTTATAGACCTCTTATAATATGACAAAAATGGGACGAAATTATACATTGGACCGAAAAATCGGTCTTTCGAGTTCAAAAGTTTAAGTCGCCTGCACGGGAGACCTGATAATAGAAGAAGAGATTTAGAGAAGACACTTTTGATAACATCCCAACTTTTCCAAATTTCCGAATCAGCACCACTTAAATCGAATGAACAGGAATCATCGGGGGTGATTTCGAGCTGGAGGGCACAGACGACACGCGCCCCTTCTCTTTTTTCCACAGACATGTTACGCGGTTACACATTGAGTTAAATGGGCGCATGCAAACTTGTCAATATACACGCGTTCCTATTATATATTATTTGCAAATCCAAACAACATTTTGTCAAAGAATTCCACCTTCGATCGCTTCGGTCCATTCTTCTACCTTAATCATCTTCCAACTCGAAGGTTAGCCTTCGGGTTGGAAGATGATTGATGTAAAACAAAATGGACCGGACCGGACCGGACCGTGACCATACCGCGGCATGCTCATTTAAGCGAGACACTATGGTGTGTCATGGAACTTTTACCGATATACGATTGTAATTTTTTTCCCCACTGGACAGAACCACGGGAGCCTTGAAAACGTGCGCCTCTTCAACTTTATCGTGCATCCGCCATCTCTGCCTTCACGACACAGGAGGCGTATGAGATGGGCAATGATCTTTTCGATACATACATCGAAGTTATATGACTCTGGGAATCAATTAAATAATCTAAAATCTCAAGCTACAGGGGTGACCACTCCACCTCTTTTTTATTCAGCATTGGCATTGTTGCCGACAATTGCCACGTTACCCGATCGGTATATTTATTTATTTATTTGTGTGTAAGGTCATAATGGCTAATCATGACCGTGACAGTTTTACGGGTGGAGGAAGCCGGAGTACCCGGAGAGAACAATCGAGCAACGACGAGCAGCTGCCAGCTGCCCAACATCGTAACTCCGAACTGCAGCACAGGCAGGGTTAGATTGGTTGAAGACATGCGTACCGTCGACGTGCAGTACGTCTTAGTACACGGTGATCTGGCGGGAACCGGTTACCGCAGCGCCATCGCGCCCCACCCGATCGGTCGATGCATTTATAGAAGATTATTAGTAGTATGTCATGTATCCGGACACCCCCATTCTGGGGGACTCCGGTGGGGGACCCCGGAAGTGACGTCATGTCACGTGACCTAGTGCCGCTATGTTGTGTTGTCATGGTAACCCGCGTGAGCGGCCATGTTGTGACGTCATCGCCATAGTGATACGTGGTGTGAGTGCGCATGCGCAGCGCGTGTTGTTAGGGTGATACGAGCTTCCGTCGTCCATTTTGTATACAGGAGGCCGCCATCTTGGTTTCTATGGTAGCACGTGATTGCTATGTTACCCAATTTTTCTGCAATAAGACGGGGTATGTTCGGAGGGAATGTTCGATTGTAGAAGAGTAAATCTAATTACCACAAACAACCGGACAATCCCTCCAAATCACCAAAATCCACCCAAAATCACCGAAATTGACTTTATTTCCCCAATTTATCGGCTTAGCACGTAGTGCTATAGTACTAAGGGGTACAAAGGGGTGCGTTCGATTGAACAGGAGTAATGTTCTGGCTTAAAATTCTCCCAGAATCCCTTTTTGGATCCCTATCCAACGACGTTTTTCCCATTAAAAGACACGTTCCTTTGGCCATTACCCAGAATTCTCTGCTTCTATCTATATATGCAATAGTTTACGTCTATCTGGCCATGTCCATCTGTCCTAGCGTATACTCCAGTAGCGTAGAAGAGCCTATTAGTTGGAACAATTTACCTTATTAATACTATAATTAGCTATTCTGGTCTATTCTTGTTAGTTCTGACCCTATTTCAAGTACTTTTGTTGTTTCATTTATCTAGATTATAACTAACCAATCAGATTGCTTGATTTTCCATAACCTGTATGCAGAGTTATCTCCCGTCTGCATAATAAAAGCCTATATCCAATGGCCATATCCCATGGAATTCCATTTTTTGCAAAACACCTGTGGCTATGGAATCCCTTTTTTGTCGTATGAGGCCATGAGGGTTATGTAAAAACCCTCAATGAGTCCTCATTTATTATCCCTCATAGCCTCATTGAATTTTGAGGTTATGAGGACCATTAAAAATCCCTCAATGAGGTATAATTTACTACGACTCTTAGCCTCATTTCAGTATTTGAGGATACATATGGCCTGGTATTGTATTATTCGAGGATACCTATCCAGGATATCTTTAGGAGAATCCCTTTTTTGTCGTATGAGGCCATGAGGGCTATGTAAAAACCCTCAATGAGTCCTCATTTATTATCCCTCATAGCCTCATTGAATTTTGAGGTTATGAGGACCATTAAAAATCCCTCAATGAGGTATAATTTACTACGACTCTTAGCCTCATTTCAGTATTTGAGGATACCTATGGCCTGGTATTGTATTATTCGAGAATACCTATCGAGGATACCTTTAGGAGAAGCCCCTTTTTGTCGTACGAGGCCATGAGGGCTATATAAAAGCCCTCAATGAGTCCTCATTTATTATCCCTCATAGCCTCATTGAATTTTGAGGTTATGAGGACCATTAAAAATCCCTCAATGAGGGATTTTTAATACGACTCTTATCCTCATTTCAGTATTTGAGGATACCTATGGCCTGGTATTGTATTATTTGAGGATACCTATTGAAGATACCTATCGAGGATACCTTTTGGAGAATCCCTTTTGTGTCGCATTAGGCTATGTAAAAGCCCTCAATGGGTCTAATGTAGTCTTATCAACCGCTTTCATCTTGTCGCCAAAGCTCCAAGGCCATTACAGGTCTATGGCCTATCTGTCCTATCATTAGCTTCTACAGCAGTCTTGTTCCATTGCGGAATTGTACCAGTACTATTGGCTTCTGTTATTCTGCCCCATATCTCATCCATTACTTCCTAGCTATACCTATCTCAGTCTCGACTATAACATTGATCAAGGTTGAATCAGATTTCCCCTGTATACATATAAGGCATTCCGTTATTGAGATTCCTAGCCGAGTCCGTAAAATTTGGATTCCGTGTTTTAACATCGACACTCGAAGGTATTCCCCTTCCCTATTGGAAGAATTCAGTTTACTAGGTTGTAGTTCAAAAATTCGTATCACCTTCGTTATATTTTCATTAAGTTAAAAAATGTATTCAGTTCAAAGGGTGTTAACATTAGGATATAGTTAAAAAATAGAATTCATTCAGTTCAAGGGGGTTAATACCTTCATTTAGGTTATAGTTCATTCATTCAGTTCAAACGGTGTTTATTTATATTAGATATAAAAAGTTCATTCAGTTGAAAACTTTTTTCAGTTCAAAGGGTTCATTCAGGTTTGTTCAATTTAAGGGGTTAACATTGGGTTATATTTAGGGATTATAGTTCATTCAGGTGAAAACTTTGTTATTTTCACTTCGATCTTGGTTGTGTTGGATCTTTGTTCACTTTGTTTTGTTCACTTCCATCTTGATTGTATTTGATCAGATCTGTTCATGCTGTCCAACTAGTTCGATCAATCCGACTAGTTTGACCTCCTGTCACTTTGTTTTGTTCACAATTGGTTTTGTTGGATCTGTACTTAATTGTTTTGTAGTGGTTGGTTGTATCTGTTCAGAGTCTTGTAGTCATTGTTGAATTGGGGGTTATCAATCCCTTTCCATACCCTCGAGTGTCGATGTTAAAACACGGAATCCAAATTTTACGGACTCGGCTAGGAATCTCAATAACGGAATGCCTTATATATGTATACAGGGGAAATCTGATTCAACCTTGATCAATGTTATAGTCGAGACTGAGATAGGTATAGCTAGGAAGTAATGGATGAGATATGGGGCAGAATAACAGAAGCCAATAGTACTGGTACAAGGCCGCAATGGAACAAGACTGCTGTAGAAGCTAATGATAGGACAGTAATGACTTTGGAGCTTTGGCGACAAGATGGAAGCGGTTGGTAAGACTACATTAGACCCATTGAGGGCTTTTACATAGCCTAATGCGACACAAAAGGGATTCTCCAAAAGGTATCCTCGATAGGTATCATCAATAGGTATCCTCAAATAATACAATACCAGGCCATAGGTATCCTCAAATACTGAAATGAGGATAAGAGTCGTATTAAAAATCCCTCATTGAGGGATTTTTAATGGTCCTCATAACCTCAAAATTCAATGAGGCTATGAGGGATAATAAATGAGGACTCAATGAGCGATTTTACATAGCCCTCATGGCCTCATACGACAAAAAAGGGATTCTCCTAAAGGTATCCTCGATAGGTATCCTCGAATAATACAATACCAGGCCATAGGTATCCTCAAATACTGAAATGAGGCTAAGAGTCGTAGTAAATTATACCTCATTGATGGATTTTTAATGGTCCTCATAACCTCAAAATTCAATGAGGCTATGAGGGATAATAAATGAGGACTCATTGAGGGTTTTTACATAGCCCTCATGGCCTCATACGACAAAAAAGGGATTCTCCTAAAGATATCCTCGATAGGTATCCTCGAATAATACAATACCAGGCCATAGGTATCCTCAAATACTGAAATGAGGCTAAGAGTCGTAGTAAATTATACCTCATTGAGGGATTTTTAATGGTCCTCATAACCTCAAAATTCAATGAGGCTATGAGGGATAATAAATGAGGACTCATTGAGGGCTTTTACATACCCTCATGGCCTCATACGACAAAAAGGGATTCCATAGCCACGGGTGTTTCCCAAAAATGGGATTCCATGGGATATGGCCATTGGATATAGGTTTTTATTATACAGAAGGGAGATAACTCTGCATACAGCTTATGGGAAATCAAGCAATCTGATTGGTTATAAATGATCTAGATATATGAAACAACGAGAGTACTTGGAATAGGGTCAGAACTAACAAGAATAAACTAGAATAGCTAATTATAGTAATAATAAGCAAAGCTGTTCCGTATGATAGGCTCTTCTACGCTACTGGAGTATACTCTAGAACAAAGGAACATGGCCAGATAGACGTAAACTATTGCATATATAGATAGAAGCAGAGATCTGGGTAATGACCAAAGGAACGTGTCTTTTAATGGAAAAAACGTCATGGGATAGGGATCCAAAAAGGGATTCTGGGAGAATTCAAAGCCAGAACATTACTCCTGTTCAATCGAACGCACCCCTTATACCCCCTTAGTACTATTGCATTACGTGCTAAACCGATAAAATGGGGAAATAAAGTCGATTTCGGTGATTTCGGGTGGCTTTTGGTGTTTTGGAGGGATTGTCGGGTTGTTTGTGGTAATTATCCAGGGAAGTCGTTCCAGAAAATACTCCGATTCAATCGAACATACCCCCAGAACATACCCCTGTCCTATTGTAGGCCTTAGGTAACATAGCAATCACGTGCCACCATAGAAACCAAGATGGCGGCTTCCAGTATACAAAATGGACGACGGAAGCTCGTATCACCCTAACAACACGCGCTGCGCATGCGTACTACCAACACGTATCACTATGGAGATGACGTCACAACATGGCCGCTCACGCGGGTTACCATGACAACACTACATGGCGCCACTACGCCACGTGACATGACGTCACTTCCGAGATCCCCCGATGAGATCCCCCAAATGAGGGGTGAAAGGTACATACACTACTACTATTATTGACTTCCACAAATAATAATACAAATAAGTCAAGATTATTTTGCTGTGATTTTATGATGCCAAAGCCATGTTTTGCCCTGGTTTATCATCTCCTCACCGAAACGTTTCGTTGATAAAACGTTTTTTTTTGCATAAAATTTGCTCCCATACTCACTTTAAAAAGGCTAAACTCAAGATAATCGTTGAAGGACTAATATACATCTGGACAAGGATTGAGAATATATTCACACCAATCGTTACAACGAGTGAATATCTTAACACGCATGAGTGATACTTTAGCCATTCACTGTCGAGAAAATATTTGGGAAAAGCTATCTTTTTTCAACAAAACGTCATAAATTGGACCGCGCACCCCGTCTTCGACAATAAGTACAAACATAAACACATGACATCTGCGTGTTTTTTTTGTTTGTTTGTTTTTTTTTGGGGGGGGGGGTGGGTTCTGTTGTTTTTTTTAAATCCAGAATGACAATGGTATACCACAATACACCATCCCATGTAGGTAGCTCATTGACTCGATTACCTGAATTTTGCCGTCGTGATAGGAAAGAGTTGGTTATAAGTGAGGGTGAGAAAAAAAAAACCTTGCGATGGCGGCAGGAGCGTAGACTGGATTCTATAATAGGCGTGCCCTAGCAAGTTGGGTTTTTTTGGAGGGGGGACGATATTTGGAAGTTGTGAGGGGGTGGGGAGCCTCCCCTATTCTTAACTAGGACTCTCCGGTTGTTACCCTCGTCACCCACTTCCCTGCAAGGACTTAACAGCCGGGGCGTTCTAGTTAGGAATAGGCCTCCCACCGCCAGGAAAATTGTGCAAAATTCAGAGCGAATCTGATGTATTTATAGAGTGAGTATTGGAGACCATTTTAGAGCTCTATATGTTATGGGAAAGTTGCATTGGGACAATGTTATTATTTTTTATGGAGAGGGGGAAGCGCAGCGAAGATTTTAGGTGTGTGGGGGGGGGGGGGGGTGGCAAGGCTACGTCACTGGATGGCAACTGCTTGTGGAAGTAAGGCACAATGTTCAGTCCATGAGTGTTTGTGTATAAATCCTACAAGTATCTAACTCAGTAGATTTTTAATCTAATTTGTGAGACCATGAAGTGTAATAAAAAGATTCCGCTTCCGGCAAATAACATGTTACGAGTTTTTGTTTCTCAGCCCTTGGATTGTCGGATATTCGGGTGAAATGGCACGCGGATATTGACGTCACCTTTTGTCGACGTTTTGACACCAAGTTTAGACGTGCACGTACCTTAGTTTGATCGTTTCAAAATGTCCACACTCATTTGCTAATCCGTTCACAGTGTTTATTTATTTATTTATTACCACCGAGCAACTGTCAGACTCGCCAACGTACTAACTCCATGCAAGCAGGGTTAGCATTGGTTGAAGACAAGTGCACCATCGACGTGCCATACGCCTCAGTACACTGTATCACCGTGCCCCCACGTAGACATTTGGGATGAAGTGCCTCACCCAAGAGCACAACCCAGTTACCTCTGGCGAGGATCCAACCGTGAACCTTTCGGCTTGAAGTCAATGTCGTCGTAACCACTGAGCCACGAAACGTCCACAGTAAGGTGCCAATGAATAATAACAGACCTCAAAAAGAGGTGTGCGTTCTTAAATGCCATCGCTTTTTCAACACAAAGCATATTTGGTACAAAAGTTAGGAAAGTTATATTTTTCTGCGCAGGTAGAAAGTAGGTGTAAAGTAAAATAGGCTGATTTGGACAGTGTGGCTAATACGCAGGTCCGTGGAGGAATTGTATTGTCATCCAGCACCCGGGTAAACCTACCAACATGTCTCTGCTGTACGACTCCCACACCTCCTCAATTTGAACTTTCCTTTCTCAACTGAGAAAGTGCAAGTTTAAGGATATTCACCACCTTGCTATGATCATCGGTCGTTTATTGTAGTATTATGAATTTTGATGTCCCATTGTTTGAATGTCTGAAGGGCTTCTGTTGAAAGTGTGTAATTTAAAAACAACTTATTTGCAAAAAACAAAGATGTAAGCCTGTTCAAAACCTAACAATATTACACTCTAGGTTTCGCTGGGTTAAAAATTAGCCCAAATCAGTTGAGTTGGATGAATATGAACCCAAAGGGGTTCAAATTCACTTAACCCACCAGTTGATTTGGGTTGAGTTTTAACCCGACGGACTTTAAGAGTGTCGCGAAGAGACAACGGTGTGTAATGGTTAATGAAAGCCGAGAATTAGATACTAAACTCGCCTTGATAACATTCTGATGCCGCGAACCTGTATCTTTATTTACATCCACAACCGCAGAAGAGCTACTTTTGTTGACAATATCCGCATTTGTCGTCAATTGACGATCGCTGTTATCTTATTCATAGCGAGATCAACAATAAATTACAGAGCATTACATCCGGAACGTGTCTGTGCGTGTGAAATAGGATAATAGACTCTCATTTAACAGACGTAATGTTCGACTTCCGGTATCGTCCTCGGTGGTCAACCAATGCATTGTTGTGGTCTGGCCATTAAATCCTTCCTTACCCACACCTTCAAAAATCCACTGTAAAAACAAACAAATACCCCCATTATTGAATCAATCTTCTCTTTGTATTTGTTTTGAATGCTTAATCATTTTGCACTGAGCTCCACACGACTCCCAAGAGAGTTTTCTTGAAAGGACAAGAGCAAAGGTTTTTTAGGGTTCCTTCGAAGCCCATTTGCTGCTGTCTCATGGTGTGGGGGAGCACGAGGACAGGCCTCACAAAACAAAACTAATTGAAATCAAATTTATATACTGCCAACGGTCTGTGAGAGCCTTCTACGAGAAGCCCCCATGGTCGCATGTCATTCCTATCAAATTCACCATGGGAAAATTTATTTATTTGCATTTATTGGAATTTAACGACACTTTAGACAGCCAGGGTCACCTCGTGCCGGTCAGTTTTACGGGTGGAGGAAATCGGAGTAGCCGGAGAGAACCACAGAGCAGCGGCGAGAAGCTGTCAGACTCCACAGCGCACTAACTCCAAACAAGCAAGTTTAGCATTGGTTTGAAGGCAAGTGCACCATCGACGTGCAGTGTGCCTCAGAATACTTGCCACCGTGCTCCCACGTGGCCAATCGGGATTAAGTGGCGGGGCACAGTGGGGAAAATGACACGGGATATTTCGATCCTCAGGGCGTACGCTGACACATCATTTCGGCGTACACCGCAGTGTTTAATTCCTCTCACAAGCTCTTATAGTTCGATATGTGTTATAAACCTGATGTGATTTACTGGAGATTTATACACATCTGTCCCTAAATATTTCCTAACTACTGGACATTACCAAAGACATAAGATAAATATGTAAACATTGTTGCTCTTGGCGACTTTTTATAGTGATCGGGGGCTAGTTATCGAACACGTATGCACGTTTGGTTGTGAATAATCTTAAACAGGTTGTAATCATTCACTCAGACATTAGAATTTAAATACGCACGTCTGAAAATCTGCCAAAAATACAAACTTCTCTTTATAGTTCCATCCGTGGAAAAATTCTTTTAGGAAATTTTCCACCTCGTCGATCGCAATGCCCGTTATACGCACATTGAAAATTGTCACCTCAGAATGAATGAAGATGAAGCCTGGTTCAACCAGAATTTTTCTTTTTCTTTTTCATTATTTCATATTGAACTATATATATTTCGACACGTGAGCGGAACAAGGTGCCATCTGCAGTGCTTTAGCATTGCAGATTGTCGCAGGATTACGGGGTTAACCCTTTACCTAACCTGAAACGCAGACGACACTTGCAAAAATAATTCTTGAATAACTATTTTTTTTCATTTTTTGTCTCAAAAACATAGGTTATGACCCCTCGTTGGAACGAGCTCGACGAGCTCGTTCCAACAAGGGGTCATAACCTATGTTTTTGAGACAAAAAATGAAAAAAATAATGAAAATTAATTGGCGATTTTTGAGAATAGCGCTGGCCGGTTTTGGCCGTTACGTTGGGTAAAGGGTTAAGTGATGGAGAAAAATGTATGTTCTTATCAGTGCCCAGCCGACAGCCAGTGACTGTCGTCTGAACCCCAATTCGAACGTAAACCCTGCCCCCTTATCAATGCCCTATCCGCTTGGGACTCTTAGGATTCCTGAAGGTGCATGTGGCTTACGACGCCAAAGTGTGATCAACGATAATTCACTGAAAGATTATTTATTTACATGTACGAAGAAATATAATATGAAACAAATTACTCACAAAATTATCCATAAGAATACACTAACTACGCGAATAAAAGTTTATTCTTTAGGGCCCTCGACGTCTCCCACAGCTAGCTGTGTCCGCTGGATCAACCTCACATCATCTTCATCCTCTCATGGTTTGTGACAAATACAAAGTGTCTATTCACTTCTCGTTGCTTCCTCCTCGCAGGGTTGACTTCGACGTCAGTCGGGCTTAACTCATATGATGCTCTGCTTGTGTTCTCACAGTTCAATCACAATTCAATCGGCGTCTGCCCACAGTTCCCGATCACTTTGCGCCTTGCCTGGCTCTCACGGGGGTTAAGTTATTCTTCACCTTCAGATATATATTTAACAAAGCTTACATAATAATATTCTGAAAAGTGTTCTCAACATCACCAATTCTCGCACCGCCTAAAACTATCTTATCTCGCGAGCTATTCCAGCGCTTACTCAAGCTCTTAACACGGTCTCTAGACCTCAACGTCACAGCTTTTACTTCTTTGGCTACTATGCCACTACGGTTCGAAACCGTTAACAAACTACAATCGGTTCCTTACAACCCTCACAGGATTACGACAATACGCGGACTTTCAATCTCGGTGCCTACGACCCTCGACGGCCAAGGCTAAATTCGGACCTTCTCTGAGTGCCCTCAGGCCAACTGCCTATATGTATGTCTTGCCTTCTAAAACAGGTAACGCCGTTTACCTAAATGCATATAGCTCCCTGAGCTCGTACTTCCTGTTCCTGTTCCTATTCTCATATATGGCCACCGACTTGGCCCGCGACTACTCCTATTCTAAATATGAGCTCTGTGGCTCCCCTACATAACAACGTGCCTGTACTCTCGCACTGGTACGGCCCCTCCTCTAACCTATAGCATGGGGCCTCCCCATCTACTCGCAACGACTCACAGCCTTACACACCATCCGACTGGAATTGGCTGGAATGAATTTTTCGAGAAATCCCCCGATTTTTATTTAAATCGCCACAACATTTATTCTCAGTTAATCGCTTCTCTTGAACTTGGCCGCACAGATCTATCTTAATTTAATACTCGCTTTAAAGTTTCTTTGAAAGACTCGCAATTTGGTATCTTTTGACATTTCGGAGACAGGATAGATGCGTAATATGGATGTGTGTCCAGAACATATGTGATACACTGGTTTCCGACGATTACAATTTAACTGGTCTTAATTACCCAGATAACGATACAGAAGAGAATATGGACTCTCTTACTATTGATCTGTTATCAGATAGTTC
This sequence comes from Pictodentalium vernedei, assembly GCA_031216915.1. Classification (NCBI taxonomy): domain Eukaryota; kingdom Metazoa; phylum Mollusca; class Scaphopoda; order Dentaliida; family Dentaliidae; genus Pictodentalium; species Pictodentalium vernedei. Next base: position 202,460,043 of record CM062296.1, on the reverse strand, counting down.
AACAAGTGCGCCATAATGGACATTAAATTTCGTGCCCAATTAGCAAAATTTGAATTATTGCCGATCTTTTTTCGGGGTCCGCCATATACCTATTTTTACGTTTTATGTTTAACCCATTCAAAAAGATTATCGAAATTCTTTACACTTTTAAACAAGAAAATCGCCACTTTTAGCTATCACCTTGACATAGATGGCATCTTGTTCTACTCGTGGGTCGAAGTGATACTCTGCAAAGCTTAACACGTGTTTCTCCTGTTTTAGTGCTTCTCCAAAATTGTTTTCGGGCGCATTGTAGAATTCCGTTATCTTTCCACAAGCCTGTTTCCTAAATAGAATGTTTGGAGAGGTAGGCAGGACTGGAGATGTTTTAAAAATCTGCTTGTGTCTGGGGGTGATTGACTCTAGAATTCTATTCGTCCTGCAAGACAATTTAATCTTCCAACAAAAAATATAGAAAATCTGTATTGAGTTCATAGTGTCCCGCTACTGGCTATCCAGTTACGGGTACTTCTATCGTAAAATATTACCTTTTAAGTTCGATTTGAGCAAAGACGTAGGGATTGAAATTTTGTTTCACTTCATTACACCAGAAGGTTAGTGGTTTGTCATTCATAACAGGCCAATTAATATTAGTCAACACTTCTGTTCCAGACGGGTGACCGTCTGAGCGATCGATTCGGACTCCCGCGTTGTGTCCTTGTCCAAGGCACTTAACCCCGATTGTCCACATGGGGGCAAGATGACGCCGTGCACTAAGGCGTACTGCACGTCGATGGTGCGCATGTCTTCAACCAATCTAACCCTGCCTGTGCCGCAGTGCTAAGTTATGACTTTGGGGAGCTGGTAGCTGTTCGTCGTTGCTCGGTGGTTCCTTTCGAGTATTCCGGCTTCCTACACCCGTAAAACTGTCACCGACACGATGTGACCCTGGCTGTTAAAGTGTCGATAAACATAAATAAATAAATAAATAATTTGTAGGATGCATTTACCATAACAGTGTTTGTACATCATTGTTGGCTGCCTGTACAGGCAGCCAACAATAATGTAGAAACACTGTTAAGTCATCTGCAGCTGTGCACATGCATATACGATAGTCACTGACGTAAAATTAATCTGACGACTTGAGGATTAAATCTATTTATTAGTTTACCTAGAACACTGAGTCTTCTAAACCAAGGCATCTAATGTTTCCAGTCGGGATATTTCCGTTAAGAATGGAGTCTAAGCTATCAAACTTTCTTTTGCTGATAGTTGTGAACTTTCTTCCAAGACGAGATTTGACAAAAGTTCTGTCAACCCAGGTATGGATACTGCTACCATAAAATATTACCCCTTCAGTTGGATCCTGAGCAAAAACGTAGAAAATGATATTTTATTTCAATTCATTACAGATCGTTGGTTTGTCATTCATAGAAGACAAATTAATATTGGACGTATGGCTGCAGGTTAACCCTTCAGTCAAATAGAACCACAAACTGCCCCTTTTGTATTGCTCGGTAAAGGTTATCCCAAGAGCATTCATCCTTGAGAACTCTATTTGTGGGATGCATTCATCTTGACAATGTTTATACATCATTGTTGGCTGCCTATAGAGGCAGCCAACAATAGGGTAGAACACGGCTTTGTCATCTGCAGCTGTATACATGTATATCCGGTAGTTACTAGCGTAAAATTAATCTAACGACTTGAGGGTTAAAGCTACTAATTAGTTTACATTAAACATTGAGTCTTCTAAATCACGACATCTAATGTTTCCAGTTGGAACATTTTCGTTAGGACTGAAGTCTAAAATATAAATTCTCTCTTACTGGCAGTCACGAACTTTCTTACAAGACTAGATTTTATAGTTTAAGCTTTTCAACCCTGGTGCTCTCTTCCCTGTCAGTTCAATGGCAGCTACTGGAAGAATCCGTACTCATCATCTGAGGTTAGACCAATAAATATTTTCAACGTGCAGCCTTGTGGCTACACGTTGAAAATACTGATTGGTCAACTTCACTCGTTCACTGAGTTGCCATCCTGCTTAATGAAATTGTGGCGTAGCGTTTTCCTCGGCCAGAAAAGCGGCCTGTCGAGTTCAAAGGGTTAACTTGTGCCATACACAAAATTCGTACGTTGGTTCTCTATTTTATCTGGTGTATGTTCGAAATGCAGGTCACAAAGATATGGTTTTGTCGTCGTAATGCTTTCTCTTACGGGTTACAAATCTGCCAGATTTCAGTATAGAATTTCCCAGTGCAAAACAAAGTTTTTTTTCAGCAGAAATGTATTTTCATTTTGTGGAAGCTATTTTCCAAGACTTCTGCGAGATGTTCCAACACAATGTTAAGTGGTCTTTTTATGATGACAAAATATGTAGATAAAAATTAAATAAGAAGGAAAATTTAAGCTGCACTAATCCATTGTATTAATGTTCACAGTCGACGGATCCTGCGATCTTCAAGCTGGATAACCTCCTGCTTGATATCTGAAGACAGTTGGAAATGGTTATGGACACTTTACAGGTCAGTATGATGCTGGTAGACCTGTTGTGAACTAAAGAACGGGGTAAAGGTAGACAATGTTGGCTGTTTATGTTCGAAGCTTTGTTCTTGTAAAAAGCACGCACGAATTTTTTCAAACGACTTCCTTAGAGAAAATGACATGAAATTTGGAAACATTGGCATAGGGTGTGTTGCTGACACCTTATAACATCGATCTGTTTAAGTATGTTGTATTTAAAATCAGTTTGCCCGCCACAGAAACACCACAAGGTAGGGAAATTAGTGCCCTGCGAAGCTTTTAAAGTCGATTCGATTCAAAATAGTGTCAATGATTCGCTTCGATTCGATTTCAGGCGCATCGATTCGGATATTTTCGAACTGTGGCGATGTTCTCAAACTCCTAACATGTGGCTCCTTGTGAACTCTTCGTCTATCATCAGGTCTCCTTACCAGGAGGCCTGATGATAGAAGAAGCGTTCAAGGGGGTTCCGCTTCCGACACTACTTTGATTTCGTTTTTGGAATATTCAGTTTTTTATTGGTCTGTCCGAACAAATGAGTGGTCATGGCATAGATAGACAGAACGTGATGTATTGTTTGAATCGATGGGTGTTTACATAACGAGTTGGAATGGCGTATCGCGAAATATGGGTACGACATTCCAACTTTATGTAAAACACCCTCGATTCAAACAGACTTAACGTTCTGTGTGTATTGCACATCCCCGTACATTAAATTTCACATAAATAAACAAATTTCAATTCCGATGTTTAAACCCATAGATAAAGAGTCCGTTACTTTTGTTTGAAGTGGTATTGATCAAATGGATCGATAAAAAATCAAAACAACCTTTAGGGAACCAGTCTAAATTACATTCGTTATCTTTTCTACTGGGAGTGTTTGGTGAAATTTTTATCCTTGTTTCTCTTTGGCTGGTGTACATTCACGCCTAACCATCTGGTGATTATTACTGATAGTAAAAATATAAGTACAAATTTGGGAGGATTTGCAAAACAGCTGGGAGAAACACAGACGATCGATAATTGTATAACGACATTTGGAAACCTTTCGAAGCGTAACTAATGACTCGACGGGAAAGGAACTAGTCTGAACGGTGCGGGAAAAAAGTTCAGGTGTGACAGGAATGATAGTCCGTAGGAACGTAAGTCCCTCTGGACTATTACTCCGCGGAATTATAGTCCTAGGTCTAACATTTCTAGGAATAGTAGTCCGGCGGACTACTATTCCCAGAAATGTTAGACCTAGGACTATAATTCCGCGGAATAATAGTCCAGAGGGACTAATTTTCCTACGGACTATCATTCCTGTCACACCGGCTTGTAAATCACCAGTTAAATACAGAAACGTTTATGTCATAGAAGCGATTCCGTTAAATACAGGGGTTTAAAGTTCAATGGATGTGTAATAAAATACTTAAGTGGCGACTGACAATATTCATGGCTGTGAGAAGATGCAATATCTGAAAGGTGAACAGCGTTGAGATTCGATTAGAAATCAAATTCCTGGTTCGATTCGGGGTACGATTTGCCTCGAAATTTGATATTCGAAGTTCCATAAGAGGGATATCAGTTCTGATGAGTACAACACGAATTGACGGATGACATTTCGATGCATCTGATCCGATATCATCAATGATATTGGTTGGCTTATCCTGGTTGTGTGATTCCCGACAATATTTACATAAATTAGCGATGCACATGATCATTGCGTACCTCGTGTTCTTCTCTAACGTGGAAATTAAAGAAAGAATGCTTGTCTAAAATACACACTCTCCTTGCTTCTAGATGACAATTTAGGAGCTAGAATTATTTTGCAAAATCTACTTGTCTTGCCGGACGAGCGACTCTAAACCCACATAAGCACTACAAGATAACTGTCTTGACCTAAAAATATATAAAGGATATGAAATGAGTGTTTTTCTCATATCATATGATATTTATGAAACGAGTCTAAGAATTTTCCGTTTGGTGGAGCCTCTGGCGAGCCCCAAACAAAATTCGGACGAGTTTCATAAATATCATATGAGAAAAACACTCATTTCATATTATATTTATTATATGACAGACATATGCACAAATTAACGACTTAGTATGACTTTTAACCCTTTACCTGACGTGTATTGCAGACGGCACTTGAAAAAAACACATCCTCATATAACAAATAAAAATGTTCATTTTTTGCTTCCAAAACATAGGTTATGACCCCCTCATTGGAACGAGCGCGACGCGCTCGTTCCTATGAGGGGTCATAACCTATGTTTTGGAAGCAAAAAATGAAAACAAAATTGTGTATAGCACTGGCCGGCTTTGGTCGCTATGTTAGCTAAAGGGTTAATGCAATATAACCCACCCAAAATAGGACAGATAACGTAAATTCTCCCTACTCAAATTATGCAAATATGACCCAGTTATATTTTGTTGAGCCAATCAAATTGTCCTTTTTTGAAATTGACCAGCGAAATCACCCAACCCCAATTATGCAAATTTTGAAAATATGTCCCAGTTGTATTTTTTCAGCCATTCAAATTGTCTAGTTTTGAAACTGACGAATGAAATCGACGGAAGGCTTTATTTGTCACTGATTAATATGAAAGCAAAATATCAAATATTTTAAAGTGAACAAAACGGACGAGTCATATGATAAAAGTTCTTTCCAAACTATTTTCGAAAGGTTGCGTCAGTCTTCGGTACTCCTATAAATATGCTCTTGGGAAACATCAACCTTTGCATGAAAGGCGATACTCTAGTTTCAACACGGGCTTGTATGGAATACACAGCTATACCAAACTTTCTGTATGTATGTTGACATTGAAGAAGAGGAGATGGATGAACTCAAAGCACTTTCGTTCAAAGTGAAAATGATGGAATCGGTGTCACGAGAACCCAGACCGATCTGTCAGTATGCTTCCTGGTTACACACCAAGTCTCTCGTGATTGCATGTTAAGTCTGAAGAAAAATCAATTACACAATGTATCTGAACATCGGAATGTCTTGGCCGTTTTAAACATATACACATACATCAATAGAAAATGTCTCAAAAGACTGGCGTCGTTCAAGAAACAATTACCTTGCGATACAGATCATTGGTATAATATACATATATATAGCACACTGATGTGGATTAAACACCCGCGGGGTCGGGGTAGAGATTTATCAAGACACCAGCTCCCACTTTATGGGGACACACGATGAGTACAGGCAACTTTACATTTCAGTCGAAAGAGTCAGAGGCGGCCGAAGCCCAATGAAGGGGTGGGAGTGGTCGAGGTCACAAACATCTATGATCAACTGGACCCACCATGATTCAGCACATTTGGGGAGAATTTGAAACATAGATCCACGGGTATACCATCTTCTTGATTTCAAGGTCTTTACGAGAGCGACATAAGATCGGAAAAGTGTGTGTGGGAAGGGAGGGGCTTGAAAGACGGTGACAGATATATCATGCCTACCGATACGGCTGTAGGCCTCTTCCATGCCATGGCAGTGACATGCCAGAAATAGAGCTGTCACGAGTAATCGATTAATCGATTGTTGATCGGTCACGGCGAAACCGATTAGTATTTTTCGTTGTCGAATAATCGGTAAATTGTATCCCGTTTCAGACATTTAGTAACTAAAAGAAAATTTGATGATAAAAATATTGTTTCTAAAGGTGAAGAGTTAAGAACATCGATGTTAATCCTCAAGAAGCTGTGGGAAACATTTGTCTTTCAGGTACATTCATCAAAGCTTTGATGTTCTGAACTTTTGAACCGTCAGTGTAATAATCAAGACAGGTCGGCAGTTGCGAAATTCGCAACTGCCTACCTGTCTTGATTATTACACTGACGGTTCAAAAGTTCAGAACATCAAAGCTTTGAATGTAACTAAAAGAGGATCGTCTTCGTTGTTTATTTGAGGTTGGTCAACTGACTTGAACTTCATTTTTATCGACTTCAAAGAGAAGAAGAGGGGGTCATCTAGGTACGATCAATCGATTATAATCGATTGTTTGGGACGATTAATCGATTCCTAAATTAAAAAATCGTGACAGCCCTAGCCAGAAATATTATATTACAAAAGTTCTCTCTCTCTCTCTCTCTCTCCTCTCTCTCTCTCTCTCTCTCTCTCTCTCATGCAACGGACTGGATACTCACTCGTTCTTCTACTTCTGCTATCCTCCAGGTTGGAAGATGGTTAATCGATTGAGTGCTGGAAGCCACTATTATAACTCTACTGAAAAGTGCAGAAAGTTACATTAGTAGCGTTTCACTGTATTTGTTAGGTTGGGGTTTTTTTTTTGGATTGGTAGTGGAATTCATTTTACGTGAAATTGCTTTGTTAAAATTTGTTCGAGAGTGCTAACAGGCACTCTCTAATAAATGGAAAAAGACAATTATTTATAATTAAACTTTTTTTCGGTTCATGCGTTTTCAGATAAAACGATTGGCTCACACGATTCTGTTTTTTCTTTTCATAACTTAATGAACCGAAAAAAACACAATTAGGTCCGCCCCCAGCCACGCCCCTAAAATACCAGTCTTCGGAGTTGCAACATGGTGTCAAATCAGTAGAAGTTAGAACACTGGCACGTTCTAAATGTGAAAAAGAAAAATTAATTTATATTACTAATTTATCACCATGAAATTATTTATAAAATAATTAAATGACCGTGGTGGGTCAATTTTTTCTTTTTCTTCACAACTGTATTTATTTGACATTTCATTTTTACGCACACTGGGTGATCGTCTGCGTTGATCGTTTTACCCAAATCGATTGTAAACAATGGCTGGTCACGACGAATACGGCAATTTTGACATTGAATTCAACTAATTTCATGTCATCTGGCTTTATATCTAACTCCACTTTTAAAAACTGTGTTTTTCAGTTCTCGGGAAACGGTCAAAACCAAAATACAATGTAATACTGATGGCCTACTTCCACCTACCACGGAACGTAACTTTTACGTGAAGTGAACAGTGGAATGAAATTTGAGGGAGGCGTGGCTTATGACGTTTTCTTTGCATTACGTAATTCATTGGTCAATAAAAAATTTAATGACATAAGTGCATTTGACTTGGAAAGTGTGTCAATTGCTACCTGCATTTCAATAATATGCGCCCTCTTTTATGCCAGAAAAATCATATGTCTATCAGTTTTAGTTTTTACGTGTTTGTTCGCTGAAGCAGAGGACGACTAACACTATTTATTTATTTGGGTCGCGAACGTTTAATTATAAGGAATGATCGTTCCTTTTTGTCTATTTCTTGAGTTATGAACCCCAAAAAAACAAAGTCCAAACTGTGTAAATGGGCTCGCCCATTTACACAGTTTGGACTTTGTTTTTTGGGGTTCATAAATCAAGAAATAGACAAAAAGAAACGATCATTCCTTAAGTGAACAACATCTTGCACAACTATGGCTGCACATGCTGGTAGCCTAGTATCTTTGAAACAATACTCGTGTTTCAGATCACTTTTGAAAAATAGTCTATCAGTTAAAGTACAAGAAATAGACAGAACCGGATGCAGGTTGAATACATTGTCCAAGGGGGTCTAAATTTGTTTACAATTGGCGCATTTATATTTTCTACAGTTTTTAAACTGACTGATTTTGCGTCCCTGTGGATGGGGATGTATCCCCTATGTGTCACCACCGCCACCTCTGCTCGGGGGGTTCTGGCTGCAGGCCGGCGATCTATGGGGCGAAACACTGCGTATGCTTCTGGTGCTTTTAGGAGATAGACTATGAGCTACCAGTTATCCCTGTTCCTCCTCATAGCAGGAATTTCCACCACCCTATTGCTATGAAAGGGTTAATACATGGCGTTTTCTGTCATCTGGCTGCTGGGGCGTTTGTCGGTTGCGGTCATTGTATGTGCGTTGCCCTTTTATACGTTTGCTCATTGTTAAGCAAGATACAGTATTGCTCAAAAGGTATTTTGAAATCATACCCCTCCCCCCCACCCCCACCCCCATAAATGCACATAATATGTAAGGGTGTGATATAGAGTTGTCAAAAATTACAGTTTTGCGTGTACCAATTGTACGTTACTGAAAGTAACAAAAAATACTATATGAGGATTCTGAAAATTGAGGTTTTTGTGGAATTCACGGCTGCTTTCTGGAATCCCATTTCATGGAGTCGGATAGGAATCTCTCTTATGGAATCATTTTTAGAATAGTCTGCGGTTACAGAATCCCTTTTGTACCCGTTGACTGAACTCGACTGTCAGTAGTAGTGAAGGCCGAGTATAATAGTGATATGAAACGGGACTCGTAACGGTATTATAGTAGTAGCACTGGGTGACAAGCATAGGATTGGTAGCTCCCAACGGCAGTAGGGATTACAGATAGTACCTAGTTACTTAGCAAACAGTAATTTAGTAGTGGGGTAGAAAGTAGGGGAAGAATGTCTGAAGTGTGGTAGAGAAGTTGGAAACAGAGGTAGAAGGCATGGGCCAGTTTCCTGCAAAAGGTATCCCCAAACATCCTCCAAAATGTATCAGCAAATAGTAGGTGCCCATTGTCATAGATATCCTCAAATCCCGAGATGAGAATATCAGGAATGACTGATTATACCTCACTGAGTGATTTACTCGTGGCTCACCTGGCCTTATACGGTATAAAAGGGTGCCGAAGGCCAGTTGTTTGTTAGACAGGTGTGCAGGAACTGAAGTGTCGCCGAACGTTTCTTTTCAATGCCCATAGGTCTATAAGAATTTGATCAATGATAAATTATACCTCATTGATTGGTGGATTTTCTCTTGGTGGCCTCATATAATAGAAAGGGATTTCGAAAGCAGTTGCTGTTAGGTTGTGGCACTGGACGTGGGATGCCACGGGGCGTGGTATTTCAGTACGTATATGAGGATATGAGCACTGATAGACAATAGCTCGCTCATAGATTTTCTCATGGCCTTTATGACCCCATAAGATGAAAATGAGGTTCCGAAGGTCAGAGACTGTCAGGTTTGGGTGCTTGATGTGGGGTGCCACGAGGCGTGGTCTTTCAATACCCAGATGAGGATAAGAGGAACAACAGATTATACCTCATTGGGGGGATTTTTTCATGGTCCCCGTGTCCTCATACGATAAAAAGGACAAAAACGGGTGCCGAAGGCCATTCGTTTGATAGTTTGGGGAGCTGAAAGAGTGTTGCCACGCGACGTGGCTCTTTATTAACTGGATGGGGATATGAGGAATTTGAGGTTAGATCACTGAGAAATATATTCATGACCTCCATGTACACATACACGGAAAGCAGATGAAAAATAATAGGTTTGCAAAATCGCTAGAGCACTACGTGCTACTGTTATAAAGAGTAGAAGCTGTAAAATGCGAGCCAAATAAAATCCTGTTCTGGTGATTTTCGGTTGTTTTCAGTCATTGCAGTGTCCTTGGGGTAATTTTAAAAAGTAAACGAGGATTTAGGGCAATCCAAACCAGCAAAAGTACCCTCGTACAATAGAACCCCCCCCCCCCCCCCCCGAGTCTTATAGCACTACGTACAACACCTATAAACGCAAGATGGGGACTCCCCCAAGCCTGTTTCGGATATTTTTTTCGTTTTTTGGTGATTCTGGGAAAACAGAAACTCCAGAAGTACTCGTATTTAATGGAATGCATCCCTAGAACACACCCCGTCCTATTAAAGGCTTACGTGGTATATAGCACTACGTGCTACTGTAGAAATGGGATTCGGGAGTTTTGAGAACATTATCAAGTCTATTTGGGTAATTGCCACTCGTAGTCTTAGATCCATTTAAGGATCATAGCAACCACGTGCCACCATAGAAACCTAGAAGGCGGCCTCCAATTATCAAAAAAGGACGACAGAAACACGTATCACCATAACAACACGCGCTGCGCAAGCGCACTGATACTACGTATCACTGTGGTGAAGACGTCACTTCCTCTGTGGCTCTCCCTCTGGGAAATGAGGCATCAAAGGAGAGAGCACTGCTCCTTGCGTGGAATATAAGTATTCATTTAATAGTTACCGCGTGGTAATGTAATTTTAAGCTTTCAAACAACTGTCTGCATTGAAAATTATATACTCTATTCTGTTTCTGATCTTTTTTGTCTATCTTCAACCGCATAACTTCCTTCAATTGTGTATTATTATTATGAGAGAGATGGAGGTTGAAACGAAGACATAACTCACTGAGGACGTGAGAGTCTTTGGTTCGCTGTAACGGAGTGATTTGCGATAGTCCCTCGATGCCTTGTATGGACCACTGGGCAATCTACGTATGAAACACCCGTGGATTCCGGCACAAAGTGTGGAAGCGGATTGGTTGCTTGTCCAACATCGTGTAAGAGAAGAGAGTTGCACTCAACATGTTTAATGTATCATTGAAGTGCTGGGTTCCCAGATAGTGATTCATGACTCTGTTCGTGGAGTTACAAATGTTCTCCTACCGGTGAGTAGTAGCATACAGTGTTCGGTGGTAGGTTGACCTATTCTGCAATTCCACAATCAGGGCGAGCACTAAATCCTAGCAGTTTTATATGAGTCATCAACGGAGGTCTATGAAACTTCACAATGACAAACAAGAGTAGATGGAACAAACGCCTGCTTGCAGATAAATGGAGAATTCGATGGTATCAGTAACGAGCGCATGGTTGTCCTGTAATATGTATTGTGTTAGCATAGAAACCACTGCATCAGTATTATCAGTGTGAGTAGTGGTATCTCGCTTGGTCGCACATTGGGAGAAATCTCTATTTACTGATGCGGTTTCAAGTCTCAGTCTTCCCCGATCTGAACCCTGGAAATTGAGATAGCAATGGGAGAATGGGGAATGGGAATGTGGATGGGCAGAAGAAAGGGTTCATTTTAGATTAACTGCATTTATTCACTACGAGCTCATCGGACCTCAATGAGACTTAAATGCTGAATCTGTAACAGGTCAGCTGATGGGTATACGGAAACAAAGTGGCTTGGTCGAGATGGGGAGTGATTGACTTCGGGTTATGGAGTCAGGGTGCGAACATTGCCATAAAAACAACTTCAAGAACAGAATGAATATCCCAACTCTTTGATTCCAAGGAGAGACATCACAATCAAGTTTGATGAGCATTGTTGCGTGAAACATAATTATACATGTATACAGGGCCACCGGGGAAGCGTTTGGAAGCCGCTTACCTCTCAGTCTATACTCTCCATCATAATTATCCGGGCCAGGTATCATAGATCTGCTGCGGTAGAGGCCCATTTAATTACAAACTCCAGGAGAGCAACAGTCTATTAGAACTGAGGCCAGTTGGTTTCAACCAGTGGCGGCGCTACGGGGGGGGGGGGGGGGGGGCATGGGGGTCATTTGCCCCCCCCCCCCTCAACGAAGGCTTTGCCCCCGCCCCAGTCCCCCCCCCAACCATCTCGCATGCATTTCCATCCACCCTCACACACAAACACATTCAGTCACTCTCTCTCTCACACACACACACCCCTCTCTTTTTTTATTCCCAATAATTTCCCATACACACTTAGCCCAAAGCCTCAGGCTAGCTGATGAACACATCCAGGCAGTAGAGATTTAAAGACTCGGATGAAGATACTTATAAGTTATAATTAAGTTATGAGCCAACAAAGGCATGTCTATCCATATCCCTTGTCTAAAAAAATTCATGGATTTCGCATTATGACAGACGGGCATTATGAGTCTCTCTCTCTCTCTTCTCTCTCTCTCTCTCTCTCTCTCTCTCTCTCTCTCATACACAGACCCACCAGACGCGGATCCAGGATTTTTTGAAAGGAGGACCGCTAATTACCATTACATTTAGTCGAAACTTGGACCCAAAGTCCGTAATATAATTTTTTGGTTTGGTACGTCCACAGGACGTACCAAACCAAAAAAGTATATTACGGACTTTGGGTCCAAGTTTGGACTACCTCATAACAAAGTAATGATATGATCCTTTACGTATTTGCCCCCCTTCATGGGAGTCTACCCCCCTAGTTGCCCCCCCCCCCCCCCCCACACAAAAAAATTTCTGGCGCCGCCACTGGTTTCAACTGACCTCAGTTCTTATAAAGTGTCCCACTCCTGGGGCTGTAAGTGAAGCCACCACCAAGTTTTCTTGAACAAAATTGAGTGCCGAACCCGGGGACCCTGGTCCGAAGGCAGGGATGGAAGCTGCCCCCTCTGCCCTCGTACGTCCGGTATCCCTGCAAAGGTCGTTGTTAAATAACTGTTGATGTAGCTGAGGTGGGCACATGTCTTTTACAATGCGTAGGTTCTACCCATATTACTTTATTAAACGCTTTAGGTTTTGCTTATGGAATCACGTAACTGCTGATTATATCAATAAAAATGTCCCGATATGCTGAAAACCTCGTTGCCTTTCAAGATGTCTTAAAACTTTGGATACATTAGTGAGGCTATATGAAGCATATTTGAGAACTCAGTATATTTTTATGTGAAGTTCAACAATCACATGAGCACCCCAGTGGAATTCTTTGAGTACCCCATAACATAGCCGATATTGGCACCTGATGTCAGCTTTCATTTCCGTTTATAAATTATATATTGAAGCATGGAATTTTGCACTTCAGAAACTTTGTATCACTTCACACTGGTCTTGTTGAATTCTTCAAATGCAAAATCATCGAGGAATGATATGCAAACATTAATGATATAAACAAATATAAAACCAAGTTAGAAAATTCTTTATCTTCAGGTTTCATGGATAATTGTATATTTTGTAAAGAAATGTGTGCACATACAGGCTAATACCCTCGTGTACAAGTTTGGCTGGTTTCCAGAGATGCTAACAGAAGCCAATTCTCGAGCGCTTATTATGCGCTTCAAACATTTTTCATTTGACAAACAAAACATTAATGATATAAACAAATGTAAAAACAAGTTAGAAAATTCTTTATCTTGAGGTTTCATGGATAATTGTATATTTTGTAAAGAAATGTGTGCAAATACAGAATAATTAATACCCTCGTGTACAAGTTTGGCTGGTTTCAAAAGATGCTAACAGAAGCCAATCCTCGAGCGCTTATTATTCGCTTCAAACATTTTTCATTTGACATAAATCACAGATGAAATAAAATATTATTATGCCCCACGTTTGTAACATCAGTCGTGATTGGTTAATATGACACCTTCTAAAAGTCATAGTACTGGAGTTTTGGGGCAAAACACGGGTACTATCGGAACGTTTTTCCCTGGAGACAAGAGAACGAAGAAAATGTAAGCGCCACTTCCATTGATCAGCGTCGAATTTCTCAACACCAAACGCTGGCTCCGAGTCCGTTTAGCTTTTTCAACACCGGTAGACACAAACTTACCAACAAATATATCACCTTCAGTGGGTGTGTTTTCAATTTTAACTGCAAACAATGCATTCAAAAGAATCAGAAACATTAAAACACTCAGTCACGTGTTGTTCACCACTTCAGTAATATCATAGGGTCCCCTCTCTCTCTCATAGGGAGAAGTATGGTATTAGAGGCATATGCAATGATTGGTTTCGTAGTTACCTAGCGGAAAGAACCCAGTACGTTGTATTCGGGGAATCCAAATCGGACCTGCAAAAAGTAATATGCGGAGTGCCACAAGGCTCTGTACTGGGCCCCTTACTTTTTCTAATATATATAAATGACATTCATCGGGCAACTGCAAGTAACCTTCTGTCATTTGCAGACGACACTACGACTCATTCTTCAAATCCTGACACAGACACACTAGTTGAAAATTTTAATGAAGAACTCTCAAAAATATTTGAATGGTGTTCAGTTAACAAACTTGCAATTAACGCCAAAAAAACAAAATATGTTATTTTTAATCCTTCTGCGAGGTCGGGGGTTCATAGCAACAATGATATAACGATCAATAACGAAAAAATAGAAAGAATAGGTAATAATCAGGCAACACAAAGTGCTAAATTTCTTGGGATAGCCATGGACGAAAAACTAACATATGAAGCACATATTAGCCAAATATGCTCAAAAGTGGCGAGGGCCAACTTTGCATTGAATAAAGTTAAAAACAGTCTACCACATAGCGCTATGAAAACTCTGTACTATTCACTCATACATGGCCATCTCATGTATGGTATACATATTTGGGGCAATTCAAGACGAATTAACGAACTTCAAAAAATGCAAAAGCGCTCAATCAGAATAATAAATAACAAAAAACACAACGCTCACACAGACCCTCCTTTCTTTCACGACAAAATACTCAAAGTATCCGATCTTTATACCCTGAACGTTTCCTTGTTTATTTTTGACTGGTACCATGATATGTTACCGAGTTCTTTTAGAACATTCTTTAGTTGTGTCAACAACCCACGTGGTACCACTACAAGACAGACAGGGCTTTTGACCCTAAAAAAATCACGTACTAAGTCCTTGGACAAATTGCCTACATATGCGTTCCCTCGAGTTTAGAATGGTTTAGATTGGGACCTTAGAAACATAGGTAATAGGAAAGTTTTTAAGAACACTCTAGTACTTAAACTAATAAGTAGATACATGACGGAGTCAAATATCGAGTGCAATAACCCCTATTGTCCTGACTGCGGATCCATCTAGATTCTCAATTCTTAGTTTTGACCTTTCTTCTATAGGTGTTCAAATAACACAAATTAGAATGAGCTTGTATACGTAAAACGTCTGAATTTCTCATCCGTCTTGGATGAGTCAACTGCATTATCCACAACACTAGTAATTTTATTGGGTGCATAAGGCAATTGGCTCAGTCCAATAAAACACTCGCAGCACCGAAGTTGTCATGAAATATCTCACTGACTAATATCCCCTAAAATTAATCTTTTCTGCATAAAGGTTAAGAAAAGCTGCAAAGTAAGTGAGCATGCTAGTTAAACTATCGGCACATGACCCCTTCCGTGACGAGGAACCCACAAGTCTGCATTGTTGGGTATTACTTCTATAGTAAGTTTATCGTCTCCTAGCAGGCAAGTGGAGTGGGGTAAAAACAATTCCATGGCAGCTTTTAACAACTAACCCTATAATCAATTACTGAAACACCTGACTCAGTCAGTTTGACGTCATATACAGCCGTATTTATTTTATTTTTTACTTTTTCTTTTTCAATTTCATTTCTTCTTTCTTTTTTCTACTCTTTTCTTTTTCCTTTTTCTTTTCTTTCCTCAAGGAATTGGCAGGTAGACAGCCAATCTGGCTATGTCATTTCCTAACAGTTTACATTGAAATTGTAGCAACACCTTGTGACTTTGTACATTGTTTTCTATTATTACTGTTTATTCTGTGCGTTCTGTATTTGTAAAATGTAAACTGTTGAATAAAAGATCATCATCAGTGAATCCTGAATATGAGTCTCAGTTATGACTTGTGTTTCTCTCCGCTTAATTCTATCAACTGTTGTCCGAGAAACATGAATTTATATTCCATTAATTTAAATCACTTTTCACACAAGCATTAACAATGAATTATAACACGAACAGCATGATGCAGTTGTTAACATTGGTATTTGTTGATAAAGAAACTCTCAAAGCGACGGCACTTGTGACAAGTCATTTTCGAAGAGACGTCATTCGTTCGAAATGACGTCATGTTTTTGGATTCGACTACATTGTTGTTACAAGATCGATGGCTTGTTGCAGTTAACGCTTAACAATGAAAGTCATATTTTGTTCGGCATAATAAAATAATTAGAACGTTCCTTTTCATGTTCTATCGGTCGATAGTACCTGAGTTTGTGTGATTAAAAGGAACGTTCTAATATTATAATAGTGTATGTGTTTTCATACATCAAACTTTCAAAAAACAAACAAGTGCACTGATTGTTAGGTGGCCATGTTTGTTCAGTAAATCTCAATTTGAAACAAGTTTGAAATGTTTAACTGTTCAGTGCAGGGTTATTTTTTGTAGTAATAAGTTATTGTTTCCTAAAATGTATTGATTTAATCCGAGTAAATGGTCTATTCTGAACAAATTTGGAGTTTTCTTATGGAAGCAATTTTCGGAACTACATTCTGGGATTGAAAATACCACAATTTGTTGAACCATTCGCAGTCCTTATCATGAAACTACTAAGGTGTAAATCTGTTTTAAACGTTCAGCGAAATGTTGCTGAAGTCCGCTTCATTCATTGCTAGCCCGAGCGCAAACCCTTGACTGATCTTTTCATGAAGTTTCAGAGGTCTTAAACAGACATTTGATCCAACTCCCCACTCCCAACGATTAACACAAAATTCGGTGCAAACTGCAGCGAGATAACTTCACTCTAAGAAGCCGGGGAATCAGAATGAATTTATTGAATTTATTGACATACCGACAAAAACTTACAGTAAAGCAGGTGCTTCTCGTCAAGTGTCGTCTGCCTATTCAGGCAGACGGCACTTGACTAGAAGCACCTGCTCAGTGTTTACTTCTCCCCCAGCCAGATTACCTGCCGAATTACATCACAGGCGAGAAAACTCGACTTCTGGCTTCTAAGAGTTAACTCATTCCATTGGCAGGATATTTTGTTTCTTTTCCTCTCATTGTCATCGGGAATAATACAATAATTATGTAATTTATTAATAAGTATTGACATAACAACCACACTGTTTTGATTTATTGTTGGAATTGGATACATGCATGTGCAACTGACATGCGGGAAGCGTTTTTGAATACAAAATATTGAACTTGTTGTTGCCTTTTCTTGTAGTTGTTGAAAACAGGAAGAGGAAGTGTCATTCTGACTAATCTAATTCCATTGATATAAAAGTTGAATTTGTGGAGGAGGAACAATGTTCGCTCATTTCAGAAAGGGGACAGAACATACATCGTCATAGGGTTCTCGAAATGCCAAAACCCAAAGACTCTACCATATGTCTGCATCAACCTTTTTCTCCCCTTCGACAACCAGCAAAGTTCGCATGTCTTTTGGCATATTTGGTCTAAGTTCACCTCATGTAAGCATTAAATGTATAACATATTGTTAGACAGAGCTCTCTGGAACAAGGTATGTTACAATAAATGCAATGTTATAACGAAAATACACAACGCGACCAAATTGCGGATAACTGAATACCCCTGTTAACTGAAAAAGATCACTGACGAGGTGGTTATTCAGTAAAGAGAGGTCTATTGTGCCTGATATATAATGATATCAATAACGTACACTACTCGAGTTGTATATTTATTGGAGTTTAAGGTAATTTTCAGCCACTATGGGCATAAAGTCTAGTATACAATGTAGGCGATCGGGTATACCTATACTTCCCACTTTAGAGAACTTTAACCTTAGGCGTTGGTGGGAGGGTGTTAGGGAAGAGGGTGATTAAAACTTTTCAAGACGTGGGAGACCTACGGTTTCGCTAGTGGCACAATCGCCGCCCAAAGTTTGCCATCTAGAACGTAAGTCTCGCCACTTTATCAACGCCTTATCTGTTTGAGACTCTTCGTGCTGCAAACGGGCCAGAGACTTGAATGTTCAAGGTGATAGACGATTACTCAAAAATAGTTTATTTACATGCAAAGATGCAAGTATGGTACAATTTACTTACTCATCAGCAGTCCAATAATACATTTGTGTGTGAGGGGGTGGGGGGGGGGGGGTGCTGTGATGTGGCGTCATAGTCACGTAACCAAGTTTCTTCATGTTTGGTTGTAATGGTATCTTTACTCTTTTGTGGTCAGAGGACAAATGAGTATGGGGTGCCATTTTATTCCTATCTTAGGGCGAGAACTGTGGCGATGAACCACGAGAGTAAATCTCATTTCCGAAATTGACCTCTTTTTGTGATGTGACCACATTGTGCACTACCACACAAACACATATCCGCACACCTAGCATGCGCCCATGTGCCATATGTTACGTGCGCACATTGTGCATTAGCCCACAAGTACACTTCACCAAGCACAAGCTTCACGTTCGTGCAATCGCCTCTATGTTCTGACTACGCTTTTGGTACCCCTATTCACCATATGTGCCTATATCCCGTATGCGATATGCTCACATGGTGCGTTAGCACACAGGTACATATTAGCAGATCTAACGTGTGTCCATGTGCTGAATGCGATGTGTACACATTGGTACACATCGTGTACTAGCACACAGACACACCTAGGAAAATCAGAAGTCATTACATAGAGAAGAGGCTTCGAACAAGATAACAGGACGTAACCGAGAATATTGGGTAATTAAATTGACTCGTATACAAAGGAACGCGTCTAGTATTTGAAAATGGGAGTATTCTGAGGGAATCCGAACCCATTTAGGTAGTTTAGGGTGCTTTCTGGTGATTTGGAGGGATTGTCGGGAATATTTGGGTAATTATATTTACTCTTGTACAAAGGAACTCAAACCAATATGGCGGACTGTTGAATACAAACCGTACGACGGAAACACGTGTCATCCTAACAACACGCGATGCGTATGCGCATTAAGACCACATATCAATTTGTTGATGGCGTCTCAGGACGGCCGCTCTCGTGGAATACCATGACAATCAATCACGACTTAACTAGGTCATGTGACTGTGACGCCACATCCTAGGTCCCCCAATCGGGGCAGATCTCCACATCTCATTCGACTTGTGGGTCGGCGTCGTCTGTCGAAGCTCGCTCTCTATTCCTGGAGAGAGAAAGTGAGTTGTTTATTCACGTTTTCATCAACAGTTCTCTCATGGGGCTAAACGCATCGTCATCTGGACTTAGTTTGCTTACAGTTCTGCTTCTGGTGCGCCCTCGTAGGCGTCTTCACAAGCCATGTCTTGCTAGTTTTAGTGCAGCTGCCACCTGTGTTTCGTCTTACACAGTTCAGTTGCAATGACCTTACCATCGCAGAGTGCAGAGTTAGCTTGGCATCCACCTACCAAGCAATTTCTAATTCAAATTTTACGAATATAGTTCTCAAAATCTATTATCAACAGCTCTCTCTCCCTCTCTTGCACTCTCTCTCTCTCTCTCTCTCTCCAAAACGTTCTAACACTAACTCTCTATCTCGCGAGCTCAACCATCACACCCTTATGGCTAGCACTAATGAACTCTTCGCGGTGTCTGTCCACAGACTCGACTTTGTGGACCTACAGACTTCTCGTGGGTATGAAAGAGCGCCATCTCTCGGACTATCCCCCAATATATTCAGTTTGAAAGCAACCAAATGCAGCAGTAAGAACTGATGTTCTCTTCGATTTTTAATACTTCGGCCAATATAAATATCCCCCTGTAAACATTTTTTTTTATTTCAACATTATTTATGTACGATTTCCATCTGAACTGTACGTTTTGTGAGACGGGGAAGGTGACTGATACCAAGCTATATTCCTTTGAAAAAGATTCGAGAGGAAACGAATTGGGCAGCCGATTTCGAATCGAACCGAATATCTACTTAAGATTCGAAATTGAGTCGAATCTCGAAGCTTCGCAGGACCCTACCCCTCGTCACCTTCGCAACGCCCTGAATATGTGAATGTTGAACAAATTCAACAACGAATAATAGCTGGCTGTTTAAGTCTCACTTAAGCCTTTGAACACTGGTGGTATCTTCAGTTAGATGGCAGAAATTGGAAGAGTCCATATCCATTATTTGGGAGGTAGAGCAATTAATATTTACAACGTGCAGGCTGAAGGCTGCACGTTGAAAATATTAATTGTTCTACCACACACGTTCACTTAGTAGCCATCCAATTTAATGAAATTATGACGTATCGTATTGGTGGACCGGAAAAGCGGCCTCTCGTTTTGAAAGAGTTAAAGCACAGCCAGTGAAAAATATCCCGCGAATGGAAATATATGAATAAACATTTATGTGAATCATCTATAACCGCAGTGGGATTGTCGGATTTTCATAATTGTCATTACATCATATTGTAACACGAGACATTTGTTATTTTAACCACGGTTCCTTGTTAAGTATTGCTTCCAATATAATACAGTAACCACATTACGAGTAAAAAGTCACAGAACAGGCTTTGGGGTGACATGAAAATGCACAAAGCGTCAGACTAAGAGCGTTGATTTTATAAAGTTGAAAGGCATCAGAAATAACCTGCGTGCATGTCCCCATCAAACAGAAACTGCTCCTCAGGCGCACTTTTCAAACCCGTCGTTAACGTGTTTAGCCTGCAATGGCGTATTCAAACGATCATATCAGGATTTATTGATTGCAAGACTTGAGATCTCTGGGTCTCTCCATCAAACATTAACTGCAAAACCTGTGTGTGTTGGAGGGAGGGGGGGGGGAGGGACGAGGGGCGAGAGGATTGTCACTAAAAACCCGCGTAGTGGAGATTCCACCAAAACAATTGTCTGACAAATCACACATACACAGGCACATTTTCAGCTAATGGACCTCCAGGGTGAATCCGAAGGTCCATTTGCTGAAACTTGAATTAGTTTGCCCTTTTTCATATTTCGTGGTGAAATCCACAACCCACCAGTGTTCTCCTGATAATTCACTCTCCCGAAAAATCACAACAAAAATATATTTGTTGCTACACATTGACATCAGTTTGAAACCAGAGTCGTTCCCTGCTAATGAAAGGCAGCACACGCCATTTTCTTCTGCTATTCCGTTTTGTTTGTGTTTTATTGGCGCTTAACGACACTTCCAACAGCCAGGGTCACATCGTGCTGTAGAGTCTTACGGCTGGAGTACCCGGAGAGAACCACCGAACAGTGGTGAGCAACTGTCAGACTTTCAAATGTACTAACTCCGCACCAGCAAGATTAGCACTGGTTGAAGGCAAATGCGCCATCAACGTGCAGTACGCCCTAGTTCAGAGCGCCCCCACCCTCCACGTATGGATTTAAATGTCTTGTCCAAGAACAAAACGGCGTTCACTGCTCTGACATCTGAGCTACCCCGCCCCGATGTTATTCCCTAAAGTTTGAAAAGTTGGTGTTTGGAGAAAGCCACAACCCATCGGTGTTCTTCTGATAATCCCCGCTCCTCAAATCTATGTTACTACGCCGTCACATCATATTAACAGAGTCGTGTTCTGTGACTGAAATGCAGCGGTAGCTCAATTGCGAGTGTGGATAGTGGAGTGGGGTGGCAGAAGTGTCCAATATTCACATGGTCGACCACTGTTCGGTCTTGTGGGAGTAACATGTCTTCGCCTGAGTGCTAGAATGTCCTATGGCCCATAGATGGGGCATAGGGCATTCTAGCACCCAGGCGACAATATAACAATATAACATGCCTATGGAAAAAAAAGTTGAAGCACCTGTCCCATTTGTCCTCCTTTTCTCCAATTCCGTCATTACTGTCAGTTATTCGGACGAGTGGAGCGCCAGACTTTAGCTCAACTTCGTCGACTGAACAGAACCCTTCACCTTCAGAAATTATGAGTTGTGTATCTCTTTCTTAGGTTTCGAAAGGCAAAAGTGGGGCGCAGTGGCGTTGCGATAACTGGTTCTCGTCGGATTACCGAAGATAATCAACGTCGAGCCCGGTTAGTCCTCGGATGGGTGACCGTCTCAGCGATCGATTCGGACTCCCGCGGTGTGTCCTTGTGCAAGGCACTTCATCCCGATTGTCCACATGGGGACACGATGGCGCCGTGTACTAAGGCGTACTGCACGTCGGTGGGGCGCATGTCTTCAACCAATCTCACCCTGTCTGTGCTGCAGTGCGGAGTTACGATGTTGGGGAGCTGACAGCTGCCCGTCGTTTCTCGGTGGTTCTCTTCGGATCCTCCGGCTTCTGCCGCCCGTGAAACTGTCACCGACTCGATATTACCTTGGCTGTCAAAGTGTCGTTAAGCCCTAATAAATAAATAAATAAATAAATAAATAAATAAATAAATAAATAAATAAATAGTGAGGCAAAGGTGGCGTAAATGTCGTCGTTGAACGATGAAGCGATACAATTATCTGCACATTTGTAAACAGATAGCTCTCTCGTGTTTCATTTGATAAAATATTTACATGGCAGGGGATTTCTTTAGAGTTTTATAATAGTGCTGTCAATTACACAACGGCTGGGTAGACGCACCCGACCATCTGGGTGTCTTCAACAGGACAGGACATTCAGAAAATCTTGCTATACGAATAGTATGGTTGTGAGAGTTGACAATGGGTGTAGGAATTCGGTCCCATATCGCCCAAATATTTGGAACATACCTAAATTTATCGAAGACTAAAATGTTGCAAATGAACTTTCCATTGATAAAATATTTACATGGCAGGGAATTTCTTTAGAGTGTTATAACAGTGCTGTCAATTACACATCGGCTGGGTAGATGCACCCGACCATCTGGGTGTCTTCAACAGGACGTGGTCATAACAATTATTTGCTATTAATTACACTTTCACTCGATGTGGAATTCGACCGATATACTGAGTTGGGAATTTATTGCACTTTTTATTATTCACGCTAAAATCAGATCGGTTAAAAATCAACCCAACTTAACTGTGTTGCCTGAATATGAACCCAATTGGGTTCATATTCACTCAACACAATTAATTTGGGTTGATTTTGAACCCAACTGATTTTAGAGTGTGTGAATATTTTTGTCGGGCAAGCAAAAGATTTTGCCCAACTGAGTACACCAAAGCGTGAGTATATTTTCGCCAGGCAAGCAAGAATGTGCCCAACTTGGTATTTCATTAGTTCTTGCCCAACCTCTGCCCTAAGAAACCCATGACCAGGAGATTTGGGGATGTGACATCCCCCACGCCCCACCAAAAGTTACTTCCATGAAATAATACAACATATGTTAAGCCCTCCAACATAATCATTTGATGAATTTGAAATGTTGACATCAGTAGTATGTGATGCGGTTTTCAGGGATGGCTTGCAGGACCCTGGGCAGGACCCCGGAAATGACGTCATATCACGTGACCCAGTGGAGCCACGTTGTGTTGACATGGCAGCCCGTGTGAGCGGTCATGTTGTGATGCCATCCCCCATAGTGATACGTGATGTTAGTGCCCATGCGCAGCGCGAGTTGTTGGGGTGATATGTGTTTCCGCCGTCCATTTTGTATACAGGAGGCCGCCATATTTGCTTGTATGGTACCACGTGGTTGCTATGTTACCCAAAGGCCAACTGCTGACATCTAATATGGAAGAAATTCATTTGAAGATGATCAGAAATGATAGTGCACACAAAACAGAAAAAATGAAAAACCATTAATATTCAGCATCAGACTGGATACCCTTGAAGTGCACAAAGCTTAATGTAACTTCCCTTTTCATCTAAGGAGAGAGACAATGAAAGCCTCGCCACTTCAATGGAAGCCTAAAAATGACATGCTCATGGAATATTCAAGCATGTTAACTTCTTTTACGTATCCACTGCGAGGTGAAACTGTACTTTGGGGAACTAAGTACGTGAACTCTTCCACACAGTGTCAGGTCCGTAAATTTGTTTTCTATATTGCAGGAATGAAGCAGGTGAAGGGGTTGTGTTGGATACGAAGCAGTATTTTTTTATATAATAAACTGAAATTGTGCACTCGGAGTCTCTCTAGTTTGTCTGCACTGTTATCTACGTTCAGTTAGGCCAAAAAAGGTAAAAATGTGTTTCTTATGCCCCCCCCCCCCCCCCCCACGTGGTACTTTAGGGTGCCGCATGATCTCTTTTTATGACCAAAGCAAACTTTAAAAAATAAAAATTAAATGGTTTACGTCAATAAAATTCATAAATTTGTCCCTTGACTGCAGCAGGGCTCTGAAATGCTTTAGCATTGCAAAGCCTTCTGGCACTCAAGAGACGAAATACACCACCACCCATGCTACTCTGTAGATTATGAGGCCTAAAACATGAAGCAAACCAAGAACATGAACGTTTGATGGCAAAGAAATAATTACAAAAAAAAAAAAAATTGAAAAGCCGCCCGCCCACATGCAATTTTACAAAAAAATAGCCAGAGAAACAGAAGATCTACTTTGTGGGGCCTTACATGTATTAAATGTATTCGCGAGGCAGTTTAGTGAGTATTCGGCAACCTAATGATAGGATAATCCACCGTAACATTATTTGTTTTTCACCAACAGGTTTGTCGTATCGAGGCGACCGGTCGATCGTTACCCACAGCCTAGCTGATTTGAAATCAAGGAGAGGACAAATGTACATTCAGAAAATCTTGCTATACGAATAGTTTGGTTGTGAGAGTTGACAATTAAGGCCTACTGGGACAATTATTTTAATAATCCTAATTTTGGAGTTATTCGATGCAGGAATACACCATAACCAACATATCCCAAATCTGCCTTGGGGAAATATATTTTACAGCGCTTTTTAAATTCGGGTGGTGTGTGGGGTTGTCATGCGATGTCATGTCGCGACGTATTTCTGGTGTTGCGTGTTTTGTAATGTTAGCCCACTGGAACGGCCTTGTTGTGACTTCGCAATTACGATGATACGGGGTGTCAGTGCACATGAGCAGAGCGTGTTGTTGGGGTAATTCGTGTCTCCGGCTTCCATTTTGTATGACGGAGGCCGCTCTCTTGATTTCTGTGGTGGCTCGTGATGTGTATGACACTGGATAGAGTTGGGTGAAGTGAGAGTGTTTGTTGGCTCTGTTCGATTGAGTGTTCGTATATATGATTAACGGAAACGACCCGCCAACTTCCACACAGTACCTCAAAGGACCTTTCCAGACTGATATATTTAATAGTGCGTTGTGCTATAGTGTCGTTCACCGAAGAAGGCATGTCCAAGGGACCATTCGAGTGTACTTCGGTAGGGTAGAAGAGCCCCAGACATAGTATAATCGGCGTTTTATTACTCTTTCTAGCTTATCTTGTCTGTTTTGGATACCCTTGACCCTACCATTTGATCTAGTTCTGGCTACTTCTAGCTCTGACCTCCGTCATCGACTGTGTATTATAAGTTCCAGATTGTTTCATTTTCATAAATGCGTATCTGCCTTCAGTCCCTACACCAAGGTTGTACGAGTATGATCTTTATCCCTTTACCCAACATGAAAAGAGACGACACTTGCAAAAACAAATGAATAACTAATGTTTTTTCATGTTTTGTCTCAAAAACATAGTTTATGACCCATCATTGGAATGAGCTCGACGAAAAAATAATGAAAATTAATTGGCGATTTTTGAGAATAGCGCTGGTCGGTTTTTGCCGTTACCTTGGGTAAGGGTTATCCAAAAACTTTCTATCTAGCACTGCACATGTACACATGGTCACATGCTGGAAGGACTGAGACGCGCAGCTGTGATAGATCACAATGTACCTCAACAAAGTATAGCACGTTGGGACATGCAGGTATCTAGGGACTTTGTGGAGTGAAGACTGGTAATTAGAGCCCAGATTTGTGGGTACTGGTGTGAACTATTGGGGCCTAACACCTAGAGCCCACTCACCCGCCCCCCACCCCACGGCCCCATCTTCGTGACAGCTAATGGCTTCTAGTCACCTGCCGCCGTTAGCTATCCCCTCACTATCTTCTATTTGCACTAATGCCTTCTGCCCTCACCACTACATTCTACCCTAACTGCACGATCTCCGATGACAACTACAGCTCTAATGGCTATCGTTGTCTCCTCTCACTACGGTCAACCATACGATGACAGTGCGATCCTACCATCACTACAGCTGATTACCCCTCACCCCTCTATTAACCTACTTTTTTGCTAAGTTACTAAGTATCATTTGTGATCACTACTTCTGCTAAGTTTTGTCGGGCATATGATTGGCGTCTTCTACTACTATATTTTATTTTTATTTCACAACCCTCTTCTATTGGTCGTCATACGAACACGATTAGCAGCCCGTGTCATCGAATAACTACCCCAACACTACGTCATCATGCCATAAGTATCCCCCAAAGACCAGGTGTAGTTACAGGTTATCCCTAGTTGAGGTCGAGTCGTACACTCTAAAATCAGTTGGATTAAAAATCAATCCAAATCAAACTGGGTTGAGTGAATATGAACTCAAATGGGTTCACATTCATTCAACACAGTTGATATGTGTTGATTTTTAATCCAGCTGATTTAACCATTTACCCAATGTAATGGCCAAAACCAATCAGCGCTATTCACAAAAATCGCCAACTAATTTTCATTTTTTGTCCCCAAAACATAGGTTATGACTCCTCTTTGGAACGAGCTCGTCGAGGTCGTTCCAATGAGGGGGTCATAACCTATGTTTTTGATGCAAAAAAATGAAAAATATTAGTTATTCAAGAATTTTGTTTGTATGTGTCGTCTGCTTTTCATGTTAGGTAAAGGGTTAAGAGTGTACCGCCGCTAACCAAAACTACAACACCTCGTCACGAGTATCCTCTAATACCCAGATAAAGTTCTGTGTTATTCCTCGTTGAGATCTATGCTCATCGCACCATGCATTCATACAACAAATCTATAGGTTGAGACGGTTCCTTTGGATGGTATCCACCGATAGGTATATCATCCAATATTACACCACCATATCTTGCGTATCATCAATCACCCAGATGAGTCGAATAGTCGTACGAGTAAGGTTTGATGCGGGTGTCAGGCTTTCCAACCAGTAGAAACCAATCATAGAATTCATAGTGACAGTTTTATTTTGGCTTGAGATCACAAGACTGGTATCTATTTGTATTTATTATTTATTCAATGGTGTTTAAGGTCACATACTTATGCACAATGGCTAATCGTGACCGTTTTACGGGTGGAGGAAGCCGGAGTACACGGAGAGAACCACCGAGCATAGACGAGCAACTGTCAGCTCCTCACATTCTAACTCTGTTCAAGCTCCGCTCAAGCAGGGTTACAGCGGTTGCAGACATGTGCGCCATCGACGCGCAGTACACCTTAGTACATGGCGTCATCGTGCCCCCATGTAGGCAACCGGGATAAAGCGCCTTGCCCAAGGACACAACGCGGGTCGTCCCGGACGGGGATCGAACTCGGGACCTCCAGCATAGAAGTCCAACAGTCTACTACTGAGCCACCGCGCTCCCAAGACTGGTATCTGCAGCAAGTGGCGTTAACAATACTGGTATGACGAGAACCTGTTCTCAGTCAATGACCAGGAGCAGTTATAGAATTTTGTCACTCCTGGAAATAGACCACAATAGTGATAGCCAACAGCAGTGATAGAGAGCAGTATTGACGTCAGTAGAAATGGTTACTAAGGGCCTTTGTAGATAACCGCAAAGTATCTCAGTTATGGATGTTTGTCCGTGGCGCTATTCTGCATCGAGAAAAAAACATAATTAGCTTGTTAAAAAATTTTCAGTTTCCGCCCATCAACAACCAGACAATAAAAGATTCAAAATCCGTATTCGCACTATTGAACTGAGGGATACAAACAGTTTCTTTCACCCCTTAAGGTTGCTCGCCGTTGGTCGATAGTTCTCTCCGGTTTCTCCGGCTTCGTAAAACTGTCCGACACGAGGCGATCATGGCTGTCGAAAGTGTCGTTAAATCCCAATAAATGAATAAATAAATAAATAAATAAATAAATAAATAAATAAATAAATAAATAAATAAATAAATAAATAAATAAATTTACCCCTTAAGGTCTTAGTAATGTTCTGGAAGTTTTACTTCGCCTCACTCGCCTTCTGAATTTAGTGGCTTAGCAATGATTTATAGCTAAGTTTTGGCTGCCTCTTGAGGAAGCCAAGACTTGACTAGAAACCACCGCTAAGGGAATTTCACTCTTGTCCTCACGGTCTCATCTTGATTGTATGTTAATGTATCTGTTCTGAGTCCACACAGTTTGTCAAAGTCGGATAGAGGCCTTTGATAGTCCACAGCTCCCAATGGATGAAATAAACGAAAATGCTATGGTACAGATTTACCCATCACACTGAGATGACTGTTATACTATGGGTGTGGTAGTCCTTCTGAATCCTTTTCCAGAAATGCGCCAGTCGCTCTCCTGTAATTTTTAAAACGACACGCTTGTACAAGCCTCAGACTTTAATAAAATAATAAGTTACCCCAGCAATGAGAAACATGGGATACATACGAGACGTACAAAAACGTACACTCTGTGAATGACGACTAGAAAGCTAATTAACAGTTTATACATTCAACATTAACAAAATAAATGTCATAAAATACATAATACTATGAAAGATATCTAAAAAATAATGTCATACCTCTCACCATCTAGGTTCTGATCAAGAAACATTCAAGGACTTTAAAACGACCATATGAACAGGAATTTTACGGGACAGGATTTCTTGAACAACAGTGCTAAATATTTGAATTAGAGTTACTCGCCCGGAAATGCTGCAATCTTCGAAACTAAACAAACTTTAACAAAATATATTATTTTAAAAAGCCGTGAAGTATTCTACTTACATCTTGCATTATTGCGAAATATTGCGAAATATTCCAGAGAAATAAAAGTGGTGATTTGCCTAATTGCAGGGCCCAAAAATGCACGTGACTGTTGGTGTGTTTTTTTTACTGGACATTCCCCGAAACATATGTGCACGAGAACGGAAACTTCCTACCTGTCAATTTTTCTCTCCCATTTGTTGCATAACCGACTGTTTTCAGGACAGAAAGTTGTCTGAAGGGATATACTTGACAAAGATGTTTGAATGCCCAAACTAAAGTGATGTGATCATACCTTTTTTTCACACAAACATTATAATGTTGCCGATGGAAAAATATTTAGCGGTCTTATACATGTGTCAGTACTCGGATCAACCACTTTCAGAGAACCCCGCATTTTGTTTTTTCCATACCTCCCCATGAAGTGTGTCACTGGGCAGCGGCGAGCAACCCTTCACCTAACATGAAAAGCAGACGACGCTGCAAAAAACATTCTTGAACAACTATTTTTTTCATTTTTGTCTCAAAAACATAGGTTATGACCCCTCATTGGAACGAGCTCGACGCGCTCGTTCCAATGAGGGGTCATAACCTATGCTTTTGAGAAAAAATGAAAATAATAATGAAAATTAACTGGCGATTTTTGAGAATTTTTCCATGCCTCCCCATGAAGTGTGTCACGTGGTACATTTCCTATGAAGACTCAAATAAATATTGTGCAGTCTTGGTTTGCAGTCATGATACTCGTCAGCATCTCAAAGAGGAAAATACGGACTAAGGTTCTTTTGAAGCCTGCATCAAGGCCAAAGGCATATATTTTTTCCGATTTCTGCAAACAATATAATTTGATCATTTGCGAAAAAAACAAGGGAAACAATGGCGGACCTAGGATTCTGGCTTAGAGAGGGTGCCACATTTAAACCATGGGTCATGATGCGAGGCATCTCTCGATGACCATAGCTGCGAGTTTGTGACGAGCACGAGATGGCGAGAGGGGGGGGGGGGGGTATAACGTTGGAACATGGAGATCAATGTGGCACTCTTCCGGCTTCGTTGAACATGACCGCAATGTTTTCGAACCAAAATATTCCAGCATTCAAATTTTGAAGAAAAAAGCCAATTTTTATCGGTTTACATGATGGTTCACGGTATTATCGGCGATACAACATATATTTCTTCGATGTTTACCTAAAACGATACATTTTAGCCCTTCATTGGAACGACCTCGTCGATCTCGTTCAAATGATGGGCTACGGAATATGATTTTGAGGCACTTGCAAACAAAATTCTTTAATAACCAATTTTTTTTCATTTTTTGCGTCAAAAACATACTTTTGACTCTCGTTGGAACGAGCGAGCTCAATGAGAAGTCGTAAGCTATGCTTTTTAGACAAAAACAGTGCAAAACAAAATTATGAAAACTGAATGGTGATTTTTGTGAATAGCGAAGGCAGGTTTTGGCCGTTATGTTGGGTAAAGTGTTATGGAATCTCAGTTCACCCATATAAATATTCTCGACCAGGAACCAATACTATCCCTTTACCTAACGAATCGCCCGAATCCGCCCGCATAATTTGCAAACTAAGCGGTTGAAAAAAATAATTTTTTAAAAATATTTCAACAAAACCATATCATGTGACCCCTCATTGGAACGAGCTCGATGAGCTCGTTCCAATGAGTGGTCACGTGATATGGTTTTGTTGAAAGATTTTGAAAAAATTTAAAAAATAGTATTTAAAATAATAAATTTTGATATTAAAGGGCTATACAACTTTTACAACTGTATATCCCCGAATTGTGTTTTCTACAAGGGAATATAAATGACGGAAATGAGTCATCAGCATTTTGAAAGGTATGGCAATTTGCCAACTGATAAATTGCCACATCTTTGAAAATGCTAATAGTTCATTTCAATTAGTTATTTCCATGAATAGAAAATACAATTCTGAAAAATACAACTGTAAAAGCTGTATGGTATTGGCCTCCGATCGCAATCCTATCGTGATCCGATCGGTCACAATACTCTATTCTTCGGGTGGAATTTCCACACTGCGGGTATTTTATTCGTTTCTGACTGTCGATGTACACTTTATTCACAAACCGTCCTGAACAGTCCAGCATTTTATTCGTCTTTTAAATTGTGTTTATTAAGTCGCTGGAATGGATTGAGCTTGCTGCAAGCATATGCTATACACTACACTTGTGAAGAAAACAAGGCACTGCCATTGACAAGTGAGTTTAGGCACTCCAGCTGCACGCAGCGAAATGTACTAAATGAAGGACTGAAGTTATAATAACAGAGACTGAAAAGCATCCATGGAAACGTGACTTGGTAATTCCTGGACATCCGTTTACTACGCAGTCGTGATCCGTTTTTCCTGGAGACCTGTCAAGAAAGCGTGTTTCGAAGGCATTTGTAATTTCTTCACCAACATCCCCTTTCACGCGAAAATGTCAAAAATTTAATTAACGAAACACTGGGTACAACCCGGTGCTTCATTAATTAAAATGTTGCTGATGGTGATTTTTACTACCTGGTAAACATATGCGTGGACATCGCTACCTAAGTGTAGACTACGACCAGTCCAAGGCGGCTGTATTGTACATTAGACATAGAATATAGCTCGGAACATCACGACTTCGCCTAGTTTTTCACACTGAGTAGTCTATGGACTGACAGATTTTTTCCCGCAAAGCCCAATGGCATTCAGAAATAGACAATAGGCCAGTTTTTTTGTTATAAATTTGTTTGTTTTATTGGGGGTTTGACAACATTCTCAACAGCCAGGGTCACACCTTGTGGGACAGTTTTACAGGTGGAGAAAGCTAAAATACTCTGAAAGAACCACCGAGCACCAGCAGAGTGAGCAGCGGTTGAAGACAAGAGTACAATTAACGCGCAGTACACTTTAGTACACAGCGCCAAGTGTCTTGCCCAAGGACACAATGGAGTTACTACTGGTGAGGTTCGCGCTGTCAATCTTTTGGTTTTGAAGTTCAATGCTCTTGCCACTGAGCCACCGCGATCCCATTATTTTAAGTTAGGAGTCAAATTATATCTAACTAAACCTATCGCAATGCACAGATCTACTCCACGTTGACTTTTGCATGTTAGTTCATACCAAACGTTGTTCTAGAAACAACATCTAATTTGATACTCCAAACGTTTTAGAACTTGATTTCATTATTTATTTATTTATTGATTTTTTATTTATTTATTTATTGGTGTTTAAGGTCACATACTTATGCACAATGGCTAATCATGACCGTGACAGTTTTACGGGTGGAGGAAGCCGGCCGTACCCGGAGAGAACCACCGAGCAACGACGAGCAGCTGCCAGCTCCCCAACAACGTAACTCCGCACTGCAGCACAGACAGGGTTAGACATATGCACCATCGACGTGCAGTACGCCTTAGTACACGGCGTCATCATGCCCCATGTGGACAATCGGGGTGAAGTGCCTTGCCCAAGGACACAACGCGGGAG
This sequence comes from Pictodentalium vernedei, assembly GCA_031216915.1. NCBI lineage: Eukaryota > Metazoa > Mollusca > Scaphopoda > Dentaliida > Dentaliidae > Pictodentalium > Pictodentalium vernedei. The sequence goes on along the minus strand of CM062296.1, from coordinate 202,427,886 downwards.
TCCGTATCGACCGCTCAGACGGTCACCCATCCGAGGACTAACCGGGCTCGACGTTGCTTAACTTCGGTGATCTCACGAGAACCGGTTACCGAAACACCACCGCGCCCCCACTTGATTTGATAAATACTGCGAATTCCTACAGGTGAGCGTTTTGTTTCTGTTGATTTATTTGGGGTTTAACGACGCTTTCGACAATCCGGATCACCTCGTGTCGGACAATTTAACGGGTGAGGAAAGCCGGAGTATCCGAAGAGAACCACTGGACAGTGGCGAGCAACCCTTTACCTAACATGAAAAGCAGACGAAGCTTGCAAAAAAAAATCTTGAACTACTAATTCATTTTTGTCTCAAAAGCATAGGTTATGACCCCTCATTGGAACGAGCTCGACGAGCTCGTTCCAATGAGGGGCCATAACCTGTTTTTGAGAAAAAAAATGAAAAAAATAATGAAATTAACTGGTGATTTTTTAGAATAGCGCTGGCCGGTTTTTGCCGTTACGTTGGGTAAAGTGTTAAAAACAATTGCACCATCGGCATGCAGTACGCGTTAGTACACAGTGCCACCGTGCCCCCATGCGCAGGCCTTGAACAAGGAAATAAGGCAGTTATCACTAGTACAAATCGAACGTGGTCCTTTAGGCTTGAAGCCCAATCTCGTAACCACTGAGCCATTAAGCTCCCTCCAGTTGAGCGTATATAGATGAATTTTATCTCTTTCCTATAGCACCTTCATCACCTTCCAAATCGCTACTGGAATATGTATTCGTAACAAATCAAAGACCATGGTTGGTGCGCATGTAGTTCCCATCGCATTAACACACTAGACGCGATGCGAGTGTTGCATTAATATGATTATCAACTGTTTGTCTGTTCAGTTTGAAATTTCGACAGTGTGATTCCACGAAGTTGGATCATTAATTTAGTCCTTTACCCAACGTGGACGATATCAAAATGTACTATTTAATTGTTCTTTATTCTTCATATTTTTCAGATAAAAATTAAACAGAAACATATCTTGTGACCCCTTGTTGACACGAGCTCGTGGAGCTCGTCCCAATGAGGTGTCGCATGATATGGGTTTGTAAACATGTTTTCAATTATTGCTTTCAACTGGGCAATTTATTGGCTGTGAGGGAGAATGCGGCTGATTCATTCGGTACAGGTTTCAAACAAACACAAATATTCACTCTGCTGAAAGTAATGTGACAAACGTATGTAGCCCCTTTTGCATAAAACTGCATCTACACAGTTTCATCACTTCCTGCTGGAATGTGAATACTATAATGATTTAAGGGAACCTTTTTTGGTAGAAATATTAGAAGGAAACAAGCAAGTTGATAGAAATAACTCCCCCACTATTGCATTTATTATGAAACAGCATCCAATAAAAACAGCATCATATCTCCTAAATGCGTTTTCAAAAAGAAGAAATGCACTATATAATTGATGCTTTTTTGGAAAAGTAATTGGTCACCCTCTTTATGAAACCAAACCATGTACTAATTATCAATGCGCCACTAGCTGGACTCCTCTCTCTTCCCTGTACCATTATGTACAGCGAAGAGAGACGAGTTCAGGGAAGCGCGTTAATATAATGACTATTTTCCATCTACCTTTGCGCAATGTGGATGTAATCAACGAGGTAAAAAGTGTGACATATAGGCCTAATAGGCCGGGTGTAATCACATAATTGTTTTTTTTTCTTATAATGTTGGATAAATGTACAATACACATGTCACAGAAATAAAAGATTACTTACTTACTTACTTCATCAAAGACACGTCAAGAACAAGATGTGGTATACACTGAAATGCTTGTCGAGGTTTATTTCAACATATATTTTTTTAAAACCCGCATAATCACCTTACACCGCCATATCGACAACGCTGCGGGTGGGTTGGGGAAGGGGATCGGAACCTGATTCCTGCGGGGGCGACCAGGGGCAGAAAGTTCCCTTTTGATATAAACGGAAAGATTATTATCTTCACATAAAGGTCTAATAAAACAGACAATCGACATAAACAACAAACAAACAAAAAACTTGCTGGCCATAGGTCTTTTCCCGTGTACTATATGTTATTTATTTATCGGTGTTTGAGGTCACGTTCAGCATCTATGGCTATAATATAACATCAACATACAGTACGTGGAGAGTGTATTATCAGTAAATCACCCCAGAGTGTAGATTCCACCCAAGCAATAATTACAAATTTGCTGCAAAGCATAACAAGCACAAGCAAAGTTTCATCCAATGGACATCCGGGTTAAACCCGGAGGTTCATTGACTGAAACATTGCTTGTGTTTTTAGTCGATATATAAAAAAATTGAAAGTTTTAGTTTGGGTGATAACTCCACTCCGCGCGTGATTTAGTTACAATCCACACTCCACGTACTGTAGGTATGAAGTCAAGTTTGGCCAATCGTTCTAGGCCAATTCTATGACTTCCACCCCAGGCGTGGGCCTCTGGGTCCTTCTTGTAAGGCACAATTCGTTTACCAGATTAAAGCAGTACTCCACTTCCAGGGGCTCCCATGGGGGGGGGGGGGGGGGGGGGGGTTATCGTGTGTTAACAATTTGAATCTTGCGTTCCCGACTCAGATTATCACATGTGATATTGGAAATGGCAGCCTTTGCATTTGTAGGCAGGTTCAGAAAAAAAAAATCATTCAGCCCAACCGGGCTGGATGGTTGATTTTTTGCTGGCACTCCAACACTCTTTGCTGTTCACTTCTTCACTTATACCCCATCAAGTTTTTTCTTCATAAATTCCAAAAAAAGAATTACCAGTTATACATTCAAAGTTTAATACCGAGGTCCGGAATTTCACAGCTCTGCAACTCCAGGTTCTGAAAAAGTCAATCAGGATACCTGGGAAATTCACAGACCATGACAGCAATGATTGCGCATTACAGTTTATGAGATTGCGGCGAATATCGATATTTTTCCGGAACCAGCATCGCTGTTTGAGCTATGATGTTTAAACTCACGAACGGGAATTTCCCGGTTACCTGATCTGGAAAATGAGTGTTAATGCACGAGGAATTCATAGACTAAGATCGGGAATCAAAGGTTGCGGAACGCAACCTTTGATTCCCGGTTCTGTCCTATGAATTTTCCAGATATCGGGACTGATATTCAGAAACAACAACCGTAAAATGCCCGGTATCATGACCGACTTTCAAAAAGGAGAACCAGAAAATTACCGTTGTCAGGATTAAATCCTATACACAGTACAGCGGAAATAAGTGGTAGCATAACCACAAGAAAGTTTTAATCTCATTTTTCCTATTGATAATCTCAACACTTTTTTGACATGTTTCGAAGGTCAGATATGAGCGAGTTAGAGAGGGGGAGACACCTCCTTCCAAACACCCCCACTGGATTTTGAAAGCTCACAGAACAGATTTGGGGTGTATTTTAGCTTTACTTCCATAATAAATCATTGAAAAAAGAAATGAGTAACGAACCTGGGAAGAACACTGCCTGTCTCCTCTCCCCCCGTGGTCCGAAGGCGGTGATGTTAACCGCCCCGTGCTTTCGACATCCCTGGGCAGGAAAGCAGGAAGAAAATGTCGACCAGATCGCGACCCGGTCAAAATTTTCTGTCCCCTTTTGTCGTCAGAACACCGTAGCTGTGCGCGGGTATGACTGATTCGTTGGCAGAACCATAGCGTAGAGAACTTCATTTGAAAAAGCAACGTTTCTATTTTCACACACCTTTTGTCCAGTCGAAGTGTTATTTCACGAACACCATACGTGCGATATTAGTATGTAAGTATTTCTTTCGATTTTCCATAAAATTATCACACCGGATATTTGATACTCCATAACAGGTTTAGTTTATCTGTCAGGAAAAGACTCTTCAAGTTTTAGTTTTAACTCAACAACATTCTTTTCTAATCCCCACTCGAAAAACTTAAGGAGAATGTAAACAGAACCAATTTGGTGAAAGTCATAGTCGACAATATTTTCATTTTCATATTTTCTGATGCACTGTTGCATTTAATATCATATATGCGGTGTGCTGTGGTATCCTAGAAGCGGTTTAATATTTAAATATTTAAACTCCCTTTTAAAGAATATATTTTCCAATCACTTATTCACACTGTCACCAATGTCAACAGTTCTCTTTCTGTGGCACAGAGGGAGCTGGCTGGAATTTTAATATATTTCATCATAAGAGAAAAAAAAGTTGAAACTTTGGAAAATATGTTAATGAAACTGATGTAAACAGAAATCATCCATCTTTAAACTTGTTGAGATGAAGGATTTTCTCAAAAAGTATGGTGGACCGCACCAGTCACTGATGTTATCCCGAGTGTGTTTGGCCCAGATGAACTGAGAAAGCCAATGGAAAAACAGCAATTTTATGGATGGCCGGTGTGACAGGAATGGAAGTCCGTAGGAAAATTAGTCCCTCTGGACTATTATTCCGCGGAATTATGGTCCTAGGTCTAACATTTCTAGGAATAGTAGTCCGGCGGACTACTATTCCTAGAAATGTTAGACCTACGGACTTCCATTCCTGTCACACCGGGTCTCTGTTGGTTAACAAACCCCAGTGATTGCTTTCAGACAAGACTCTCCATGCCTGGATGTGATGCAACCTCTACAGTTGTGATCACATTAAAAAGTAGTATCAGCTCAAGTACATAATGTTTGACCCTGATGAGCTAGAAATATAAAACTATTAAGTAACTTTTCTCTTTCAACGCAACTAGTACATCCAAATGCTATTTATGTGAATTTCCGGACAAGAAATTGTTCCTCTGACCAGCATGGCGGGGATTTTTTTTACATCAGCGTCATTAACCCTTTGATACTTGTGTACGTCTTATGACGCACGAAATCAAACAGCGCGTTGATACTTTGCGGTCATTTGTTTTGTTAACAACAAATCCTATTTTCTCCCGAATAGTGCCCAGTGACAACCGTTGAGCCAAATGTTATCGCAGCTTAAAATACTAATATAATTCTGCTACCAAGACTTCTTAACTGATTGAGTGCCAGACGCCACTATCGGGGCTTTCATAGAATGAGGATAAAAGAGAAAAACCGATGTACTTACCTTGCTTATATTTCATATTCAGTCAAACGCAAGTAATATTTTGTTTATATAAATTGGTTATATTACAAATTATTGGAGAGTGCCTATGGCACTCTCCAATAATGTGTAATAAAATAAGTTTTGAATAACAAATTCAGACCACCAAAAATAATCTAGCCCTCAACCAGTTAATCACTAATGTGAACAATTTCTTGTCATTTGTACTTTCCAACGTTTGACGTCGCATTTTGAAACACATTGAAGAAATTGTATTCCCAGTCACGTTTGAACGTCAGAGTAATTAAGATCTGAAAGGGTTAACATATTTTCAAAACTTTCTACCTTTATTTCTTTCGGGCACAATATATCACATTTTCATGTTTCAGCTCAGATATAGTTTAAACATATTTCATTGCACCAAAAGTACAAAATGGATTGGAGGACAAGTGCGTACCACTTCTGCATCCCTCCTCTCCTCCCACATACACCAAATATACCACAAAAAAAAACACAACAGAACCCTTGATATTGGTTGATGTTGGTTTCGTTGGGGTTGGACCACACCACGATGAAAACGAGTGCCCAGAAAAAAATGTTCTTTAAAAGTGAGTTTATTAACCCTTTACCTAACATGAAAAGCAGACGACACTTGCAAACAAAATACTTGAATAACTATTTTGTTTTTCATTTTTGGTTTCAAAAACATAGGTTATGACCCTCCATTGGAACGAACTGGACGAGCGCGTTCCAAACAGGGGTCATAACCTATGTTTTTGAGACAAAAAAAATGAAAATATAATGAAAATTAATGGGATTAATAAGCCCTTTTTCGCAGAGTTCTATTTGGTGATTATCCCCATGTTGTTTCTGTTTACATTCCCTTAACTGGTAGAGTGCTGGAAACCCATATTTGGGCTTTATTCTGAAGTGCCGGTACCACGGCTTGAAAGCTCACATTCAGTGGATGTGCTTTGTATTATCTTTGAAGTGATATTATTTAGTCTGTGAAGGTTTGCCTTGTTACAATTTATCGGAGAGTGTCCATAGGCACTCTCCCATCAATTGTAACAAGGCAAAGACCTGTGTTGAAGTTGTGATGACCAAAAATAATTTAGCACTCTACCAGTTAAAATCATCAATCAGAAAGGAAGTAGTGTACACAATAACTCGAAACATGTTCGGTAACTGATACAATGAAGAGGATGTGCTTGGTCAGCCGTCATCGTTCGTACTTATTCATTTGCGCATGGGCGATAAAGCGAACAGCTCTTCTTTGATTAACTAAAATCATACCTCTAAGATCCTTCTTCCCTGTTAAAGAATGTACATACATTAGGCGCTATGTCAAATGAAATTCGTTGATTTCAACAACTACTAACATAAAAATCCTTGCGAAAGGTGAATGTCAACTTGCAATCACAACTTCCCCAATACATCAGCGAGTGCCTCAAATAAAGTTTTGTGGCTAGCCAACATCCTAAGGGACATTACACAGTAAGTGGTTTACAAGGCAAACACCCACATAGCGAAATTTTCACTCCCACGATACTCGAATTTCATAAAAGCAACAATAGTAGCAAAGTATCAGCCTTTTGCACCTTCGCCTTCATCAGAAACGTCATTCGTCTGAAATTTTGTTCATATTTCTGTACAGTCCCTTGAATGGAACCAAGCGCAATTTGCAATATGGAAACACTGCAGATGGTACCTTGCTCCGCTCAAGGTATTTTTTATACTTTTTCACCGAATTAGACAGTTATTGTCTAAGCAACTACACAACTGCCTGGGTGTTGTTGCAGTATAGGTCTCTCGGTCTAATTTTTTCATCTTCCATTGGTCGAGATAGATACACAGTGTCCATATGGTAGATACACTTGGTAAGTCTGTAAGCTTCACAAAGCATGGAGATTGGATTACAACAAAAGTATCTGCATTTTGGACATCAAACCGATACAATAGCTCTGAACACAATGAATAACACAAAACCTGATCAATGTTTCAGTCGATGGACTTCCGGGTAGACCATCGGTTGAAACATTACTTGTGCCTCTTATTTTTTCGTCTCGGAAGAAACTGCAATGTACGGTGTTTTAACCCTTTACCTAACATGAAAAGCAGACGACACTTGCAAAAAAAAATTCTTGAATAACTAATTTTTTTCATTTTTTGTCTTAAAAACATAGGTTATGACCCCTCGTTGGAACGAGCTCGACGAGCTCGTTCCAACGAGGGGTCATAACCTATGTTTTTGAGACAAAAAATGAAAATATTTTGAAAATTAATTGGCGATATTTGAGAATAGCGCTGGCCGGTTTTGGCCGTTACGTTGGGTAAAGGGTTAATAGTAATCCATGGTGGGGGTCTCTGACGAAGTCGGGCCTGGCGTAAGCCTCCATTAATAGTTTTCTAATGTGTGTATACATCGGGCCTTGAAAGTTGTCCTGATTCGCAAGAATCGGTTCTGATTCTCGCGAATTGCTGCCACCGGGATCAGTTTCCAGTTCTTAAATGATTTAGAATTTGATGCTACTGTTATACCCCTGTGAGTGCAATCGGTATATGTTCCATAGTAAAGAACTAAGGCCTACAAAAGTTATAAATCTGTTTCTCATGCCCACCCGCACGGTCCTTTTGGTTGATACGTGCTCTTTGTTATAACCAATGCAAACTTAAACAATAAAAATTGAATGATTTATGTCTGATAATTTACCAAAATAAATAAAATTGATAAATTTGTTCTTTGATTGCAACAAGGCTTTGCAATGCTTTAGCACTGCAAAGCCTTCTGGCACTGAAGGGACGAAATACACCGCCACCCATGCATGCTATTCTGTAGATAATGAGGCCTAAAACATAAAACAGACAAAGAACATGAACGTTTGATGGCAAAGAAATAATTACAAAAATAAAAAATAAATTAAAAAAGCACCCGCCCACATGCAAGTTTACAAAAATGGCCTGAAAAACAGAAGATCTACTTTGTGGGGCCTAACCTCATATTTATATATTTACTTGAGTTTAACCCTTAACTCGAATTTTAGTGAGTTTCTTGTTCTATGTGTGTATATTGATGTAGAACACATCTTCCAGCACACGTGCTTTTGGTGGTCTTGCTAATGGAAGTCATAGTATCTAGGCAGACGTTTCTAGTGAAGTCTTGGCTGTCTGAATAGACAATCGAGACTTCTTCACTCGACACCACTGCTAAAGTCGTCATCAGTGTTACCTTATTATGACAGAGCAAAAAGTTGAATCTTCCAGGCTTTTAATAACATTTTCAGAAACTGCGGCAAGAATCAAATGAACATTTTACGAGTCAAAGCTGATTGTCATTGCTTTTGTTACAAGAATTAATTCTGTTTCTTGCATGAATTAAACCCTGTAAAGGTTGTCTGGCCAAGCACTTTTTCATTACCTGCGAAATCTCATTATATTTATTTATTTATTTGTTAGCGTTTACGGTCACATAGCTCTGCAAAATGGCCAATCGTACCACAGCATGGATATGAAGTCAAGTCCAGCCAATCGTTTAGACTCTTGTTACTTATTTTAGAGGACTTCCATCCCTGTATCGGTGACCGGCGGCTATTTTACCAGTAAGCCGACCTTGTTTACCACAGCAAGCAAGCCCTGCTTCACTTCCTCGGGTTCCGATGGATAATTGTAATCTTTAAATTAATGTTTACCAACATTGTTCTTAGACCTCCGATGTGCAGTGACCTTGCGTAAAAAGAACAGACAGCCCGATGTAAAATGATACAATGGTCACTATGTTTTTCCCAGAATACACTGGTATATCAGAGTATGCTGGACTAATGCTAAGGCGTGTCATGATACTTTTCTTTAAGGAGCAGAGCACGCGCGAATCGTCGGCTTCATGAGAACAATATCGGATGCGGACTCTTCTGCAATGTGGGTTGGCTATCACAACACAATAACCATAATTCCTGGATCCGCCTCTGACCCACACTCCGGATGCTGAACTGCCCTTCAGACTGCTATAATTTACTCTTGGTGCGTGATCGAGATTTGTTGCATGTTTAGTTTTGTGAGAAAATGAGTTCAGATACTATTGGAAGTATGCTATATATACATGACACATGACAATTCTTCATTTTAACACCATAATCTGAAACCAGGATTCTATCCACCCGTTTGTGGGGGAGGGTCCAAGGCCATTTCCATTGGGAAAATGACACCGTAAAGGGCTGAATAGTGAATTTCGTTTACACACAAAAACCTCAACCCTTTGAACTCTGGTGGTATCTTCAATGTAAGCTCAACGGCGGTAATTGCGGGAGTCCATATTCGTTATTTGGGGATAGACCAATTAATATTTTCAACGTGCAGCCTTGGGACACATACACTTACCATCCAGCGTACTTAATGAAATGATGGTGTATCATATTCCTGTGCCGGAAAAATGCCTCTCGTGTTTAAGGGGTTAAATCGAGACCACCCGCCGCCGATGTTGTATCAGCAAGAGCTCTGTCACTGATGTTTTCAAATATAGGGACCAGCAAAAGTCGTATAGGCCTATTTCGAAACTGCCATATTCGATTTTAATCTGTGCAACGTCACGGGTCGCGGGGTGTAAAAAAGCGATTTCCGTGTTCGTCGCGTTAAGTTCTGCATCAGCCAGGCCAAATAGCTCAGTGAAATATTAAGTTTAAATTCATAAAATCGATCTCATCATTCGAATTAACTGAAGGGACAACTCTAGGCGACTTTAAACGATGGGATATCGCAGCTTTAACTGGAAGAGTGCTAAATTATTTTTGACCATCAAATCTTATACACATGTCTTTGCCTTGTTACAATTTATGGGAGAGTGCCTCTGGGCACTCTCCCATAAATTGTAACAAGGCAAACCCTTACAGACTAAATAATATCACTTCAAAGATAATACAAAGCACATGCACTGAATATGAGCCTTCAAGCTGTGGTACCTGCATTTCAGAATAAAGCCCAAATATGGGCTTCCAGCACTCTACCAGTTAAAGACGTTGTTACCCAGGTCAGGATTCGTTTTGAGTGGCAACAAAGCAACACGTGTTGCACCGAGTTTCTCGGCTGGGGAAATCCCAAAATGGTTAGTATTTTCAAATACACTGTAACTTGTCGTTTTATGCAAATTGGAAACATATTATATGGATCTTCGTTATTCTGCAGAAACGGTTTGTGAACCCCAATCTTATCTAACGAGTGAACCCCAATCTTATCTAACCCCAATCTTATCTAAAGTGTCCCTTTATCGACGTATATTTATTTTACTGTTTCTTTTTCAACAACGTTCCCACCGAACGTTGTTGAAACAGTGCTCACGGTCACAGAGTCATGACACAGAGTGTATTCAAACATCATTTATGTCGATAAGAACTCATTTCGAAATAATGACATTTTGCATCAAATATTGCAACTGCCTTTTAAAAGCAAATGGTTACACTGGCGAAATGTGTTTTTGAATTCGCGCTAATAAACGTAACGGGGTCCGAGGCACTTCACTCGCCCTCTTCCCCCATTGCTTATAACGTGCTTTCTTGAAATGTTTACATCTCGCGACCTGTGACCTTGCATAGATTAAAATCCAAGATGGTAGTTTCGAAAAAGGCTTAAAAATCAAGGACTTTCAAAGCGGATCCACAAATTTAAAGTGCGTTCGAGGCCTTGAAAGAAAAATGTTCAATTCAACGGCTTTCAAAAGTTTGAAGGACCACAAAGAATCCTGACGGTCTTGTTCGGTGGGTCACCCTGTAGCTTACGTAAGCCGTGCCACTTCCTGGATGGCGTTGTTACTGGGGATTCTTCTTCTCTGCAAACCGACTAGTCTCCTGTTCTGGCCTAGTCAAAACTTCCCTCGGTCTCTTGGTTTAACCCTTTACCTAACATGAAAAACAGACGACACTTGCAAACAAAATTCTTGAGTAATTAATTGTTTTTCATTTTTTGTCTCAAAAACACAGGTTATGATCCCTCATTGGAACGAGCTCGATGATCTCGTTCCAAAGAGTGGTCATAACCTATGTTTTGGAGATAAAAAATGAAAAAATAATGAAAATTAATTGGCGATTTTTTTTAATCGAGCTGGCCTTTTTTACATTACGTTGTGTAAAGGGTTAAATCAACAGAAGCCTCTAGTTATCTTGGAGAATCGACCGGTTTTGGGAGCGTCAGACATTTGCCACTTACAGTCATCGCGTTTGATGGATGTGTGCTCCGAGCGCGGCTGTCCCGATCGAGCCGGAGACAGACTATACTTGTCAATGGGGCATGATAGGGCCCATACAACCTACCAAAACTGGCAGACTATACTCGCCTGAAGATCGACAAGACAGCGCCCTCCGAACCACCACCAATCGGAAACGGCCGAAGACAGACTGTTCTTGTCAATGAGGGTAGTGAACATTCTCGGTGAGCTACATTGTGTAAGCGGCATACTTTACATGCTCAAAGAACAGACTAAACGATCAACTGTTCGAGACTACCCGTCGGGGCTGCGGACTGGATCCTAGTGGCTTTCCTGGCTACTTTGCTTCTATTTTGCGGGACTGGACGTGGAATAGTGTCATTGCCCTGCTAAAGGGTTCTCAAGTGGTTAACCAACCCTACATCGTCCCTGTGCGCCTTTCCGCGCTAAAACATTCGAGCGTATCGTATCAAGTATGTTGATTAGTACTATAAAGTGATCATTCATAATTTTGAAGCACACAAAAATAGCAAGAAGAATAATTCATTCCCGGGCAACTTTATTTTTTCTGCCAGCGATACGCAGGGTTTTTTGTTTTTTTGTTTGTTTTTTTTTTTTTGGGGCGGGGGGGGGGGGGGTTGGTGGCATAACAAATTTGAATTATAGAATTTATTTGCCATATTTTTGCCAAACAATATTTGAAATCATCAAAAATAATATAATTAATCATATCTAGGATGCAACAAGGCGCCATCCATTTTGGAGATATTACCTTGTTACAATGAAGAGACGTGATGCAGTTTACAAGCTTAACGTCTGCCCCAAATTGAGAAAAAGATATGTTTTAATATTTAAAAAAAAATGTTCTAATACTTGAAAAAAAAATAAAGTGTAATAAACAATGATTCGCAGTATCAACTCGTCCTCTAAATGTGAGTCAACTGACCCAGAACTAAGGGTGGGTTGATCCGGTAGAATATGTAAGTACGACTTATGGGTAAAGGTTGCACACGGCAGTCAAATATTCAGTCCTGTTTAGGCACAGAACATAATTTATTCCATATCTGATGCTCAGTACCGACCCCTTTTTATACTCTGTGGTGATATAAATGATTCGCCAGTGTGAGAAAAGAAGTGCGTTATCAAAACAGGGCAGCATCTGAATATCGCATTTCGGTGTCCTTTCTCATACATTCCAATGCACCGCATTTTGCTAGCGAACGAAACAATGAAGACAGTATTAAAAACAGTGATTGTTATAAACAACGAACTCCTGCCACACTCCAGTTACAAGTCGTCGTGCAAACATGAGCTTCCTCCATTGCAGTCTAACAATGGTTTCGCCGATCGATTTCCATCTTTTAATTGTTGTTTTATATTCCCAAATTCCGTGGTATCGGGTAGAGGCCAAACCCCGTATACCGGTAAAAACAACTAAAGAGCCCATTCTCTTCAATGCAGTCGGCCCTGAAATTCAAATCTTTAATTTTTGTCGCCTTAGAATTTTAATATTATTATTTTTTTGTTTTATTTTAGTTTTTATGGTCGCACAGACGATAGCCGACTTCGGAGCACACCCTGTGAAGTATTGATGTTGTAGACATGATGGTATGGGCAGAAAACACGATCATATCTCGCAACAGCACATATACGTTACGGCCACCGTGGATTGGTCGTTTTCCGCGGATGCAGTATTAGATTTCGAACACTAATTACAGGAACAAGCATCAAAAATTTAATCAACGAAACTCCAGGAGCAACCCGGTGCTTCATTAATTAAAATTTTGCTGCTGATGATTTTTATTACCTGGTAAGTACATGCGTAGACATCGCTGTCCACGCGTAGATTACAACCAGTCCACGGCGGCTTCATTGTAGCTTTATAAATGACAAACTGAAGGGATCGCGATATGCATGTCCTGATACTAAACACTTAATGTCAGACGTGTGGGAACCTGAATCGGTAAGAAAAATAACAACAACTACAAAACCAAACTCAAAACAGGTAGTTGAGAGGTGTATGTATCCATCATACTTGCACCTCTGTCCATCGACCCAGACATGTTTTTCTATGATATGTCAAGAGCATAAAACTCCCGTCAGAAAGTAGCGGAGCAAAGCTTCACAAGTTATTGCCAGACGTTCTATAATCTCTAACCCATAGCAGAAAGATGAGTGGGGAATTATTTTCTCCAGTGGATGTATGACTGGGTTAGAATTTAACGTTGCGAAATAGTGTGGAGTTTGTTAAAATCGGCCTTGAAGTGATGCAATCAGAACAAATTTCTGACAAAGTCTACCTCAGTAGGACTGAAGAAAATTGGTGGGGATACTCAACGTATCTTCTCAAAACTCAGGTCTGGAAATAGAGGCCTTATATCGTAACCCGTTGGCAGGTTACACTATAAAGCATAGTGGTAACCCATAGGAAAAGAAAGGGTCTTGTGATGCTGAGGTAATCCGTAGGAAAAATGATGTTGTTATGCTTCACTGCCTTCTCTGTTTTTACTACGCCAGTCATGCCTTTTTTCATCCTAACGGGATTTCCGCCTGTATAAATATCAACAACTAACGCGCGATCTCGCCGAAGCGAGATCGCTTGTTAGTTAGTGTGATTTATTTTGGTGGAAATTATTTTCAGATGGAAACAGCATGTCATCCTATTCATATGGGGATGCAATACCCAACCTTTGAGTCGAGTTAGTTCCGAAAGAGTGTCAAGTCTTTCTGGTAAAACATGCGAGATTAGTCATTTAATAAAGTTGTCTAATATCACCTTGTCGGAAGCTGTAGTTCGTTCGCACATTTTACAGCTAACGTAACTCACACGTAACCTAAACGATCGTTCGCGAGTTATTTCCAGACTTGTAAACTTAGAGAACATCTGTAACTTACTCCGAATGCACTCGCGGAATGGCAGTTTTACTAGGACAGTAAAGTCCTTTTTTGTTGTTGTTTTTTAGAAAGGGAACCTTGGTATCTGCGCGAAAACTCAACCACACGAGATGAACAGTTCACATCAAACCAAAAATGGTAAAAATTCATGATTTAATGAAATAAATAAATCTAGATGCAGTCTCGTCAAGGTTTCATATTTGGTTTTCGTTTCTGTGTAAGTCACTTCCATAGCATTTTGGGTTAAACACAGTTATGTATTTTAAACCGCACTAGTACTGGCAATATCAAAATAACATTTTGAATTTTAACCCTTTACCCAACGTAATCGCCAAAATCGGCCAGCGCTATTCTCAAGAATCGCCAATTAATTTTCATTATTTTTTCATTTTTTGTCTCAAAAACATAGGTTATGACCCATCGTTGGGACGAACTGGTCGAGATCGTTCCAATGAAAGGTCATAACATTTGTTTTTGAGACAACAATTTATAAAAATTAGTTATTCAAGAAGTGTTTTGCAAGTTTTGTCCGCTTTTCATGTTAGGTAAAGGGTTAAAGTATCTGTAATCCATGAATGGAATAAAAAATATATTTCTATATATATTGTTTGAGCTTCTTTCAGTATGACAAAATACGATCAATAATGAATGTTGTTCAAACGTCTGCTGACAAAACTTAATATGGCCGCCATACAGAGCCAGACTCGGAACTGTTATCACTATTGGAATGTCTTCTAGGTGGAGTACGAGATTCTCCAGATCCTTGGGATTCCCCTTGAATAGAATCACGTGACGTGGCTGATACTGATCTTTGGCTTTCATATGTCTCTTCGTCTCTCAGAACATGAGAGCTCAAAATGGATGAATCAACATGCAGTCGGTGAGGGGGCGTTAGTGGTCTCTCCATATGCATGGGAACGTTCGAGTGTCTGTCTCTCAATACTTCGTAGGTTCGCACATCACTTGGTGGCACGTGAATGCTTGGCTGGTAGTGGGGAGCTGATGAATACAGATGAGGAGGGAGAAACGTGGGCTGGAATACTGTACTGCTGAGGCAAGATGCGGGCAAAGTGGTAGGTGTTGAGATAATGTCGTGTGGGGTTATGACTGAAAATGCAGTGGGTGGTAACGATAATGTTGGAATTGCACGCGATTCTTCCAGAATGGCTAGATTCGAACCTAACGTGTAAGGCACGTGAGACGCTCCTAAAGTCGACCTCGGGTCCGGAAGTCTTATATCACCTAGTCTCCGTTCGGAAACTCGCAAGTCGCCAACATCTGGGTAACCCGGTAATACTAACGGCAAGTGTGCCTCAAGAGTCACTCGTGGCTCCATTGGAAATCTTTCAAGCGAACTCATTTCCGGTCTATGTCGTTCTGTGAAGCTGAACCGTCTCTCTGGCACATCTGGTTGAGTGACTATTGGTAAGACAGAGCGGGGAAAAAACAACGTTCTGGATTCTGGGGGAGAACTTTCCGTGGCTGGTGGTAGCGCAGGTGGAGTTCCACTCATTCGACGAGCTGGAAGACAATAAAAAACATGAACCGTTAACAGCCTTCATAAAGCCAAGAAACATGTCAACCAGGACTAAGGACAACAACTCGCTGCATCATCCATGACGAGGAGATATCAGATTTGCAGAGAAATTTATCTCACGAAAAGTCGATGTTAAATTATTACGTTTCTACTTCTTTATGTAAACCTTTACCTAACATGAAAAGCAGACGACACTTGCAAAAAAAAAAATCTTGAATAGTTATTTTTTTTTTATTTTTAGTCTCAAAAAAATAGGTTATGACCCCTCGTTGGAACGAGCTCGACCTATGTTTTTGAGTCCAAAAATGAAAAAATAATGAAAACTAATTGGCGATTTTTGAGAATAGCGCTGGCCGGCTTTTGCTGTTTCGTTGGATAAAGGGTTAAAAAAAAATTACTTAAACATTTGATACTTCGTCCGATATAACGACCATATAGAACCAGAGCTCTTCACAAGATCACTATTCAAATTCTATTTTGTTTTCGATTTTCACTTCCAAAACATAACTTTTAACTAATCATTAGATTGAGGTCATCGAGGTCTTTCCAATGAAGGGTCATAGGCTATATGATGAGGGGAACAGAGTAAAAAGTTTAGTTATAGAACGCCTTTGAACGAAGCGTCAACGTGCCCCCACGTGGGCCATCGGGTTAAGTGTATTGCAGATACGTCGCAGTTACCGCCGGTCAGGATCGAACTAGCGAAAAAAAGTCCAATGCTCTAACCACTCAGTCAGTCATCGCGCTCCGGACTTAAACATTAACCCTCTGCACTCTGATGTCAAAATGTCAAAGTTTTCACCAGTAAATATTTCCCATAATGCAGTTTTATATTTAATCAAATTGACCTTGTTTGATAGAGCTCAGTTTCAAGTATTCAGTATTCAAGGTTACACTTAAGCGATCCAAGTTTACTTTTTATTTCATTCTAATATAGTTTGTAAGGCATGTCTACGTAACTGCCATTTAGAGAGTATAAAAAGTTTAATGAGGGTAGAATTTTTCGGGCACAATGCAATTATTGTATTTTAATGGTGGGGTTAACACATAATAATTTCATACTAAGTTGTTTTTACAATATAGGTGAGTTGTTATTAAAACCTAATAATAAAGTATCTAAGTTTTTTTTATTTCAAGGTAGACAAGTTGTCACAACAATAGAGTTAAATTGTTGTAACAAGGCAGCAATGTTGTTTTTACAAGATACTTTCGTTGTGATAGTGGAAAACACCAGGATTGTGTCCAATGACTTGGACATTGTGTAGAAAGGAAAAAGCAATTGAAACCATTTCCTGGGGTAAAACTCTCTTCTGCACTGGAGAAGGCAGAGTGTCAGATTGTGTGATTATCAGGTCTTTATGAATTTTGGTTTAAAATGACACTAAGCACTAAAGAATCAGACAAAACTGCAACAATTATCGTGTAACCAGTACTGGGGGATGCCGTGTCGTAAAGGGAATAAACAGAGCCACTGTTAAAATCGGATTTATCTTGTTATAACAACTTAGCCTGTTGTTATGGCAACTATGGTATCTTGTTATGATAGCTTTGCTATCTTGTTGGGGGCGCGGTGGCTCGGTAGGTGGAGGTGCAGGCTGCAAGCCGAGAGGTCCTCAGTTCGAATCCCACCTGCGGCAACCGCGTTGTGTCCTTGGGCAAGATACTTCACCCCCATTGCCCACGTTGGGGCACGGTGACGTTATGTACTAAGGCGTATTGCACGTCGATAGTGCACTGGTCTTCAGCCAATGCTAACCCTGCTTGTGTGGAGTTAGTATGTTGGGGAGCTGACAGTTTCCTCGCCGTTGCTCGGTGGTTCACTCCGTGTACTCCGGCCTCCTCCACCCGTAAAACTGTCGAGGTCATGATTAGCCATTGTGTAGAAATATGTGACCTTATACACCAATAAATAAATAAATAATATTTGCTATCTTGTTATAACAGCTTAGTAATAAATTATCGTGTGGCGTGGCACTAATACGCCGCCGAATTTTGGAGTTTGAATTCATTACTCATATATGTTGCTAAGCACTCGTCTGGTGTATGTTGATATGCTTGTGACTGTCCATGTTATGGCAATTGATTTTTCGCTCGCGTTCATTACTGTCCCCTACAGCAGGGCGGGTTTTTTTGTTGTTTTTTTTTTGTTGTCCGGTTTGCTTCCGGCCTTTACGGCAAACCAGAAAACCAAACCGGCCGAATGGTTTTTACCATGTTTGTTCATAAATCCAACAAACTATCTTACCGTGCGGGAACTGGAATGATGGCACCTATTGACTCTCGTCACCTACAGTCTATCCGGCAAAGGGGGCGAATACGACGTGTTCTCATTATCATATCTTCTCCCTTATTGACTCGTCCAAAGGACGAGTGAACATGTGACAATGAGAACACAACATAGATTAGATAAATATAGAATAAACGTATAGTGTTTTCAAGTAAAACAATTATTCTACGAGTAGGATTAAGAATGAAACCGACGAGCCTTTGTCGAGTCGGTTTCATTCTTAATTCTACGAGTAGAATAAATGTTTTACTTGAAAACACTATACGTTTATTTTGTTTATCCCATAAATCTTCTACAGGGCTGTCGCAGCAAAATCGTGCTATAATTCGCCACAAAACACAGCGAGAAGTGAGGAGCACATTCGTCCAATTTGCTCGACCGGCAAAATAGGCAAAAATAAACAAGGCGCAGTAATACATTTCTGTCTAAAAATAATTCCTCTACAAACTTGAGCTAAGCTTGCAAAAATACTTTATTATATGAGCAGTGGATGGTGGTTTCTACTGGCATTGTGTAAAACTTTTAAAATAATTTAAAGAAATCAACAATGGAACTATTAATTATGCTATACAAATGTGGTAGAGGCCAGAGGTCAACAAGTCCGTCGCTACTATGGGTATAAATTCTTTCAGTGTTGAACCTATGGGAAAAATTTATCACCCTACCAGGTGAATAAAGCAAACATTTATCCAAGTCCATTATTGTTCAAATAAACGGCCATTTATGGGATAAACTTTATTAATTTGCAAACCTAATGTATGTTTTTTTCTGACTCAATAGGCTTAGCAACTAATTCCCTAGAACTCTTAAGGATGATCAAAGGGAAGGTAGGCTGAATCCAATAGGGAACACCACAAACAGACTTTTCGTAATATCATACAAACTATTGCGGATTTCTTTCGAGTTGAGGAGTCTAAATTGTTATCTACTTTTTTCTCCCCCCATTATACGTGAAACATACGCGTGTCCCGGGTGAGACAGCAGGGTGTGATATTTCTATCCCGCCCACCTCACGTGACATACTCATTTTCATATTTTATTAGGTCGCCGGAACTATTTCATCAT
Organism: Pictodentalium vernedei; assembly: GCA_031216915.1. Classification (NCBI taxonomy): domain Eukaryota; kingdom Metazoa; phylum Mollusca; class Scaphopoda; order Dentaliida; family Dentaliidae; genus Pictodentalium; species Pictodentalium vernedei. Next base: position 202,408,866 of record CM062296.1, on the reverse strand, counting down.
CGTCTGCACAACTGTAAATAAACAAAATGGCTTCACGATTTGCAAATATAAAAACTGACGAATTTGTCACGGAGAAAAGGAAAAAAGAGACGGATTATTATTCAAATATTAACTTGATTTTTTTCAACCCCATGTCTCTCTGCAGATTTAATAATATCACTGCGCGAATTTATCGATTGATCAATAATCTCACAATGCCCTTTACATTAGAGTTTGACACGCGCAAATTCATTAACCCCTTAACGGACAGTTTTACAAATCGATTTTTTAGTATATACCTATGGTATATACCTAACTTTTGTACGGTCTTTCCGATGAAATTGCTCGCTTTTCGAAAGGACTACGACTTGATAAATTGGGTATGTCAGCACGTGACCGCCAATTATCCATAATGACGTAATCCTCGTGTGCGGGGGAAAAAATCATCCTCGATGAGTCTGAAGGTGGAAATGGGGAAATCTCACCCCCAAGAGGCAAGATATTTGAACCAGACCCTCGGCAAGCCTCGGGTCTGGTTCAAATATCTTGCCCCTCGGGTGAGATTTCCCCATCCCACCTCCAGACTCATCGGGGATCATAATAATCCTTAACACATAGAACAAATGAACCTAAACCCGTTTTTTTCCTGAAGCCGATCCGAAACCGAATCTGAAAATTTATTCATTTATTTATTGGTGTTTAAGGTCACATACTTCTGCACAATGCTAATCATGACCACGACAGTTTCACGGGTGAAGGAAGCCGGAGTACCCGAAGAGAACCACCGAGCAAAGGCGAGCAACTGTCAGCTCCCCAACATACTAACTCCACACAAGCAGGGTTAACAATGGTTGAAGACAGGTGCTCCATCGACGTGAAGTACGCCTTAGTACACAACGCCACCGTGCCCACACGTGGGAAATGGGGGTGAAGTGTCTTGCCCATAATGACCAAGGACACAACGCGGTTGCCGCAGGTGGGGTTCGAACCGAGGACCTCTCGGCTTGCAGCCTGGACCTCTACCTACTTAGCCACCACGCTCACGAGTCTGAAAATTCCAACCCTCCCAGCTTTACTACACCCATGATAGTTAGTTTTTACTAGAATTGCCACGGGTAATTAACTCTTCCAGAACCATCGTCTATATTATAATAATGATGAAGCTTTTGTTGTAACTTTGGTTCATGAAAAGCTGCGATGTAACGCACACTTCGATTGGGCGCTATGAAGACTTTCCAAAAGTGTATTGTATCACAGCATATCGTCGGCCAAGTAGAAGAAACGCCTAAAATTGGCTGTAATAAGGCTACATCTCAACGTTGGTACAGACACTGGGGAAACATACCACTATTTCTTTGCCGTGGTTTTGCCTTGAAAATCAGGAAAGGAACTACCAGAGAAAAAAGAGTTGTCTAAAAGATAACATTATCTCGAGCTGTCATCAATTAATAATCTAAATATTCCTACTGTTGGTGAAGAAGGTTGTTTGAACCGTTTCCAAAAGTGCGTAACTTTAAAATAATTGTCAGTTTTGTGAGAGACACTCCATGCATCTTGACACCCCGAACGTCACTGACGCTCAACGTGCACAAAAAGTGCGTTGTAAGAAAGGTTTGGCTGTTTAAGATTAAACAATATTTATTACTGAAAGTGACAACTGTATACGTCACGCAAACAGATGTAAAGGAACAACTCATGAAATTAATAGCATACAGTACGTGGAGAGTGGATTGTAACTAAATCACCCGCGGAGTGGAGTTACCACCCAAGCTATAACTTTCAAATTGTGTACACAACGACAAAAAACCCAAGCAATGTTTCAGTCAATGGATCTCCGGGTTTAACCCGGAGGTCCATTGGCTGAAACTTTGCTGGTGCTGATTGTGCTTTGCAACAAATGTGCAATTATTGCTCGGGTGGAATCTCCACTCTGCGGGCGATTTAGTGATAATACACTCTCCACGTACTGTACAATGTAACAGGATCCAAGAATAAATGTAAGGGATTCAACAGGTTTGGCTCTTTGCCTCAAGGATACGGTTATTTCAAGGACTATCAAGGACCCATTCACGCCATTTTGGAATACATTTAGACAGTATTTTTAGACTATTCGTCGCTATCTCGATGTAGCTTTTGAGTAAAATAGGAATGAGAAAATAGGTACCCTCTAGGCCTGTTTCCAATCATAGTTCAAAAACAAAGAAATTTCCTACAAAACAGCATATTTACAGGTCATGTTAAATACCCGAAGCAGATTTTATTTGGCAGTCCTTGATTTTAAGATGCATTAACGTTTTAAATTTCGACACGAGGTGACCCTGGTTGCTGAAAGTGTCGTTAAGCCCTAATAAATAACGTTTTAATTTCTGTTGCATAGCATTGAATGCTGTACAACAAAAATCAAAACTCTGAGGCATTTGTAAAAATCAAGGACTTTCGAGGCTAACGCACAAGTTTCAAGTACTTTTAAGGCCTTGAAAAACATTTTTCAATTCCAGGACTTTTAAGGGTTTCAATGACCACAAAGAACCCTGAAACGGAAGGGATTAATAAAGATACATAATCGTAGAATAACAAAAATCAATATAAATACATAGAATGAATGAATAGATAAAAGACGAATGAATGAATGAATGAATGAATGAATGAATGAATGAATGAATGAATGAATGAATGAATGAATGAATGAATGAAAGGAAGGGAGGAATATAATTAATATATGGATTAATTATGGATGAATAAGCAAATGACGGTAGGCGAATGAATGAATGAATGAATGAATGAATGAATGAATGAATGAATGAATGAATGAATGAATGAATGAATGTGAATGAATGAATGAAAGGAAGGGAGGAATATAATTAATATATGGATTAATTATGGATGAATAAGCAAATGGCGGTAGACGAACGAATGAATGAATGAATGAATGAATGAATGAATGAATGAATGAATGAATGAATGAATGAATGAATGAATGAATGAATGAATGATGAGGAATGGATTATGTTTCACGCATTGTGGATATCTACCTGGAATAGGTGTAGGCGTTATGACACTTGTATGAGCTGGTCCGGGGTGTACTGGAGATGTACGATGGGATTCTTTGCTGCTGTAAGGCACTGTCTCGTATCCAGGTTTTGTGTAGGGAGGTCTGTCATAATCCCATCTCGACCCACTGACCTCTGTACTCTGCTTACCCTGTGTATCTGAAACATTGTTTGTTGAACCAATTCAAAATGGGTTTGTAAGTGTAAAAAATTCACGTATGGGTTAGTCGTTCTTTTCAAATCTACCAAATAGTTTCATGTTTCACTCGGTTAGTTGTGTTATGCTTTAAAAGAAGATAAAGGCAGATCCCCCCCCCCCCCCCCCATTTGACTCGACACGTAATGTTATGGATGATGTGAAAGTTGTGAATCGCTAATAAAAACCCGTGTTAATTGTATGCAGAGAGAGAAGCACCTGCACATTTTTAACCCTTTACCTAACGTAACGGCCAAAACCGGCCAGCGCTATTCTCAAAAATCACCAATTAATTTTCATTATTTTTTTCATTTTTTGTCTCAAAAACATAGGTTATGACCCCTCGTTGGAACGAGCTCGTCGAGCTCGTTCCAACGAGGGGTCATAACCTATGTTTTTGAGACAAAAAATGAAAAAAATTAGTTATTCAAGAATTATTTTTGCAAGTGTCGTCTGCTTTTCAGGTTAGGTAAAAGGTTAATGACGTTTGAGGCCGTGTATTCATATTGTCGTTCGTTAATTAGCAGTGAATAGGATAAATATCAATTTTATAAATGAAACACAAATTTTATATTACTTCGTATGGCTTAACTTTTACCTAACATGAAAAGCGGACGACACTTGCAAACAAAACTCTTGAATAACAATTTTTTAATTTTTTTTTTTTTTCTCAAAAACATAGGTTATGGCCCCTCATTGGAACGAGCTCGACGAAATCGTTCCAACTAGGGGTCATAACCTATGTTTTTGAGACAAAAAATGAAAAAATAATGAGAATTAATTGGCGATTTTTGTGCACAGCGCTGGCCGGTTTTTGGTCGTTACGTTGGGTAAAGGGTTAAGGAAGTGGGGCATTGGTATAGTACTGGGGTCGCAAAACAGGTGTTCTCAATCGGATACGATTTCGCAACACATTTACACCGGCCGATCATGATTTCAGGGACATTTATTTATTTATTTATTTTATTTATTTTTTGGTAGTTTAACGACGCTTTCGACAGCCATGGGCACCTCGAGTCGGACAGTTTTACGGGTAGAGGAAGCCGGAGTACCTGGAGAGAACCACCGAGCAACGTCGAGCAACTGTCAGGCTCCCCACATACTAATCCACACAAGCAGGGTTAGCATTGGTTGAAGACACGTGCACCATCGACGTGCAGTACGCCTTAGTACACAACGCCACCCTACCCCCACGTGGGCAATGTGGGTGAAGTGTCTTGCCCAAGGACACAACGCGGTTGCGGCAGGTGGGATTCGAACCGAGGACCTCTCGGCTTGCTGCTTGCACCTCTACCTACTGAGCCTCCGCGCCTCTCAGAGACTTTTAAAACTATTGCAAAATCATGAATGATAAACAAAAAAGAAAGTAGCAACCAAAATGCAATATTATCGAGTTTCTAGAGTCTCTTTCGCCAGGTCAGAATGGTGGACAGAGAATTTAGACCAAATCGCGAACCAGTCGCGAGCGGATCAAAGTTCTGTCCTCTTTTGTAATAACGATACTGTAAACATCCTAACAAAATTCAGAGTCCCCATCCTGACACCACTTTCACCCCACTGTGCATTCCTACTTATTTATTCATTTGTTGGGATTTAACGACACTTTCGACAGCCAGGGCCACCTTGTGTCGGACAGTTTTACGGGTGGAAGAAGCCGGAAGACCTGGAGAGAATCACCGAGCAACGGCGAGCAACTGCAAGACTTCACAACGTACCAACTCCACACAAGCAAGGTTAGCATTCGTAGAAGACAAGTGCACCATCGACGTGCAGTTCGCCTTAGTACACAGCGACATCTTGCCCCCACTTGAGCAATCGGGATTAAGTGCCTTGACCAAAGACACACCGCAGTCGCCCCTATCGGAAATCAACCCGTAACCCTTTCGGTCTAAAATCCAATTCCATAACCACTGAGCTCCACTGTGCAATTTTTCGTTAAGAATTACCGTCAAGTTTTCAATAGTTTTTTCCCTAAGTATTTAGCTCAAGATGTTTTTTTTTATTTCCAAGTGTCGTCTACTGTTGTTTTTTAACCCTGGCTATACTGAGTCCCCGGGAAGCCTCGAAGATTCTATTCGCTATCAACATCAATGGCCTGATTCGGGATAGACGTCGAGTCGGTTTCCTGATACGTAATTTTTCGAATCGGATAACGCCGTTTTTTCATGAAAGGACGATTTCAAAGAAATGTCTTCTATGGAAGGAATCATGCCACAGAAACGAAAGAATAGTTGACGGTTGCGGTTTTTTTTTTTTTTTTTTTGATTCAATCGGTTTATTGGTATTGTCTGCTTTGCATGTTACAGTCATCGCGTGTCAGGTAAATACCTTATGTCTAATAAATCGGCGAACCCGCCCGCGAGATACACAAAGCTCGCTTATCGAATTTTATTATTTTTTCAATTTGTTTTTGTCTTCCTTACTGTAGCGTATGACCCCTCAATGGAACGATCTCAACGAGCCCGTTCCCCTGAGGGGGCGTAGGGTATATGGTTTGGAGATTTTTTTTCTGTAAAAATAATTGGCACTGTAGTCCGCCACTAGTATTAGTAAAAGGGTTAGTGTATTGATAACGAGAAATCATTTATTACGTGATCGTTGTACTTTTGAAAGTAGTCGACCATCCAAATGCGTCATAAATGTGTGTGTGTGTGGAGGGGGGGGGGGGGGGTGAAGACAGGAGGTGCATGCCCAAACACCTTTTTCATCATGTACTTTGACCGTCCACTTTTTTACCTTTGGACGTTTGTTTTAATTAACATTTAATTATTATTATTATTTAACTCTTTGCCTAACACGAATAGCAGACGACACTTGCAATAAAAATTCTTGAATGAGCAAAAAATTCCTTTTGGCTAAATAACATACCTTATATGTCTTCATCATTCGAATGATCTCTTGAGCTCGTACAAATGAGTTATCAGCATTGTTTTATGGCAAAAGGTGAAAGAATATTTAGTGCTGTCCGTCCCCAACACACACACTTCGATGAGGGGTTCTAAGCTATGTTTTTTAGGCAAATAGGGAAATTTAATTTTAAGAAATGCTTCGATGGTTTTGAAGAGTACCTTGATGGCACCTTTGGGGGGTCACTGGGGGGTCACTGTTGTTCAAGCTGAGGTCGCGGTCCCTGGAGCGGAGGGGAACAATTGGGAAAAACAGTGAAAAGGAGTGCCAGATGTGTAACGTAGGCGTGGTGGAGACCCTGGAACACTTTCTTATAGAATGCCCAAAATACCAGTCTAAAAGAACAAGATTCACGGGGAGTATAATGGAGAAGTGGGATGGGAGAATGAAGGACATGTGGTTAGGGGCGACTCAAAGGAGAGGGTTAATATACTAATCGGAGAGATTGGGAAGAATGGGGCAAGGGATGTCATCAAGCAGTTCGTCTCCGAGTGTTGGGAGGAGAGAAGAAGCGCGGGAATAGGGAGGAAGTTGGTAGAACATGGGGAACCAAGGCCTTCTCATACGAGAACCGCGACAAATCAGCGGCCGGCCGAAGTGTTATTATTATATGTCGTTTATGAGGTGTATTTAGTAACGATTTAATGCATACGTCATATTACCACAGGAGCGTCGCTAGGGGGTGAGACTGTGACGCATATCCCAAATTTGTTTTCTAGCCGGGATATTTTCTTCTTTATTGGATATCTCTTTTGTCTAAATTTCCTTTTTCTCACATAATTTCTTAAACTTTATGACTTCAGTCGACATAATTCGCGATCGACGATTCGTTGTTTCTTGTTGCAATGCGGCGACTTTTTCTCGTTGGTCAAAATGAAAAATGTTAAAGCTATTTTTCAGGAATTTCTATCCTAAAATTAGACATTCAAAAAGTTTTTTTTTTAATTTCCCGTGATGGTGATGTCATAGCCAAATTTCAAATATAGTAACCAGTCGTTGACCTAAGAGAGAGTGGCGAAAAATTCGCCGCATTGCAACAAGAAACAGTAAGTCGTCGATCGTGCCATTTTTCCACTGAAGTGATAAAGTTTACGAAATTATGTGAGAAAATGCACTATTAAACACAATGGATGCCGTAAATGTTGTTAGGATATCTTTTCCGTAAATGAGTACTGTTTATTTGATCAAAACCGGTATAGTATTTGTTATTCTGTGGTTTTGTAAAAATATCGTTTCGGGAAGTGTCATACCTTTTTTATTGTATTGATATTTGATGATGGCGCCCGTATATTTGAGAATATTGTTCGAACAACGAGGGCCTCAGCTGAGATGGTGGGAGAGAGATGTTCCCTCTATCGTCCCTCAGAATGGAAATATTAGTTAGTTCTTGGGTTGTCCTGCAGTTTGGTTCTTCATTTATACTGCTACTATAGAAATTCCTATTGCAGGGATGAGAGTACTTGGCATAAAATTAACAGACATTACAAGAAATTCTTGAGTTTTAATGAGAAAATTGGTAAAAAAAATGTTTTTTCCAAAAATGTCGGGCATATAGAAATATTATTCAATGGCAGACGTTTTATTTCTATAAATTTACATGAAAATGGTCATATGACCATTTTCGTGTAAATTTACAGAAATTAAAATTTCAGCATTTTTGGTCATTTAGCTACTAAAATCGGCATATCAGCTGAACACCCACACGCTTGCTCTTGGCACACCGACTCTCTCGCCACAAAACATATTAAGTACAACTTACCTGCTGTTGTTCGGAAGCCGTTGGTATTCGTATGCGTCGTGATCACACCGTGCGCTCTTGTGACTTCGTGTTTGATGTGTTCCAATTCAGCCAAGTGTGACGAGAATAGCCTGGCTTCTTTCAGTGGGTCCGGAAGGGTTGACCTATCTATGGGAATGTCTAACGGATGAATACGATGGTGGATGCGGCGGTCATCTGTCCTTAGAGCTGGAACAGTAAACATGAAGATGCATTGAAATTGGCATAGAATACCAGTTGCATATACATATGAAATGTAATAGGTTAAACCCGCAAGTAGAGTTGGGTGGTTTTCGGTTCGGTTTTTCGGTTTATCATAAAACAATGAGAACACGATGTGTTCGGCCCATTGTCAGACGGACTAAGTGATGAAGGTACATTGGGTCCACTGGTCCAGTTCCTCCCACTGAGATAGTTTGATCAGTTTATGCACACAGCGAAACCGTTCAGCCGGTTTTCTGGGTCTTGCGTTTCGGTTTTCCAGTTTGCCTCAAAAGCCGGAACCGAATCGGAAGACTCCAAAACCTCTTAGCTCCACAAATTTATTTATTTATTGGTGTTTAAGGTCACATACTTATGTACAGTGGCTAATCGTGACCGTAACAGTTTTACGGGAGGAGGAAGCCGGAGTGCCAGTAGAGAACCACCGAGCATCGATGAGCAACTGTCAGATCCTCAACATTCTAACTCTGTTCAAGTTCCGCTCAAGCAGGATTACAGCGGCTGAAGACATGTGCACCATCGACGCGCAGTACGCCTTAGTGCACGGTGTCATCGTGCCCCCATGTAGGCAACCGGGATAAAGTGCCTTGTCCATGGACACAACGCGGATCGTCCCGGGCGGGGATCGAACTCGGGACCTCTAGCATAAAAGTCCAACAATCTACCACTGAGCCACCACGCTCCCAGCTCCACAAATATATATATATATATTAATATATATAGATATTTTTTTTTCAAAAAAAAAAACGAACACCAGCCCAGGCTGACCCGGAATGCAAAAGAAGGTTGTTGAAAGGGAAAGCGTGACGTATGCATTATTTTTGTTTCCAAACCCAACCTCTCGCATCTTTTACGTGTAGCGCGTGACGTAAATAAAAAGAACGTCAGTGCGTGATAGCAAGGGCGTCGCGAAGATGGCAGATAGCAGGGAGAAAGGGGAAGGGGTGATAAACTCCTGACTGTCATCACTCAAGGCCCGAATGAAGAAATATTCCAATTACATCATCTAGGCACGCTTTGATGATGTAGTCGGAATATTCGTCAATGGAGATTAGCACTTACGCTACCGAAAGCGACTATTGTCACCTATTTTATGATGATTATCTGTGCGTTCTGGTATGGGCAGATCAAACCTGCCATCCGATTAATTGTTGGAAAGGGCTCAGAGAGCCATTTCCAACAATTGATCAGGTGATAGAGTTTCAAGTATGTCATAAATTTTATTAAATTTCCTCGCATACGGGCGTACATTGAGGTCCTCCATACATGACTAAAGTGGGCGTGGCAGTAAAAGGGTTAAAGGTTTTAAAAAAACTCAGGGAATTTGTCTGTGGATAAATACCTGTAGTCATGATGCATGAGTTTACCAACTTCTTATTTAAATTTTAATTAGCAGGTACCGGACTCAAAATTTGCCATGCTGGAACCCTAACATCTATTAGCCACAGACCACCATTTGCACAAAACCGACTGCTGCGTGTGTGACATAAATCGAAAAAGCAAATTCCGTCCAGTAAAGAAGTACACGATTACCAGCAAGAGCAAATCGATATCTATGACTCCAATACATATTGTCCCGACTGTAAAATTATTGGGGGGGGGGGGGGGGTCACACCCTCCTACACCCCCATAGTTACGCCCTTGCATGATAGGTAAATTCACAAATCTACACACAATTACACGCGTGTTGCATTGTTGAATGGATTTTGCTGAAGTGTGCAAACGATCATGAACAAATGAGCTTTCCCAAAATTCACGTCAGATCTTCAATATTATCAGTGAATGAAAGGAGATGTGTCTTCTTGGTTATCGATGAGGTGGCCTGCTGGTCAGCGCATTGGACTTCAGATCCAAAGGGCGAATCTTTGATCTCGACCCGCGTAACGTGCGTTATATGTCATTGGACAAGATACATAATCGCAACTGACAAGTAAGAGCACGGTGGTATTATTCATTTATTGGTGTTTAATGTCACTTTCAGCATATATAGATATAATGAGCACGGTGGTGTTGTGTACTGAGCACAAGGCACGTTGATTGCACATGCTCTTGCCTTCAACCCATGCTAAATAGCCTAACCCGATTTGTGCCGGGTTAGTACATTAGAGTCCTCCTGACAATCACTATAGCCGGCCCGTCGATTGGCAGTTCTCTCCAAATACTCCGGTCTCTCCGTCCGTAAAGCTGCCCTGCCTATTAAAAGTGTTTTAACCCTTTTGAATCCTGGTGGTATCTCCCAAGTCAGTTCAATAGCAGCAATAGGAAAGGTCTATATTCATTATTTATGGATAGACCAATTAATATGTTCAACGTGCAGCCTTGGGGCTTAATGAAAGTGTGTTGTATCATGTTCCTGGGACCGCGGTGGCTCAGTGGTTACGGAATTGGACTTCAAACCGAAAGGTCCACGGTTCGATCCCCGCCAGGGGTAATTGCGTTGTGTCCTTGGGCAAGGCACTTCATCCCATCTGCCCGCGTGGGGGCGTGGTGGCGTCGTGTACTAAGGCGTACTGCACGTCGATGTTTCACTTGTCTTTAACCAATGCTAACGCTGCTTGTGATGAGTTAGTACGTTGGGGAATCTAGCAGTTGCTCGCCGTCGCTCGGTGGTTCTCTGCGGGGACTCCGACTTCCTCCACCCGTAAAACTGTCCGACACGAGGCGACCCTGGCTGTCGAGACTCGAAAGTGATCTTTAAGTCCCAATAAATAAATAAATAAATAAATAAATAAATAAATAAATAAATAAATAAATAAATAACTCATGTTCCTGAACCGAAAAAGCGACCTCTCGGGTTGAAAGGTTTCAAATCTCAATAGATAAATAGTCATAAAGCAGTAGGGCTATCACGAATAATCGATTAATCGATTGTCGATCGGCCACGCTGAAATAGATTAGTATTTTTCGTTGTCGAAGATTCGGCGAATTTTACCCCATTTTAGACGTTTAATAATTAAAAACAAATTTGATGAAAGGGTAAAATGTCAAGAACATCGATGTTAAACCCCAAGAAGACATTAGAAGCATTTGCCTTGTAGGTACATTCAAAGCTTTGATGTTCTGAACTTTTGAGCCGTCAGTGTAATAATCAAGACCGGTCGGCAGTTGCGAACTTGCGAAGTTCGCAACTGACGACCGGTCTTGATTATTGCACTGACGGTTCAAAAGTTCAGAACATCAAAGCTTTGAATGTTCCTAAAAGAAGATCGTCTTCGTTGTTTACTTGAGGTAGGTCAGCTGACTTGAACTTCATTTTTAACGACTTCAACGAGAGGGAGGGGGTCATCTCGGTACGATCAATCGATTATTAGATACGATTAATTGATTCCTAAATTCAAAACTCGTGACATCCCAAATTCCCTATAAAATAGTTGTATTTATATTGATGGTCATCGTGTATATTACTTACGAGGTTTCCGTCTTGGCTCTCTTGGTCCATCTACTGTCACTTTAATAGCTTTTTGGTATGTAGCAATTTGTGGTGGATGTGATGATACGGATATTGTCAAATTAAAGCTCTTTCCTGCAAAACATAACAGTTTATCAATCAAGTGAATAAAATGATACAAAGGAAGAGTCTCATAATGTTCTGCTCGACTCTTGGTCACGCCTCCTGAAAAATGCTGCATAGTGTAATCAGGAGCATGCAAAAACAGCCCTTACTTGCCTTTGTACCCATAAAGGGAGTGCTACAGTCCTTTCAACCATGGCACCCAAAGTCAGGGCCACCGGAAGCACTTCAAGGAAGGGGAGTCAGACCCCGAGAAAAGAGTATTTACTCTCACTAGCAGCCTCGCCATGACATGCCAAAACATGCATGTCTCGGAGGCCGAAAGTCCGAGATGGGGGAATTTCAGTGGAGGTGTCCCCTCCCAAACTCCCCCATAATTCTGAAAGCTCTCAGGACGGATTTGGGGTGTATTTTAACTTTAGTTGGAAAATAAATCATTGAAACAATTGAGTGACGAACCTGCGAAGTGCATTGTCTGCCCCCTCTCGATTCGTAGGCTACCTCACAGACAAAATGGCAGTCTGTGAGTTGATAGTAGGATGGAAATGAAACTAATAAATCAAGAAATGATCAGCAGTGTTAAATGTAGCTTACACTTAAGACTAGAAGTCCTGTCATAAAATGCGCACAAATAGTACGTCGATCTACGCATTAATCTACGCGTTATGGCCATAGTAAGGCTATCAAATTTTGTACATATGGCCTGTGCACAAGCAATGTTTCAGCCAATGGACCTCCGGGTAACCCGGAGGTCCATTGGCAGAAACATTGCCTGTGTTTGCTATGAGTAACCAGGAGAACCTGCCGTGCTTTGGATGCCATTCGATAGGGCAATTGCGTGCAGTATCTAAGCGCAATTAAGCCTCGATAAGCGCACAGTTCGTGACAGGACGTCTAGTTTTAACTGTATCTCAACTTTTACACTAAAGCGGTTAAACATTCCCGTCTTACTTTGTCTTTACCCCCAAAAAGGAGTCACCCAAAATTGCAAAGGATTGCCCGCAAAAAAGGTTAAACCTGTTTTTCTGGTCACCTTCATTTTTATTTTGTATCCATATTGATCTGCAGTTTTGGGGTTAATCTGAACAGACGGAATAAATAAGAATACAACATCTGTCCAATCAGTGTTCTCAACCAATGTTTTATTTCTTCTCTCAATTATTCACGAATATTTCGCTCCTCAGACATTTTCTTCATATTTAATTAAAATTCGAGAAAGTGGAAGTGGGATCATTATAGAAAATGGATCGAAATTGGAGGTCAAGAAACAGCATTCGCTTCGTAAAACTCCTAACATATTAGTATTCGATTAAGTCGCTCATTTTACAGTATTAAACATATTTTATATTTGTTTGATGATCATGCGACCAATTTGTATCTGTAAATGCCGCGACCTCTTGGTCCTGAGTCAGATGACCTCTGCTCTGGCACACAGATTGCTCTCGAGGCAATTCATTGAAAGCGACAAAACACAACAATCTTAATTATTTCTCGGCGGGATCGGTTTGTCACGAGTATTGACTGGGCAAATTCAGATTAAGTATTCGAGAAACTAATTTTCTGAATTGCCGGTCAATACTTGTTATTTTTCACCATAAATTACACTATATTCATTGACTGGGAAATGAACTTCACAGACGGCGTTTTCTAAAATTACCCAACGCATCTTACCAATTTATACAAGGAACGCAGCAAACGCTATGTTAATATGATAGTGGATTTGTTTTCAGAGGACGACTGGCCGTATGGCTAACCGGGAAAATTCTTGGTGCCCCCCCCCCCCCCCACCCCCACTCAAAACTGATGCAGCCCAACACCTGTTGTGCCTGAAATTTCGTGGTTAAGAAAAAAAGGAGAAATGGGTCTGACTGCACAGATTGCCGGTATATCGAAATGCTCTCTTTGTGGATTGCACAGGGGATATTTCGATGTACCGGTGTGACAGGAATGGAAGTCCGCAGGAAAATTAGTCCCTCTGGACTATTATTCGCGGAATTATAGTCCTAGGTCTAACATTTCTAGGAATAGTAGTCCGCCGGACTACTATTCCTAGAAATGTTAGACCTAGGACTATAATTCCGCGGAATAGTAGTCCAGAGGGACTAACGTTCCTACGGACTTCCATTCCTGTCACACCGGCAGTCTAGTCTGCCACTGAGATACAAGGAAACTGCGTTCATTCAGTTTGAAAAAATGAAATGTTTACTCCAACTGGGCCGAATAACCAGCGTGCAAAATTTGACGAGAACGCTTGTTTCGTTCGTGTGGTTGTTACGCATATTTAAATCTACACGAACTGATGACCGGTTAGCCAAATATTGCATCTTGAATAGTAAAGTCTGAGTAACTTAACTGGTTAGAGTGCCAATTTTTTTCTCAGCTTTAAGATTTGTTCTCACGTTTTTTGTCTTGTTACAGTTTATGGAAGAGTGCCTATAGGCATAAATTGTAACAATGCAAATCGATAAGAGGTGAAGTAATTTTACTTCCAAGATAATATGAAGGCCACCCACATAATATGAAGCCTTTAATTTTAGGTACCCGCAGTTCAGAATAAACCCCAAATATGGGCTTCCAGCACTCTACCAGTTAACCTGCCTTTCTTGTGGCTTGATAGACTTTTAGAATTTTGCCTTGAGAGGCTATACATATTTTAATTCCACACAATAGTCCAGGCACATTAGACATAACAATGAGAAAGTAAGGAAAAAATCGGAGAAAGCTGATTTTTTTATATGTTTCCGGGACACACATTGCGGATAAAGTGTGAAAAGTCCCCGCGAATCCGAGTTGAGCTTTTTTAGTTATAGCGTTTTTTTGATGAAAAACAAAATTTAAAAAAAAATTCGACCCAGCTCCATATTTCTCATTCTTATTCGCCTTAGTAGGGTGAGAATCATAAATATCGTGCTGAATTATATTGAGAATACATATCCCCAACAGAAAATGCCAACTTTGTACCAATCCTCACACTCAATGGTGAAATATTCACGAAAATGGACAAAATTACGAAAAAAAAAATTTATTGTTTTCATACACACAACGGTACACAACGTCCATTAAATCAAATCTACGACTACTTTGGGAGTTAAATTATATATCAAAAATTGCAGAAAAGCAGTGGCTTTATAATGATATGTAACAATAGTCATTTATTACATAATGAACTGGTGAAACGTGTGAAATATTAACCATACCCCCTAAACTCAAATTCAAACAGCATGTGAGAAACAGGGACTGAACGTTTGTCCAGTGACGTTTGACCAACCACTTTATATCAAAGCAGTGGAGATTGTGTCTTCGTCAGATAAGTTGACAAAAGTTTTCGTTAGACTCGGCGGCTTCCATAGGATTATGTCATATTTAGGGGCAACTGGTTCGATCATGGCTGGTAGCGGCTTGGATGAACTTTGGGGGACTGTTTATGCTGGTGGGTCAATCCATCATTTGATCAGTGGTCATGCATATTCAAGAGCAGTTCGTGTCCATTTGCTAACACAAATTGCCATTACAAAACTTGTGTTTGAAGAAAGCCGAACACTAGATAACACAGACTGCACAGAAGTCAATGAAATATTATGTGGACTTGCCAGGGGTGACTGTACAACAGCTGACGCTGCCAATCAAGAAAGTGTCAACCATCTACTGTCAAAATTACACGAACTGCTCCAGAATGCGTCCGTAGGACGCACAGGAAAGCTTTGGGTACAATACTACGAGAAAATAGGTCTTCTCCAGTTGTTCTTGAGAGCAGAGCGCACAAGCGACTGGGAACTCCACACATATTGTGTTCGCAATAGGATTCCAGTATTTCACGCAGGTGGTCATTTTGCATACGCAAAAAGTTCTCATCTCTATTTGCAGCAGATGAATGAGCTAACAGAAATAATGCAACAGGATGATTTGAAGTTGTTCACTGAGAAAGGTTACTTTACCATAAGGCGCTCAGATAAATTCTGGGACGGGATATATTTTGATCAGACCATAGAGCAGTGTTTAATGAGAATGTTCAAGCTCCCTGGTGGTCTCACACATGGCAGGGGAATAACCGATAGCACTGTTGCGAAATGGGTACATGGACTACCTCTTTGCCTTCCGATATGTAATGCTCTCGAAAATTTGGTTCATGTTCACACTGGTCATGGCGAACAACATCGGGATCTCCGTCAAAGTTCACAATTGACTGATGCCAATGATATCACCAAATTATTGAACTGGCTCAGAGTGCATTCCCCCTTTCAGAATAGAGATCCACTACAATTAGTCTCTATAGCGACCGGGCTTGTGGCCGACGAAACTGTTAACTGTGACCAAGTTCGCAAAATTGGTGAATGTTGCGTATCGAATGTTGTAAGCAAAACGTTCAACAGCATCAAACTACGACGTGTTGACACTGTGAAGTCTTTCGCATCGATGGCAAATAGCATCAAAGTCCGTGGAAGTAAGGTAGTGATTGACCCCACAATTCTGTTCAACCGCATCACATGTGTTATTCAGTCACAAGCAGAGATGGAAGAGTATCTCAAATATGAACTCGCCCCGAAACCACCAGCATTGTTTGATTCTGCTGGAATGAGGAAGACACAGAAAAGCACGCTCGGTAAGATCCTCAAAACATACGGTTCCGAGCAAATTAAAATCCCAGAACATTCTCTGTTTGTTGTAGATGGTGGATTTTTATTGAGGGCAGTTGTATGGCCTAAACAGTCGTCATATAAGGACATATGTACATCATATTCCAATTATCTAGTGAGACATTTTGGGGCGAACGTCGTGGTTGTTTTTGATGGTTATGCTTGTACAATGTCGACAAAGGGCATGGAACAAGCCCGTAGATCTAAAGACAGGTATTCCATTGATATCAATATCTCACCCGAGTTACCAGCCACCACACCCCAATCCGATTTCCTTGCAAATGCCAAGAACAAAACCCAACTGCTCGATCTTCTAATGCAGGAGCTATCTGCTATCAATATTCAGTCCAAGCAGGCCGAGGCTGATGCTGATGTACTGATAGCCGAAACTGCGCTTGACATCGCTCAAGATGACAACAATGTTGTCGTTGTGGGAACAGACACAGACTTGTTAGTCATTCTTACCTCTCGAGTTCAACCGGGATGTAATATTCACATGATGTATTCCATTACCCCAAACTTACTAGTTTCAGTTAGTGAAATAGCAACCAAAATGGGTGACCATAGAAGCAACCTCCTTGTAGCACATTCTATAAGTGGTTGTGACACTACGTCTGCACTCTTTCGAGTTGGTAAGAAGAAAGTATTCAGTACAATTGTCTCCGATGTTACTAGCGACTCACAACAGTATGTCAACACAATTTTGGCGGATGACAGTACACCAAGTGCAGTAGCCGCTGCCGGGGAACAATTTTTCCTGATCTTATACGGGAGTAAAACTGTTTCCTCTCTCGACCAATATAGATATGTCACTTACAAGCGTTATGTAGCAAAATCTAAACTGAATAAACCCATCGACCTAGCCTCACTCCCACCAAGCAGCGATGCTGCACAACAACATGTCTACAGATGTTATCTCCAGGTCCAACAATGGCTGGGCACTTCGCTTCCTCCGACGGATTGGGGGTGGTCGCTAGACAATGGACTTCTTGTACCGACTGCAGCCACAAAGCCATGTGCCCCCGATAACCTACTGAATCTTATCAGTTGTGGTTGCAAGAGTGCTTGTACAAAAAGGTGTGGGTGTAAGAAGGCAGGACTCTCTTGCTCAGGTTTGTGTAATTGCAGTTCGGATTCTTGTAACAACCACAGAAACACTGTCCTGTCGGAAATTTCTGAGTTCGATGAATAATATGTATATAGGTCATGTCATTTCTGTATATAGCGTTGATAATAGTCAATGTAACTTAATCCATGTTGATTGATTTGTACATTCTGTAAATATTATTTATTGATTTTTGTACATTCTGTAAATATTATTTATTGATCTAATGCTGCCAGACACAGACGTGTCTGTTCGGTCCCAAGCCCGAAAATAGTTGAGTTCTCATGCTGACGAATTTTATGCCAAAAGGGGAACTCGGCCAGAAGCAGAGGGGGTCTTCCATAATGTCTATTTTGTAAGCAATGATAATAGTCTTCAAATGGTGGTGGATTTTTTATCGTCTGTCCAACTAACATCCCGTTCTGTACTACGACCCTTTGGGCAAATCCGTTATGAAAATCGTCATTTTTTGCGTAAATCCGATACTTTTTTGTGAATTTTCAATAATTTTTCGCAGAAATTGTCACAGAATGCACATTTTCCTCTAGGTAAATGTATATTAGACATTATGTAGCTCAAAATACGCGTAAACAAAAAATACAGTTGGATCAATTCGAGGTTACAAAGTTCGTGCGATTTTTTTTGATTTTTTTCAAACGCGTTTTCGAAAAAAGGCTGTAGAAAAAAAAGCTCAACTCGGATTTTAGGGGACTTTTGTCTAATCGTTCAGTGACATGTACTCGACATTCCCTGAAAAAATCAGCTTTCTCCGATTTTTTTCCCTAGTGAAACCTAATGTTCTTGGGCTACAATATTTGAGTGCTTGTTAATGATAAAGACGCAGTTATCCACTAATCCAGGCCAAAATATGCAATAATTGGAAATATTAGGCCTAAAATCACCAACAGATGGGCATTTTGTGCATATCATATGGTAGGAGATTTTGTGGTATTTTATGTGGCTGTGACCTTTACTCACAGACATTTAGATACTTTTAACCCTTTACCCAACGTAACGGCCAAAACCGACCAGCGCTATTCTCAAAAATCGCCAATTAATTTTCATTATTTTTTAATTGTTTGTCTCAAACACATAGTTTTGTCGAGCTCGTTCCAATGAGGGGTCATAACCTATGTTTTTGAGACAAAAAATTTCAAAAATTAGTTATTCAAGGATTTTTTTTAAGTGTCGTCTGCTTTTCATGTTAGGTAAATGGTTAAGCAAATTTCATGGGATTTTCCTACTGAAGTCAATAGGTTGTCCCTTGAGTTCAACAAGGCGCCATCTGCAGCGCAAAGCATTTCTTCAGCACTTGAATATTCGCACCTAGCAGCTGGAAAATTCTTATTCAAGGGGAAGGGAGGTGTGAATGGGTGTCTCTAAATTTGGATGTTTGGTAGCAGGAGAGATGCAATTGGAAATTCAGGGGGAGGAACGGCCCCTGAACCATGACCCTATAGACACGTCTCGGGGGAGAGAAACACCATTTTTGATAAAAGAAAAGATGACCAATATTTCCACTTTCGCGGACCCGACTGAACAGGCCGTTGCTAAAACAATTGCAGCGCATGCCGTGCTTTAAACAGGTCGACTTAGTGTTTCTGACTGCGATCGTCGGGTGAAAAACTGGCTATGTGTAGTAAGTATCCTTTGCATTTGTTAGGCGCTTCACGTCTCGGTTGAACATAAGCTCCGAGCCGCAAACCTCAGACCATATTACCGTCAATTCATCACAATAACTTTAACTTATAATGTTTATTTATTTGTTGGTGTGTAAGGTCACTTCTAGCATCCGTGGCCAAATCATGACCACAGTACAGGTAGGTCGTAAAGATTAGCCAATAGTTTATACCTATGATGTCCACTTTGAAGACACCCACACAGGCAGTGGTTATCAGGTGCATTGTATCAGTAAAGTGGAACTTGTTTACCACGGGGATGGCGGCGATGTTCAATAAATTCACTCTTATAAATTATAATTCAATTATCTCCCTGATAGAACACATGAACTGTTTGTGACCTTGACTTTAGATCTATGTCATCGGTTCACGGTCAGCACACCCCTTTGGTCATAAGCAATCATTATGTGAAGATTGAACAAGATCGGTCCATTTTTTTTAGAGACCGGACAAAGTGAGAAAGGCCCAGCGGACGAACAGACGTTCAAAGCGGCTACAATATGCTCTACCGAAAATTGCCTGGGAGCATAAAGCTATATCTAAATCGCTGCGACACAAAAGCAGGAGAACATGAACAAATCCCCCCCCCCCCCCCCAAAAAAAAAACAAAAACAAAAAAAAACAAAGAATGTTGTTTATCGGTATAAAAATGAAAAAAGTGAAGACAAAATAAGTCAAATAGCGTGGGGGTCGATTTATAACATGATACAACCATGTAATAGTCTCAACGTGTCATTAGCCTGAACACTAAGTACAGAAAAATGTCATCAATAATTTAATATCGCGAACGCCTACTGCGTAACAACCTATATTCTAACGATGCATGTTGTCACCGACTCCCAGAGTTATTAACCTAACAAATCACAGAGGTATGCTATTTCTTAACCCTTTACATAGCACGAAAAGCTGACGACACATGCAAACAAAATTCTCGAATAACTACTTTGTTTTTAATTTTTGCGCCAAAAAAGTGGCTTATGGTCCCTCATTGGAACGAGCTCATCGAGCTCGTTCCATGAGTGGTCATAAGCTATGCTTTTGAGACAAAAAATAATGAAAATTGGATGGTGATTTTTGTGAATAGCGCAGGCCGGGTTTGGCCGTTACGTCGGGTAAAGGGTTAAACAAAATTAAATTACTGTAGCCGCCATGATGATCAAAACCTAACCGCGGAATGAATCTGTTTCCCGCGTGGGGGTGGGGGCGGCGTTGCGTTGGGTGGCTGGCGGTGAGGTAAAACATGTCATCACTGAGGGATGATCAATGCAGAACCTATTACACGCGGAGTGCATGGGGGGGGGGGGGGGGGGGGGGGTTACGGCTAAATGCATTGATTATTTGATGGAGCCCAGACCTTTAATAATGAGAGGGGAGATTAATTGTGGAAAAAGTCAATTGATGTTTAAAATTTTAAAAGCGTTATCATTAATTCTATATCATCCCTTGAGTGCAACAAGGCGCCCTCTGCAATGCTAAGGAGACGGGATATCGAGAAATGTTTATATCGATATTTATTGCCACGATAGATAAAAGAGAATATGTGTCCCGATGTGACGCACACAACCCACTCAGTTTAGATCGATTTCAGAGTCCGTTGTTGGCGTTTGGGTGTTTCAGATGCAATTAAAACACGTTTTAATGCGCAATTAAAACATCGCAAAGCATGAATAGAAAGACTACTACCGTATTTGAATGCCTGAACAATACTGTGACCACAAAATCGGCATTTTACGAGATCCGATCGTAATTTGATGCCACGCACCTACACCAGTGGCCGTGGGTAGCGATTTCTTGAATAAAATTCTACGAAATCAAGACCGCATCACGAAAAAATGGCATCTCATATTCAATGTTGTTCTCGCATTTATTTTTTGACAAGAGAGATTACTCAGATTCGACTGTTACGTGGCGAGGAAAGCAGACAGACAATTTCGACCGGATCGCGACTGTCCCCACACAAAACAGTCGAAATCATCTATACACAAGGGTGGATCCATAGCCGATTTGATACATGTTACAGGTATGGGCGCCCAAACTTTGGTGACCAAATGTCCCCAAATTCCCGCAGGAAAATGTCATTCACCTTTGAAATCTACAAGAGTGAAGCAATTATTTCCAATATTTAGTAGAAAATCTATACACATGCAGTTGATAAAATGCACTTCAAGACTCGTGCAGCGGTCTAATCATCTGTACTAAGACACCACAATTTATTAGGGGACATCCCCAATTGAAAAACAGGTGTCTCCAAAACATTTCCGGATCCGTCCCTGCCTATACATCCAGCACGCGTATGGTACCCAGTCATCCCACGGGTGGACACGGGCAAATCCCTTTACTGCTACCGATACACATGGTGCACCATTAGAAGCTTGAATGTGAGCCCGGTTGCCCATTTATTAGTGCACTGGACTTCAGGTCGAAAGGTCGACAATCGATCCTAACACGCGTCATCTGCATGCTTGTCTCTGGACTAGATGTGTATAGCGCCGACTACCCATGAGGGAACACGACTGCGCTGTTTACGGGGCATACAGTACGTCAACAAAACACTCACCTTCAAACAAACCTCAACTTACTTGTGCTTAGCTAGTAGGTTGGATAGTTCGATTTTTACTCGCCATTACTCGATGGTTTTCGCCTGATACTCCAGCTTCCCCCACCCGTAAAAAAACTGTTCAGAAGTTGTGGAAAGTTTAGATGAACCCCAATAAACAAAGAATTCGAAACTTGAGAGTGAGGACCTAACAAGCAATGTGCAGCTCATTGCACTTTCAACACACAGGGTCGTAATTATCGTCCCGAACAGTTTTATGTAGGTCCATAAGCTTCAAATTTGCATCACACTGAGATTTTTGCACCTTAAGTCATTTATCTAACACCACTACCTGGCAACACCAGCAAAACAGATTTTTAATATCTAAATATTTCCATTTTTGCCTAAGACATAGCTAATGGCCACTCGTTCGGAGGAGCTCATTCCTATGAGGAATCATAAGCTATTTTTTATGATACAGATTGAACAATAATGAAGCTAGGTTTGCATTTGTGTAAATAGCCTTGGCCTAACATTTTGGTCACGACAGGTACAGGATAGACCACCGCAGCCACGGGTGCACCCTTTCATAGCGATGAAGTATTTTAATCTTACGAAAATAAAGACATATAGACATAATACTCCCCCCCCCCCCCCCCACGTATTCAGGTTCAAATAATTTATAAAAACCTTTGCGCATGAAAGGTTTAACGAGAACAGGTATTCCTGTCTGCAAACACTTGATGTACCAGAGGGCGAAAAGTTGTGTGTACAAGGTGAAAGAGAGGGGAGGGGAGAGGGGGGGGGGGGGCATCCAATAAGTCTTGGCTGCGCTAATGATGACAGAGAAATCGTTACAGTCATTGAGAGATTATGATTTGTGGTTTGGAAAATGAATGGGAAAATACCATAAACACCTTAACCCCAGTCCTGGCATTTTTAAAAAATCAGGAGAGCGAAAAATCGCTCCCCTCGCATGACCTGAGAGAGCGATTAGCTCTCCTCAAGCTTACAAAAGTTAAAAGTGGCAAAATGAAGTTTTTAATGAATTCTGCCCAGTGGGCTTTTATGTATTTTATTTGGCGCAGCACAGAAGGTAGTTTCCGTGAGATGGCTGCGCACTGCCCCCCCCCCCCCCCACACCTCCGGGCCTTGGCAAGGCCCGGAGGTGTGGGAGGAGCAGTATGGCCGTCTTACAGAGATCACTAACATAGCAGAAATCTGAAAAGATGTGGGTTTTAGGAGCAGGCTGTTATGGTAATCATTATTTTCTAAGGCCAGGCGGGCTACATTTCGCCCTCCTTAATTTTTTTTAAGGCGAGCAGTAGGAGAGCGAATAAATCGCTCTCCTGAATTATGACAGGCCTGTAACCCCTTGAATCCAATTGGGTTTTTTCTCTACCAGAATCGTGACCGAAGTGGATAGTTGCTCGGTAAATTTGTGTGGTAGACCAATCAAGATTTTCAACGTGCAGCCTTGGGGCTGCACGTTGAAAATATTGATTGGGGAATTTATTTATTTATTTATTTATTTATTTATTTATCTATTATGGTTTAAGGACACTTTCGACAGTCATGGTCATCGCGTGTCGGACAGTTTTTCGAGTGGAGGAAGCAGGAGTACCCAGAGAGAATCACCGAGCAACGGCGATATGTAAATGGTCTCCCCCCCCCCCCCCCCCCCCAAGTAACGAGTATACCATCAGTGTCCAAAGGGTTAACAGCGATTTTCATGCATAAGTCTGGGAGGATTTGACTGATTCGAGGATAGAAGGTCAACTGTTTACCAGACCAGTTACACAGGATTGTCGGAAGCTACTTCCCGTCTCAACAGAATCGTATATTATTGGTTGCAATAATCCTTTTTTGATATCCGATCACAAACCGCGTACAACAAAAGTCACAGGCCACACATAAAGTTTCCGTGGCTTTTCTTTTCAACCGATCGTTAATCGATTCCTCGAGACAGCGAGTCACCGAAAGACACAAAGATATTGAATGACCGCATCAGGGTCCCACGACCGAATTGTTCAAGCTTCAACACTTCACTAACTGTTTACATGATTAGTTCGGTTGCGTGAGTCACAAATATTTTGATGTGGTAACGAGGAATGTGGCCTCATTCCGCAAATGTTTGACCTTGTGTTGAAACTTGGATCAACTTACTTAACCTCCGCCCACGCAGAGACAGGTATGGGTACATGGAATTTACTCTATTCAAGGCTATCGCAAATGCTTGAATATACCTGTTCAGACGTTCAAGTGCTTGAATTAAACCCGTTTCAATTACCTGCCAATCGGGCAAAGGTACACTCACACGGCGTTTTGAATAATGACTCGGTACTCCAGCACCAAACTCAAATTGTTCAAGTTAAAACAGGTGCGGTTGAAATAAATATTATTTTCTCACTTGTGATAATTTGCGGTTTGTACTACCAAACAGACCCCGAAGCCGCTAAATTCTAAATTCGCGGCTGGCTCGGCTACATGGTTGCTGGCTAAACCGACTACGCCACCGCGTTAGTTACTGGCTCGCCATCTGACTTTCGTGGCGGCTGGAACAGTTTGAAGTTTTGTGCAATTGGTATTTCCATCACAATCAATTGATTAATTTATTGCGGTTTTACGGCACTCTCGATAATCATGGTCACTTCGTGTCGGACAGTTTTGCGGGTGGATAAAGCCGGAGTACCTGGAGAGAACCACCGAGTAACGGCAAGCAACTTTCAGACTCATCGACGTATTAACTCCACACAAGCAGAGTTAGCATTGGGGCTGAAGACAAGTCACCATCGACGTGCAGTACGCCTTAGAACACAGCGCCACCAGGCCCCAATTTCCATCACAAACATGGGATGTATTTTTTTTCCAGCAGAGGCATCGATAAGGGGGTTTAGGGTTGGAGTCGGAAACGTATTAATTAAATAACAAGATGGGAATTAAAAGTGTAAATAAATTTCCAAGAACTCTTTGTTTTGAACTTTAACCTCTTGCACTCTAGTAGTGCAACAGACTTTTCTCCATAATTCTGTTTTTCTCTAGTTGAACTACAAATTTAACCAATCATATCTTGTTTGACAGAGCTCTGTCAAACAATGTATATTTTGGTACATATCAAACTGCATTATGGGAAATATTTTCTCCTGAAAACTTTGCCATTTTGACATCAGAGTGCAGAGGGTTAATTCCGACTGACAAATATTCCAGCTGCTTCATGAATGCATGACTTCGATGAAGGCATGACTACATGATGCAGTTGGATAATATTTTTCAGTCGGGACATGATCCATCAAAAGACTTATCAGGTCATCTTCGCGCCGTACTCAATCCTCAGACGACGTCCATTGGGGGTCCTGCTTGTATGTTCTGTGACTTTGTGGAATAAGGTATGCACAAGCGGAAACTCGTATTCTTATATTCAAGTCTAAACAGCTGTCTGGAAGAAGTTAGCTGCAGGATAGGGCTTGGAAGATTCGTGGCTGGCGGCGGCGGCTCGAGCGGCGGCAGTTTCGGGATCTACCACAAACTCAATGCCGTCCATTCAAAGCGGTTAGATCTGGGCCTGATTAGCCGTTTAAGTTAGGGAGAGTTTAACATGACTTCATGATGCAGTTGGATAATATTTTTCAGTCGGGACATGAGCTATCAAAGTCTGGACTTATTAGGTCATCTACGCGACGTCCTCACTCCTCAGGCGACGTCCATGAGGGTCTGCCTGTATGTTCTGTGACTTTGCGGTATAAGGTATGCACAAGGGGGAAACTCGCACTCTTATATTCAAGTCTAAACAGCTGGCTGGAGGAAATTAGTTGCTGGATAGGGCTTGGAAGGTTCGTGGCTGGCGGCGGCTCGAGCGGCGGCAGTTTCGGGATCTACCACAAACTCAATGCCGTCCATTCAAAGCGGTTAGATCTGGGCCTGATTAACCGTTTAAGTTAGGGAGAGTTTAACATGACTTCATGATGCAGTTGGATAATATTTTTCAGTCGGGACATAAGCTATCAAAGTCTGGACTTATCAGGTCATCTTCGCGACGTCCTCACTCCTCAGACGACGTCCATGAGGGTCTGCTTGTATGTTCTGTGACTTTGTGGTATAAGGTATGCACAAGGGGGAAACTCGCATTCTTATATTCAAGTCTAAACAACTGGCTGGAATAAATTAGTTGTTGGATAGGGCTTGGAAGGTTCGTGGCTGGAGACGGCTCAAGCGGCGGCTGTTTCGGGATCTACCACAAAGTCAATGCCGTTCAGTCAAAACGGTTAGATCTGGGCCTGATAAACCGTTTAGGTCAGCGAGCGCACACTTCAGTTGAGTTTGCAACGTCTCCGAGTAAGTGGAACTTGGGTGACAGATGAATGAGGGGAATTTAGGATTTGTTCACGCAGGGCTTATATTTCGACGAGAATCCGAGAATCGATTCGCACAAAGATTCGCGCAATAAAACCGACGAGAATCCATGTAGATTCTCGCTGCACCTCTGCTAGGATTCGCGTGAAAAGAATCGAGTCAACTTAACCCTTTATCTAACACAACAAATTAATTAATAGAAGGCTAACATGACCTGAAATATTCTGACACTTTGTCAATAAAATTGCACAAATATGGCTGTCATTGGAACCGGTTCATTGAGCCGGTTCCAATGACTGCCATATTTGTAAGATTTTATTGGTAAATATTGTTCATTTAATTATTTTATCATTTATTTATTATTCATTGTTTAAAAATTATCAAATTTAGTTTTAAAAATTAAAAAGGTGTGTTGGGTAAAAGGTTAACATGTGTTATCAGTATACAACAGTAGTTGAACCATGATGGCGTCCTGGAATCCTGGGACACTCATAGTAGATATGGATTCTCGCAACCATTTTCACGAGAATCCAAATGGATTCTCACAAATTTAGACGAAATATAAGCCCTGTTCACGTAATTTCGTTCAACGACAGCTTAACGACCGTTCGGGTTTCACTGTTGGATATATCAACAAACTTGCATGAACAATGAACTTCAGTCAAAGCACAAAACCAAACGATGCAATACAATACGGTGCGGAAAGTAATCTCGATGAATCGAGTGCAGGAGTAACAGTAACAGTGTCCGGTTGGTACACACTTGATAACATATTTTTCATAACAATAAGATTAAATACACAGATATACTATCAAACAGCTTGCACGAGCCTTAGAAATTATACGGTTGATTTTCTGAACCATTGTCAACAATGGGCCCAGAGTTTGTGTAAATTGAGTTTCACCAACCTGTTACGTGATTGGTCAAATGGCGAGGGAGTGTGAAAGAGTAAACCAATGTGTACATGACGCCTAAATACTGGATATAACTGAGCCCTAATAGTGGAGTAATGATAACTGCGTATTTGGAAAAGGGGGAGAGGAAATATTGAGAGCTCTGACTTGCTTCGTCACTTTCACAACAGCCTTTTTTGCGCTTTTATAAAAATGGAAACGACTGAAAAAAGTCAGTTGAGACAATCAGACCTTTCATATATAGCGGGCAAACATGGGCAGGCCTCTAAATTTTACCACACTCACAGCGGTAACTAGTCTACATCTTGTCACTTTGCAGTTGTATATTTCTAGGCATGTCTTGGCTGCCTGTGTAGGCAGCCAAGACTTGCCTAGAAACAACACCCCCTGGTGTTTATAGAGTAACTTCGAGTTTACCCAGAGACTGTGAATTGTGACAATTGTTCTGCTCCAGTAAATTTATTTATTTATTTCTTTATTGGGGTTTAACGACACTTTCGACAGCCTGAGTCACCTCGAGTCGGTCACTTTTACGGGTGGAGGAGTCTGGAGTACCCGGCCCGACCCACCGAGCAGTAGTCATGATGACACGGACAATTTTACAGGTGGGGGAAATTCGCAGTCCCTGGAGAGAATCACCGAGCAGCAGCGAGCAACTGTCAAACTCCCCAACAACTAACTCCGCGCAAGCAGGGTTAGCATTAGTTTAAGACAAGTGCACCACCGACGTGTAATACGCCTTAGTACATAGCGCCACCGAGCCCCCACGTGGGCAGTTGGGATGGAGTGCCTTGCCCAAGGACACTAAGCAGTTACACCTGGAAGGAATCGAACCGTGGACCTTTCGGTTTGAAGTTCAGTGCCGTAACCACTTGGCCACTGCGCTCCCTGCTGCAGTAAAGAAATGGCCAATTTTAAAGTTAGTTCTCGTAGGGTTAATAGATATTCTGAGACACTTGTAAAGCCATAAGAAGCCAGATATGGTACTCCAGACAGTTGATATTACAAAAACTTCTTCATTTGGGCTAAACGGCAACTGCATTTGCATGTCTGCGATGCCCCAGACCAATTGCAATCTAAGAACACGCCCCCCCCCCCCCCCCCCCACACACACACACATACACCCACCATATCCGAATATTGATATAAAACACAGATTTGACAGAACTTATCAAAAAGTAAAGTTAATATTGGTAATGCTTCATGCTGTCATTTGTCATCGTCCAAACATTAGCAAAGCTGCTCGCAGTGTTTTGTTCAAAGACGTCCGTTTGAATCAGGCAGATTGATTGGTCTCTCCAAAAGCCACATTGGTTGCACGTCAAATTGACAGGAGAATTTCATGTCTTCACACAAGATTAATGACAAAAAATCGGGGACGTTTGCTAAAAAGTGTTTCGATGAAAAACTATGACAAAGAGAACTTCAGCTTGACCTGAACAACCAATCTTAAGCGAAGAAACGTTATAAAGACTTTTTTCAGCACGTGTCGAAGGTTTATTCATTTTTGAAAGATGACACCATGCCATTTAAATGTGACGAATCTTCGATGATGAATAGGAAATTAAGATTTTCCTCGGTTATTAAAATGTGAACTGCGCAGCGAATTTGAGGAAACCCCTAATAGCATGTCACATTATCTGGAAATTTAAGCTCACATGTACAAAAGGCCACATGTCGTATTGTACACATCGCCTTCTTGACCTACAGGGCGGTTCAAAATTTATTTCACCCCAGACCTTATGAGAGGATACTTTTTTCAATTAAGAGAAGAAATTTTCAAAAGTACTGAAATGGATCCGAGGTACAGACACATAAACCAACACACATTCATAACCATATGCATAAAACAAACACGCGTCTGCCACAAAACACGCACGCCTACATTCGCCCTTCACACAGAGACCCAAAGACAAAGATATAGAAAAAAACGAAGAAACAATATCTAACAGGCCAGCCTGTGCTGAATTAAAATGTTTTCAAAATTTGATTTATTTAGTGAATGGTGAGTGGATTACCACTAAAATACGGGTGGAGTGGTGGCATAGATGATTTTCATTGGAGGTGGAGCGAAACGATAAAATTACAAGGAAAAAACTAGTGAGGCACACAGTCTCTGTCCGTATAGCAGTGATGAATCAAGGATTCTGAGTTGGAGGGGGGGGGGGGGGTCACATTTCAATCGTGGGTCATGATGCGAAGTATCATCCGAGGCGCATGTCGGTGAGTGTGTGTGAGGAGCACGAGAGTTGCTGGGCTATTCCTTTCTCGTTGTCGACTCCAGGGACTTTATATTGATTTAAATGTTGAAAAGGGGAAGGCAATTTGTAACGGATCGTAGCAGACCTCCGCTATAGTGGATGGACGTCTGTTATTGCGGATAATACCGTGTCCCCTGGTCCCGGCGCTTGGTGGGGGCGAGAGGGGTCGGTGCGCCTCTGCATCCGTCCATGCATTGTGAGTATACCCGAACAGAAGAAAATAACCTCTTTTGAAAAATAATATCGCAGAGGTTGCAGAGTGGAAATGCAAATGCAACACGCATCTGAAATTCAATTTCCACCGCCTTTATATGAACAATAATAACCTTGTTATTCGCGGTAAAAAAAATGGTTCACCGGAAGAACAATTACGCATTCGCCCATCTCGTTCGTTCGCAGTAACAAGGAGATTTGATTCGGTTTCCAATTGGCCACAAAGCCGCAGTGTTTTGCTGATTTTCTCCCCGATACTTGAATGACAACGCACTGGAAATCAGCCACTGAAGTTTACAAAGAGCTAGAAATTATTGCCTCCAAGGGAAATGATGTTACTAAATCTGACAGATTCTTCTAGATCCACCAATCTATTCTACAAACTTGCATAATTAAGAAAGAAAATGGTCTTTGTTTCTTTGTTAAGGTGTCGAGAGCCATTTGCGTGCAGCAAAATAATCTCGCCGTTTCACAGGAATAAAATAGCTGCTAATATTTTAGAGGCTTCAGAATATAAATGCTTCACCGAAAATAATTATTTTTTTTCACAGGAATCTCGCGAACACGTTAACGGTCTGCCTGCAGCTGTCTTTATTAAAAAACATTACCTTATGAATCAGCGCCACCCGCATGCATCAATAATGATTGGGCAGCTGAAAAAAAGAACATTTCAAAAACTTTCAGCTTGTCGAGCTCGTTCCCATGAAAGGTTACTTGATATGGTTAAGATGAATAACCTTTTGTTTGCTATCAAGCATTTGGCTCCTCCGTGTAACAATGGGATCACTCTACATTAACCGCTCTCCCCTCCCCTCCCACCGGGGTATAGCAACTGTAGAGTCGTTCTGGGGACTAATTTTACATGTAGTCCGTAAGTCGACACTGTACTGTGGGAAGCCCACTGTCTGGTGTTAGCTTGCCTTTGAGTGCTTATACAACCATCAAGTTACTGATTCGGGACATTTTATATGATAACGTGACGTCAAAGACACGTTTTTTCGCTTTGCTTTAGATTTAACTCTTCGCATGCTGCTGGCGGATATTCCTGCCCATACAGGGTTTCT
The DNA here is from genome assembly GCA_031216915.1 of Pictodentalium vernedei. Taxonomy (NCBI): domain Eukaryota; kingdom Metazoa; phylum Mollusca; class Scaphopoda; order Dentaliida; family Dentaliidae; genus Pictodentalium; species Pictodentalium vernedei. Next base: position 202,378,468 of record CM062296.1, on the reverse strand, counting down.
CTTGTCATTGAAATAAGTACAACCTGGGCACAGTTATTAAATAATAAAACTGTCACCCTGTAAATTGAATAGATTTTTTCACGAATGATTTCTAATGTTACATTTCCGTTAATTTTTCATCAAGTCTAGTCATGGCTGCTTTGATGAAAAATATCTTGAAAATACGCCGTGGGTTAAATGATGGTTGCGACTGTTTTGTTTGGTGGTTTAATTCTTGACCTGCTGAGTGGTTTCTTGAATCTTTCATGAAATTAACTCATGCCTGCTGTAAAGCAATCATGACTTGATTTGATGAACAATTCAATCAAAGGTGAAATCAAAAAAACATTGATAAGAGGGTAACGTCTACTTGTAGGGGTGTATTTTGTAACGAGGGCTGGAGTTATATCCCTATACGGTAAAAGGGTAATTTTGTAGTGGGCATAACATCTACCTGCAGCAGGCCTGAAAAATAATAGGCTGACATTTGCAGAATGAGGTCCCCAGAGGGTGAATTTGATGATGCTATCCCATACAGTGGGGCCAATTTATCCTCTGGGTACCTCTTTCTGTTTAGTTTTGAGACCCTTATTCAGATTGAGGTTCACAGATGGTAAATTAGTGATGCTACCCTACTGTGCAGGGTAGCATCACTAAATTCACCCTCTGGGGACCTCATTTTGCAGATGACAGTCTGCTTATTTTTTGGCTTGACCTGCAGCAGGGCCGAGTTGGCAAGGAGTTGAGCGCTGATCATAAACATCGCCGACAATTACAGTACGGTCGCCGTGGACTGGTCACTTCCCACAGGTGAGCAATATTTCCACAGACGCAATAATATTTGATTTCAAACACAAATTATCGGAATAATCATTAAAAGTTTACTTAATTAAAAGTGCTTCATTAATTAAAATTTGGCTGATGGTGATTTCTATTACCTGCTGAAGGCATGCGTGGATGATATCACTGCACACGCGTGGATTACGACCAATCCACAGCGACTGTACTGTACTGTATGCTCGATTTACAGGCGTGTTGAAACTGCCCTTCTAGAAGTATGTTAGGCGGGCATTAGGCGTACAGTTCGCCTGTCCGCATTAAAAATGTCAGACCTATTTGACTTAAATATGCGTTTCGCGATCGCAAAAAGTCTCATAATTCGATTATAATTTGTTTTTAATCTTCAAGTTCTATCAAATTCAGTCAATCTGTATAGAATTTCGAACTTTTCTCCGCTGAGTGTCTAAGAATTTTCGATTTTATTTTTATTTTTTATTTTTATTTTTATTTTTTTTTATTTTTGTTGTCATTGCTTTGATTAATGAAGGACACGATTTGAGGGTCAAGCACACCCACCCACCCCACCCCTATACGCTCACCCTATGGCGACACATCGCTGATGTACGTGTCTCTCAACTCGTGTGTTTATTAACCCTTTACCCAACGTAACGGCAAAAACCGGCCAGCTGTTCTCAAAAATCGCCAATTAATTTTCATTATATTTTCATTTTTTGTCTCAAAAACATAGGTTATGAACCCTAGGGGTCATAACCTATGTTTTTGAGACAAAAAAATGAAAAAAATTAGTTGTTCAAGAATTTTGTTTGTAAGTGTCGTCTGCTTTTCGTGTTAGGTAAAGGGTTAAGATCACCCTGAAAGAACATATCGTGCTTTCGGACGTAAATGTTCATCTCATCTCTTTATTTTGGACTCCAGTGTAATGAAATAGGCCGACCAGCCACCGAGAATCCAGCTCTAGCTCGCAGGTTAAAAACTTCATTCAGTTCATAAGGTGCAAGAGGGCGATATTCACAAATAACAATTTTATTGCTCCTACCTCAAGGCTATGATTCATTTCGCAAATTACGACCAGTATATGTGCTCTTGTATAATGTAGACAATCCCGTACATAACAACACGGGTCATTGAGTGCACATAACGTAAGATTCAAATATACGATTTTTGAAAATTTGCCAGTTAGCGCATAGAAACCCATTGTGAATCACACACCAGTGATAACGGTCTGGTTACTCTGGTATTTCCAGAACTTCGTTGGTTATTATCTCTTGCCAACCCGTCTACAACCAAACACTTAACCATTTACCTACCGTAACAACAATATACGGCCAGCGCTTTTCACAAAAATCGCCATTCAAATCTTATCTTTTCTTTTTTTTTGTCTCAAAAACGTAGGTTGTGGCCCTCATTGGAACGAGCTCAACGAGCTCGTTCCAACGAGGGGTCATAAGCTATGTTTTTAGACAAAAAATGAAAATAATTAGTCTTTAAAAAGTGTTTTTGCAAGTGTCGTTCGCTGTTCTGGTTGGGTAAAGGGCTAACCGTCAATTAACACGATGAAACTACCAAATTCACTCAGCTAAAATTGTGGATAAGAGAGAGAAAAAGAAATAAAAAAGAAAGAAAGAAAGAAAGAAAGAAAGAAAGAAAGAAAGAAAGAAAGAAAAAGAAAAAATGTGTAGGGTGTAGGGTGTTTCTTTCATCTTCTGACACCTCCGCGTCAAAAACTGCGAACCAGCCAGTGGTGAGACCGTAACTATATTCAAAGATGAAGCGTGTGTGTGTGTGTTTGAGTGTGTGGGTTAGGTGGGTGGCTGGGGCGGGGGACTCGACATGAATTTGACCAACGATTATTAGCCTACACATACATATGCTTCTCGGCAGTGGTTGAACCACGGTAAGGATTGGGGGGAGGCGGTAGGGTACCCTCACACGTATCGTGAAAAAAAAGTCAATCTTATCATTCATGCCTATAATCGGAGAAACTGGTGAATCTACTCCCATCCGGTCAGTTCTGGGGTCATTTTGTTATAATTATACATTCACCTTCTGGGTACTTAAAACTTAAGGAAAGTCACTCGGGGTGCTTCAGTTGGGCTGAAAAGTTGTTTAACTTTTGTTTTCACCGTGAGTACCATGTAACCTCCACACCTACATAGCTCAAGGTAAATGCAGTGAGGATTTTTTTTTTTTTGCTGGCATTGGCAGAAAAAAAATTGCCCCGCACCACCACACACACGCATCATTTAGCCTCACAACGCTCCATCAGCAAGGAGTCTACAGACACTGCAGTTAGCCGTGGTAGATGGCGATGTCAAGGTAAACGACCTGGCAAAAGTGGTGGCAACACGGAGGTCAATTAGCTGAAACTTTGGTAGAGCTCTTTTGGCTTTCTCGCTGCATATGTGCAATGTCTGGGTTGATTCTCCACCCCTCCAGTCGGAACCCATGCAAGAGGTGCTGGGTTTGTTTACAGTGGTAAACAAATTCTGCTTTACTGGTGAAATAGGACCCGGAACCAACGCCTGAGATCGAAGTCCTCTAAAGTGCGCATCATGGGTATAAACGATAGGCCAAACTTGGCTTCATGCTGAGGTTGCGGTCATGATGTAGCCTAAATGCTGAGAGTGACCATAAACATTTATGAATAAATCAATTTTGCATTCTGACGGTGATTTAGTTCTAGTTTTCTAGTGGGAGACCCGGGAAGTGAGACAGTGCTTTGTTACACTTGAAAAATTGAACCCAGTAACTAATGCGTGGGGCTGATGTCCCCTAAAATGGGCAACATGGGTTTAAACGACTGGCTAGCTAACTTGATTTTATATCCATATTGCGGTCATGATTAGCCATTGTGTAGATATATAAGTGACCTTAAACACTAATAAACAAATATAAATTAATAAATAGTCCTAGACCTCTTCCCAACGCACTGAAACTTTTACCAACTTACAGTTAAAACTAGAAGTCCTGTCATGAAATGCGCACAAATAGTACATCGATCTGCGAGTTAATCTACCCATAGCAAGGCTATCAAATTCTGTACATATGGCCTGTGCACAAGCAATGTTTCAGCTAATGAGCCCCCGGGTAACCCGGATGTCCATTGGCAGAAACGTTGCCTGCGTTTGCTATGAATAACCAGGAGAGACTGGCGCGCTTTGGATGCCATTCGATATGGCAATTGCGCGCAATTCCTACGCGCAATTGAGCCTAGATAAGCGCACAGTTCATGATAGGACTTCTAGTTTTAACTGTACTTTAATGTCACAACTATGACGTTTTTACGAACAATTGTTCGCTACAAACCTGCACTAAACGGGGAAGGGTTTATTAAAATATTTATTGACTTATTTATTAGCGTTTACTTTCAGCATCTATGACTATATCATAGCCATTTAGAAAAATACAAGGTCAAATTTGGTCTATTGTTTGAGCCCATGTTGCCCGTTTTAGAGGGCTCACCCTAGACTTTGTTCCTGGATCCAATATTACACAGCTAAAAACTATCGTTAAAATTACGACAGATGTACTGACAACCAATTGCCGTTACTTCAACCGTAACATTTTACAGACTTTTACTGCTTAACCCTTTACCTAACATGAAAAGCAGACGACACTTGCAAACAAAATTCTTTAATAATTAATATTTTTCATTTTTTGCCTCAAAAACATAGGTTATGATCCCTCATCGGAACGAGTTCGCCGAGCTCGTTCCAATGAGGGGTCATAACATATGTTTTTGAGACAAAAAATGAAAATAAAATGATTTTTTTGTGAATAGCGCTGGCCGATTTTGGCTGTTATGTTGGGTAAAGGGTTCTAAAGAGCCCTACCAAAGTTCTATGATATGAAAACTTATAGAGAAGTGCGTATATACACTGGAGTAACGTCTTCCTTTCAGAACAAACGTATTCAATTCTTTAATTCTTGCTTTTGCCAAATAGCATCGTCCATGATGAATAAGCCCTTGTTTTTTTACGGTAGACTAATAAGCCAATTTCGAAACTGCCATCTTTGGACTTTAATCTATGCAAGGTCACAGGTCGCGAGGTGTAAACAGTGCGATTTCATTGCTAACAAAGCGTTTTCTTGGAATGTTTATACCTCGCGACCTGTGACCTTGCATAGATTAAAAGCCAAGATGGCAGTTTCGAAATTGGCTTATTAACATTGAAAATATTAATTGGCAGAGGCGAATCTACGGAAAATAGCGCCTATTGCATATACATATGAATAGAACGGCATGCTGTTTCTATCTTAAAAGAATTTCCTCCAAAACAAAAAGCTACAACTAACGTGCGATCTTGCTTTTACGAGATCGCGCATTAATTGTTGATATTTATATGGGCGGAAATTCCGTTGAGACGCAAAAGCATCACTGGCGTAGTAAAAACAGAGAAGGCGGAAAAGCAACACAACCTCCCTATTTTGCACGGGGGAATGGTCTTATCGCCAGCTGGCTCTGAGGCTCAATAGTGGTACTATGAGGTAAGTGGTCATGTTGGCTTGCTCTCAGCATTGTATTTTTTTCACCTAATAATTTATAAGTGGTTTAACAATCCGACCATCCTAGTGCTTCTCACTCATGAATCATGATAATCGAAAACAGATCATACATATGAAGAAAAATCTTTTTTCACAACCCGAGGATGTCTTGTCTGACTTTAACAGAAACTGCTCAGTGGCGCCCCCATTGAAGTGGCGCTCGGATACGTGCCATGCCTGCCATACCTTAGATACGCAACTGTTAGTTAGTCCATCCTGAATGACAAACCAACAGTACTGCCTTCTCGTATACTGGGGTGAAGTGAAAATCGTTTCCTCCGTGTTTGCTAAAGATTAAATAAAGACGGTCGGCATTGTCATCGTATTTCAACACCGTAATATTTTATGCAGAAGTGCTGGCAACTGGGTTGCCAGTTCTTTTACCGCATTTTTACCGGTGATTTGTTTTACAATGTAGAGAAGTAGAACAGAACATGCTTACCATAGTAATGAAGCACCGCACTATTTCTTGGGGGTACCACGGGGGTCTGGTTTTAGTTAAGCAAACATTAAAACAATTAATATTGGAATACCATCAATTTGCACTCTGTAAGATTAAAAACCTGAAATTATTTCACGGCAGCCTATCTCAGAAGGTTTCCAAGAAGTGATATCAAGATTTAAACATCTGTCAATAAAATATGCCCCGATTCACGGGAATCGGGTTTGAGTCAAGCAAATTCCTGTTTCCAGAGTAAGCTCTTAATTTAGAATTTGATGGTGCTGTTACATATACCCTTGTGACTGCACTCAGTATACATATTCCATAGACAGTGGCGTAACCGGGGGGGGGGGGGGGTGCTGGGGGGCACATGCCACCCCCACCCCCACTCCACCCCAATTTCAGTCATGCCCCCTATGTTAACCCATATACGGAACATCAAGGAAGAAATTATAATATCAACTTAAAAATTATAGACAAAAACGGGCTCAGAGTGAAAGAAACTGCGGGTTTTTGTTGCGAATTTCAAATTCCCCCCCCCCCCCCCCCCCAACGAGTGCTCGACCCCATCTTGAACTGCGCGGCTCATATGATGCTGCACCTCATATTCTGCACGCCCCCTAGATATTACAATTGCCATCTACCTTTGATATCCTGGCTAGTGGCTACGCGCCTGTCCATAGAAAAAACAAACAAACGTCATATTTATATATTCACATCAGACTTTAACACTAAACGGTCCAAAACGAATTTTGGTGAGTTTCTTATCTTAAGGGTACATATAGAATAAAATTGTTCCAAAGCTCTATTGGTAGCCAAGATATTACTGTACACCACTGTTAAGTCAAAGCGTTGCCTTATTATGAGGCATCAAACTTAGGCAGAAATGTCCATACCCTTAAGCAAGGGCGCCGGAAGTACTTTAGAACTGGGAAACAAACCACGGGATAAGGGCATTTACTCGCACAAGCAGCCCCGCCATGACATGCCGAAGCACGAATGTCTCGAAGGTCGAAGGTCAAAGATGTGGGAGTTTGAGAGGATAGGGAGAGGGCACCTCCTCCCAAACTTCCCCATCTACCCCATTGAATTTTTGAAAGCACCGAAACGGATTTGGGTTGTATTTTAGCTTTACTCGAAGAATAAATCAATGGAAAAAAATGCGTGACGAATCTGGGAAGGGCACTGTCTGCACCTGCCACCCCCCCCCCCCCCCCCCCACCATGGTCCCGGCGTCCCTGTCCTTAAGGATGCTCTCAGACTCTATGACAAGAATCGAATGAACATTTTTCGAGAATCAAAGTTGATTCCCGTTGTTTTCCTAGACAGAATAATTTGCAATAACCTACTCAGATTATCACATGAATTGTCAGCCTTGAACATAATTGGGCAAAAAAGTATACTGGTACTGATTCTGCGATTTTTATCCAGTCTATAGTAGAAGAGAAAATACAATTAAGTTGTAGAAAATTCACAAGAAAACATACGTTTTTATGGATGATATCACGTTCTGACATTTTATCTTAGAAAGCTCTCAGAGCGAACTTTTCAAGAAATGACGCCTTTTTATATTACCCATTGCCAAGGAAAGATCCAGACGAGATTTATCCTGTAAAATACTTCGTTTTAGACTCCAGGAATTTTGCTTTGTTTTATGGGAAAGGGTCAGACCGTCAGAGATCTGAACCATTGGGAATTTTATGGCCCTATTATTTCATATTCGGAATGAGTAGTTCCAGGTAAACTAGACTCCGAAAGACATAGCCAGGGACGGACCCAGAGCCGAATTGGTACCTGTTACAGGTATGGGAGCCCAAATCCTAGACTCTGGAGACCAATGTCCCCAAATTCATACAGGAAAATATTCAACTTTGAAATCTACCTGTAACCAGTTTGAAGCAATTATTTCCTATATTTAGTAGAAATCTATACACATGCAGTTGACCAAAAAAACACACTTCAAGACACATGCAGCGGTCTTATCTTCCTGGATCCGTCCCTGGACACAGCCCCCTCCTCCCACCCCCACCACCCCCCCACCCCCCCCCCCCCCATCAAAGGCCTATCTTGGCTTTTTGCCCGCTGTTAGTTGGCTAAGCATGATCAATTTGGAGTACCGGCATCGAATGTGTCAATTAACCCTTTACCCAACGTAACGGTAAAAAACCGGCCAACGCTATTCTCAAAATCGCCAATTAAATTTCACTATTTTTTTCATTTTTTGTCTCAAAAACAAATGTTATCATTGTTATGACCCCTCATTGGAACCAGCTCGTTCCAATGTGGGGTCATAACCTATATTTTTGAGACAAAAAATGAAAAAAATTAGTTATTCGAGAATTTTTTTGCAAGTGTCGTCTGCTTTTCGTGTTAGGTGTTAAGTAAAGGGTTAAACAAGATTGTGCGCTACGACTAGTACATGTATATCATGTGTCAAAATATTAATAAAAGTTTAAAAAGGTGTACACCCCCCCCCCCCCCCCCCACACCCAAACGGTCATCTTAGCGACGCTCCAGTATTAGTCTAAACATGGCATGAAAGACCGTATTTTAATTCTTTGGTTTGGTACGTCCTTTCAGAAAGGACGTACCAAACCAAAAAACTGAAATACTGTCAGGCCATGTAGGACTACTCCAGTATAAACTGCTAAAAAAACACTGGCGAACCTAAAACATAATACTTGTTCCATTGTTGAAGGGAGAGTCCGACGGAAGTTAGGTTATCAGTTTTGAATAAATTGAGGTATGGCAAAATGTACGTTAGTCATTTCTATTAAACAGTTCTTAAATATTTATTATGACTTACCTCTGCCACTCCTTCCAACGAACCTCAAGTCATTGAATTTGGCGACCTTGTTTTTCATCACAGCAATATAATTCCTCAGTTCAGCACAATAATTGTCATCATTTCCAGCAGACACTGTCACTTTAGTTCCGTCCAGCATGTCGTCCAACGCCACTACTTTGAAAGCCACCGGCAGCGTTTTGTTCGATCTCCAGTGAGACGGTAACACGGAACACACAAAGTTTGGGCTTCCCGTTCCAACCAGTTCGCCTGGGTGATCGCTTAATACTGATGACGTGAGACTCCGATCAGCTGGTAATCCCTCCGACATACTGAGGGGGGAGTCGGGGAACGGAGTGAACCCGTTCAAACCTGCAGGTAAATGCATGCGTATTAGTATCTGGTCAATTGTTATGAGAGAGGTGTAAGCCACAACGCTTACTACGCCGTACAACACGGAAATGAAATGTGGTTTTTCTGAATGAACTTTACTATGTGTGGTTTGTATGATAAGCCACTCCCACGCGTGACTCAGCTGTCACTAATATTGCCAGTATTCACTGACCTATTTTCAAAAACAAATAAACAACTTTATCTCCCCAGCCCACGCGATAAAAACGAGGGTTGTATTGCTTTGTTGGGAGAAATTATACAACCTGCAGATAAATTAAACATTTCTTTAAACGAAAAGCGTTTTTATTTATATTTTCAAACCGTTTTCACGAAAATCTATAATCGAGATGAGATGTTGTTTACCCCATTCAAACAGTAGTTGCCGAACTGTGAAGGTGGGGCGTGGGCAATGCTACTAATTGCTTTCGATCTGTCAATCAAATGAATCGTCAGAAAAGCACTCGAAGGGAAACAAAACCAAGCGAACCACATTGGCTAGCCGCTACTTAATTTTAAATAAATTAGAATTTTTATTTTCTCCACTGAGGATGACGGATTTTCACATGCTGTTTTTATTCTGTACACCCATGTGACCGAGCCATAAATTATTTTTATAAGTCACTAAGAGGGAATTCACCTACACATATACATCTCCGTTGTCATTAAAATATTGACTCAACTCCAAGCACTCGGGTAGTATTTAAATTTTGTGGCCATGCCCACACAGCATGAAAAAGTTACCAAATTATATCTTGTTTGACAGAGCTCAACGAGCTATGTCACACAAGATATAATTTTTTTCTCGAAATTCTCAGTTGAATTATGGGTAAACTTTGCTGCTGAAAACTGCTGCTGAAAACTTTGGTATTTTTACATCAGCGCAGATCATGTGTACAAATACGGAGGGTGAGTTTGTGTTCGGGCAGAGGCCGCAGGCGCTTACATAAGTACCTATATTTGGGGTGGGGCGAAACATTAATGGCGTAAGCATGTCACGACATTTAAAGTATTGATTTGTGGAAAGGTATGGAGGTTGTATCTCTCTCGCTTTTTTGTTGTCGAGGGGCCTCCCCCGGAGAAAATCGTGAAATATATGCCCCAAATGGCACTATATCAGGGCATTTTGAGGCGCGAGAGAATGCAAATTTACACCAAGTGTGATATGACATGTGTAATCTCATTCATTGACACACATGCAGAGAATATAATTCAGGCTTTGTAGTTTATCCGTGGGGCTTCTATTTTCTTTTTTTTTTTTGGATGGAGGAGGCTCTGCAGGTCCCCATGGTTACTCCACAGGAATGGGACATTAGTCCGCCCCCTCGCCCCCCCCCCCCCCAGCTTTTCAGCTTGTCGAGGATGAAGCTGGGGGGTTTCAGAAGAACTATCAACAGACCCTGAAAGAATAACACATTATGCTTTACCTTTGCCCTCAGATGTCAAGACGTCAAAATTTTCATTAGCAAGGCTTTCCCACGAGGGAATTTTACTAAATTTATACGTCTGGGCAAAATAATATCATATAGTTAATCTTATTTTGAAGTCAGAATGTCGGGAGTTGAGTTGAAAGAAAATCGTGCTCGAAGATGCTAAAGTAGTTCTCATTAACTCTTTATCCAACGCAGACGATATCAAAATTTATTATTTTAAATATTATTTTTTTTACTTAAAAAAAAAAATCAACTAAACTATATCATGTAACCTCGAGCTCGTTCCAGTGAGGGGGCATATGATATGGTTTTGTTGAAATGGTTTTGAAAAAGGCTTTTTTTTAACTTGCTTAATTTGTAAATTATGCGGTTGGATGCGATCGATTCTTTGGGTAATGGGTTAATGAGACCTGCTGGTAGGCCCCAACTTTAATTACAAGATGCTAGGCCTGCCGCACGTCCACCCAAACGTTGATCGAAAAATTTACAGGTTTGCCCGAAATCAAGTTTGAGGCCTGTGAGGGACTGGTGTAGGCCTACACTAAATTGCAAATAAAGCAGATACACATTTTAGTAAGATTCGTTGAGATTTCATTAGCAGCGTAGTTCGTTGGAACGCGTCACTAAATTCTGTCGGACTCGCTCTGTGAGAGCAAAACCTACGACAACGATTCTATTGATAACAAACTAGGCTCCTATTTATATATTCCATTTTCATGTCCTCTTCTCTGAGAGATCCCATTTGTCGATCTACGATACACGAATTCAAATTCCTGCAAATACACAGGGACACCCCCCCCCCCCTCTCTCTCTCTCTCTCTCTCTCTCGCTCGTCTGTGAGCTTGTAGGCCCATTTTGACCTTGTGGGTACATACTGAGCCGTGGGTGCCCCTCTAAGGTTGGGGGCTAGTGGCCTTTGACCATCATGGCCCATAGGGCGAGCCGCGACTGACAGCAGGGACAGATTCAGAGGGCACAGGGTCACGCTGAGAGTGGGGCGGAAAATGCATCCACTCTCGTTTAACAAGTAGACGTAAAATTGAGCTGATAATATGGTGACCTTTCCTAATTTATTTGAGTCTTATTTGTCCTAAGCAAATGATACAGGCTTACGAAGCTTCGAACTTAGAATCGATTCGAAATCGTCCCAATGATTCGAATCGAATCGGTGTCAAAATCATACCGAGTTCCCTCTCTTGAACTCTTCTTCTGTCATCCAGTCTTTCGTTAGGAGATGGAATGATGGCCGTCGAGTTCAAAGAGGTTTCGCTTCTGAAATTACTTTGAATCCGTTCTGCAATATTTCGCATTTTTGATTGAGCTTCAAGACTCTTAACACTTTACCTGACATGAAAAGCGGACGACACTTGCAAAAACAATTCTTGAATAACTATTTTATTTCATTTTGTGTCTCAAAAACATAGGTTATGACCCCCCTCATTGGAACGAGCTCGACGAGCTCGTTCCAACGAGGGGTCATAACCTATGTTTTTAAGACAAAAAATGAAAAAAATAATGAAAATTAATTGGCGATTTTTGAGAATAGCACTGACCGCTTTTATCCGTTACATTGGGTAAAGGGTTAATCTCAATTTTCCATATGTGGGCACGGTGTACCAAGGCACACTGCACGTTGATGGTCCTCTTGCCTTCAGCTATTTATTTATTGAAGTTTAACGACACATTCGATAGCCTCGTGTCGGAATTGCCTTCAGCTGCTGCAGACCTGCTTGTATAGAGTTAATACGTTGGGGAGTATGGCAGTTGCTTGCCGCTGCTCGGCAGTTCTCTTTGGATACTCTGGATACCTCCACCCGTAAAACTATCCGACACGATGTGACCCTGGCTGTTGACAGTGTCGTTAAACTCCAATATTTTTTTTTTAAATCACGACCAGACAGTCATTGTAAGAATCACAGAGTGAATTGTTGGGGTTTTGTAAGATATAGGTCTCCTAGTACCAAGAGAGTAACTGTCTTTAAAGATTGGGAGGGGGGGGGGGGAAGGGGGAGTAATCCTATGTTTGTCCGACCATGACCGGAATTGGTTTTTACGTACACATACCTATATATCCTTTACGGAGACTTATTCAGGCAAATATAGTCTATACACCTATAACCCTCGTAATTAACCACGGCATTTCCGATTGCCTCGTCTAATTTCTGGGGCTGGTCCGACTTACATATCACTTAATTAGCAACCACGTGATACAGCTCTATGTCTTTGTCTTCAACATGCCAAATGTAAACAAATATTACACTGCATGTCCGACTAGTGCTCATGTAGGCAAAGAATTTTGGGTATTCACGTCTTGGCCCTAAACCAAAGTGATTTACCAAACTTACTAGTAAGGCAGAGAAGAGTTAAAAAATCTGTTTCTCAGACCCTCCCGCATGGTCATTTTGGCAGCCACATGTGCTCTTTTTAGAACCAATGCAAACTTTAAAAAAATAATAATTAAATGGTTTATGTCTGATATATTACCCAAGTTAATAAAATTGATAAATTTGTCCCTTGAGTGCAATAAGGCTTTGCAATGCTTCAGCATTCCAAAGCCTTATTGCACTCAGCGGACAAAATACACCACCACAAATGAAATTCTGGAGATTACGAGGCCTAAAACATAAAACCAAGAATACGAACTTTTGATGGCTTAGAAATAATTTCAAAAATAAAAAATAAAATAACAAAACCGCCCGCCCACATGCAATTTTACAAAACAAATGGCATGAGAAACAGAAGATCTATTTTGTGGGGCCTAAGTCGTGAAATGGGGAGTTAAAGCATCCGACTAGCTGAAAAAGGTTGTTACTGTAACGCGACAAGAACACCAATGAAATTTTGTCAGAGTGGCCTATCGAACGTTCGTTACCGAAACTAAACAAGAACCTGAATAACGATTTGGTGGAAAATTGCGGAATCGCAAGATAATATCTCTGCATGTAACTGTATCCTTGTGACGCACACAGTCACTAATTGTTTAACACGATATTAACATTTATTATTTTAATAATTTTTTCTTCAATTTTTTTAAAAATTTCAACAAAACCATATTGTGTGATCACACATTGGGACGAGCTCGTACTAATGAGGGATCACATAATATGGTTTTGTTGAATTTTTCCTAAGGTCTCGTTTCCTATTAAAAGGTCATTTCTGAGGTTATTGGATATCTTCAGCCAAATGGCTATTTTGAGCTATAGTTTTAGTTTGTGGTGGTGTGGATTTAGTAAAAAATTCTCATTAATGGTGATATGGCCAAAATAATCTGTTGATGGTTTTGATTGAAACTGTGTTCTTCCAAGTGCATTTCAATTGGGGGTCAAGGTCACACGGAGTGTTAAATGACTAACTCAGACCTGTTAGGGACCTTCTAAAAAAATGAATAAGAAACCCATATGTTTTTTATTTGTCAGAATGATCATCTTATGCTGTAAAATCCTCAGTGGAGGAATGAGGAATTCCTACAATACAGTTCTATCACTATCGATGCACGAAAATTGGAAATTTATCCCCAAAATGAGAACAGTTTGACCATTTTGAGCCATTTATTTTAGCCATGAACTGTGTCATTCAGCTGAGTACATTTGAGTGATATTGTAAGATTTTTGTTGTGTGCAGTTGTCTCCGTTGTCTCCAGAAAAGGCCATATTCAGAGCTTCCGGAAACTGTATACATTGTGGGTATTTTGAATAGGGGGGTGGGGGGGGGGGGGGTAATTTAAATGCGAAATGCCCTCGGCCGCGTTAATGAGAAGCCGCGCATTTCTTGAAAAGCCAATGTTTTCACCTGAATCACTGTAACGAGACCTAAAAGTTTTTTTTCTCCCATGCACTCAATTTGCAAATTACGTAGGCGGATGTTGTCGATTCGTTAGGTAAAGTGGTAAAGTGTTAACCCTTTACCTAACGAATCGCACGCATCCGCTCTCGTAATATGCATAATATTATTTTTCGAAAAATTTCACTAAAACCATATCACGTGACCTCTCATTGGAACGAGCTCGTTGAGCTCGTTCCAAAGAGGGGTCACATGATATGGTTTTGTTGAAATGTTTTGAAAAAATTTAAAAAGTGATATTTGAAATAATAAATTTTGAAATCGCCTGCGTTGGGTAAAGGGTTATAGGGTCTATAAGACATGAATTTGAGAAAACAACTTGACCATTTGACAAAACCACAATGTTCGTTATGCAAAAGTACTCCTGTGTTTCAAATATCATTCATATGGATGCGCTCGTATCATCTCCTGGGAGAGAATTTACTGGCTTTGTCGAAAAAATATGCAATAGTTTTATATCCCTATCTTTCCATTTTTCTATCCCTTTCTTTCCATTGGGTGACTGTTGTTCACTCACGGAAATTTCCGGCACAACGCAATTTTCGTCATCGAAATTAGGTCTCATAGGAAAAACAAATATGAAATGCACAGTTGTTTCTATTGATGACGTATTTGTCCATGGAAACTATCTCGGTTTGTTGTTGTCGATAATCGTTTTGTGGGTTTTACTGGAAGCATAACTGCGTTTCATTTGAAATAATACGAAGTTTTTGATCTGACAAATGCCCAGTTGGTGCTGAAATAATGCACAGCTGTGGTGATCAAATATTCGGAATGCAGCTGGGGTATTGAATCATTTCTACGTTTATCAGAAATTATAAAACGTGGTTTTCTCTTTACGTGCGATCACTTCGGGCAAATTCGTTTCTACCTCCGCAAAGTCGTATATTCTACAAATTCGTCTGCATGAAAGTTCTTAAATCACAGATTTATGTAATTTATTACACGCCTGTTCTTTAAAATCTCCATCTACAGCAACACTAAACCATGCGTAAAATGAACATTCGTTCCGCACACATGTACGGAACGGAAATCGCAGACAGGCTATTTTTAAACAGAAGCGAAATTTCACTTGAATGTTCTAGAAATCGTACACCTCAATTATAATTTGAATCGCTAGCGATAGCTAAATATCGTCCCTTGAGTTCCAATGTGTTCTATGTGCCAGTAAGCACATAGAACACATTGGAACTCAGGGGGCGAAATTGCAACACGGGTTCCCCTCGCAAATTTGGTAGGCGATAAAATATGTACTTTTTGTTGATAGTTGTCAAATGAATTGATGAGTGTCCTTCTAATAATTGTTTTTATAGACGGCAAGGCGTGTAATAAACACAGAACGACACACGCGCGTGTCGTACTGCGTATTTCTTGTTGCTTCTGGCACTCAACACTTTGCGCACAGCAGTGCGCTTTCATATACAAGCAACATCCGAGAGTCGATATTTCATCGAATGAATGAATGAATGAATTTCCATTAATTATTTCTCGTTAATTAATAAATTGTTAAATAAGTGTTGTTGAACAGTATATTATCATCATTTTATTTCTATTTTTCTATTGAAAACAACTAAATTGTTACCGACATTGCGGAGTAGATAAAGGAAATAGCTTCCAGTTATATTATCATTCATATTTTCCAAGTTCCCCTGGGAGAATCCTCTCTATTGCGGAGAGTCGAGACTATTGAATTTTCGTCCAAATTCAGCAGTGGATTCCATCACAGTGTGCCACATGTAGCACACGGGATTCAAATGTGTCTGATGTCGCGTCCATCCACATATCCCAACCACAAAAGAAAAAAAGCCATAACATCACATAGTGAACCAATCTCCAAACTTTCTTGCTCACGAAATGGGGAGGTAAAGACAAGGGTTTCTGCAGGTCGACATTATCTCTTTGCGCTTCCAGTCATTTAGTATAATACATATTGCCAGGATTCGGGTTGATGGCAAGCTCGGTACAATTGACTTTATTTCCAAACGCAACAAAATACTGCATTTTGATTGGCTGAGAGGTACGGTGTAACTTCCAATCCACAGTAGCTTTTTTTTTTTACACCGTGTTTACCAGGGTGTAAAAACAAGAATACACAATAGCAGAGTATATTACGGAAGCCTATTAGCTTCACGTCGTTTTTAGTTATTAAATTGTAATTACAATTTAATAAATTGTAACTACAATTTAGCTAAATTGTAGTTACAATTTAATAAATTGTAGTTACAATTTAGCTAAATTGTACTTACAATAATTTAATAAATTGTAACTACAATTTAGCTAAATTGTAGTTACGATTTAATAAATTGTAGTTACAATTTAGCTAAATTGTACTTACAGTTTAATAAATTGTAACTACAATTTAGCTAAATTGTACCTACAATTCAATAAATTGTAGCTACAATTTAGCGCCAGTACTTTTATTGGTCAAGCTAAATTGTAGCTGCAATTTAACTGGCCAATCGGGTTCGTTGTTTTGTTTTCGCTGAAAATGGCCTGAATAATCTCTTTCCTTGAGATGTTTCACACATTCCGCCGTTTGAGTCAGTCACGGCAACAAAATCTAACAACAGAAATGGGAAAATAAAATCATCATCATTTTATTATAAATATAATTATTTTTCTTTTGGTTATCATTGGGCATAAATTGAGTATTACTGGGTAACATTGGCAACTTGGGTGTCATTGTGTATCATTGGGGTAAAACGCATGCCGTAAGAAATAGAAGGCCCTAGATAGCGCCGATCTGCATGGGCCTGTAAGTTCAAGTAATGTGCAAGATCAACCATGTTGTGGCCCCGCGGGAGAAAATTTGTTTAATCCAAAAGGAAAAGGAGCCATTTCCTGGCACTTGAACCTCTCAAAAACATCGTTTCACGCGATTCATGTTGCATATTTGAGAGAATGTTATCGTTTTGCACAATTCCGTGTGAAATGTTGGATCCCCTAAATGAGTGAAGCCCACTTGGCGTTTGTCAGTCTGGCCATTCCTGAACAATTGGTGGAAAGTTTTTGTGTACGACTTTTGGTGATAATATAGAACATATATAGGGAGAAGGGCGAGCACAGTGGGCGGGGAGTTACAGTCATAATTATACAAAGTTGAAAATGGTTGCTTTTAAAAACAAAAACTTCAACAAGTTCTGCCTTCAAGAAAATTAATAAAAAATTGCATAAATTGTTTGTTTATCCCCGTGTGCCCCGCTCCTGACTGCTGACCAAACGCAGATATCTTGGTTTCACCCGGCGAGTTCATGATTTTACATCTTAGTCACATACATCCCCGATTTATGGATTCGATCCGAGCTAAAGCACTCAGCGCCAAAATCTACTCCCATGATCTGAAATACCTTGGCTTTATTCTATCAGCATGCAACCAGGACATTCATAAAACAACTGCAAACCCCACAAGTGACGAGAAGGTTATTTTGTTAGGCCTAATTAGTTATTGTGGTTTCATGACACTTTCAACGACCAGTGTTGTGTTATGTCGGTGACAGGGTTACGGATGGAGGAAGCCAGAGTACCCAGAGAGAATCACCTAGTAACGATGAACACCTACCAGCTACCCAACATCATAACTCCACCCTGCAGCATAGGCAGGGTTGGAGCGACTGACAACAGAAGTAAGTCGATAGCGGTTTTTTACCTTAATACACAGAGTCATCGTGCCCAATGTGTGTACTGGCATGAAATGCCTTGTCCATTATACAATGAGGGTCGCTCTTATGGCTTTGCGTCAGGGTGTATGAGTTCCCAAACCGGTGTAAATTCCCACACACCCTGGAAAACACAAGGATAACTAATAGTATTATCGGAAGAGAGTCAGGGTTGCTAGATAAAAATGCGGCCAACACATTCACCTGTCGACAATACACGTTTTGGTTATCGAATTAGGAATTTAACCCAAGCATTCTTTCTGGTTTGACAGAGCTCCCTGAGTCATATATGAAATAGGTTATGGAAGGCGTTGTGTTTGCAATAATTGTTTGACGAAAGGGAGATGCTTGTACATTAGTCATTTTCCCATCAGAGTGAAGGAGGCTGAAACAGTGGGCGAAAATCCATATTACTCCAAAGTGAACTTCATCTCCCCACAGAGTGTTTTGCGTGGTAGAGGAATACATAAATCCAGAAATGGGATGGTCAGAACAATAAAAATTTAAAATGTCAAACCAAGCTCGTCAGGAGGAAGCTCAAGGAACAACACGATTTACACCATCTCCCCATTAGACAAGCAATAACCCTTTCCAAGGACCAGTTATCATTCAAATGTGAAGGCTTTCTTTCTGTTTGTAAACGTAAATTCCGATACTGTAAGCTGGTAATGACAACGACAAAATCAATACACGCGATCCTTCGTCATGTTTGTCAATGTGACATATATATGTTTATACATTTTTTTTCGCTCAGTTAAAATATACAGTACGTGGAGAGTGTATTATCACTAAATCACCCGCAGAGTGGAGATTCCACCCGAGCAATAATTGCACATTTGTTGCAAAGCACAACCAGCACCAGCAAAGTTTCAGCCAATGGTTAAACCCGGAGGTCCATTGACTGTAACATTGCTTGTGTTTTTTGTCGATATGTACAAAATTTGAAAAGTTATAGCCGGTGATTTAGTTACAATCCACTATCCACGAACTGTAAGGTTCGTACACACCAACAAAGGTCCGTATGAACAGGCATGTAGCCAGGATTCAATAATATGGGTGGCCAAGCCAGTTTTTATTTTTTTATTTATTTATTTATTTTTTTTTTGTTTATTTATTTATTTTTTTTTTTTTTGGGGGGGGGGGGGGTATTTGAAAGACCGTTATGTGGGGTTTCGGGGGCCTCGCGTAGTCCTAACTAGGACCTTACGGTCGTTGCCCCCACTACCCACTTCGCTGAAGGGAAGTGGGAGGAGAAGGCAACAACAGGAGGGTTCTAGTTAGAATTACCCGCGCACACACACCCGAGAAACGTTTGCAAGCTTTATGGCTCACAGAGCGAATCTGAGGCATTTGTAGCGTGTGTTGACCTTATATTGGGGTCTATTTTGGGGCCCAACCTTGTGTGAAACTTGCATCACTGGGCCAATGTTTTTTTTTTGGAGGGGTGGGGGTGCAGCATAATTGTTAAGGGGACCAAGCCTCCAGCCCAGCCCCCACCCTCACACCCGCAGCCAACGCCACTGCGTATGAAGCAATTTGAACTTGGTGTAGTTTAGCTTTATACTTCGAGAGTAAATCATTGAAAAACATTGAGTGACGAACCTTGGAAGGGCATTGTCTGACCCCTCTCACCCCGTGGCCCGAAGGCCGAGTGGGCAGCTGCCCTCTCCTCTCTGCCCCCGTGCCTGCGGCGTTCCTGTACATAGTTGAAAAATTGTTTCGTCCCTGTGCATGGGTAAATTTGTTAAATATCGAAAAAAATAAAAAACGTGCATTTTCTCAAAGTAGAAGTGCGTTAGTTCGAAACATAACTTTGTGTGTTGAAATCCAACCACGCCACTGCGGCACATGGGGGACCACGGATATACATCAGTGTGTGGATTCCTTTCCACGACCGAATACCCCACCCAGCCCCCCCCCCCCGCCCCCAAGTTCGAAATACTTCCTTCGCTCGTGATAAGAACTCAGGCGACTTGTATTGGGGGGGGGGGGGTCCTTGGGTCAATGTACTGGATGGTGCACTTGCCTTCAGCCGGTGCGAAATCTGCTGGTGCAGAGTTAGTACCAGGATGAGACTGACAGTCAGAGGCGGACTGACCGTATGGTTCCCATGGACAATTCCCGGTGGGTCCCCTATTAGGTGGCTCCTGGAGCCCGCAAAATTAATGCAGCACAACACCTACCTGCCGGTGCTTGAACGTTCGTGAAAACGCCCAACAGGCGAGATGGATCTAATTGCATAGAATGACGGTACATTGAAATGTTCTGTTTGTGGACTGCCAATAGAGAACATTTCGATATACCAGCAGCCAAGTCTGCCACTGATCTCCCAGATGCAAGGAAACAGCGTTTTTTTTTTTATTTTTTGACAAATCCCAATTCTCTCCCATTGAGCCGAACTCTGGTCGGCCCGATGGGTCGGCACACCCCAACCCCTTGTTGATACCATTCTTGCCGTATGAATGATGAAGATGATGCACAAATGCCATCGAAATGTCCTCTGTTTGAACTACCACTGATCACTCAGATGCGAGGAAGCAGCGATCGTTCAATTCGAAAAATCAAAATTTTATCCGGGCCGCCTGGGTTCATTTATCGGTAATTTTTCTTGGCCCAGTCCGCCCCTGCTGACAGTTGCTCGCCGCTGGTCGGTAGTTCTCTCTGGGTACACGGCTTTCACCACCTGTAAAACTGTTCGATACGATGTAGCCCTGGCTGTTGAAAAGTGTCATTAAACTCTGACAATAAAACAAAACAGACAAACAGTCTTAAGTATTCTATATTGTTAGATAACTACATACGAACAAAATCTAGAACCCATTCACGGACAGCGAATGAATGCAAGCAAGCATACTAACCTGGTTCCGCATGGTGATTTTACATGGCACTGGCTTATAATTCAGAAAGCTGAACAACACTCGTTGCATTGGAATTTCGCCTTGACAATTCTGATCAGCACACCTCCGCGTGCTCCCCCTGCCAGTCACACATCTTCCTCAAAATGCAGTCATTAAAATCCAGACAGATGCAGCTGGTGTCACACACGCAGTGTTGAACATTTTAAAGCCAGCTAATTCCAATACAACGCATGTGTCGGCTGTCACTGTGCAATACAAGTTTATTTAACTCTATCACTGACAGGAAATGCTGACAGCTGCTGTAATATTTTTCATATCGAAGTCAGTATTTGATTCCATGGAGCTATCACAAGTATTCGATTAATGGACTATCGATCGTTCTCGGCATAATAGGGCTGGGCGGTTTTTCGGTTTTCCGGTTCGGTTCCGATTTTTGCGGCAAACCGAAAAAACGAAGCGCAAGTCCCAACAAAAATCGGTCCAACGGTTTTATTGTGTTTGTGCATAAACTGATCAAACTATCTTACAGGGAGGGAAGGGAGGGAAATGAACTAGCGACCATTATGGACTCTTGACATTTAGTCTAAATAGCAAATACGTCGTGTTCTCATTGTAAACTGGTCTCCCTTATTGTGCTCATAGTCAGAGGTTCTCCCTTATTGACTCGTCCGGAGGACGAGTCAAGAGGGGAGAAAATCTGCCTATGAGAACACAACATGGTTTAGATTAACCTTATTCATTGGTTACACTGACTTGTATGTTATATTTCTGACTGAATAGGCTTAGCAACTGATGGCCTAAATCCCAAAGGGAAGTTAGGCTGAACCCAATACAGACAGAGCTTTCGTGGTGAACGGTGTCGTAGAAACTATTGCGGATTCTTTCCAAAGTAAGGAGCATGAAGTGTTATTTACTGTCTGCTCTTAACACATAGAAAAACGAACCGAAACCGAGGTTTTTTTCTGAAACCGAACCAAAACCGAATCTGAGAAATCAAAACCTCTCAGGTCTACCTCATAGTCGATTAATATTTTCTCGGTCGATTAATCGGTCATTTTTTACGCCTTTTAAATGCTTCGAAATTGAACACACCTCTACACTGAGAAAAATGCACATTGAGTCTACATATTTAAGAAATTTATTAAATATAGATTCAAAAGTATTCATTTCTCTCGACTTCGGTGGCCCTCAGAAGAGACAATCCAGGCGATGAGTCTCCGATCACTTAATATCAATAACCCTTTACCCAACGCAACGGTCAAAACCGGCGAGCGCTATTCTCAAAAATCGCCAATTAATTTTCATTATTTTATCATTTTTTGTCTCAAAAACATAGGTTATGACCCCTCGTTGGAACGAGCTCGTTCCAATGAGGGGTCATAACCTATGTTTTTGAGACAAAAAATGAAAAAAATTAGTTATTCAAGAATTTTTTTTGCAAGTGTCGTCTGCTCAGGGCCGTCGAGGGGGGGGGGGGGCAGGGTAGTAACCCCGAGGCCCGGGGGACCCGCAAGGACGAAGCCGCGCCACCAGAGACAACTAGTTTGCGAGCTGTTTTCAATGCCCAGTGTGTGTGAATCGACAGGCGGTCCGCGGCCCCCGAATTCACTAGTAAGCATATATTCCTCTCAAGAACTGTCTAAGTTATTAGATATATCGTGGGTCGATCCGCCCACAATATGCTGTTCTGTAATTCGGTTATATAGACGTCCCGCTTGTGTAACCCAATCTAGTCTTTGAAAGGCAATTGAGTCATAATAGATATCGGTCGGGGGAAGGGTGAATATTTTCATGGGTCCTTGGTAAGTTTGGTTTGAAACGAGGGGTCCCAGGTGGTACCATCTAATTGATCCCCCCGGGGCCCGTATTTTCTCTCGGCGGCACTGCGTCTGCTGTTCATGTTAGGTAAAGAGTTAAGACTAAAGAGTATGTGTGCCTCCTTCCTGCTGATTCCAAATAGGATTGCAATGATGGGTTGGTGAAGAAATGCTGTCTCAGGTCGATTATAATCGATTATCTCTGTTGATTAATCGATGAGGAATATCAATAATCCTGACAGCCATAATGACCGCTCAGTTGAACTAACTCGCTCTAGTGAGTGGCCATAAGCTATGTTTTGAAACCAAACCCTGGAAATAAACAAATTTAGATGGCGATCGGTGCGTGGATTTGGGTCCCTTCTCCCGTTTTCAAGGTGACATTTTATCACTTTAATAGTTATTTTCATGAATCTCTTAGCCGCATGTGTGTGGGGGGTGGGGGGGAGGGGGTGGGGGGATTGAGGTACCGATCTGGAGAAGTCTGATGAAATCGTAATCAGTAGTCGTATCAATTGCTGGTCGTTTCCGGTACTTAGTCATACTTCAATTGAATCGAACGACAACACACAGTCCTGCTGCACTACTACCAATTATACTCTGACCTGCTTTTAGTGGGTTTTGAGACAAACAATACAATCAGGAAAACCATCCAAACACACCATCACAATATTAGAAGCTTTTCATTTACTCAGTAACCACGTGCCACCAGAATGGCGATTTCTAATATACAAAATGGACGACGGAAAACGTGTCACCTTACATGTAGCAACAGGTACTGTGCATGCACAACGAAATAACGTATCACCATGGTATTGACGTCACATTATGGCCGCCTATGACGTCACTGAGACATGTGACCCCGGCGCCTTACTATTTATGGGTTTGTTTGAAAATGATGAATCAGGCATTGTCGCGTGCCTATGGATAAGATTAGAAAGACAAAGAGACAAAGGCTCTTGATGCGTTCTTTTGGCTATAGGCCCGAGTCTTGGTTTCTCGCACCCTCTTGTTCTAGGGCATATAGTACACCCGAGATATCAGGCAGCGCTAATTTTAGTTGAATTGGTTGAAGCATTATGTCAGAAGTGGCAAAGGATGCCCTCACCCATAACATCAGATCTAAAACCTGGTTTGATAAAATTTGAGGAGGCATCTCGAAAGATGACACTTACCAAAAAGTATATTTTTTTAATAACTAACCCCCAAAGCATAGCTTATGACCCATCTCGAATAAGCTCGTTCCAACGAGGGGTTGTAAGGTATTTTTGTTGTTTTTTTGACAAAAATGGAAAAAAAAAATCAATGACCATTTCTGTGAATAGTTTTGATTTGTTGTGCCATTACGTTAGGTAAATTCCTAAATTTGGAATAACGAGATGATATCGATAAGACATCTCGTTATAACGAGAAACAATCTCGCTATAATGAGAAAACATCTCGTTATAACGAGAAAACATTTTGTTATAACGAGAAAACATCTCATTATAACGACTTAGCATCTCGTTATAACGAGAAGACATATCGCTAACTTATAACGAGAAAAAATCTCGTTATAATGAGAAAACATCTCGTTATAACAACTTAGCATCTCGTTATAATGAGATGTCTTCTCGTTATAACGAGAACCGTTTCTCGTTATAACGAGGTGTCTTCTCGTTATAACGAGAAAAAAAAATTACTGTATATCCTAAATCAGTCACTGTACAAGGCTGCTAAATTTCTACAACATCTTGGTATGATAGTGTTTACATGCCATCTCGGGACAAACACACGATGATGACATCATTTCAGATATATAAATGCCTTGTTATTTTTGTGAACGTTATAGCTTTATCATGCATACTAATCTCCTTTCTCCACCAGTAAATATGGCAATCGTGACGGGACACTCGCTTCTATTATTATCTTCTCTAAATGGTAAACAAATTGAGTTATTTAACCTTTTACCTAACGAATAGGTCGCATCCGACAGCGTAATTTACAAACTGGGCAGTTGAAAAAAGATTATTTAAAAACAAATGAACAAAACGATGTCAGGTGACGTTTCGTTGGAACGAGCTCGTCGAGCTCATTCCAATAATGGGTCACACGATATGGTCTTGTTGAATTTAAAGAAAAAATAACTAAAATATCAAACGTTGATATCCTGTCTGTTGTGTAAAAGGTTAACGAAAAGCGATCACTAATTTTTTCGGTGTACATTATTAAACGGGATGTCACGGCGAAGATGATCAATATGGTGAGATGGTCGAATTCCGACTTCTCGTTCAAGACTCCAGCGGTCCAAGCTGGGCTAGGGGAGGGTTGTTGCTTGGGGAATAGCCTCCTCATTGTCTACAAATCCAAACAAATTTAGCTGCATTTTTCCAAAGAAGTCCATCCCCGGTCACTTCTGTCTGTCTCTTCTAATTCAACCATATTCCAACCCAAAACAGAGCTGACAATCCTCACGAGTATAGGGAATTATAGATAATACACTCAGTGGCGGCGCCAGAAATTTTTTTGTGGGGGGGGGGGGGGGGGGGGGCAACTAGGGGGGAAGACTCCCATGAAGGGGGGCAAATACGTAAAGGATCATATCATTACTTTGTTATGAGATAGTCCAAACTTGGACCCAAAGTCCGTAATATACTTTTTTGGTTTGGTACGTCCTGTGGACGTACCAAACCAAAAAATTATATTACGGACTTTGGGTCCAAGTTTCGACTAAATGTAATGGTAATTAGCGGTCCTCCTTTCAAAAAATCCTGGATCCGCGTCTGGTGGGTCTGTGCGTGAGAGGGAGAGAGAGTGAGAGAGAGAGAGAGAGAGAGAGAGAGAGAGACTCATAATGCCCGTCTGTCATAATGCGAAATCCATGAATTTTTTTAGACAAGGGATATGGATAGACATGCCTTTGTTGGCTCATAACTTAATTATAACTTATAAGTATCTGCATCCGAGTCTTTAAATCTCTACTGCCTGGCTGTGTTCATCAGCTAGCCTGAGGCTTTGGGCTAAGTGTGTATGGGAAATTATTGGGAATAAAAAAAGAGAGGGGTGTGTGTGTGTGAGAGATAGAGTGACTGAATGTGTTTGTGTGTGAGGGTGGATGGAAATGCATGCGAGATGGTTGGGGTGCAACTGGGGGAGGGGGGCAAAGCCTTCGTTTGGGAGGGGGGGGGGCAAATGCCTCCCATGCCCCCCCCCCCCCCCCCCCCCCCCCCCCGTAGCGCCGCCACTGAATACACTACAGGAATGTCTTTATATTGACACGTTTACATGCGTCTATTTTTAACTCAGTGTGTAACCGCGAAACATGTCTGCGGGAATAATTGGAGGGGCGCGTGTCCCATGTGACCCCTCCGATTTTGTAGCCTCTTCTTTTTGACGAGGTACTTTGACAAGGAGGCTACAATCACTGTATTAGTAGCCAAGATAATCGTCAATGTCGTGGCAAGAATCGTGACAGGCGGCGTTTTTACCCAGTCATTGCAGATTACCATGGTTAATTTCCAGGGATCGCCTGACTGCAATATCACCAAACTAGCAACCACTGTGGCAGTTTTTGCCTATATGGAGGTGCTTCTCTCAGGCAATCTAATTCGGTTCGGAATTCGACGCTGTTGCGGGCTGCTTGTTTGTCCTCTTCTTGTGGATATTCGCGCAGGTGGCCGTTTATGTAACGTGATGTGCCTTTACTTACAAAGATATACAAAACATCAAGATATTAACAAAATTTGTGAAACTACGCGGCGTTATCATAAAGTTGTGAGTCTTCATTGGTGCTTATGATGTGATCAAAATGTCGATCAAATAAAGTCTCGATGGAGCAACATTTCTAGCTTTGATTCACAGAAAATGAATCTTCAGGAAATTTTCAGAACCAATCGTCCAGAATATATCAGTTGGTCGGAAAAGCGAACCGTATGTTCGCTTTTCCGATCAACTGAAATATTACATACGAGTGAATCTAAACATAGACGATGAACTATTTGAGAGCGAGACTGGTTCCAGGCCATAACAGCGTCGAATTCCTTACAGAATTAGACCGGTGGCATGAAATCTTGCGTGGAGGTCTGCCCCACTAGGGACCAAGGAAACAAAGAATTTCTTTGCGAGGGAGGGGGTGCAGAAGTTACGTCTCTGTTCGTTATAATGCATCGAACATGCCACAGACATATGCGTTCCTCACGACTATTGTGATTACAGTCAAAAAATATACCCTGAGAGTTAACCATACGTAAAACGTATGGCGTATAGAGTTTTAGGAAACAGGATCTGTGTTGAAACTGTATGGGATTAGAGATAACCTCGGGGGAAATGAACATTTTTTCCGCTTTGTTTGTCATGCTGTATGATTAGGTGGGATAATTAAAAAGTTATACCTATCCTTGCAGTTTATGACACAAAAAACGACACGTTAAATGAAATATGTCCCGCATTTATACACAATAATTAAATTTGTTTCTGAAGGTCCTGCAACGGGAGAACGGTGGCTCAGTGGTTACCGAATTGGACTTCAAACCGAAAGGTTTACGGATCGATCCCCGCCAGGGGTAACGGCGTTGTGTCCTTGGGCAACGCACTTAATCCCGATGGTCCGCGTGGGGGCACGGTGGCGCTGTGTTCAAAGACGCACTGCACTTGTCTTCAACCAAGGCTAACCCTGTTTGTGTGGAGATAGTACGTTGGGGAGTCTGATAATTGCTCGCAATTGCTAGGTGATTCCCTCCACCCGTAAATCTCTCTGACACGAGGTGACCCTGGCTGTCGAAAGTGTCGTTAAATCCCAATAAATAAATAAATTAATTAATTAAATAAATAAAGGTCTTGCGAATCTCAAATTCGCGTCGAATCGAATCAGGCAAAGGTTTTCGAATCGAATTCCATTCGAATCTCACGGGGGTTTGAAGTTGCAGATATTGCAGCTTCTTACAACCGTAGAATATTGAAAATAATGTCCGTTCCTATTCAATTATTCAATCAAATTAACAAACATAAAAAACACCCCAAAACCATAAAATAACACGAAATATTAGAGAATCGGACATAAAAGTCGTTTCAGATTCGTAGCCCTCTTGGGCTCTTCTATAATCAGATGTCTAGTACAGGACAGTACAGGAGACTCGATGATACAGTACAGTCGACGTGGACTGCACACTAAAAACTAAAGTGCTAAAACTGACACTTTCATGGTGTTAAACCCATTCTAACTCTTAGGGTTTGATTTTAACAATCAAAGTGCAATGCTTTTAGCACTTAGACATTACAATCGTAAGGCATCTGAAACTTGAATGGATGGCACTTCTCATGTGTCTAGCATTGGTGGTTCTTCCAGAATCGTCCATAATTTGATTTGCGTTTGGTGGGTACATAATTAAAAGGACACAACGCAGATGATGCGGATCAGGCTCTAGAGTTCGAACCTGATCCGCGTCATCTGCGTTGTTTCCTTTTAAGTGTCGCGACATTACACTTGTCAAGTGGTATTATTGTAACACATGTCAAGTTCTGGGATATCGACACTTGAACAAAGTGCTTGTTTAGCACTTAGTAAGTGTTAAATACAGCACTTCAAGTGTAGTTTTTAACACTTTAGATTTTAGCGTGTGGCCAGGCTGGGAGCAGTTAACGTTTCAAACGTTAACGTGTTAAATTATTTTAACAACGTTAAAAAATTTAACGAAGTTAATAACGTTTAACTTTGAAGATTATAATTGTAAAATACGTAGCATTGCGTCGTTATCTTGTGTTTACCCAAACCGGATCGCGCATGCCGATGACGTCGAATTTTGCGCCATTTAACGAAATTGAAGAACACGAATAATTTAGATGTCCGTAGCCCTCCCACCAACGTTGCCGAAGTTGGCCCATCGATATTTGACGATATAGCAATATTAGCTTTGAACATCCCAACGCCTATTATCCCTGGTATTCGAGCAGCGGCGGGTGTCTCTTTCTAAGAATACGGCCGCAGCGATTGTATTCGTAAATGAAAACATCGCTGAATGTTAGAATTTACGATAAACTGAGAGAACTATATTGTCAACAAATCAATAAAAATGGCCGAAATTATTAAAATTTTGTTCATTTTAACATTTAACGTCATTTAACTCGTTAACGCAGAATTATTTAACACGTTAACGTGTTAAGGAACATTTTTAACTCCTCCCAGCCCTGGGACTGATCGTAGTTCACGGTTGGTCAGCGATGTCCACGCATGCTTTTACCAGGTAATAAAAATCATCATCAGCAAAATTTTAATTAATGAAGCACCGGGTTATACCCGGTGCTTCATTAATTAAATTGTTGATGATTATTCCTATAATGGGTGTTTGGAACCTAATATTTCGTCCGTGGACATATTGCCCGCCCGTGAAAAGTGACCATTCCAAAGCTGCCGTACTGTAGAAGAACAAATCAAGAGTAGACGTTTTTGAGAACTTCTCGACGATTCGAAAACTTCCTAATCAGATTTACTTGAAAGGCAGGGCATTAATTGTTTCCTGGCAGACTGAAATCTTGAGATTTGATTGGCTGAAAGGTGCGGTGTACACCTCACACCAGATAAATATTCCGCAGTCTGTCATTTGCAGATGGAAGTCTCCGGAGGGTGAATTTGCTGGTGCTATCCCATACAGTGGGCTAGACTCCTCCAATTAATCCTCTGGGTTCCTCTTTCTGTTTAGGCATGAGAACTTGATTCAGATTTAGGTTCACAGAGGGTTAATTTAGTGATGCTGCCATACTGACTGACAAATATTCCAACTACATCATCAAGGATTCGGCAAAAGCATTACTTGATAATGTAGTTGGATTATGTTATAAATCGATGCAGGAGAGTCGGGACAAAATGCCCCCACCCCTGCAATCAGTCATTTGCGGTTGGCACACACCTTGTAGGTTCCTCGACCTAAAAGCTTCATGTGGTTCGAATTATCTTTGAAGGGAAATAATTTAGTTTGCATTGATTTGCCTTGTTTCAGTTTGTGAGAGATTGCCTCTAGGCACTCTCCCATAAATTGTAGCAAGACAAAGCTATGTGAACAAATGATGAGGACAGTTAAAAAAGATGTTTGGCTAAGTGTCCGCTCCACCCAGAAATGCAAATAATGCTGAAGCATCACAGTGATGGAATTCTATTGTTACACGGTTGAAAACGCCATCTTTTTTCCAAACTTATAACTTATAACTTATAGATTATAGACAGACTCCAAATCAATTGCGTTTAAAGAACATGACTGTATGTAATTGTATACAACCGGTGTCAGGCAAAACTTATGGCCTTCTGAAGCTTCGTAATTCGATTCGATTCGAAATCATCCCATAATACCATATTTTCACATATTCTCGATTCGAATCTATTATTCGAACTCGAATCGAGCCTCGAATAGAATACAGACGTCTTGACGTCCCGACTGCTAAAATATTCCAAATATATCATCAAGGCATGCCTTCGTCGAAGGCATGCCTTGATGATGTAGTTGGAATATTACCCAGAAAGGACTTTTGTTCGAAAACAGAAACGGGTGCGAGAATTCTGTCCTGAGCACAGCACGGGGCTAGTCGTTTGCAACAGTGAGCTCATCATCGATATTGCTTGGGAACTTTAAATTTGCTATCAGCAGTGGTAGTGACTAGTGAAACTGGAATTAGCATGGGTGGTGAAATGGGTACAGATGCTTTTTATGTTAACCCTTTATCCAACGTAACGGCCAAAAGCGGCCAGCGTGATTCACAAAAATCGCCAATTAATTTTTATTTTTTTCATTTTTTGTCTCAAAAACATGGGTTATGACCGCTTTTGGGAACGAGCTCGTTCCAATGACGGGGTCATAACCTATGTTTTTGAGATAAAAAATGAAAAAAAAAATAGTTATTCAAGAATTTTGCAAGTGTCGTCTGCTTTTCAGGATAGGAAAAGGGTTAATATAGCGGAAAATACACCCAGTTTTTATTTAAAACATTATGTATGTACAATTTCTATCTCAGCTATACGTTTTGTGAGACGACGAAGATTGCTGATACCAAGCGAAGTTCCAGTGAAAAGATTCGAAGGAAAACGAATCGGGTAGCTGATTTCGAATCAAACCGAATACCAACTTAAGATTCGAAATCGAATCGAATCACGAAGCATCGTAGCCTTCGCAGGGCCCAAAGTCAAGCGGGTTTGGAAATTTTCTAATCAAAATGTTCTCAGAATCCTATAAAGTGTCTCCTTCTGAACTTTTCTTTTATCGTCGGGTGTTCTATCCAAGACGGTTCCGCTTCCGAAACAACTTTAAATCGGTCCTTGAATTCACTAAACAAAACAGACCGCTGCCATTGATTACAATACTTGAACGGAGACACCAATTTTATACAGTGGCATATGAAGTATTCGAGCCTGGCTATGGTCAAAGAGGGCATCCATACACTGCTATTATTCAGAGGTGGCCCATGTTCCATGGCAGGAAAACAACAGACAAAGCTATGTTCGGGACTGACGCTTCTCTACATTGAGAAAAAAGGCACCCCCCCCTTCCTGCTAATTTTCAATAAGATTGCATGTCACGAGCCCAAAAGACACATACAACTTTTCGGAGACTGCGTTTGAGCCAACCCTTCACGCATTCCTATCCCGATTCTCTTGTAGTGGTGGTATTACGGTGTAAACATGTATTAGTATAGCATAATGCCAGATATATAGCCAGCTCGATAAGGTGGGCGGGATAAATAATTAATCCTCTTAATCAGATAAATAAATTATTTTGACACGCTATATATTAATTCTGTCCCTCCTCACTGTAAAATTACCACTAACCATTTGAAAACGAAAGACCACCTTTACCGGTCCAGGATCGTGATACGCCCCAATTCATAAATTAGATAGTTGATCAGCGAATTTGTTTGGAAGACTAATCAAGATTTTCAACATGTACTCACGAGGCGGCACATTGATAATGTCGATTGGCCTTCCCCGAGTAACGAATATAGACTTTACCAGTTAATGGCTCTGAATACGCATGGACTATACCATCAGGGTTCACAGGGTTAAAATACTGACAACCATCCGAAGGCACTTCTTCGGAACAGCATTTCGGTGAAAATAGCATACTGATCTTCTTTTGGCAACTTTGGGGAATTCCACGCTATTTAATTATGCCCTTGAACCAGTCCAGCTCTTAAAATAGTCCATTGTCTTTTCAGAAACCAATATTTGGTTTCTCTTCCAGAGAAGCCTGATGATTTGTCACACAAAGTAGATTAGGTAATATCTTTAACCTGCAGCCAAAAGGCTGCAGGTTAAACATTTTAATTAATCTACCTTCCTACCTTCCTCAAATCCTTTCATTTGTCTACCGGTTGAGTCTCGCATCAAATATAAAGTATTAATGATGACACACACCATCATCCACGAAGATAGTGCCCCTACATACTTAAAACAGATTTTCAGTTTACACAAACCGGTACGGAATTTTAGGTCATCTTCAGAGAATCTTCTTGTCGCGCCTCGAATAAGATCTGCATCTGGTAAAAGATCAATCACTTTTGCAGCTTCGTCATTGTGGAATGCTTTCCCCTCAGAATTTAAGGAAGACCTATAATACTGAAAGTTTCCAAAAAGGTTTAAAGACCCATCTGATGGTGATAACCTTTGACTACTGAATTTTTCTGTTGATTGTCCGTCGGTATTTTGCGCGCTTTTGAGCGGTGTTTTGTTGGTAAAAGCGCTATAGAAATAAACTATTATTATTATTACTTTAAAAACTGAAACTTCTGAAACAAGATTACTTTGGACACGGGCGATAACATTTTGTGAAAGCTCATGCCCGTGTCCATCGATAACATTTTGCGAAAGCAGGAATTGAAAAGTTAAATGGTGTCGTTGTGAAAAACACTTTGCTCCACTGTACATTGGGGCGGGTTGGGTCAAAAAAAGTTACAGGGAAATGAACCAAGGCGGACACTGGGACCCGGAGAAAATTTTTGATTTTCTAACTGAACGAACTCTGCTTCCTCGCATCTGAGTACTAAATGACAGTTCACAGAGGACATTTCGATGACATTTTTGTATCATCTTCATCACCCATTCGGCAACAATGGTATCAACAGGGGGTTGGGGTACGTAGACCCATCGGACCGACCATATCTCGGTCCAATGGGAGGAAATTTTGATATTTCAAAATAAAAGAACGCTGTTTTTCCTTCCATCTGAGCGATCAGTGGCAGACTAGTCTGCTGGTAGATCGAAATGTTCTCCATGTGGACTACCATACATTTCAATATACCGGCATTCTACGCAATCAGATCCATTTCGCCTGTTGGCGTTTTCATGAAATTTCAAGCACCAAAAGGTGTTGGGCTGCATCAATTTTGGAACCCCGGGGGCCACACAATAGGTGGTCCACCGGGAATTATCTCTGTGAACCATACGATCAGTCCGCCTCTGACTGTACACGAACACTGCTCTATAAGTTTTCATTTTGGTGAAATTTTAAATACTAACAGTCATTACTGTAATATTTTCTTCAAATGTTACCCGCATTTCTAATTTTAATTGTTATTTTTACAGTGCTCCCACCTCCAAAAAAATAACAATAAACTATGGAGAATTTTGCGCAACCACTACATAGAGGAGAAAGTAAATACCTTTTCTGGATACAGAGTCAACTTCTTGCTTGTTCTTGTCTACTGTGAAATTATACATCATTCCGGGTAAAACAACGCCTTGTCCTTGGTCTGCACAGATTAAAATATTTGTCAAATCTTAACTCCATAAAATGATCATGTCATCCTGTTGTTCGTACTTGCTCGCAAAAACTGACTCGCTGTGCATGTCGACAAAGGATATCCTGCTTGTTGCGTTCTGTTCGTGTGGAGATATAGAGGTGTTTGCAATAGATATTGCTTTTCTCTGTTATGATTTTGTTATAGACATTACGTAACTTCCCTTTCCTATCGATAACTCCACTCAACGATCGGCTTCGAGTAAGCCTATGATCTTCGTTATTTTTCATGGGAACGTATGTCACTTCGCAGCCATGATGCGTTCTTGGACCATCCCAAATCGTGTGTATGATTTTCCTGCAGTTGCTGTCGCAGCATCTCGCTGTTGATCCCTCCACCCCCCCCCCCCCCCCGCTCTCAAAGGAACGCCTCCACGGATTTCACAGTGCTCACCCCTTACTCTGGGTTCCGGTCTGGAAAATCAGGAGGAGCAAGAGAGTTGGAGGGATGGATGGATCGTCACCCAAAAGACAGATCGCCTCCTCGAACGAGTATGGAAATGCGCTAGCGACAGATCTGTCTCCTGCGATTGTCCTGAGTGGGGTACCGGGCTGGACGTGTATCCATCAAGGGTGCCAGGTATCGACATTCGACTCCATCACCTGCTTCCTTCTCTTTTTCCTTTCCAGGAACTCCGTCATACGACGGGTATCACGTTATCTGGCGGCGGGTCCCTTCTATCTCTTCTTCTTCTTGTCCTCTTTACGGATTCGATGGTTAGTTAAATCCAGCAAATTATCCGAGTCACTTGGAGGGTGACCAGTCTGGGAGGACCCCCCCCCCCCCCTCACACCCATGAAAGGTAGCGCTATTAATCGATCACGAAAACCCCTTAACCGTTTCAGCTCTAAATGAGATTGTCCCCATCATGGGGTTAGGAATTTAATCATTTCAGTCTTGTTTGACAGTGCTCAATGATTAACTGGTAGAGTGCTGGAAGCCCATATCTGGGCTTTACAATGAAGTGCAAGTGCCACAGTTTGAAAGCTTCATATTCACTGGATGTGTATCATATTATCTTTCAAAGAAATTCTTTCTTTTTTTATTAGGGTTTAACGACATATTAACAGCAAGGGTCATATCATGTCGGCGACAGTTTTACGGGTGGAGGAAGCCGGAGTACCCGGAGAGAACCACCGAGCAACGACGAGCAGCTGCCAGCTCTCCAACACCGTAACTCTGAACACTGCACCGCAGCACTGGCAGGGTTAGATTGGTTGAAGACATGCGCACCATCGACGTGCAGTACGCCTTAGTACACAGCATCATCGTGCCCCCATGTAGGCAATCGGGGTTAAGCGCCTTGCCCAAGGACACAACGCGGGAGCACGAATCAGTCACTGAAATGGTCACCCATCCAACTACTAACCGCGCTCGACGTTGCTTAACTTCGGTGATCTGACGAGAACCGGTTACCGCGACGCCACCGCGCACCAAGAAATTCTTTACCTCTGTATGGATTAGCCTTGTTACAACTTATGGGAGAGTACCTACAGGCACTCTCCCATAAATTGTAATGAAGCAAAGACATGGAAACAAACTTTGATAGTCAAAAATAATTTAGCACTCTACCAGTTAAATAAATCCACTTTAGCAGGCATGTGAACGGTATTAAGATGTGAGAGTAATTTGAATAGGGCTGTCACGAGTAATCGATTAATCGATTGTTGATCGGTCACGGCGAAATCGATTAGTATTTTTCGTTGTCGAATAATCGGTAAATTGTATCCCGTTTTAGACATTTAAGAACTAAAAGAAAATTTGATGATAAAAATATTGTTTCTAAAGGTGAAGAGTTAAGAAGATCGATGTTAAACCTCAAGAAGCTGTGGGAAACATTTGTCTTTCAGGTACATTCATCAAAGCTTTGATGTTCTGAACTTTTGAACCGTCAGTGTAATAATCAAGACCGGTCGGCAGTTGCGAAGTTCGCAACTGCCGACCTGTCTTGATTATTACACTGACGGTTCAAAAGTTCAGAACATCAAAGCTTTGAATGTAACTAAAAGAGGATCGTCTTCGTTGTTTATTTGAGGTAGGTCAACTGACTTGAACTTCATTTTTTTCGACTTCAAAGAGAAGAAGAGGGGCGGGGGGGGGGTCATCTAGGTACGATCAATCGATTATCATCGATTATTTGCGACGATTAATCGATTCCTAAATTAAAAAATCGCGACAGCCCTAAATTTGAAGTCATACAACGCGGATTATTCCTGGTGTCAGTTGGATTGTAGTGGTGGTGGGGGAGGGCGTTCGTACTATGACTTCATTGTAAACGAAACGATGGTGCTACTGTGCATGCGCAGCGCGTTCTGTTTGTAAAACATGTTTTCATCGTCCAACCGGTTTGATGAAGGCCGCCATTTTGATTTTTATGATGGCACGTAGTTGCTATTTGGTCAAAGGTAATCTTCTTATGTTGTCTATGTTGTTTATGTTTCTTATCTTGCTTGGCTTCACACCAAACCTTCGTTTTCAACGACCCCATAATCTTCGTCTGCCCACAGCGCTTCTTTCCATTTATTCCCAACACCATTGTATCTATTCCAGTTTAGATGTTATTCAAAAGTCAGTGACATGAGTTGTTTTACCACTGAAAGCTGTATATAACAGATCGGCTTCGAAGTTTGTTATCACATGCGTTGCAGATATTCTGTGTTTTGACGGAGAGGAAACCAATATATAAAACGGAAAAGATAAGGGCCGAGTGTATGTTAATGCACGCTAAACGTAAAGTGCCAAGAGGGTCATTTTTTTCGCTAAAGAAAAAGTTGTTCAGGATTCCGCATATACCGCATTAACCTTAGTGTGTCGTGACATTTCACACGATCTCTACACAACTTGATTGCTGGAACGTCATTATCGAAACTGCCCCCACCCACGCCCCCCCCCCTGCTATGACATCAATTCAATAAACTCGATGACTCCTCCCACCCATGACGTTTGCGCAACAGCTTTCACTTCACCCAACGCCATGTCTTATATCTTGCATGAAAATTAATAGCATTATATCAAGTTTTCAGTCGCGTCCTTTTTATTTTGTCATTGATAACTCAGTAAAATATGTTGGAAATATTCAACTTGCTTTGCCACGAAAAATGTGCATATTATTCACATATTTATTCTGCGCACAAATCAAAGTATATTCTTTAACCCTTTACCTAACATGAAAAGCAGACGAGACTTGCAAATAAAATTCTTGAATAACTATTTTTTTTTTGTCTATAAAACATATAAGACAGCCATCTTGGTTTCTGTGTTGACACATGTTACTATGGGACGCAAAGGTCTAAGACAGATTGTGGATGGTTTGATGGTGTGTTACTTTGTATGAGAGTATACCAATTTACCGGAATCGTCGCGACAACTCTCAATAATGACCAAAATTGCCCC
Organism: Pictodentalium vernedei; assembly: GCA_031216915.1. Taxonomy (NCBI): domain Eukaryota; kingdom Metazoa; phylum Mollusca; class Scaphopoda; order Dentaliida; family Dentaliidae; genus Pictodentalium; species Pictodentalium vernedei. Next base: position 202,341,774 of record CM062296.1, on the reverse strand, counting down.
AAAAGCTTTACCTAACATGAAAACCAGACGACACTTGCAAAAAAAATTCTTGAATAGCTAATTTTTTCATTTTTTTTGTCTCAAAAACATAGGTTATGACCCCTCGTTGGAACGATCTCGACGAGCTCGTTCCAACGAGGGGCCATAACCTATGTTTTTGAGACAAAAAATGAAAAAAATAATGAAAATTAATTGTAAATTTTTGAGAATAGCGCTGGCCGGTTTGGGCCGTTACGTTCGGTAAAGGGTTAACCCTTTACCTAACGTAACGGCCAAAACCGGCCAGCGCTATTCTCAAAAATGGCCTATTAATTTTCATTATTTTTTTCATTTTTTGTCTCAAAAACATACGTTATGACCCCTCGTTGGAACGAGCTCGTCGAGCTCGTTCCAACGAGGGGTCATAACCTATGTTTTTGAGACAAAAAATGAAAAAAATTAGTTATTCAAGAATTATTTTTGCAAGTGTCGTCTGTTTTTCATGTTAGGTAAAGGGTTAAAGGGTTGAGGCTTGTTTACTGTCCTTTTCTACCATTATGTTGTCTAGTTTATAACTGACTACTCTTCTACTGTCTGAATCAACTTATGAGATCGCTTCACCAGGGTCAAACAACCAATCAAGCCGCCCTCTTCACCTTAGCGCTGCCACCAACTGCCAATGCAATCCCTTTACTAAGTTGACGCGAGCGTAATATACATATTGGACACAACCTACGTACTTGAGATACCAATATATGTTTGTGTGCCAGAGCATAATCCACCCAACATTATATGTAGCACATGGAGGCGTCGAATATGTGCCAGTGTGCTAATGAGCAATGTAGCACAACATATACAGCACATGCGCATATATGGGCATGAACTTCCGTATCACTCCATGGCGTCTTGACTGCTAGCTCCTGTATAGCCCCTAGCTACTATATGTGGACCCTACCATGGATATTGTAACGTCAGTCACTGCTGTTATTGGTATTGCAAGTCTCTAACTCCAATAGGGCCGCTTCTAAAATCTTCCACCATTACTACTGACTTGTAGCCTTTAATATCTTACCAAACTAAGAAAACATTCTAATTGCAGTTAATGTTTTATGTTCAAGTGGACAACAGATCAACTGGATATATTAGTGTGCATAAATTAGTTCTCTGGATCGGTGTGGTAGATTCTGGATATTTCCAGAAGGCCGTTAGGCTTGTTGGCCGGTACACAGAGAACGGTACACACAGCAGGGCCGCCGCGAAGCATTGTTGCTTGTGGGGAGTTCCCCAAATTTACCTGGTTTCCGGTTAACAATTACGCGACATGTCGGGAATTCCGTGAGTCCCCATAATATTAGCACCTAGAGCACCGTGACGACCATGGTTCGAGAAAAGTTCTATTTGATTTCCGGTCAGAAAGAACGCCTAAACCTCGCTTCTACGGCATTTTCTACGTTCGGGGTAGTGCGTAATAACGAAATCGTTGCACTGGTGCAGAATCCCTAAGCCAACCATGGCTCGGCCCTCGGGGGAGGACATTCGGATTTCCAGGCCTGAAAAGAGGCAAACCCATCACATCTGAGATGCCCCAAAGTAGTGTGTAATTTTCCCAAAAGTAGTGTGTAATTTTCGGGACCGAAATCGCATCACATACATTTGTTGAGTGTCAGTTTCGAGATAATTTCACTGTATCCGACAAAGGAGGCTGAGCTTGGTTTGGCTCTGTGTCAGAACATTTTCGTATTCTGGGTCGAAAACATGCAAAATCCTCGCACCTGGGGCATTGTGGACGCTTGGGTAGTGCGCTATAACGACAGAAATGCATACTTCCAAAACCCCTCGGCGAAAAATGGGTGATCTTGATTGGGGCCCATGGGCAAAACTTTTGAGTTTCAAAGCTGAAAAAAAGGAAAAATCCTCTCATCAAAGGTATTTATCAATGCCCCGGGTAGTGCGAAATTGTCATCAGAAACATTTCATCCCTGATTTGTCTCGTCATGAAAATCGACTTTCGATAATGCTCTATCCCCTGATATATTAGATGGGTGAAGGAGGTCCAAATAAAATATACCCAAAGTAGCTTTGTGTACCAAATGTTCACCACTCGCGGTGAAGTGTTGTTAACCGCGCGTCAAAGGCTTGTGGTTAACCCCACTTCACCACGCGTGGTGAACATGTGGTACATCAAGCCACTATGGGTATATTCTATCTATCCACGATAACACTTGGACATCCATTACCGGGGGTAGTGGCTGTCCATGTATTATCGCCGATAACACGATGCTCCCTCTTGGTGCATGTGAAAAAATGTTTCAATTAAAAAAAAATTATGCGGGCGGAAGCGCGCGGGATGAGTCCCCCTACCTGGATCCGCCGATGGCAGATAACCCTCTTGATATAAATTTATAAAACTAAAAATAACGAATATCTCTTCAGACTTGTCCTGAAGTTTGTGCTTAGAATGTGCGCACTGATAATTCGGAAGAAACAGAAATAAATTAATATTGCAGTCTCATTAGCCTGTAGGATAAAGTTGTTGCCAATCCTTCTAACATTACTATTTATTCTTCATTTAATAATTTGCTCGTCGACCACTAGTTTACTTTTCCCAAACATGGTTTGTACGGGAGATTGAAAAGTAACTCACTGAGTGTCGCATTTTTTTTCGAGAGGAATCGATAGATAATTCTTCAGTTTAACTCTTTTGGCGCGGAATAATCTGATAAACAGAATTCTTAGCGCCTAATATTCATCAGAAATTTTACAAAAAGTATAGGTTGTTAGACTAAAGCGTTATTATTTTAAAAGATGTTCTAATGATCTCATTGACTGTTTTTCAAATGATTTTCTGAATATATTTAAATGGCACCTTTATACTTTCAAGGGACGGTATCGTTGTTCAAGGATAGGACATAAATGGTGCATGAAAGATAGGAATGCGTATGTTTGTGCAATTCTTTACCCAACGAATCGGCCGCATCCCCCTCCCCGCGTAATATGCAACTTCAGCAGTTGAAAAAATATTATTTTTCAAAAAATTCAACAAAACCATATCAGGTGACCCCTCGTTGGAACGAGCTCGTTGAGCTCGTTCCAACTGGGGGTCACATAATATGGTTTTGTTGAATTTTTTTGAAAAATTTGAAAAAAATTATATTTAAAATAATAAATTTTGATTTCGTCTGCGTTGGGTAAAGGGTTAAAAACAGCTGGAAATGGGCACACACAGTTGGCTAAAATGACTACTGCAGTACCTTTCCGCGGTCTGCCGTCTGTCGACTTTAATCGCCTGTGGCGCCAAAAAGAGTTAAGTCAGAGTTATAAAATGTCAGACGTGGGGGTGGGGGTGGGGGGGTGGCATACTTCCGACCCGGAGCATTTTTGTTATTGTTCCCGCTCCTCGAGTTTCTTTCCGACTACCATGCATTCTTAAGGCAGTCTGACAGGCCGACTATGGAACAATTCAAGACACCCGACGTCGGTGGACGAATCATAAAGGAGGAGGAAGAATGAAGAAAATGCAAATAAAGAAAAAAATCAACACACACGAACAAGTAAAGGAACACACGCTTCAAAGACTCACCTTCTCCCAAAGTCCTTGCATCATCAGACTAAATTCTATCCCTCCCCTACAGTCGAAGAAATGGAAATACTCTATAATTTTCAATTCATCTGGGGAGTTCCACTTAGAACCGAAGCTTATGGATTTTAAGTCCTGTCTGTGGAATGTACTTGTGAAGACAGAACTCGATAACCCCAGAACATGACGGAGAAAAATACGTGAAATGATATACAGGATGGTTTTACCGATTCTATCAGATGACAGCTCTCAATTAACCTATTGTTTTTTCCCTCTTTGAATAGAGTTGACTGAAGTGCAAGTTTAGTTTGCTTCCTTAATCTTTTAACCAAACCGAAAAGCAAAGGACGACTGCATAAATGTATCGAATAAAACAAATTTCATTGTTTGCCACAAAAACGTAGGTTATGGCCCTTCACTGGAACGAGCTCAACGAGCTCGTTCCAATGAGGGGGTCATAACCTAGTTTTCGAGAGAAAAATAAAAAAAATAATAAATTTGAATGGCGCCATTTGTGAGTAGCACTGCCTGGTTTCTTTCTTTCGTTTTATTTGGGGTTTTGCGATACTTTCAACAACCAGGATCCTATCGTGTCGAGCAGTTCTTCTGGTGCAGGAAGGCGTAGTAAACCCAGATAACCATCAAGCAGCAGTATGTCAAACTCCCCAACTTACTAACTCCGGCACAAGTAGAGTTGGCAGTTGTTGAAGGCCTGTGTACCATCGACGCGATGCACGCCTGAGTACACATCACCATAGTGCCCCATTAGGGCAATTAGGATTATGTGCCTTGCCCAAGGACAGAACGCAGATGGCGCGAATCAGGGTCGAACCGTCAACCGTCAGTTTAAAGTCCAACACTGGAACCAAAGATCCACGACGCACAGGGGCGGGCTTGGCCCAAAAAAAAGTTGCTGAGGAAACGTACCAAGGATGCTCCGGATAAGGACAATTTTTTTTAATTTTTCGAACCGAAAGAACACTGCTTCCCTGAATCTGAGCAATCAATGGCTGTCCACATAGAGGACATTCACGGGGGCATTTTTGTATCATCTTTGTCGCTCATTTGGCAAAAATGGTTGCACCAAGGTAGGCCCGGTACTCATCAAGCCGACCATAGTTCGGCCCAATGAAAAACCGAAAGAACGCTGTTTCCTTGCATCTGACCGATCGTTGGCAGACTAGGTTACTGGTGTATCGAAATACCCTCTATGTGGACTGCCAACTAACCAAGTAATAACGTCTCTGATATGATGCCGATCTCGACCGATATGAAAACTAAGATCGATTGTCTCTCTTGATGCGTCATTAGGGGCAACCAGTTTGTTAACATGTAATCTTGCGCCGTTTTCGCCGAAAGCAATCATGAAAATTGGAATTACTTAATGGAATGACTTGAAGCTGATGATGACGAAGTGAAGATTGCAATAAATATAGAATAAACGTATAGTGTTTTCAAGAATTTATTTTATTCTACTCGTGGGATTAAGAATGAAACCGACTTGCCTCTAAATCATATACACGGCAGTCGCGGTGAAATCATGCTGGTACCCGCTACAAAACACTACGAGAAGTGACAGCACATTGGTCTAATTCGATCGACAAGCAAAACTGGCAAAAATAAACAAGGCGCAGTGATACATTTCTGTCTAAAAATAATTCCCCTACAAACTTGAGCTAAAGTTGCAAAAAATACTTTATTAAATGAACAATGTTTATTGTTTTTATTTTCGTTGCTCATTGTTGTTTTCCCGTCGTCGATTCAACTTGAGTTTTATAAACAAAGCAGACGACACGTGCATTTGTTTATTTACACTTTCCTAATTTGGAAACTGAAACATCACTCATAACTTCGCCTTTCACAATCGAACTTGTATGCTTTTCAACGCTTGATTTCGATTGATTTACTTTGTGTTTTTCTCTGTTAATTGTTGTTCGTTTTATTATTAGAGTTGAAATGTGTCATATGTTCTAAAACTAAACATTTCAGCGACGGTCAGCGTTTGATAAACGTCAGTTCATTATGTCTCCCACAAACGTAAGGCAGGTCATGACAACACGAATGCGGTAGAGGTCAGAGGTCAACAAGTCTGTCTCTACAATAGGAATAAATTATTTCAGTACTAAACCTACGGGAAAAATGTATCACCCTACCAGCAACTGCCACTAGCTGAATAAAGAAAAAAATTATCCAAGACTTTTATTGTTCAAATAAACGTCCATTTATGGGATAAAGAAGGATTGGGTGGATGAATAGAAGAAAAAGAGAGTAGTACGGAAAATTCAACGCAGTCAAAGATTCCGAGTCATAAACAGAGATTCGTCGAAATGGGAGAAAAGAGAGTTCGGCTAACCGAACATCGCGGCTTCCCCAGTGGTGAAATAAGAGGCGGCGGAGCCAGATGGGCACAAGGGACACATGCCCCTCCTCTTTTCCGACAGGTATGTTTTGCAGTTTCACAATGAGTTAACCCTTTACCTAACATGAAAAGCAGACGACACTTGCAAAAAAAATTCTTGAATAACTTATTTTTTTCATTTTTTGTCTCAAAAACATAGGTTATGACCCCTCATTGGAACGAGCTCGACGAGCTCGTTCCAATGAGGGGTCATAACCTATGTTTTTGAGACAAAAAATGAAAAAAATAATGAAAATTAATTGGCGATTTTTGAGAATAGCGCTGGCCGGTTTTGGCCGTTACGTTGGGTAAAGGGTTAAATGGGCGCATGCAAACGTGCTAATATACAGGCATTCCTGTAACATTACAATCTAAACAATATTTAGCCAACGAATCCCACTTTCGGTCGCATCGGTCCGTTTCTTCTACTTCCAGCCTTCGTGTTTGAAGATGATTGAAGTAGAAAAACGGACAGGACTGTGACCTCACAGTGGCATTTTCATCTAAACGAGAGACTATGGCAAGTCATGGTACATTTACCGATATACAATTGTTACCTTTCTCACATTGGGTCGGACCATGGTAGCACTGTAAATTTGAGCCCCTCCACTTTTATCGAGCTTCGCCGTCCTGGTTGAAGCCGGGACGTTCGGGCAGCTGAACTTGGAGAAACCAACACTTCGGACTTTGTGAAAAAAATGAGCAACATTAACACCGACACTGTCAGAAAACTGTGACAGATTTGAAAAAAAATTGTACTTATTTGTTTTGGTTTAATAAATAGAGACGTATTACTTGGTTAGTATCATATCGGCCGAGATATTAGCCCTCAATAACTTCACACCAGCCTTCGCCCGTCGGTCTCAGGCTGATATAAGGTTACCTAGCGCTGATATCTCGGCCGATTTTAAACTAATCAAGTAATAATATCCAAATGTACAAGCACACTGACCACATAACACATATATCTACCACTTGTCAACAAAACCCATAACCATGACGTTTTGAAAGTAGTCGTAGATAAACCGAACGCCACACCCAACTGATCAAACAATAGGACTCCGTTTTCAATTCTCTCAGTACAACGACACGTGCGAAAATTCCTTCACCATGACATTGTACATGGTAAAAGAAAATAATCAACCACTGCCCAAACATGTTTTATTCCCGCCCAGGCAATGATATTTCGATAGGGCTGGGAGGATTTAAATTTCTCCGTAACACGTTAACGTGTTAAATAATTCTGCGTTAACGAGTTAAATGACGTTAAATGTTAAAATGAACAAAATTTTAATAACTTCGGCCATTTTTATTGATTTGAATATAATTGAACTTTTGCACAGTTCGTCTCTTGAGTTCCAATGTGTTCTATGTGCCTACCAGCACATAGAAGACATTGAAACTCAGGGGGCGAGTAATTAAGATAGTTCTCTCAGTTTATCATAAATTCTAACATTCAGCGATGTTTTCATTTAAGAATACAATCTCTGCTGCCGTATTCTTAGAAAGAGACATCCGCCGTTGCGCGAATACCAGTCCTTACGGGAAAATAGGAGTTCGGATGAAGCTGATATTGCTGTATCGTCAAATATTGGCCGGTCAACCTCGCCAACGCTGGTAGGAGGGCTACGGAGATCTAAATTATTCGTGTTCTTCAGTTTCGTCAAATGGCGCAAAATTCGACGTCATCGGCACGCGCGATCCGTATAATACAATTATAATCTTCAAAGTTAAACGTTATTAACTTGGTTAAATTTATTTAACGCTGTTAAAATAATTTAACACGTTAACACTTGAAACGTTAACTGCTCCCAGCCCTGTATTTCGAATCAAATTCAATTGAAGTCACAAATTCAACCAAGGGGTAGGTGGGTGGTACATGAAACCAAATACACGCCCATTATCCGACTTAGTTATGCGCGGGTGATTTACTGTGCGTGGAGAGTGCTTCGAGGCGACAGTGTGAGTCATAATTCTCCGTATACAGGTAATTCTTCTCTGGTGAATAAACAAACACGCAACCATACCACTTTAAGCGGATGATGCCCCGTCAGCACGCAATGTCTGTCCACCTAAATCTCCCGTTTATAAATATTTTGCCAAATTGAAGCAAACAAGTAATGTTTTCGAACCGACTTTCGACACTTCAGTGGCTATTTTTTGCTCGAAAAAGGGCCTGACCGTCCTGACGTAATTTGTTTAAACATATCTATGATGCAACTTCTGTTAGACGTCGTTTTAATCGGTTGAACTTAATGGATCATATAGCTTTCTCTCAACATATGTAATTTCCCAAACCATGTGCGAATAAATATGGATAACATGCCATGTACTCACCTGGAAATTCTGGAGATAACAATTGTGCGCAAAAATGGATCACATCGTGCGCAAAGTTGGATAACATGTCTGTAAAGATTATGAGCGTTTAAATAGGTTTTTAGACAATATTTACGGATGATATCCCCGGCAAGAGGTGACATTTGAGTGCGATTATCAACAGGACGCACGGTATAAATCCATAAGACTATAACGTCACACGTCAAGTACTATAATTTACTCCTCCTAACATCGTGCAGGGGACGCGGTGGCGTTGCGTTAACCGGTTCTCGTCAGATCGCCGAAGTTAAGCAACGTTGAGTCCGGTTAGTCCTTGGTTGAGTGACCGTTTGAGCGATCGATTCGGACTTCCCACGTTGTGTCCTTGGGCAAGGCACTTAAGCCCGATTGTCCACATAGGGGCACGATGTCGTCCCTTACTAAGGCGTACTGCACGTCGATGGTGCGCATTTCTTCAACCAGTCCAACCCTGCCTGTGCTGCAGTGCGGAGTTACGATGTTGGGGAGCTGGCAGCTGCTCGTCATTGCTCGGTGGTTCTCTCCGGGTACTCCGGCTTTCTCCACCCGTAAAACTGTCACCGACGCGATATGACCTTGGCTGTTAAAGTGTCGTTAAATCTTAATAATAATAATAACAATAATAATAATAATAACGTCATGCAAATGACGACGATGTAAATCACTTGTTGACATATTTACGTTTTGCAAATTCCTATACTCACTTGGAGTAGATTCAACATTTTACGGACATTTTACCAAACACACATGAAATCTTTCAAAAGCCATCTCACTCCTTGTACGCTACTAGTATAGTCGTATACTCCATAGAGAGCACAACATATCAATACTTCGCAGCGCACACGTGCAGGAATCTCAATTCTTTCTGTTGTTAACCCTTTGAGCGCCGCTGGTCTCTTCCATGTCAGTTCTATGGAATCAATTGAAAGAGCCCATATTTATTATTTGGAGGGTAGACCAATTAATATTTTCAACGTGCAGCCTTGGGGCTGCATGTCGAAAATATTGGTTGATGTACCCCACACATTAACTGAGCAGCCATCCCACTTAATGAAAGTAGTATCATGTTCCTGGGCCGGAAAAGTGTCATTTGGGGTTCAAAAGGTTAAACTTTTAATCGCTTGGGCAATTATTTTTATTACACATCCATTAAGCTTTAAATCCTTGTATTTAACGGAATGGCCTATGACATAAATGTTTTTGTATTTAACTGGTGATGTACAAGGCAGAACTTTTCTCCAAGCGCCGTTTATGCTAGTTCTTTTCCCGTCGAGTCATTACTTACGCTTCGAAACGTTACCAAATTTCGTTATACAATTATCGATCGTCTGTCGCGTGGTATGAAAATGAAAATGAAAACATCAAAAGCAAAATAAAGACGGTTCACAAAAAAAATTAGTTAACCAAAAATGAGATAATATTTAAAAAAAACAATCAATTTCAGCCACAACATTAAACCAGACCCGTGGCCGTGTTATCTGCGGATCCAGTTATATCTAAATTGGTCAACTTTATTTCGGTAAATCGTCGGACATTTTGACATTCTTCAAACATCTTTTAAAAAAGTTTCTCCCAGCTGTTTTGCAAATCTTCCCAAATTTGTACTTATATTTTTACTAACAATAATAGCCACCATATCGGCGTGAATGGGCACCAGCCGAAGAGAAACAGCGATACGAATTTCAACAAACACCCCCAATAGAAAAGATAACGAATGTATTTTAGACTGGTTCCCCAAAGGGTTCCATTTGATCAGTACAGCTTATTAGTCACGAATATTATATTACAAATCTGCGTTCCTGTGCTTATGAACCCTTTGAACCCGAGCGGCCGCTTTTCCGGCTAGAAACATGATACGTCATAACGTCATTAAATAAGATGTCTGTTCAGTAAATGTGTGCGGTACACCAATAAATATTTTCGACGTGCAGCCACGGAGCTGCACATTGAAAATATAGCTTGGTGTACCCTAAATAATGAATATGGAGTCTTCTAATTGCTGCCATTGAACTGGCATGGAAGATACCACCAGAGATCAAAGGGTTAAGTTCAGTGTGCAAAATTTGACGGGAACACTCGTTTCGTTCGTGTGGTGGTTACGCAAATTTAAATCTACGCGAACGGATGACCGGTTAGCCAAATGTTGCATCTTGAATTGTAATGTCTGAGTAACTTACCTGGTAGAGTGCTAAATCTTTTCTCAGCCTCAACATCTGTTCACACATTTTTGTCTTGTTACAATTTATGGGAGAGTGCCTATAGGCACTCTCCCATAAACTGTAACAATGCAAATCGATGGAGATGAAGTAATTTTACTCCCAAGATAATAAGAAGGAAATCCATAAAATATGAAGTCTCCAACTTTAGGTACCTGCAGTTCAGAATAAAGCCTGAATATGGGCTTCCGGCACTCTATCAGTTAACCAGCCCGTCCTGTGTCTGATAGATTTTTAGACGTTTGCCTTGAGAGGCTACATATAGTTCAATTCCACGCAATCTATGAATACTTGTAATGATAAAAAAGCAGTTTTCCGGGAATTTCTACATAGCCGAGCGTTCGGTTAGCCATCTCCAAACCACATGAACGGTCAGTCGGTTAGAGTCATTTTTGAAATTTTGCACACTGAAGTTGGAGAGTCCGATAGGTGCTCACCGCTGATCGGCGATTCTCTTTCGGAACTCCGACTTTCTCCACCCGGAGAACTATCCGACACGATACGGCCCTTTTTGATGATGATGATTTTTACTACCTGGTAAACACATGCGTGGACAGAACTGCCCACGTATGGATTACGACCAATCCACGGCGACTGTACTGTACGTGATTACTAGCAAGAGAGAATTTACATCTTAGACTTCATGCAGTGGTGAGGAAAATATCCAAACAACGAGTCGGACTGGCCATACTGTCCACCCGGAATTTTTCCGGTGCCCCCCGCCCCCTTCACACTTATTAGCCCCCCAATTGATGTATCCCGACACGAGTTGGTGCATGTAATTTTGTGAAAATGATAAACAGGCGAAATGGTTCTAATTGCATCGACTGTCGCTACACCGAAATGCTCTCTATGTGGACTGCCAATGAAGAATCAAAATTTCTTCCATTGGGTAAAAGCACCCCACCCTCACTCCCATTTTTCAGAAGATTGTATAAATATGCCGTCGAAATGTTCTCCATGTGGACTACAATTGACCGCCCAGATGCAGGGAAGCAGCGTTTTTTTTTCAGTTCGAAAAAGTTTTCTCTGGGTACGCCACCCCCTTCCCCAATCACTCGCCTTTGGAACATTTCACGGTAACTTATCTTTTCTTAGCTCAGCTCGCCTTTGTCCAAACATGAAACAATATTATATTAGTGCCTGTGTGTGTGTGTGTGTGGGGGGGGGGGGGGTGGTCGCACACACCGTAAACCCCTTAGCAACGCTTCTGGGTTTTGTTGTTGTTGTTGTTGTTGTTACTACTGGGTGGAGTCCTTCTCAACATATGTTTCATGCCGAATCACATTGTCTTAGGTACGTCACTACGAGTTGTTTTAGCGGGGATTTTGTTGATATTAATATCCACCCCCTTCTTGTCAACCTTAGCCCCGAACCCCGATTGCCTACATGGGGGCACGACGACGCTGTGTACTAAGGCGTACTGCACGTCGGTGGTGCGCATGTCCTCAACCAGTCTAACCCTGCCTGTGCCGCGGTGCAGAGTTCAGCGTTACGATGTTGGAGAGCTGACAGCTGCTCGTCATTGCTCGGTGGTTCTCTCCGGGTCCTCCGGCTTCCTCCACTCGTAAAACTGTCACCGACATGGTATGACCCTGGCTATTAATGTGTCGTTAAACTCTAATAACAAATCTAATAATAAATCTTGACAAAATATGTTCCAAAAAATCGAGGGATAACTATTTTTGTTTTTATTTATACAGCCCAAGTGATATATTAATTTTAGGCTTACGTACCGTTATATTGTAAATCGTAGACTGGTGTTTCTTCGGCGCCGACAACAAATAAACGTTTCCAATATCCAAATCTCTTAATTTCTGCAATTGATTTTCGATCAAAGGAAAAGCGATCCACAACAAACCTTCAGGTGTTTACTAGTGGCATAATTGAGCCGCAGAAATCACATATTGTCGAACATTTCAAGACATCTATTTGTTTTTGTCACCGGTTAATTATGAACTGGCTACCACCACGTGTTTCATAGAAAACCACACACCCATTTTACGGAGGCGTTACAGAAAATGAATCTTGTAGGAAAAATCCGGAAAAAAATTTCCATATTTGTGGTCAGTTACGGTTCGATTTGTGAAAATTACATGCAGAAAGAAAGAAAAATAGATAGGCAATATTACATATTAACGAAGTTTATATTTAATATAGACTTTTGTTTTCAATGGAAGATAGGTACGCATGCGCACTGAGCTTATTACTGGGGCCTGGTTCATGTATGCCTCATCTGGATTTTACGTGACATTAAATCGGTAAGTATTTATAAAATAGTTATTATTTTCCAGTCTCGTCCGTTACATTATAAAATCCTAAACGCCGTATTTGCAGAAGTCACGTCGATGAAGATCTTCGATGCAGCATTCCACAACCAACTTGAAAAAGAACGCAGCTTGAGAAAGTACATTTCTGTGTGACACTACCCATTACCCACGTAGAGTGGGAGGTTTGTTTAATGTACACGAGGTGGCACACATAGAGCTTCCATGACGCACGTCACACACCCCGTACTGCGATTTGTCAAAAGCAATTTTCTCTCGAGTGCAGTGGGCACACAGAAACACAATGATTTATGTGTATTTTTCACCGTTGGGGAAAATGGAAATGTGTTGTTCTACTGCCCTATTTTCTCTCCATCTAATCCACAGTCGGTGCTTCCTCAAGGCTGGTCGGTAAATTGGGTCACTATCAGTGCAGACGGTAAATCCGTATAGCTGAGTTTCCCGTATATATGCCGTTTGTGTCAGTTTGCCAGTGCGTGATTGGCTGACAAAAGCCCTTTTGTGGATGTTTTTTTAGGGTCATCTCCTGTTGGATACCGTAGGAAAACATCTGTTTCCATTAGTTATCTGCACGACCAGGCGTCCAGTCCCAAAGTTAGGGAACGACTCCCATCCCACCCCACCCCCTATAAATCCGCCCGCCAGAAGACATGTGTTCAACAAAAGGAATTTTCGTACGCAAATTCTCTTACCGGCCTCCTCTGTTAACAATTCCAAAACGTGACATTATTTTTTATGAAAAGCTTTTCCAGAACGCCTTTGAAGAATTGATATCAAGTCCTGGAATTATCCCCCCCCCCCCCACACACACACACACCAAAAAAATAAATCAAATCAAATAGAAAAAAATAATGAAAAATAAATAAAATGTACCTTTTTTATTGTACTCATCAAGGCATCCTCCTTACTTATTAGAACCGGAATGTAGTGGCTCCCCCACAAAGTTGTGGGGTAGCAACCACGTTCCAACATCTGAGCAACATTCTCCTAATTTAAGCTGGTGATCTATCTCAACGATATCTTTGAAGTGCACTGCAAAATTAGAACAAACTAATATCCAGAATAGCTCGAACTAGCACTACCTACGCGTGGTTCTCTTGGAACTCCCTCTAATAGCCCCCACCCCCACCTTCCAGCCCAATGTTTTGTACTTCGTGATGTGTGTGTGCGGTGTGCAATGCTTGCCCACTTAGCGGAAGCATTAACCTTCTCGTCAGGTCAGTTCTTGTCAGGCACCCTAGCCCCGGCGTGGGGGATTTTTTGTAATTTTTTAACTGTGGGAGGGAAGTATCCCCACCCTCTCCCTTCTCGGTATCCTAGCAGCGTAGCTGTCGGTATATATAGGTTTATGGAATGATATTATTTCAGGAGTATGCTACGTGCTTGCCTTCTTCCAGAAATCAATCTGGGTGGAAACAGGGGCCGAATATGGACCCATTTCCAAAGCGAATGTGGGGCATTTTTCCTAATTAGGACCCTAAAAAATTCAAATTCCGAATTTTAGTGCGGGTATATAATAGAAGCCCAGCTCAAATGTAAAATAATCTTATGTTCGTGAAGTGTAAATCGTGAATTTCATCATTCTCTTAATTATAATAAAATACGGGGGATATTGAAGAAAATACATTTTACAAATATAAACGTATTAAATCAGAAAAAAATGAACAAACACCAGAATTATGAAGAATTATAACGTAGCAGTTATTTCAAGCCAAAATCAGTCTGTCTCTCTCCGGGTAGCCGGGCTTTCTCCACTCGTAAAACTACCCGACACGATATGACGACTGTTGACAGATCGTTAACCTCCAATAAACAAACAAACACCTGGAGTAAAGCATATTTTTGTGGCGTTAGATTCTCTTGACAGAAATGGATTTGCAGGTCTGGTATTCTTAAAAACTCAGGAGGGCTAAAAATCGCTCCCCTCGCATGGCCTATGGGCGCGATTAGCTCTCCTCAAACTTACAACAGCTCAAAGTGGCAAAATAAAGTTTTACTATTTAAGGGATTTAAGGAATATGCTGTTGTGGTTATCATCATTATTTTCTAAGGTCAGGAGGGCTAGTTTTCGCACTCCTTAATTTTTTTAAGGCGAGCGGTAAGTGAGCAAATAAATCGGTCTCCTGAAAATGCCAGGCCTGTGATTTGTCTTTAATTTTTCATTCATTTTGGGGATATGAGAATGGTAGCCTCTAGCACCTTCAGGTATACATTGGAGCAACTGCACATGTTCAAAGAAGACAACACCCCACCCAACCCCGCGCTCGCTACGCCACCTCCACCCATCAGGCCGTTGGCTGTTTATAAATTCCATTTCATTTCAGTTCATGAAGTGTTGCGGCTACATGGGATTGTAGAACGTGAGGGCTATATTGTCGACAGCCTGTCCGTCCGTCCACGCTATAATACAGGAGTTATGAGTTGTTGTTTTTTTTTTTGTCCGGACAGACATTATGAGCTTACCAAAATATTATGAGCTTATTTGAAATATTATGAGCTTAATTACTAAGATATGAGACTTATGAGGCAAATTGAGAATTTTCAGGGTTTATATTAAGGGTTAGGGACCAAAAAACGAGGTTTTATCCGTTGTCCTAACGAATTAAAGTGATCAATTTGTCCGTCCACCCGTCCGTCTGTCTGAAAGGCAGTCCGTTCTTCCGAAATTATTGTGGACTTAACTTCTCCTACATTTAAGTCCCAGCTTGTAGCTCCGTGAGTCCGACTGTATTTCCGGTATCTATTTTCGGACAAGTCTGTCCCAGCACAATTGAAAAAGGCTCATAGAGCCATTTTCAATTGTACCATTGAACAGCATATCATAAGCTGGATGAATACACTCTTCAGAAGACCAGAACTGGTTGTTTTGTAGCCTTGGTAGTTCAAGTCACTCTTGAAAATAAATCCACATAATCCAACTACATCCTATGGTGACAGTATATATGGGCACGGACAAAAAAACTCACGACGTTAGGTTGACGCTGGTGATTATCTCTCTGGGATGGGGCAGAGGGGTCATATATCAGATGATATATCTTGCCCCAACTCCAACCCACACACAATTTGGGTGGATACAAAATTACCCATGTACGGTATTTAATTACAACAACACGAAAGGTAGACAACACTTGCAAACAAAATGCAAAATTTTGGAATATCTATTTTTTTTTCATAATTTTGTGTCAAAAATATAGCTTATGACCCCCTCATTGGAAAGAGCTCAACGAGAATTGTGAATTGCGATTTTTGTGAATAGCGCTGATCGGGTTTGGCCGTTACGTTGGGTAAAGGGCTAATCAACATCTAATTAATATTATTTTACCCTCTGCCTAAAACGTTAGGTTTATTTTCGCTTACAGTGCACTTTCGCCTTTTATATAGTTTTCGTAAAAGTGTAGGCAAAAGTGTACTAATTTAGCTTGGGGGATTAACGGTTATTACATGGTTTACCCAGTGGTTTACCCATCGAAAATGGATTTACCCTCAACAATTTGAATATGTGTACTATTAAGAATAGGAAGGTTAAATATAACATTTTTAAATATGCAGAGGGTCTCTAGTGTTTTTTCGTGCATGGGTATCGACGATTTTTATTATACGCATATCAGGTATTTATTTCTCCGCTCAACCAGGGGGGAGGGGGGGGGGGCACCAAAAATTTGCAAGATGTGACGTGGGGGTGGGTGGGTTTCTTGAGTGCGCCTAAAATGTGCATTTACAACTTATGCTATTTTTTTAATTTTTTTAAAAACAGATCAATATATCAGCTAATATATACCATCAGTTGTGTTTCAAACCTTCAAAGATGATGTTGTACATCACACTCTTAACATAAATACAACATCAGGAGGCTTTATATGTGAGAATATTGGGCTTAATCTGGGAAAATGTCACACTTTAGTAGGGGGTGGGTGTCTTTTTCGAAATGTAGAAAATGTGCAGACAATATTTGGGGAAAATTCTCTCTGATGCACTAAATTCAACCCAAGTTATTTATTTATTTATTAATAGAATTTGTATGGATAGAAGAGGAAAGTAGCAAACACCTGAGAATACTGAAAGAACAATTCAAATGAAAATTTGTTCCCGTATATATGTACACCTGCTCTGGCCAAGCCTGATAATGAACAGCTTGTCATTTGTAGATTGGGGCAGCCCACAGAGGTTTAAATTGGTGGTACCAGTTTAAGAACATTATGAAACCCCCCTAAAGACAGCTGTGCCTAATAAGTTTATAAGTTAATTTTGGATTTTAATGGGAGAGTGGGGGGTGGGTGTCTGAGAACGGTAGTAGAAAATTTGCACGTAGGGGTGGGTGGGTGTAAAAAGGAGCTGAATAAAAAATAGGACGTCACGTCTTGTAAATGTTTAGTGCCCCCCCCCCCCACCCCCGTCCCTGGCGCAACTGTGAATTAGAGATAAAACGTCGTGAACGTAAATCACTACACTTTCCCAAAGGAAGATATAGATTTATCTATTGACTAAAGTGAATTTTTTGATTTGATTGGTTGATAGATACGTGGTATGATACCATATTTATTGAAACCCACGATTCGTCCTCCCAGACACTGACAAATTTCCCATACGCAGTGGAAGCCTCGTTCCGAAATCTACAAATTGTCCATACCCCGTAGAAGACGCGTTCGTCGAAATCAATTTATTATATTTATACAGAAACCTGTATGGCTCAACAATGGAAGATAAAAGATCTCATGCTGTATGTATTCACACATGAAATAGATTGTACTTCTAAAACGGAAAGTCAATAGATAAATTCGTTACCCCGTGTGGCCTCATAGGATACGACTGGCTTCGGGAAGGTAAAAACCCGTACCACGTGATCAGACATGGGGGTAACTAATATTACGTTCATGACGTTTTCTCTATAATTCACAGTTTAGCATATAATAAACAGACAGAACGCGATGCGTGTTTGAATCGGTGGGGGGTTTACATGACGAGTTGGAATGGCGCACACATCCAGCTGCACATTCAATGCATTAAAATTCATTTAAATAAACAAATTTTAATATTCCGATGATTAAACCCAAAGGGGAAGAGTCTATTTGTTTTGTTTGAAGCTGAACTAATCAAATGGATCGAGACAAAATCAAAACCTTTTGGGAACCAGTCTAAATTACATTCGTTATCTTTGGGAATGTTTGTTGAAATTCGTATCGCTGTTTCTCTTCGGCTGGTGTCCATTCACGCCTTACCATTTGGTGGCTATTACTGACAGTAAAAATATAAGTACAAATTTGAGAAGATTTGCGAAACAGCTGGGAGGTGGGGGGGAGGGGGGGGATATTTTAAATGAAGTTCGAAGCATGTCAGGATGTCCGAAGATTTACCGAAATAAAGTTGACCAATTTAGATTCACGGGATCCGCTGACGAGACGGCCATGGGACTAGGTTAATGTTGTGGTTGGAAATAATTCTTTTTTAGCTCATCTTGACAAAGTCAAGCTGAGCTAATCTCATCGCTTCCCGTCCGTCGTCCGTCGTCTGTCGTCCGTCGTCCGTCGTCCGTCAACACCATGTTTTGGTCTTCTCCTCCAAAGCCACTGGGCCAATTCAAGTGAAAGTTTGTGTGAGTGATGGTCCCAAAGGGGCATTTCATTTTTTGTTCAACTCGGCATGCCCAGCCCCATAGGGAGGGAGTGGGGGAAAATGCTCCAAAATATTTTTAAAATCTTCTTCTCAAGAACCAGTGTGTACAATGACTTGATATTTGCTATGGAGCTTCCATATGAGGTGTAAAATCAAGTTTGTTCAAACGAAGTTCGTAAAGTAATATTTGGCTTTGTAATAGGAGGGGTAAGATTTTTGGCCCCGCCCATAATTTCTATTTTCTGAACCGATGGTCCGGTATGAACCAAATTTGGTTTGTGGTAGTATTGGGTCATAAGTACTTGACCCATGCAAAAAAAAAAATTCTCGCATCCCCAAGGGAACCCTGGGAGCTAAAAATAGAAATATTTTCAAACGCCCATATTTCCCAAACCCCACGGAACAGAGAGCTTTTATTTGGTATGAAGTATCCTTATGACCAGTAGAATTGAATGGTAAAAAAAAATTGCCATCGGTTATGTTAGGGTGTTCTGTAATGGGCATCGAAAAAATGCTGAGTCAGCATATTTGCAAAAATTTAAAAAAATCTTTTCTCCAGAACCAATCATCAGAATCTTTTGATATTTGGTATACAGCATTCATAGGGGGGGGGGGGGGGGGGGGGGGGGGGGGGGGGGGGGTCAGATAAAAGTTTGTTGAAATAAAGCTCATTGGTACATATTTGGGCTCTCTACAGGAGCCCGAAGTTTTAACATAGGGTAATATGGGGAATATTCTTTAAAAATCTTTTTCTTCAGAACCACCAGTCAGAATCTTTTAATATTTGGTATACATCATTGTTATGAGGGTCAGATTCTAGATTGTTCAAACCAAGTCCCTAGGTTAATATTTGGGCTTCCTACGGAAGCCCAAATTTTATCTTTGTTCAATATGGAGGGTAATTTAAAAAAATCTTCTTCTTCAGATCCATCAGTCAGAATGCTTTGATATTTGGTATGCAACATCTCTATGGGGGACAGATTCAAGTTTGTTCAAATCAAATCCCTAGGTGTATATTTGGGCTCACTATGGTAGCCCAAATTTTTACTTAGTGCAATATGAGAAAATTTCTTTAAAAATCTTCTTCTTCAGATCCACCAGTCGGAATGCTTTTATATTTGGTATACAGCATCTCTAGGGGGGTCAGATTCCAGGTTGTTCAATTCGAGTGCCTAGGTTAATATTTGGGCTCCATATGGGAACATGAAATTTAACTTAGTACAATATGAGGGAATTTCTTCAAAAATCTTCTTCTTCAGATTCACTTGTCAGAATGCTTTCACATTTGGTATACAACATCTCTAGGGGGGAGGGGTCAGATTCAAGTTTGTTCAAATTGGATCCATAGGTCAATATTTGGGCTCACTATGGTAGCCCACATTTGAACTTAGTGCAATTCGAAGAAATTTCTTTACAATTTCTCTTCTTCAGATCCAACAGTCAGAATGCTTTCATATTCGGTACACAACATATCTAGGGAAGTCAGATTTAACTGTGTTCAAATCAAGAGTCTGGGTTAATATTTGGGCTCTCTATGGGAGCCGGAATTGGCCATTTTGCTGAAGAATTAAAAAAATTGTATTCAATACCCTCTAGAGGTACTAAGATTAATCCACAGAGGTTGTATCAAGGGGCTTCATAGGGGAGCTCTACATTTTACTTTTGATCAACTGAAGAAAAGGCATGATGCCCAGATTATTTTTGTCACTCCTGAGGGACTCCAGGATTGACAGTGTAGCCTATGGAGATGGCTTGCTTAATGTAGACTCATTCTTGGACTCTGTTTAAATTGTGTTCTGTACAAGATGAGCGCTTCAGGCCCCGTGGGGCCTCTTGTTTTTTAAAATCATCTCATTTTTTGGCTAACTATTTTTTTGTGACCCGACTTTATTTTGCTTTGGACGTTTTAATTTCTGCACTTCGCGACAAACGATCGATAATTGTATAGCGAAATTTAGAAACTTTTCGAAGCGTAACTAATGACTCGATGGGAAAGGAACTAGTATAAACAGTGCTGGGAAAAAAGTTCCAGCTTGTACGTCACCAGTTGAATACAGAAACATTTATGTCATAGCGGCGATTCCACTAAATACAAGGGTTTAAAGTTTAATGGATGTGCAATAAAATGATTTATATAATGGATATATAATAATATATATATATGTTAAATATAATTTTATTAGCCCAGTTTCTCTAAATGTGCTGCTGAATAGGGAAATTGTATAGGAGTTTTTTAACCGGCAGCTAGCTAATCCTTTAGATTTTAAGTCTTTGGTCAAGAGGGGGGCGCGCCCCGTAATATACTGACTACGCCTTTTCCATTTTTACCATTTCACATTTTCTTCCATATAGATTGCCTGTAATGGAAGAAACACACACGCGTGCCACAGTTTGGAAAGCTCTCTTCATTTGCCCTGATTGCTGCCAATTCAAAGTCAGTTTGGATAATCGTGGGGTGCAATTCACGACCAGCCACTTGTAACACTACAGACTTAAGTTTTGTAAATAAACGTGCATACGTATCTCGCTGCCTATTAGGAAGCGAACAGAATGCTAACTGAGACAGTTTAGTCCCAACGATTCCATGAATAACGTGCACTTGGTCCCATAGAGGTGGGCAAGAACAGAAAGTTCCATCCATATACAGTTCAGATAACTGTTGCATTATTTCAAGACAGTCATTCGTCGCAAAAACTCGCATAGAACAAAAGTGTGTCATCACCATCGTCGTTTATACACAAAATGTTGTCTCCATCCAATGTTGCTGACCATCTGTGTTGCAACTTGCAGGTCAACTTCTCTTCACCAGGTGTAGTTTTCCTTCGTCGCTTACATAGGTCACTCTTTAAACACCAATAGCCAAGTCTCTTTCCACACTAGAAATTTCCTCTTCAAAAATTGCTTGAACCTGAGACGTCTCGGACTCCACACATTGCCGTAAGTTGAACAGTTGAATGCGTCCTCATTTTCACTTGGATGGTTATATGATGCTACATTTCTGAGATAATCGTATACAGCTCAGTGCCGGGACGCCCATACAACGAGGTTAAGGCGTCTCCCAAGGGCCCAAGGGCCCAAGGGCCACCAACAATTTCACGTTTTAAGGGCCCCAACCAGGTGCGGCGGAAGCGCGATAAAAGTCGAGGGGCACAAATTTCCAATGCTACCATGGTTCGACCCAGTGTGAGAAAGATTACAATCGTATATCGATAACTGTACCATGACTCGCTTTTGTCTCTCGTTTAGACGAATAAGCGGCTGTGTGGTAACTGCCCTGTTCGTTTCTACTACTTCAACCATCTTCCAACCCAAAGACTAGCCTTCGAGTTGGAAGATAGTTGAAGTAAAAGAAACGGACCGAAGCGACCGAAAGTGGGATTCTTTGGCTAAATATTGTTTGGATTTGCAAATAATGTTGCAGGAATGCCTGTATATTATTGACACACGTTTGCATGCGCCCATTTTAACTCATTGTATAACTGAGAAACATATTTGTAGGGAAAAAGTGGAGGAGTACGTGCCCCTTGTGCCCCCTTGCTCCGTCGTCTCTGCCCCCAACAATTCCAGCATTTTGGGCAAAATCACTATGAAGGGTCTCAAAACAGTGTTGTAGAGCCGAAGCATTGCGGTTGGATGCTTCGATACCAGTTTGCATAAATAATCGGGGCGATATTCTTTGAAACCAATTACGGGGTTGTGTGCGTGGCGCATACGACACACTTTTAATTTTAATTCATTCACAAATGTGGACAGTCAAGTTGTTACATCAAACCATCGAAGCAGAATCCGAAACCAGCCAACTCCTTCTCAGTTAAGGTGCTTACCAACTAACGAAGGAACGGACACAGAAACGAACGAAAGGACGAACGAAAATCACCATCAGGAAAATTCATTAAATTTTTGACTATTATTCCTTTAATTAGTGTCTGAAAACTAATATAGCGTCCGCGAAAATAATGCCAACTCGTGAAAAGTGACCAGCCCACGACGACCATATATACATATATATCTTACCTTTTACAAGTATCTGGGAATTTCATTGGTTCAAAGACGTCACATGCAGACTGCATATAAAAACCATATACTGTCTGTCAACATCAATATACGCTGACAGCTATGGGTAATCTCCCCTTGAGTGTTGGAAGCCCATATTTGGTCTGAAGTGCAGGTTAGGCAACTTAAAAGGCTTCATATTCTGTGGATGTGTGTCATGTTACCTTCGAAATGAAACTGTATGGTATGTATGAATTTGCCTTGTTACAATTTTTGGGAGAGTGAGGCGCGTGAACACATTGTGAGAATTCTCCCATTTAATTTTGATCGCTGTTGTTATTAGTTCTGTGCATTGATGCAGCAGTCGGTAAGATATATTCGTTACACAGTTTGTTGGTGGCCTAATATGGTATATATGGTGTCAGTGAATTCCATATTGGACTCGAGCTAAGCTCTCGTCCAATTTATATTTATTTATTGATGTTTAAGGTCATTTATGCACAATGGCTAATCATGACCGTGACAGTTTTACGGGTGGGGGAAGCCGGAGTACCCATAGATAACCACCGAGCAACGACGAGCAGCTGCCAGCTCCCCAACGTCGTAACTCCGCACTGCAGCACAGGCAGGGTTAGATTGGTTGAAGACATGGGTACCGTCGACGTGCAGTACGCCTTAGTACACGGCGTCATCGTGCCCCCACGCGGGCAATGGAGATGAAGTGTCTTGCCCAAGGACACAACGCGGTTGCCGCAGGTGGGATTCGAACCGAGGACCTCTCGGCTTGCAGCCTGCTCCTCTACCTACTGAGCGACCGCGCTCCCCGCTCTCGTCCAATATGAAATTAACTGACACCAAAAATACCATATTTGGCCATCAACAAACTGTGTAACTAATAATATACTGTAACCACTAGCCATCACTAGAACTGCTTAAGCTAGTCATGGCCGGGTGGATTTTATACTGAATAGAATGTTTGTACCCAGTCAGTGTGCTAGAATATAACACTGAATACTGAATAATTATAGTATGTGGCCTAAGGGCCCCCACTATTACAGTTACGCCACTGCTACATGCAGTTGTGCATTTAGCGTTACACCCTGGATCAACACACATCCAATACACGCAAGTTCTTCTACTAACGTTTAGTCTATAACCGTCTAGTAACACTAGCTTACTACCTCTCTGGGAAAGTACATGCTCAACACGTTGCACGGCTGCCATTTCTAGGAATAATGATTTCACAATGTGTTGAGGGCTATATATTGCTCTTACCTTACTTACATAAACAGAGGGGTTGGTGGCTTTATTAATTTTAAAGACAAGACAAACACTTTCTCTTTAATTGGTTAATTATTACTTTGATTATTGTTCATTCTTTTCGTGACATTAAATACACCCATGCACCTTGTATGCCGATTATCTACTCACATTGAACACTGGTGTGTGTGAGTGTTTGCAAAACAAATGATGTGAGAGATTCTAAGATAAAATTACGGGGGATATTGAAGAAAATACATTTTATAAATATAAACGTATTAAATCATAAAACATGAACGAACACCAAAATTATGAAGAATGATAACGTTGCAGGCTTGGTATTCTTAAAAATGCAGGAGGGCTAAAAATCGCTCCCCTCCCATGGCCCAGGGGAGCTCAAGCTTACAAAAGCTAAATGTAGCAAAATGAAATTTTACTAATCATGAATTCAGCCAAGTGGGCTTCGTATATTTTATTTGGTGCTGCTAACAAGGTAGTCTCTGTGAGACGGCTACACTGCCCCTCCCACACCTCCGGGCCTCAGCAAGGCCCGGAGGTGTAGGAAGGGCAGTGTGGCCGTCTTGCAGAGATCACTAACATAGCAGAGATCTGAAATGGTGATCATTATTTTCTAAGGCCTGGAGGGCTAGTTTTCGCCCTCCTTAATTTGTTTTAAGGCGAGCAGTAGGCGAGCGAATAAATCGCTCTCCTGAAAATGCCAGACCTGACGTTGCAGTTTCATATTTAACTTTCCTGTTCTTAATAGTACACATGTTCAAATTGTTGAGGATAAATCCATCTTCGATTTGTAAACCAGGTAATAACCGTTAATGCCCCATGTTAAATTAGTGCACTTTCGCCAACCCTTGTACAAAAACTATTTCGTAGGCGAAAGTGCCCTGTAGGAGAATGTAGTCGCCTCCCCTAAACGTATAGCAGACGACACTTGACAAAAAGTCTGGACAACTAGAAAAGTCATATTTTATTTGTCTCCAAAACACACAGCACGGCCGTCGTGGGAAGGGAAAAATCCATGCATGAGCAATATGTCCACGCATAAAACAATGGAATCGCCATCAACTTTTCAGTTTCAGTGGATGAAGCATCGTGTACGGCCCGATGCTTCTTTCATTGCAAATTTGCTGAATTTATTTATTTATTTATTAGTGTTTAAGGTCACATACTTATGCACAATGGCTAATCGTGACTGTGACAGTTTTACGGGTGGAGAAAGCCGGAGTACCGAGAGAGCACCACCGAGCATCGACGAGCAACTGTCAGCTCCTCAGCATTCTGACTGTGTTCAAGCTCCGCTCAAGCAGGGTTACAGCGGTTGAAGACATGTACACCATCGAGGTGCAGTACGCCTTGGTACACGGTGTCATAGGGCCCCCATGTAGGCAATCGGGATAAAGTGCCTTGGCCAAGGACACAACGCGAGTCGCCCCGGACGGGGATCGAACTAGAGACCTCTAGCATAGAAGTCTCAGAGTCTACCACTGAGCGACCGCGCTCCCGTAAATTTGCTGAAAATTACTGATTATTGATAGAAATAGCGCCTGTGGGTAACACTGCCCACACGTGGATTCTTACCATTCCACGGTGGCTGTGCTGTAGCTTATGAATTCTGATAGGTACGAGCTCACCAAATTCGTTTCATTTAGTTCCAGTCCCACTGCTTCCTACAAGAGTGTTCAATAATGTTCTGTTCATTTGTTTCTAATTTCTTGGTTGCACTTGAGGCACCAGAAACTGAAATATGTTTGGCTGTTCTAGCCGTGCATCCTAACAGTTGCATTACAGACACATGACTGGCTGGCGACATTGGAAGGGACAACTGACTGAAATTATGTTCCTGGTATGATATTCTGGATACGGGTTTCAGATACATATCATACACTGACATCAAACATCATTCTTGTGGGCGAAATAAAATAGAGGCGGGTCTCTGTTGTAATTCTTTATAAATTGGTTACCGTGTTATTCTATGGTGACCTTTCTGTCATGACGCCTTAGTCCGTAAAATTTAAAATGTCAAAGTTTGGGCGTTACCTATTTATTGTTGATGAGACGCATACCCGTGTGTCGCAGGATCGTGTACAGGTGTCTTGAAGAAAAATGGTCGAGCAAAATGCTTATGTCACGTCAGTACTTTGTTGAAGAATACACACAGGCAACCTTGAACACGCGCGTCAACTCTGAGTTTTCAAGCATTTAGTTTTGACATGACTTTGATTTACGAAATTACGACAAGAGCGAGGGTATGGCCCTTGCTGATTTGAAATTCCGTGTCGAATCGAATCAGGCTGGGGATTTCGAATCGTGAATCGAGTTTGACCGCTCTTCGGGCACATTTCTACAGCCGTAAATAAATAAAAGCAAAAATTTTATATTTCAGAAACGGAATCACAGTAGTTTAGGAAGCGAAGCGGAGCCTTCTTAAACTTTTCGGCTATCATCAGGCCTCCCTCCTGATCCCCGACAGAGGGACTATAGAGACTACAGACCCATCGGGCTGATCATGATCCGGGCCAGTGGGAGACATTTTTGTTTTAATTGGATCAAGTTGCAATATCCGTGATTCTAGAGGCTTTGTGAGAGTCAAAACGAAACGATAAAAAGTGGCTTGAGGGACTAGGCCATCAAAACAGGTGTCATGGCGATTCGCCATGATACCTGTTTTTGATACCCTAATTCCACAAGCCACAAATTTAATAGGTACGATGTAACTCACAAGAGAGACAAGACGTGTGTCGACCACTGAGTGTGTTGAAAGTTTGTGGTACGGATTAAAATACTTATTGAACTTTAGCTAATCCCATCGCTCTCTGTACGTCGTCCTTCGTCCGTCCGTGCGCCCGTCCCTCCGTCGTCCGACAACACCATGTTTTGGTTTTCTCCTCCAAAGCCATTAGGCCAATTCAAGTGAAAGTTTGTGTGAGTGATGGTCCCGAAGGGGCATTGCATTTTTGTTCAACTCAGCATGCCCAGCCCCATAGGGAAGGAGTAGGGGAAAATGCTCCAAAATATTTTTTAAATCTTCTTCTCATGAACCAGTGTGTACATTGACTTGATATTTGCTATGGAGCTTCCTTTTGAGGTGTAGAATCATGTTTGTTCAAACGAAGTTCGTGAAGAAATATTTGGCTTTGTAATGGGAGGGGTAAGATTTTTGACGCCGCCCACAATTTCTATTTTCTGAGCCCATGGTCTGGTTTGAACGAACAATTTGGTATGTGATGTTATTGGGTCATAAGAACTTGACTCATGCAAAAAAAAAAAAAAAAAAATCCCGCATCCCCATGGGAACCCTGGGAGCTAAAAATAGAAATATTTTCAGACGCCCATATTTCCCAAACCACACGAACAGAGAGCTGTTATTTGGTATGAAGTATCCTTAGGACAAGTAGAATTGAATGGTACAAAAATGCCATCGGTTATGTTAGGGTGTTCTGTAATGGGCATCGAAAAAATGCTGAATCAGCATATTTGCAAAAATTAAAAAAAAATCTTTTCTCCAGAACCAATCATCAGAACCTTTTGATATTCGGTACACAGCATTCATAGGGGGTCAGATACAAGTTTGTTAAAATAAAGCCCATTCGTTCATATTTGGGCTCAATACAGGAGCCCGAATTTTTAACATAGGTTAATATGGGGAACATTCTTTAAAAATCTTCTTCTTCAGAACCACCAGTCAGAATCTTTTAATGTTTGGTATACATCATTGTTATGAGCGTCAGATTCAAGATTGTTCAAACCAAGTCCGTAGGTTAATGTTTGGGCTTCCTGCGGAAGCCCGAATTTTAACTTTGTTCAATATGGTGGATAATTTTCAAAAATCTTCTTCTTCAGATCCACCAGGCAGAATGCTTTCATATTTGGTATGCCACATCTCTAGGGGAGGGGGGGGGGGGGGGGGGGTCAGATTCAAGTTTGTTCAAA
The DNA here is from genome assembly GCA_031216915.1 of Pictodentalium vernedei. Classification (NCBI taxonomy): domain Eukaryota; kingdom Metazoa; phylum Mollusca; class Scaphopoda; order Dentaliida; family Dentaliidae; genus Pictodentalium; species Pictodentalium vernedei. Next base: position 202,314,153 of record CM062296.1, on the reverse strand, counting down.
TCAGATCCCTAGATATATATTTGGGCTCGCTATGGTAGCCCAAAGTTTTACATAGTGCGATATGAGAAAATTTCTTTAAAAATCTTCTTCTTCAGATCCACCAGTCGGAATGCTTTCATATTTGGTATACAACATCTCTATGGGGGTCAAATTCAAGTTTGTTCAATTCGAGTGCCAGGGTTAATATTTGGGCTCCATATGGGAACCTGAAATTTAACTTAATACAATATGAGGGAATTTCTTCAAAAATCTTCTTCAGATCCACTAGTAGAATGCTTTCATATTTGGTATACAACATCTCTAGGGGGTCAGATTCAAGTTTGTTCAATTCGGATCCATAGGTTAATATTTGGGCTCGCTATGGTAGCCCAAATTTGAATTTAGTGCAATTCGAAGAAATTTCTTTACAATTTCTCTTCTTCAGATCCAACAGTCAGAATGCTTTCATATTCGGTACACAACATCTCTAGGGAAGTCAGGTTCAACTATGTTCAAATCGAGAGCCTGGGTTAATATCTTGGGCTCTCTATGGGAGCCGGAATTGGCCATTTTGCTGAAGAATTAAAAATTTTGTATTCATTACCTTCTAGAGGTGTGTAACTAAGATTAATCCACGTAGGTTGTATCAAGGGGCTTCATAGGGGAGCTCTACATTTTACTTTATGATCAACTGAAGAAAAGGCATGATGCTCAGATTATTTTTGTCACTCCTGAGGGACTCAAGGATTGACAATGTAGCCTATGGAGGTGGCTTGCTTAATGTTGACTCACTCTTGGACTCTGTTTAAATTGTGTTCTGTTCAAGATGAGCGCTTCAGGCCCCGTGGGGCCTCTTGTTTTAAGTTAACTCTTCTTAACATAAAAATTAAATTGTGTTATATTTTGTAGTTATTGAAAGAGGGCTGCCACTCGACTATAATTATATTTCGTTTTTTGTGTTTCAGCTGAATATTTCTGTAGGGGTGGGGTGGGTGGGGTGGAGGAGTTTATTTTGGCTTAGTTTCCTTACCAAATGCTATTTCGTCTTTGCAAAAACAAAAACACAAAAAAACGTTCGTTGTACTTTCATATTCCTATTTTATTTTTTGTATTTACATCCTTTTTATGACTTTTTGAAACTTTGCAGTTCATTGACAAGCGTTTAACCCTTTACCTAACGTGAAAAGCAGACGACACTTGCAAAAAAAATTCTTGAATAACTAATTTTTTTCATTTTTTGTCTCAAAAACATAGGTTATGACCCCTCGTTGGAACGAGCTCGTTCCAACGAGGGGTCATAACCTATGTTTATGAGACAAAATTGAAAATATTTTGAAAATTAATTGGCGATTTTTGAGAATAGCGTTGGCCGGTTTTGGCCGTTACGTTGGGTAAAGGGTTAAAGTACCCTGGAGGAATTTTTTTAGGGGGAAATTGTCTGAGGGGGTAATTGTCCACGAGAGCAATTTCGGGTTGCAACTGCCCGTGGCGCAATCATTCTATTATGTCAATTGTCCCACATCTCAGTGGCGTAGCGGGTTGGGGATGGGGCTTGCCCCCGCCCCTAGTTTCGCTCCCCTGCCCCAAAACATTGGCCCAATGCAAGTTTCACAACATAGAGCCCACAAATAGTCCCACTATAGGGATACACAAGCTACAAATGCCTCAGTTTCGCTCTTAGAGCACTCAATTTTGCAAAATATTTTCTGAGGTGTTACGGGGGGGGGGGGGGGGCCTGGTCCTTACTAGGATCCTCCGGTTGTTACCACCTCAGGAAAGTGGGAAGAGGGGGCAACGGCCGGTGCGTTGTAGTTAGGACTAGGGGAGTCCCAGAACTGCCTGCAAATATTATAAGGCATGCCTATATGATCTAGTTGAAATATTAGTTAGTGATTTGGGCCAGCACAGTCGGGACACATTAGATTTATACTCCCCCTCCGTCCAATCACCATTTTTGCAGCACCCCTTCATATACCTCTTCGATCTTAGGAATGTGGCACGTTGCCCCTGAAGATTTATGATGGACTGTCAGTTAAAATGGTCAAACAACTTGATTTTTAGATCAAAGAGAGATATTTTTGGAGAGATACAATCTGGAAACCTTTTAGACATCAGGGGGGTTTAATATTTGTACGGTTAAGAATCGACACCGCGGCGGTTGATGCCATTCTACTCTTCTCGAACTGTTTACGGGTGGAGGTGATAACTTCCGAAGTCAGTCGGGTAATATCCTCACAGACTATCGCCCTCACATTTGATCAATCATTATAGATATCACGTGACATGAGATTGCTTGGCTGATCAATTTGGTCTTAATAAAGCTGTGTTGTTATTTTGTAAACAAAAGTGTTAGGTACATGACCTTCCTGTCATTAACCCCCTTACCTAAATACGACCAGGGGCGTAGCTAGATTTGAGACTTAGTTGCTGAAAATGCTACCGCTTGTTTCATTGCTCTGTTTTCGCCTTCCAATGATAAACTATGATGTAACACACTGTTTGGAGAAGTGGTTATTAGATCGCAGAACTTCAAATCGATCCCGACCAGCGGTAACCCTAAACTGCGTTATGTCCTTGGGCATGGCACTTAATCCCTATTTCACACGTTAGGTGACGCTGTGTACTGAGGCGTAATGCACGTCAATGGTGCATTTGTCTTCAACCAGAATGCTAACCCTGCTTGCGTCGAGTTAGTACGTTGGAGAGTCTTACAGTTGCTCGCCGTTGCTCGGTGGTTTTCTCCGGGTACTCCGGCTTCTTCCGCCCGTAAAACTATCCGACACGAGATGACCCTTCCTGTCTAAAGTGTCGTTAAACCCAAATAAATAAATAATTAAACATGGTGCTATTAGTGTGCATGAGCCGCCACTGACAAATGCAGCCGTGCTCCTATCCAGTGCCCTTTCTGCTCCGCCGTTGCTCATTCTGCCTCTGTACATTGTGACAATTTAGAATACAAGATATGTGCCGTCGAACTAGATTAACCATTTCATCACGGCGTGCATACGTTTTTGTGTAAAGCAAAAGTTGACAGTTTTGGAGGGAGAGGGTGGGGATAAGCCTGATTTGACTCGACTGCGATGGTCGAAGTCCCGACTGACTAATATTCCAACTACATCATCGAGGCATGCCTTCATCGAAGGCATGCCTTGATGATGTAGTTGGAGTATTAGCCATCACGAAGCTTAGAACTTCTTGAAATTTATTGGTGAGTTAAACAGCCAAGGTCATATCGTGTCGGTGACAGTTTTACGGATGGAGGGAGCCGGAGTACCCGGAGAGAACCACCGAGCAACGACGAGCAGCTGCCAGCTCCCCAACATCGATCGTAACTCCGTACTTCAGCACAGGCAGGCTAGACTGGTTGAAGCCTTGCACACCATCGGCGTGCAGTACGCCTTAGTGCACGGCGTCATCGTTTCCTCCTGTAGACAATCGGGGTTAAGTGCCTTGCCCACGGACACAACGTGGAAGTCCGAATCGATCGCTCAGACGGTCACCCATCCAACAATTAACCGGGCTCGACGTTGCTTATCTTCGGTGATCTGGAGAGAACCGGTTATCGCGACGCCACCGCGCCCCCTATTGGTGAGTAAATAAACACACATGTAGTAGTCATCACGCAACTTCTTATTTAATTAGCACGTGCCTCACCGGTACTTCCGATTCGTTTGCCGGTCCCCAACAGCCCGAATTAGGTATTACACACCTCCATTTGTATGGCCGCCTGTGTGTGTTACGTAAGTCTAAGTATGACATCCAGTCTTTCAAGAATGTACATGATTAATAGCAAAAGTGGATTGATATCTTAGTCTCCAGTCCTGACGAAAATATACCGATCATAGTTACACCCTTCCATAGTTACGACCCTGCCAACAGCCCTATAGGGCTGTAGGATTAAATTTGTGTTAGGTCTCCCCACAAACGGTAGATATACGTGCCTATTTCGCTGTATACAATTGTGTTAAAGACCATACATTTCAGATCGTCAGCTCTGAAAGGGGTAAAAGATGGGTTGGCTATACTTGATTTAATGACGTTTCTCATTAACGAAATAAAATGTAGGCGTGCCTGTAGATCTTTTGTTTGGGTCAGTATGTTGTGTCAGAATTGTCTTTCCGATTTGACGCCCTAGTCATGCAAATCCAAACGAGTGTTTTGTGTTACTAATTTTTTGGCATGTGGTGCATGTAGACATTCTCCACAATAATAGTATAGATGCGTGTCTGAATTTTTCGAAGTAAAGTATGTCGACAAGCATCACCCATCCATCATATCCATACGGAGTTGCAGCAGAATACGTTGGAGAAGGTTGCGTACACCCGGTCATATACATTGTTTGCACGTGTAATTCTCTGCTTCAGATCCAAACTTCAGTGTTGTCGGGGGAGTAAATAAATGCAGTTGTGATGTTGGAGCTGGTATAGGGCAGTGATTCCCTAATGTGTTTTCCAGCCGGGGTATTCTCTTCTGGATGTTACGATATCGTTAAAATTGATCTTCCGAGTCATCGTGTTCTTTCTAACAAGACTTGGACTTGACCCTTTGAACCCGAGAGCCCTTTTCCCGGTAAATTAAGTTGGGTGGCAGCTAAGAGAATGTGTGGGATAGACCAATCAATATTTTCAACGTGCAGCCCGAACGCTGCACGTTGAAAATATTAATTGGTCTACCCCAAATAATAAATGCGGACTTCCGAATGCTGCCATTTAAATGATATGGTATATACCAACAGGGTTTGAAGGGTTAATGTCACACATAGACAGTCGAACAAATGGTCTTGTCTGTTACCCATTCAGGGGCTCTTAGGGGCCCAGCATGACCAATTTGTTACGGTACACGCTAAGTAAATAAGGAGTTGGCGAACCCATGCGCCACGACATTTCCACACACGTATTTCCACACAGAAAAAAGTTCCAAGAGCTCTTTAGTTTTGATATATAATACCCACTGGCTAATATCCCAACTAACAGTCGGGACTTGCGCCATCACCGTCGTTATAGATCAAATTTAAACCCCAGCCCTCCACCTCCAATCGGTCATCTTTGCAGTGCCTTCAAATATAACTATTTATTTATTTATTTATTTATTTATTTATTTATTTATTTATTTATTTATTTATTGGAGTTTAACGACACTTTCTACAGCCAGGGCCACCTCGCGTCGGGCAGTTTTATGGGTGGAGGGAGCCGGAGTACCCGGAAAGAATCACAGAGCAGCGGCGAGCAATTGTCAGACTTCCCAACGTATTAACTCCACACAGGTAGGTTTAGTATAGGTTGAAGACAGGTGCACCATCGATGTGCATGACGCCTTAGCACATAGCGCCACCCTGCCCCCACGTTGGCAATCGGGTTTAAGTTCCTTGCCCAGGGACACAACGCAGTTATCTTTGGCGGGTATAGAACTTGACCCTTAGGTTTGAAGTGCAATTTATTTATTTATTTATTTATTTATTTATTTATTTATTTATTTATTTATTTATTTATTTATTTATTTATTTATTTATTTATTAGGGTTTAACTACACATTAACAGCCAATGTCATATCGTGTCGGTGACAGTTTTACGGGTGAAGGAAGTCGGAGTACCCGGAGAGAACCACCGAGCAACGACGAGCAGCTGCCAGATCCCCAACATCGTAACTCCGCACTGCAGCACAGGCAGGGTTAGATTGGTTGAAGACATGCGCACCATCGATGTGCAGTACGACGTAGTACACGGCGTCATCATGCCCCCATGTGGACAATCGGGGTTTGAAGTTCAATGCCCTAACCACTGGTCAGATGTAACTGAAATATCTTTGGTATTAAGTTAGGGCTGAATTATTTCTGTGCACCAGGTCCATGACCCACAAAAAATAACATCACGTGGACTATTAATATACGAAAACTTATCCCGGGTCTGTCACATTCTCGGTCATATTGACTGGGTACAAACACCGAGTGATGACTCTTATTCTCCCACCATGGTCTCAAGTTTCCTTACTTTTCTTTATCTTTTTCTTTTTCTTTTTTTCCGTTTTCCTACTTGTCGTCAAAAATCCTCTCCTCAATTCAAAATACATCCCTGACTTATCTCATCAAGAAAACCTACTTTCGATAAAGGTACCCCCCAACCCACCCATCCCGAAATAATTATTAGGCAAACGAGGAAGGTACAATGAAGAAGCAGGTAAATTATTAAGAAAACACCTATGGCATCGGCAGAAAATAAAGCGTAGTTTCCTTTTGTTACTTTTAATAAACGAAAACAGCAGACAGCTCTCGGGGCTGTATGTTGTTTTCGTTTATTAAAAGTTACAAAAGGAAACTTGTATTTTTATGGCAAGCTAATTAGATGCAACTAAGTAACTGTCCATTTCGGCTTTTTGCTTAGCGAATGTGTTTTACAGTAATTTGCAAGTTTTTATTCTTCACAGAAAAAAAATATCACCTCCCAGACTTTTATATTAATGGAAAGGATAATGGCCTGTATTATATGTCACGATGCGCCCACTGTTGATATAATGAACAGAAAAAAAAAGTTACAGAATATCAAAAGATGGTGAAAGCTGCATTTTCCAATTTTAAATGGGTTTAACCCTTTACCTGACGAATCGGCCGCATCCACCCGCGTAATATGCAAATTCAGCAGTGGAAAAATATTATTTTTCAATCAATTTCAACAAAACCATATCATGTGACCCCTCGTTGGAACGAGCTCGTCGAGCTCGTTCCAACGAGGGGTCACATTATATGGTTTTGTCGAAATTTTTTGAAAATTTTGGAAAAATGATATTTAAAATAATAAATTTTGTTATCGTCTGCGTTAGGTAAAGGGTTAAATAGAGAATAATATATAGTCAAACGTTCAAACTGATTGGGAAAAAATTCTAAAAACCAGCTTCTGTATTTTCATACTATTATACAAGAAAAATGCCTTAATTTTGTGAAATGATGCCTACATCGATGATACAAATTCTCTAACATCTCGAAATTTCATTTTTTATATGAAAGTCCCATACTTTAAGTGTTAAATTTTCTGACAACGCTCGAAAATTAAGGGGAGCTAACTTTCCTATAAATCTCTTGCAACGACGAAATTTGTTAGCCATGAGAATAAATATTTCTTTCGGTTGAACAGGGTGAATAAGAAAGAAATTGTATTCCTTCGGGTGTTCTCAAACATTTGTGCGCTCGGAGTCGCACGGAGTCGCGCGGAGTCGCACGGGCGCAACCATCCAGTCTATCAATTGGATTGTTTGACGATTTGAAGTCATTTCAGGTGCTAGCGCAGTGGGGTGCACTGGATACTAATTATTATTTTTTATCCTTATTTTAGTGGAGACAAATTGTATTGATGTCGGCACTATTTTTGGTATTGTTGTACTTTAAGACATATTAGTCATATGGTTTGTTTATTATGGAAATGTGTAGAATGTATAATAAAGCACGACACTGTGTAGCACCTACCATTGCAACAGGGGAGTTGTTATATTATGGGCGCATAAATGTTTGGGGGTGGTCCGAAGGAAGCGTTATAGAGACTACATAACACCATGCCACAATGACGCATTTATCTGTGGCAGCGTTACAGGTGAATATGGATAGATTTGGTGTTGTATCTCCCCCCCCCCCCCCCTCACCACGGCCCACACTCCATAGATCGCTGCACTAACTTTTAGCCCTGTACCTAACGTATGCCGGCGACTCAGTAGGTAAAGATGTTGGCTGCAAGCTTAGAGATCCTCGGCTCGAATATCACCAGCGGCAACCGCGTTGTGTCCATGGGTAAGACACTTATTCCCAACTACCCACGTGGGGGCGCGGTGGCGTTGTGTACTAAGGTGTACTGCACGTCGATGGTGCACTTGTCAACTAATGCGAACCATGCTTGTGTGAGTGGAGTTGCTCGCGGTAACTCGGTGGTTCTCTCCGAGTACTCCGGCTTCCCCCACCCGTAAAACTGTCCGACACGAGGTGACACTGGGTGTCGAAAGTGTCTTTAAACCCCAATAAATAAATACCTAACGTTAGCTAAGGAGATTAACCGAGCCAGTGGGTCTGCACTATTCACTATTACTTTCAAAATGTTTTCAATTTCAATTTTTTTCCTCAAAAACATAGCTTGTGACCCTTCGTTGAGACGAGCTATTTGAGATCGTTTCAATGAGGGGTCGTAATTATGCTGTGATTTTTAGGCCAAAAATGAAAAGTTTTATTTATTCGCGAATGTGGTTTCCACGTATTATCTACTATGCGTATCTCGAAATGGGTGAAAGAATTGTTTGGAACTTCCCTACTAATGGACAACCTGCCCCCACTCTGTCAAAAAAGAAAAAAAAAAAAATATATAGGGCGTCGCCACTCGACTTTCAGCCCAATCGACTTTCTAACACTTTGAAACCTTTTGTGAGATCATTTGCCGAAGGCAATCGGGGAATATCCTTACAGGCTATCGTCCCCTATTAGTCATATTTCAGAGTTCATTGACACCGTTGTTGCTATAAGTTGTAGGATGAAATTGGCATAGGGTTCACATTTTGAAAACAAGAGCAATGAGGGAAATGACATTTGCATCCATATAACGTGTTCCAAAATTGCGGAACTAACTTCTTCAGCTACATCCTCATTCATAATCAATCAAGGTGAAATTACTGTACGCCTTGACAGCTTGTGATATTGTGTACCGCCTATTAATTCGTCACTCAACAAACCGGTCAAAGTCTCATGATTAGAACACCAAACAATTCTGCCAGAGCTGAAACGGTTAACCGGTTAATCGATTAACCAATGATCAACGTATTGATCGATCAAAAAAGTAATTGATCGATTTACAGTTACTTTTGAACTACTCTATTAAAAGGGTTAACAAAGGAACAAACTTGCTTCAAAACAGGCAAACATTGTCACACTGACTCACATCAATTATATGAGACGGAGTAAAGTATGTAAGTTACGTGCTGACATACTTGTCCGCTTACACAATCATTATACTGTATCAGTAGCTGGAAATGGACATTCTTAATCCTTTACCCAATGCGAGTAGCAGATACTTGCAAAATAAATTTTTGAATTACAAAAAAAATTCAATTTTTGTTTCAAAAACATAGCAAGCCAATCAAAAGAGGAATATTCAAGGGCGGAAACAAAGAAGTTTCGGAAGCCGGTTGCCATCAGCGTGCTCGCAGCCGAGAAACTGAAGGAACTGGACTGCGTAGGAGAGAGAGAGTCGCGTTCTTAGCATTCGGCAAAGTTTGCGAACCGAACTAGTGTACAGAGGAGACAGCAACGCCACCAAGATTGTGGCAATAGCAAGAGACGGAAACCGAATACAACTGATGTGGCTAGTCCAGTCCGCTGGACAATAGGAGTTGAATCGATAAGTAAGAACATTGACACAGGAACCCGGACTTCGTAAGGGGAGGCATATCCCATCCTGTGAGCTCCGTTCTGCATTTGATCTACATTCACAATTCCAGTCTTCGTTTGGTCCAGTGTTTGGGTTGAAATAGCACTCTTTGTTTTGTCTCAAAGGTGTCCGGTACTTAAACCTTTATTCTCTAGTGCAGCAGGACCTTCGCACGGTTGGGTGCGCTTTGTGATCTGGTTCGTTGACTGGTCAGCATGATAAGCTGTATTTTCGTTATTGGCCTGTTGTTCACGTCTTGGTCTCTTTGTTGCAACTACAACTAGATTTGGTTCAATCGTTTTTCATTTAGCCTTTTCAACTATGTTATGAAATAGTTTCACCTCCTTAGATGTAAATTTCAATCCAGGAGAATTCTTGAAAACTTGCATTTGAATGTCATTGCTATATTTCAATACGTTTGCTCGCATTTTGTCAGACATCTTCACTCTTCGATTAATACAGGGTCAAGACGGCGGTTAGACGGCAATGATATTTCTGACACTGGTCCCCCAAACATTGGCCCCCCAAACATTGCCCCCCCCCCCCCCATCTCCACCAGTCCTCAAACAGTTGTCCACACTAGTCCATAGATTGTGGTCCGACTGGTCCCCAAATACCCGAATGTGCCCATGTGCCGCATGTATTGTGCGCACATTGTGCACTTCCACACAGGCACATATCCGCCCTTTCTGCCTGTACTCATGTGGTGCATGTGCTATTCGTACTAAAAATCCATCTGGTTGGTTGTTTATTCCCGGGGAAGTGATCTGATTGGTGGTTTGATCCAAATAAGTAACACAATTGGTAACAAAATGGACGAAATAATTTTGGGAGCATGCGGACTTGTCGAGTATACTCCAGAAGAACGGAGAAGAACTTTAGGGAAGCAGGACGACGTCGGAGAAACGAGGATTTTGACCCGAATAAAAAAATTCGAGCCTTCATAAAACTGAAAGACAGACACTCATTAATTTTACTGCGGTTGGAGTTTGGGGCGAAATACAGGCGGGGAAGTGTGATGTACGTAAAAAGATCCGAGCCAGTAAAGATACATTTATACAAAGGAACAATCGAATATGGTCAGATAGAAAAACTGAAAAACACTTATCATTACCATTACTGCTCACCCCCATTGAATAGATCGCACCTACTATTGGACAAAAGTGAAACCTTCTGGGGGAATCCGAGTCTATTTCGGAAGTTTTGGGCACTTGGGTCCATTTGAGTATTTCTACAAATTAAACGAGGATTTGGGTAATTACCCTCCTTTTCAATCAATTTTGGAGGCTTCTTCGTCTTATTGTAGGCGATTGGGTCACATAGCAACGGCGTGCCACCATAGAAAAAAGATGACGTCCTCCTTCATACGAAATGGACGACGGAAATACCAGATACCTTCGTCGCATCACCCATCACTATGACAATTGCGTCACAACATGGTCGAACCCTTGGGTTACCATGACAACCACATGATATCCATAATGCAAGGCGGTATGACGTCACATGGGATCCACCAGATGAAATCTACCAAAAAGGGTCGAGTAGAGCATGTCCTACTACTTTTGTCTTCAATATCCGATGCGTTGATGAGTCAAAATATATTCATCAAATCCTACATTATTTTAAAAAAAAAACACTTCATTCTGTCGAACGCGTTAACCAAGTAACTGGTCAGCTGTAAGAACAGATGTGGTAAACCCTGAAATGACATTTTCATCTCCTTATCCTCGTCGTCCGAAGATAGGTATTGTGCCTCACGTATACGCCGCTGTGTGCCACTTGCTCTGCCCAAGATGAAGCACGATCATTAATTATACTTTTAGATTTCAGCTTGGACACTGGAATAAGTATGCTGCAAAAGTTTGTCTTCGCTCCACAACAAGGAACGAATCACAAATCAAATGACAAATAGAATAGGTCCTTCATTTTAAATTGCAACCGAAAAACGAAAAATCGCTACTAAAATTTAATTAAACCCTTGCGATTGTTACGAGCACAAGAGTCTCTTTAGCATAAATGTTACTGCGACATTCTTCTTTATTTATCACAACATTTTGATATCAATCCTACCAATGGGCAAAGGGATGTGTGTGGTGAGGGGGTTTATGGCATCCAGGACCCCACAACTTCCTCATGTGCAGGGAAATGGTTTTACAGATTGTGCGCCTGCACAGTGATGCTTTCCTGCGGGAACGCCGTTCCCCTGCTTTTCTCTGAGGGGTTACGCCATTCCTCTACAGTTTCAAGACACCAGATCGCTTCCTCTTTACGAATGCCGCGAGTGAACGTAGCGAGAACTCAATCATCTTGCTAGCCGCATTTAACCCAGTTTTGGTTCACATTTGTGTGTACTCACGGCCCCTCAGAGATAAAAATGGCCACTTCTTTTGAAGTGTTGTAATTACTCAGTTTTCAAACTTTTTCCGGGGGTAAATCCCCGCACCCCCTGCTATTACGAGAGAGGGGGCACTCTATCTCTCTCAACGAGGTGTCCGCGTTGGCCATCGCTACGCGATTGGCGACGCGATCCGTCCCCCTACTTCTTAATTTCAGAAAGCATCACTGCGCCCACGGGAGCTGATGATATGAGAGTAGGCCCACACGCGAGCACTATTGGCGGTGATTTTTTAATTTTTTGTTTTGTTTTTCGCGTGGGCAGCTTGGCTGTTGAAGTCACCAGATGCAGCCACAGGGCATACGCAGTAAGCATCGGTCAGACATGCCAACGTACTAACACAGTCGTATTGGTAGAAGGCACAATTTGCCACCGCGCAGTCATTGGAACAAACGACCGTTAAGTCATTTGCTCTTAACAAAGGTTCATAAAACGCAAATGGTGTAGGTCAGGAGGGCCAAACCCACAACCTTTGTGTCACGTGCTCAGTGTGTTAATCAGTAAACCATTACGGTTCCTTGAAACCCACCAGAAAACAGAACAAATCGCTGCTAAAAATATACGGTTGCATCAGTGAGACTTGCGAGGGTCTTTTGTTACTGCGAAACATGAATGTTTTTTACATATAATCAGTGCAATGACAGTTTAACTTCTCAAAGCATTTCCTTTCTTCGTGTAATTTGTCATTTCTGTCAAGGTGGCGGGTTTCAATTTCTAATGTGAGCGGAACATCGTTTTGATGTTTAAAGAAATTTAATACGAGAGCAGGAAGATAAGTCTGCGCTGAGTGGGCTGTAATTTAACCCTTTTCCTAACACGAAAGGCAGACGACACATGCAAATAAAAATCTCCAATGACTAATTTTTTTATTTTTTTTGCGTCAAAACCATAGCTTATGACCCCTCATTAGAACGAGCTCGTTCCAGCGAGGGGTCATAAGCAATGTTTTTTTAAACAAAAAATGAAAAAATAATGAAAATTGAATGGTGATTTTTGTGAACACGCTCGACGGTTTTGGCCGTTACGTTAGGTAAAGGGTTAATAGCGAGGTTTAACTCTTTAGCACGAATAGCAGGGGAAACTCGAAACAGTGTTCTTGAATAACTAAAATATGTTCACTTTCTCTACCTCAAAAACAAAGTTCTTAAACCGCCATGGAACGCTCTCGTCCCAATGAGGGGTCATAAGCTGTGCTTTTTGGTGCAAAAAGTGTAAACATTATAAGTTGTTGCGATGAATTGACATGGTCAGAGGTTTGCGGCTCGGAATTTATGTTGCACGTGAACATACGTTCCGCCCCACAAACCTAAGACCGTGTTACCATCACTTCATCACAATAATATATATACAACTTAAAGTTTGCTAAGCACCAAATATTTGACACATCACTGTGAAATTTGCGATATTTTTGATGGACATGATTGAGGAATGTATTGAGATGGCCCCCTGTTTACATTATCTCTCTTGATAGGCAGACTTTTCGTGACAGTCATGGAAAGCATGAACCCCTTGATTTTCATGATGTTTTCGTGTACTGTCTACATGTACATGACATGTGTAGGGTATTCAATCTTCATTTCAACACAAACCCTTGTGATTTAATGATTGAATATGGCAAATGCAAATGTAAGAAGACATTTGTCTGAAAGCAGAAATGTGGCGGGTTGTAGGGATGGTGGAGCAAGGGACTACCCATCGCCGGGTTGGTGAAGCCCTTGGTGTGCACCATACGGTGATCACCACAACCTGGACAAGATTTCAGCAGTATGGCACACCAGTAAGACGGCATGGTGGTGGCAGAGACAGGGCAACATCTGCAGCTGAATACCGGTTTTTTGATCATTCAGGCCCGTAGGAACCGCTTTGACACAGCAACCCAGCTTCGCAGTGACCTTCAGAATGCATCGGGGGTAAATGTTTCGACGCAGACTATCCGGGCTAGGTTGCACGAAGGTGGTCTCCGATCGAGAAGACCATGTATTCGCATTCCGCTGTCCCCGAACCACCGCCAGGCACGATATAAATGGGCCGTGGGCCGCGTTGGATGGACCAGAGAAGATTGGCGACCTGTCCTTTTTACAGATGAGTCAAGGTACTGCCTAGACCACACAGATAGACGTTATAGGGTATGGAGAAGACCAGGAGAGCGATTCCATGCAGCCAACATTGCTGAGCATGACCGCTATGGCGGAGAGTCAATCATGGTCTGGGGCGGCATCAGCTGGGATGGACGTACAGAGCTCTGTGTCAATGGACGTGGTACATTGGCTGCACAACGGTATATTGATGAGATCCTGGATGTCCCCTTCAGATTGTATGCAGGTGCAGAGGGTGATAGATTCACTCTGATGGACGATAATGCCCGCCCTCATGTTTCCCATGCTGTCGGGGAGTACCGACAGAGGCAGGGGATTGAGCGTATGGTTTGGCGAGGAAGATCCTCTGACCTCAATCCAATCGAACATGAGTTGCAGCTTGCAATTTCAGCCCGCCCAGACCAGCCAAGAAGTGTTCAGGAGCTTTGTGCCATGCTGGTCCAAGAATGGAACAACATCAAGCTGTAATTAACAGTAATGGGTCTCATATTCGTTACTGAAGCCATACCAGTTCGCTCCGTCAACTTTTTGGCATATTGAAAAATTTCCTCTTTTAGCAGAAATATCCATTTTCCATGGTTATCGTATTCAAAAGCTAAAAAATAATGTCAAACACAATTAAAATCTTAATTTGTGTATTTAAATCATTAAAGATATAATTAAATAAAAAATATATACACTTTTCAGTACAATATTTCCAGTAAAATGTAAAACAGGCAGGTAGTTGGATGTACTTGGTGCTTAGCAAACTTTGAGTAGTATATGATGATCCAATAAGATACTACGCATAGCCCCTCCCCCCCCCCCCCCCCAGGTGCGGCGGAACGATTTTTAAGGTGTCTGTGTGTGGGGGGGGGGGGGGGGGGGGGGTTGCTGGATCGGGCGATGGATGGTCGTCTGTATGAACCATGGTCGGCCCGTGGTACAAAAAAATTAAATTCCAGGGTCCAAGAACCTCCATTTCCATGCATCTGAGCGGATATTTTGAGATTTTTCAGGAATTGTATTTGAAAGATTTCACACTTTGAGAGCCGTTAGAAAACGTCGGTAAAGCATACAGGTGAGGTCTATTTATAGTAACGAACAAAGCTGATAAATAGAGCTCACCTATATGCTTTACCAGACGTAAACAGCAATTATACTGTCTGTGGATTATCTTGTCTGGGGTGGATTTGGTACTTGTATGTCTCCAAGATTACGATCTATTTCAGTTAATCGATTTTTTAACAGACTATATACATTTTAGCGTTTGCTGCCACCTACTGCAAAAAATGATCCAAAATCCATCGAAACTGAACCAGTACGAGAGAAACACAGCTGGCGAAAATATGGGGGAGGCTCTGGATTCGCCCCTTGTTTCACCAGTCATTGGTTGTGTTAAAATATATGCATATGGTGGGGTGGGGGCTAAAGCCCCTGCCATCCCCGGTTCCGCCGCCCCTGCCTCTCCCCCTCAACAGTGAAATGAACGAGTCAATTTTAACGATAACAAATTTAGTAAATAGACCATTCGTGTACCCCGTGACGTCACTGGGCAAATAATCTGTGAATCAGTCCCGATCACTCTTAGTTCAAATCGTAAACTGATTTGTAAGTTCAACAGCACTTCATTCCGAACATCGTTTGCTGCGCATGTAAAAATCTATAAAAAGAAACGGCCTGCAAGTCACTCCGTTGACGAAAAAAATTGCGAAACCGGAAACATAATTTCAAGTATTTCGCGTGGTGACGTCAAACAGGAAGATAAACTACTGAAGCTGTAAACATTGAAGAAAAAAACTACGCGGGATCTCGTCCAATCAGATGGCGAGGATTTTAGGAGCGTAATACAATTTTAGTGACGATATTTGTAACGGGCCGACTGTAACGGGCCCTTATGCAAAAGGTTATACCAGCACCATGCGGGATTCTTGGTAGATGGATTTCTTGTCATTTTTTTCAAATGAAAACACCCACGGAGTCGATGTTCCTGTCGGATAAACTCTGTTATTCTGAGTGAAAGCGCAAGGAATACAAACATAATTTGAGTGGATGTACCTCATCTTAAACCCGAAGACCCATCGGCTGGAACTTCTCGTTTGTTTCGATAGTGTTCGCAGAAACTCGAGACCGCGAAAACTTTTAACAGGTTTTCATTCCCCTTTTTAAAAGTTGCTACAGAATGAAAGGATGGAGACGTGATTTAACCTTAAGGCCTGAGATTAATTTTATGATGATTACTACATTGCATGCGTGTTCACAGCTGCAAATGATCAGCAATGTTTCTACATCATTGTTGGCTGTCTTTACAGACACCCAACAATGGTGTAAAAATTCTGCCAATATTATATGCGGTTATGGCCTGGACCAGTCTAGCTCTCAAATTGCGCATATACTATGTATATATTGTCTGGAATATTTCAGTTGGTTGGAAAAGCCTACGGTTCGCATTTCAGACCAACTAATATATTCCAGGCAATTGAATCTGAAAAAAAGAATCATAAAGATTCATTTTCTGTGAATCAAAGCTAGAAATGTTGCTCAATCGCGACTTGATTTGGTCAACATTTTGATGACATTACAATCAGAAATGAAGACTCGCCACAGCCGTAGTGTTATGATCACCTGGGATACCGGTATTTTCACAAATTATGTTAATATCCATATGTTTTCAAGGGGAAGTAAATACGTACTGAATAGAATATCTGTAACTGGGCATGACAGAACACATGTATATCTTTGTAAGAAAAGGCACATCACATTACAGTACGGCCACCGTGGAGTGGTCACTTTCCACGGATGTGCAATATGTCCACGGACGCAGTAATATTAGATTCCAAACACTAATTATAGGAATAATCATCAATAAATTAAATTAATGAAGCACCGGGTACAACCCAGTGTTTCATTAATAGTCAACAAGAAAGAACATTTAATGAATGAAGCACCGGCTACAACCAAATTTTCTTTCCTGCTGAATATTTTTATTACCTGGAAAACGCATGCGTGGTCATCACTGCCCACGCGTGGATTACGACCAATCCACTGCGACTCCACTGTACATCGTTAGTCGTCTGCGCGCGAACTGTTATAAAAAGTGGCTAAACAAACAACCCATGCCATTGTTGAACTCCGAACAGAATGATAAGACTTGTGGCCTGAGAGCTTGGGTGCAACGCTCGATATACGACTGCGAAATGGCTCGATAAACAGCCCCGAATTACATTGTTTAAATCAATCTACTCAGCAGAGCTGTAAAACGTAGTCCCCGATGACGTGGGTATTTGGAAGCATTCGGTGTCAGATCATTATTGAAACAATGATTCAAAACTTAAAGAACACTGCTAGTGGAAGTGTTTTTATTTACATCTCTACTCCCCACGTGGCAGTCAAAGATGATTATTTGGCGGAAGAATACAACTAAGAACACCTCGGGCCACTTCCTCGGAATAGTATTGAGTGAACGTACTTTACAACTTGTGAACTGGGCCCAGTACTATAAAACTTTTACAATTGTGTTTTCTAGAATTGTATTTTCTAGTGACGATTTAAGTGGGTTGAAATGAACTATTAGCATTTTCAAAGATGTGGCAATTTGGCAATTGGCAAATTGCGATGTCTTTTAAAATGCTAATGATTCATTTTAGTCACTTATATTAAAAAGTAGAAATACAATAAAGTTTATGTTTTGTTTTTATTCATTTGAATGTATCTTTTACATGCAGTGTCAAAAAGTCTGCCATTTTGTTACTTTCTAATTAGATGTTATAACGCGATTTACGGTAATGAATAGAACTTGCGTGATAATCACATGAAAAATTGACGTTGCAACCCAGCCCAGCGTGCGTTTTGAAATAAAATGCTGCTCTCAGCTGAAGGCACAAAATCGCAGTGCCTGCTTGACGTCTTGTCTCTTTAGCACTATACACCTCACATCAGACTTTTATGGAACTACGCTCCAAATATATCAGCAATATGATATATCTACCAGGTAGGGCTGGTTGTGGCGTACAGATTTGTGTCTTTTTTGCCAGAAATACACTCGTGGAAAAGACTGGACTTTCCGAGAACTGTAACTGAGAAACTCTCGAGTATTTGTTTCTAACGGGGGGTGGGGGGGGGGGGGGGGTGGGTGGGGGCTCAGGTATAAAGACGGAGTTTGGTCGATAGGTCGATAATCACCAAAACAAAGAAGCTAAATAGGCGGGGTGATTTCTGAAGTTTTATAATTCGCTCCTTTTAGTGGAACAGGGTACCATCTGTAATATAATGACAATAATATTGAGTGCATATTATAATTTATGATGAGTTATAAATTCCGGGTTTTTAAGTCATACCCAGTGTCGAGTGCCATTTTATACCCCTGCCCCCTTGCCCTCGGATGCTTCGAGCGCCTTATAATTAGACCGTCTATATCTATAGTCAAACTCTTGACCAACAGTCTCATTCATTTAGGAATTCGACGCTGTTATGGGTTATTTGTCTGTCCAATTTTCGTGGAGTTTGTAATGTGATGTCCTTTTACTCACAAAGATATACAGATATTCTTTCGTACTCTAGTTATAGATATCCAGGGCGATAATTATTGAAGTCGCCTTGACAACATCAAGATATCAACGCAATAGGTGAAACTATGCTTCGTAATCATAAAACTATGACCGTGATGAGTCTTCGTTCCTAATACAATGCCATCAAGAGTTCGGTTGAATCAAGTCTCGATTGAGCAATATTTCTTTCGTTGGTTCCAAGAAAATGATTGTTTATAGTATTTTTAGCTCAACTTTGACGTAAGTCAAATTTGAGCTTATGCCATGGCCAGTCGTCCGTCTGTCCGTCAACAATTCAATACGGCTCGGGCTGGAGGCCGTATTTATGAACCGATCTTTACGAAACTTCTTGGGTACCTTTGCTATCGCCGTGGGACGGGTACGAGTGTTTTGGGGTCCGGTCCGAAATTCAAGTTGGCCACCGGAAGCCATTTTGTACAAAATTAGGTGCAATCAGATTTTTGCGCAGAACGTCCATATGAAAGCTCTGATTTGAAAATTGTTTTGTATGATTGTTTAGAACCATGGGATACATCATATATAATACAGGTTTTTTTCTTATGCAGAAATTAAGCAAATTAGATGAATTTTGATTTATTCAGTGCTACTTATGCACAGTAAGTGCACATGTCAATACGGCTCGGGCTAGAGGCTGTATTTATGAACCGATCTTCACAAAACTTCTTGGGTACCTTTGTTATCACTTTGGGACGAGAACGAATGTTTCTGGGTGCGGTCCAAATTCAAGATGACTGCCAGTGGGCATTTTGTACCGAAATTAGGTCCAATCAGTTTTTTGTCAACTTCTATAGGGTTCATATTTATGAACTGATCTTCATGAAACTTCTTGGGTACCTTTGTTATCACCTTGGGACAGGAACAAGTGTTTCGGGGTGCCTTTGTTTTCACTGTGCTATGAGGACAAATATTTTGGGGGTTCAGTCAGACCTACTCTGGGACTCAAAGATTTCTTTTCTAGTTTAGCATCTGACTATCGCCGACCTTTACAATACTTTACCTACACATTTGTTACAGGCTACGGTCAGTATTTATGTACAGACTGTGACAATACTTTATATGTACCTTTGTTATCAGGTCATTACCTACATGTTTGTCATTGCTGTGTCACATACTATACATGTACATGTCTTAACAAGTTGAGCTACAGTGTCATTGACACTTTCATTTTAGATTTAATCGTCTCGAATATTTCAGTTAGTCGAAAAGGCGAACCGTTGGTTTGCCTTTTTTCGACCAACTGAAATATTCCAAGGGAGTGAATCTAAACATAGGTGGTGATTTATTTATGTGTTAGACTGGTTCCAGTCCATACCAGCGTAGTATTCTTTACATAATTTGACTGGTGCCTTTAGAGCTTGAGTGGGCCCGTCAAAGGGCCGACTATATATACAATGTGACAAATATTCACTGTCAGTGTAGGCGGTTGGTGCGGTTTTTGCAGCAATCACCACAAAGTTTTGCCGCCTACCACTGTAATGTAGATGAGTCGGCCAGCGACTAGCGGCACTAAGGGGCGGGGGCCTTAAAATGGGCAACGCCCCACTCGCAATACAACAAACACACAAACCTGGGCCCTGCCTGGTAACCTGCTCCACTCCCCCTCCCTATGCCCAGTTAAATAAAATCGTACATCGCAGGTGAACCAGAAGGACTTTGGACATGTAGCAACGCGTCAATCGTATTCATCGCATATGCTGCAGCGATGGCATCTTCCGTTGGAGATCATCGCGTGGCATTATTTGAAAACGGCTCTGAAACACTTCAAATCCTAGAGGTCTATTGGATTGTAAAACTAAAGAGTTGGTAATTTTTAACAATTAGTTACAGTATGTTCGCTTTTGTATTGTCGACACACATTTGGAAAGGCTTGGAAAATATCAACTCAAAGCCATTGAGTAGACAAGAAGAAAGTTATGGAGAATGTCTGGATAATACAGTATTTTATTTTTTAGATATGTTTTTCTTTCCCATAATTGCCTATTATCAGACTCGGCAGATATGACTTCAAACTTGGCTGATATGACGCCGATCTCGACCGAAATGAACCAAGCTAGATTTGTCCTCCTTGATGCGATACTAGTTTTTGTTTACACAGAACCGCTTTCGTCGAACTCAATCAGGAAAATTGATTTGACCAGGCGTGGTGGGATAATTTGAAGTTTTTTTTTAGAATATTGAGAACACGTAACCCCAAAGGTATCATCTGAAATGAGGACAGGTCCCTGGATAACCTTAGTCAAGTTTTTGTCCACAAATACTTTATAACATACTGACCACTGTATATATATAAATATGCTTGTATTTTATGTACCTCTTGTACCAAAGTTTTGGTTTTAGAGTGAATAAAATTGAATTGAATTGAATTGAATTGTACGAAGAGGAATTAAAGAAGGCAATAAGTAAGGACCAGGTAGATGAAGAGAAGAGAGTTGTGCGGGAAATTCAACGCAAACTAAGATTTAGAGATGTAGATTCGAAGAAGTGTGAGAAGAGATAATTCAGCTATCCTAGCGTCGTGACTTCCACAGTGGGGAAGCTGGGGCGTTCGGGTAGCTGTACTGGAAGAAAATGAAACTTCGGACTTTGTGAAAGGAATGAGACACAATAACACTGTCATAAAACTGTAACAGAACCGAGAACATTTTGTATTTATTTGTTTTCGTGTAATAAATAAAGAGGTTATTACTTGGTTAGTTTCATATCAGCCGGGATATCAGCCCGAGGGAACTTCACATCAGCCTTAGACCTGGACTGGTCGGGTAGCTGGACTGGAAGAAGATGAAACTTCGAACTTTGTGAAAGGAAATGGGAAACAATAACATGTCAGAAAACTGTAACAGAACCGAGAACATTTTGTATTTCTTTGTTTTTGTGTAATAAATAAAGAGGTTATTACTTGGTTAGTTTCATATCGGCCGGGATATCAACCCGAGGGAACTTCACATCAGCCTTAGACCTTCGGTCGCCGGTTGATAAGGAGTTACCTTAACCCTTTGCCGAACGAATAGGCCACATCCGCCCGCGTAATATGCAAATTCAGCAGCTGAAGAATACAATTTTTCAAAAAGTGTCACGAAAATCATATCATGTGACCCCTCTTTGGAACGAGCTCGTCGAGCTCGTTCCAATGAGGGGTCACATGATATGGTTTTGTTCAAATGTTGATATTTAAAATAATAAATTTTGATATCGTCTGCGTTGGGTAAAGGGTTAAAACTAACCAAGCAATAATCTCTAAATTACGCTCTAAGCAGCCCGTTAGCATAAGGGTTAAGCGGATTTGTTTTGATTTATTATGACTTACCTCGGAAACGCTGTCTGTCGGCTTCGCAACAACATAACATCTTTGATTATTAGAAGCTCGTGTATGTTTTGGTCTTTTAATATAACTCGAACAATCCTCTTCATTGAGGATTATAAAGGAAAAGATTTATTTTACTGGGACTACGAAAACTCGATGTTGTTCTACTTTACATTCAGTGGGCGTTCCTAATTTATAAATACTGGTGGATGGAAGCCCTCGTCAGATGTCATCGTAGGCCATAAATGTCGCTTAAAGTGCATGCCATTTCAAACGCTTAGATACGACGGCGTTTGTATGATGTTCACCTGGAGAGAAAACGACAGACAAAAGATAAAATAGACACAAAATATCCCCCAGACCAATAATCCATTGCCTACATAACTCGGAGATAATAAAAAAAAAATCAACATTTTAACGTGATCACGATCAATTGTCATTTTTTGCCATTTAAACACAGCATATCTTTAGATCGGGCTCGGTAAATAGCATTTCAGCCCTTTATTGAAAATAAGCTATGCGCACCAGTACCAATTTGTTTTTTAAATATATTATACGCGGAGCTTATGCCCTTTCATTGGAAAAGATATCCCATCCCACACCCCCATTCAGATTGAAGATTATCCGATACGCTGTCACAGTTTGTGAAATAAAATATGAAAAATATACGGGTGCAGAGACTGGAGGGGTGGGAATGGTCATCACCTCTATAATTGTGTTGGGAAAGGTTTTTATTATCTTATACTCTGGGAGGTAACTATGGGTGGAGAGAGTTTGACACCATCTCTTCCCAATACTTATTCCAGCCAGGACGTGTTCGTCTTCGCTTTTGGGTGTAATCATGTACTTCCTAACAAGACTAGATTTGATAACTGGGATTGTATCACACACGTAGTCGGCCATACAAATGGCGGTCTCTCGTACCTGTTTTGGGCTGCTGATAGCCAGGCATGACCATTTTGGAGCAAGGTACGTGCTAATAAAATAAAAAGATGGGAAGCCCATATATTTATCCACGAATAAATTTCCCAAACACTTGGGTTTCTTAATTTTAGTACTGCCTAACTGATATTCAAACTTTTATGCTCTTGTGTTTTAACACTATCAGACAGGTTTACGGTCCAGTTTCAAACCTAGGTTGGCTTCCTTTTTCGACCTTTCTCCTCTTCTCTCTATATCCCCTTTTATTTCCAATTCTAACATGTATTACTTTAACCTTTTACCAAACGTGTCGGCCAATACCGGTCAGCGCTATTCTCAAAAATCGCCAATTAATTTTCATTATTTTTTCATTTTTTGTTCCAAAACATAGGTTATGACCCTTCGTTGGAACGAGCTCGTCGAGCTCGTTCCAACGAGGGGTCATAACCTATGTTTTTAAGACGAAAAAATGAAAAAAATTACTTATTCAAGAATTTATTTGCAAGTGTCGTCTGCTTTTAATGTAATGTAAATGGTTCACAGGCCTTGTTTGAACAAAAAATACAACTGTGCATATGCCATTTGATCCGGTTGTATTGATAAGTTACGAAAATGTTGTACGTGGAAACGACCAAGTATAAGCTTTATAGCTTCCTGTCGGATTCATCTTTTACTTTGTTGTCTTCTGTATGTTCAATTGAAGATACTGAATAAATATTGCTTAAACTAATATTCAAACTACATCATCAGGGCATACCTTCGACGAAGGCATGCCTTGACGATGTTCATGTGCAGCTGGGATATTTTATCAGCAAAGGCAGCGGA
The DNA here is from genome assembly GCA_031216915.1 of Pictodentalium vernedei. Taxonomy (NCBI): domain Eukaryota; kingdom Metazoa; phylum Mollusca; class Scaphopoda; order Dentaliida; family Dentaliidae; genus Pictodentalium; species Pictodentalium vernedei. The sequence continues at coordinate 202,290,697 of CM062296.1, read as the reverse complement.
AGCGCTATAAAAGTGGAGGGGCACACGTTTTCAAACCGACCGTGGTTCTGCCCAGTGAGGAAAAAGGTTACAATCGTGTATCATTGAATGTGCCATGACTCACTCTAGTGTCTCGTTTAAATCAGCACGCCGTGGTGTGGTCACGGTCCGGTCCATGTTTTTCTACTTCAATCATCTTCCAACCCGAAGGCTAGTCTTCGAGTTTGAAGATGATTAATGTTGAACAAGCGGACCCAAGCGACCGATGGTGGGATTCTTTGACAACATGTTATTTGGATTTGCAAATAATATATAACAGGAACGCGTGTATATTGGCAAGTTTGCATGCGCCCATTTTAAATCAATGTGTAACCGCGTAACATGTCTGTGGAAAAAAGTGGAGAGGCACGTGTCGGTGTTCGGTATCTGACTTGACTGAGATTTGCTAATAGTACCAAAGAGGGATCATATCAGGGAAAACAGAATAAGTTGTGTTCGTATCATTCTATCACAACGCTACAAATGGCACTGCCAGTGAGCTCAATAGTGGCCTTCTTTTTGGACCACAAATCATATGTACAGTAATTTTGCGACTTGTTCTTAATGTTTAAAGACCTATTTCGGGCTTTTGCGTTTTCAGAGCATGTGCCCTGACCATGCCATCTTCAGGACGTCCTGCCAACAATAGACAAAACACATGGGCAGTGATTTGTAGTCAGGTCTTGGCCGTCTGTTGACTAGAAATCACTAAGCAATTTGACTGTAAGGTTGTTGTCCAGTGGGAATTCACGACAGTTGCCCAGTCATTTCAGGGATAACAAAATTGAAAAGACAATCGGTCACTTCTGTCATGAAAATGAACATTTCAATTGCCATCAAGCATCAACACGGACCTACAATTAGCGAATGTCGGGAATTTGAAAATGCAGACGGTATTTGGTGTTCAATGATTGGCTCAGTTCGGTTTTTCAGTAACCCCGTGATATCGTATGGGTTCGGGTTTTCGGTATATCGTTCATCTCTAATGTTTATATTTCATTTTCGACAGGTGAGTTTCAATAAAGTCGTGGAAAGGAAACCGGTCAGATAATTTCGAAATAATCCGCTTTTGTATACCCAGTTCTGTTTTTTAGTACACCGCACTTATCAATTTAACAGACATCTCCTGTTGTGACCACCAGGGACGTGGTTGAAGGGTATTGTTTCGGAGGGGAGTGCCCCCTCTGATTTCAAACTTTACCCCTTGCAGCGAAACACCCAACCTGCCCCCCCCCCCCCTTCCCGGAGGACTTTTCCAACTGCTTCCTGTGAATTTCCAACTTCTGAAGTTATCCGAATGCACCCTGTCTCCTTGTGTTCTAAATATATGATCTTTTGAGTGCAAAAAAAAACGCCATTTGCAATGCTTTAGCATTGCAGGTGGCGCTTTGTTGCATACACGGTCGAAATATTGATTCTCCTCAGAGAAAATGACATTAAATCTGGTTCCAAAGTCACTAAATGTTTGTTATTAACCCTTTACCCAACGTAACGGCCAAAACCGGCCAGCGCTATTCACAAAAATCGCCAATTAATTTTCATTATTTTTTTCATTTTTTGTCTCAAAAACATAGGTTATGACCCCTCTTTGGAACGAGCTCGTCGAGCTCGTTCCAAAGAGGGGTCATAACCTATGTTTTTGAGACAAAAAATGAAAAAAATTAGTTATTCAAGAATTTTTTTTGCAAGTGTCGTCTGCTTTTCATGTTAGGTAAAGGGTTAACGGTTACAGCTATAAATAAAATGTCACGAAATCTACAGCAATAGCGCATGCAAATTCCAAGTGTTTGGTGGTTTGATGCTTAAAATTTCTAACTACTGAAAACTTTGATCGGGATTGGGGAGCCACTCCGTCCCCTACCCCGTCACCCCTATCGCCACGCTCCCGGTGATGACAGTTGAGTCCTACCTATCACATATGCAACTTCATGTCACGTATGGAGTATGACAGCCTGAACAAGTTTGAGAGTTTATGGTATGGTTTGCTTTTATGTTTTAGGGGCGTTAACGACACTTTCAACAGCCAGGGTAACATCGTGTAGGGCGGTTTTATGGATGGGGGAAGGCGGAGTACCCGAAGAGAACTACGCATCGAGCATCCGTCAGACTCCCCAACTTACTAACTGCACAAGCGTCAAACGGGGTTAGCAACGGTCAAAGGTAAGGGCATCATCGACGTGCAGTGTTACTTTTGCCCACGTGGGCAATCGAAATTAAGTGTCCCGTCCATTGGCATAACGCAGTTACCGCTGGTCATGACCGAACCGTTTTCGTGAGTGGAATACGGTGTTTACAGACGCGGTGTTGTAAGCCACTTATCGTTGTTGCTGAAACATCATGTACATTTTAAAGTTCCCTGTTTATCGTTGAGAAAGAAAATTTTAATTTCAAAAGTCATATTCTACCAGGGTCGGGGTGGGTAGGAACGGGGAGGAGGACATGTGCCCCCACCCCATTTGTTTCCACAGACTGGTCGCGTGATTGAATGAGTCATATAATGATATACTGACATAAGATAAATGTTATCTGTCTTCTACTAACGTAAAGATTTAGCTAATATTCCGAGGGAAATATAATATATAATTTTAATTAATTTGATGCGAAAAAGATGCTATATACAAGTGCCTCAAATTACAACTTAGAAAGACGTAAAGAATCGCCTGTTATGCGTATAGTAATTAAACCCACACATATTGAATGAAAATGTTTCGTGAAAATCCCTTGTTTCCAAATGTCGCCTAAACGTTTATCAGGTGCTGTCGTTGTGTACCTTTAGGAAACATATACACAGAAAGGAGGTGTTTTATTACTCTTGCTATAAAATCAATTATTGGGCTTTTTAGTGATCCAAGTGTCGGTCATGTGTGCATTCTGGTATTAAAATGGATCTGTTTTGTTACAAAATAGGGCTTTTTTATTAACGTGTGAACTCGAGCGGTTACAGAATGGGCACCAATTATAATATCGGTCGTTCTGCTCGTCAGAGTCACGATTTGACAACCTTATGTTACCTACTGTAAGTTTGAATCAAAACAGTAATTCATTATTCGTTGAAACTTGCACTTCTGGAGTTTTGCAAACCAGGATACGAACTTGGACATCAATGTGTCAGATAACACCTGTTTACTCGAGGTAAACGTCCTTCGTGGTACTACCTGACTGTGAATTACCAGTATTAGTTTATGTCGCACACAAATTAGTAAGATAAATTTCCATGTCTATTAAAAAATGACTTTCACCTGCATTTACTCAGGTGCAGAAAGAAGATGGAAACAGGTTATAATGTATTTCATGATTTATTGCTATCGTAAAAACAGGCACGTTTCACTGATACGTATATCTCTTCTGGCTACATGTGTCTTGTATATCATTTTAAGCTCAAGTCTCTTCAATACGAAACTCGGGTTTCTCTCAAAGTAAATACAGTTGTAATTCATTCCCTAATACCACTAGACAAAAACATTTGTTTCTGAAAAACATTTTTCCCAATTGTTTTGCTCCAAAAACATAGGTTTTGACCCCTCATTGGAACGAGTTCGATGAGCTTGTTCCAATGAGAGGTAATAAGCTACAGTTAAAACTAGAAGTCCTGTCATGAAATGTGCACAAATAGCACGTCGATCAGCGTGTTAATCTACGCGTTATGACCATAGTAAGGCTATCAAATTCTGTACATATGGCCTGTGCACAAGCAATGTTTCAGCCAATGGACCTCCGGGTAACCTGTGTTTGCTATGAGTAGCCAGGAGAACTTGCCGTGCTTTGGCTGTCATTCGATATGGCAATTGCTCGCAATTCCTATGCGCAATTAAGCCTAGATAAAGGCACAGCTCGTGACAAGACTTTTAGTTTTAACTGTATGTTTGGGGAGTGGGGGGGGGGGGGGGGGAATGTGACTTCTGATTTGTGTGAAGTGACTGCTCGGATATGGTCGTTACGTCAAGTAAAAGAATATTGACCAAAAAAACATAATGGACGACTCTGATGTCCGACCTGTGATAATGTACTCTTAAACTCAACAGGAATGCGTGATTAAATTGTCCAGGTAAGAGTGTTTCGGAATCGTCTTCAAATATAATAACATTAACTCGCGGAACTACTTGAAATGAAATTTATGCACTGCCATCCACTGGTGTGACGGTGGCTTCATGGCCCCGTGGGCAGCAATCACATTACGCCAGAATAAATGCAATTCATTTCCTTATGTGTGAAAATACAATATCGAATCTTCTTTTCTGTTCACCAATGACTTCCTGACGGCTGAAGATTAAAGATGTTAATTGGTCTATATTGTATGACATACCAACAGCCCTCTCGTATGCTGAAGTTAAACGAAATACCAGGTCCTCTGTTGTGTCTGGAAAACTCGGCGTTGCCAGATGTATCTAAATAATGGTATTTGCACCGTAAAATGTTACGGTAGTAGAAGTACTGCCAACTGGATTGTCAGTACTTTTACCGTATTTAAACGGTCAATTTTTATGGCGTGTGAAAGACACGGTCCTGTTTTTAAGCACTGATCTGACAACAAACAATGAATCAAATGATGAAATTAAAATGTTAACCAAGGCCGTGAAATATTGTTACGTCCAGCTGACGTGCAGCACCAAAAAAGCTATTTCACGGCTTTTGAGTCCAAACTGGTCCAAGTTTGGACAAATAATAGTGCAGTGCAATGTTAACGTCTGGAATCCACCGCAGTGCTCTCTGACTTACATTATTACCTCGTATCATAGGCGAACACACCCTTTGATCACTCCATGACATTCTCAGCTCAACTCAACGGAGCATACTGCCTGTGCTCCACAGACGGACACCAAGTCAAGCGTCCCAACAGGTCCCCATTTTACACCTAGGTATGGTGAGGATTGCGTAGTACTGGTGAACATTCCCAAAGTCCACAGCAGGCACGAGATTCAAAGTCGCAGAGTCGCACACTCAAACTTCGCTGATCCCACATCAGCCACTACATGGGAAGCACCCGAATCAATCGTTCAGTGGTCATCCATCCAAGGATTAACCGGGCTCGATGGAGGTCATGGAGGTCATCAACCACATTTGTCAGTGTCCGTCACTAATGTGGTTGAAGACATTTATATACATTTCGCATTTCGGCTTTAGACAAGGTAGGCGACGTGCATGGATACTCCTATGCATGCATATAATTTATAACAGTTAAGAAGTAGCGTATTGCGTAATTGTCTTTCAGAACCAAGGCTTGAGGTAAACGAAAATGTTATTAACAACCGACTTACCAAGAAGTTTAACATCTTCCTTTGTAACTGAAATATGTATGGAAGGATACTAAGTGGTGCCTTGGGTGGAATTATAGAAAAAAGGCTCGCACTAATTTGAATGTAGGATAAAAAGAAAAAAAATGGTAACTGTAACATTTCTTTCGTATCTTCTGTATTAACCCCCTGCACACTGATGTAAAAATACCCAAATTTTAAGTAGTCATATTTCCCATAATGCATCTAGCAATTTAGCCAATTCAATCTTGTTTGTCAGAGCTCAATGAGCTCTGTCAAACAAGATTGAATTTGCTAAATTCCTAGTTGCATTATGGGAAAATTTTGCACCTGAAACTTTTGACACATCGACATCAGTGTGCAGGGGGTTAATCAGCGATAACTTCTTCGTGTTTCTTTTTTTCAATTTTTTAAAAAAAAAATCAATATATGTGTTATTCAGTGAAGTAGGCACACCTATTTCGCTGTGTTGTATTTGTATATTTCCTTAAGCCTATTTGCCCATGGTGAACATATCGACCAGGGCTAGTTTAAGGATGAGCCCTAGTTCTCAAATTAAGAACCCCATTTACCGTTCTCACAGGGCGTTTTTAATAATAACTCTTCTAATGGATCGATTCACATTTTTTAAAGCTTTACCCTTTACTTCTCGATAGCATGAGACATAAGGATGGCTGCTTTTCGATTTAAAACAATGGCAATTCGCTTTCGGTATTTTTCTTCGGGGCAGTAACCGATACGCCCTTTCTGTAGTTTTTATTGAGATTTGATCACTGGGGAACTCAGCTTTTATTCAAAGCGAAAAAGTGTTGCACAACACTTCAATCCTAGCCGCACTTACAATTTAATGACGAAGTGTGACTTTTGCGCGCTATGTACGCAAGAAACTATCGCGGATTTTTCTTTAAGTGTTGAATTGGGATCCAGGGTTATGCTTCTAATTTGAGCTTTCCTGTAAAACAAAACAACGAACCAGTACACGGAAGTTGCATGTACAGTATTGGGGATTTCATGGAGGACGTTGGAAGTGACGTCATAGTCAACGGACTGATGACGCAATTCGGGTTGCGATGTAGCGCACGTGAGTGGCCATCTTTACGTTATGACAGTGCGAGTGCACGCGCGAATTGAGATTTGTTTCTTTCGTTCGTTTTGTTTGAAGAATGTCGCCATCTTCGTTCCCATTGTGGCGCGTGGTTACACGAATCCTATATAATAAACTTTGATATGTTTGACATGTTAACACATATGTTAACACCACTTCACCACTAGTGGTGAACATTTGGTACACCAAGGTACTTTGGGTGTAATTTATTTATACCATAATCGTCAGATTTTTAAGAGTCGCTATTATTTTTTCTCGATTTTACTGAGCAGCAGCCGTAAATACGTGCAAACTTGTTTTTGTTTACATGAGGATCGGTGGGCGGTACTTCCGCTGTCAGTTTTATCACCGAAACGAAATTGAAAAAGGAAGAGGACCTTTTTCATTTTAACAACATAATAACATACTATTTCGAGTTATGGGTGCTTTATTAACGTGAGACAATGCATGTTTGTTAATTTTTGGTGTTTTATGGGGTAAACTCATTTAAAAACGTAATAAATAATTGCCACTTTCATTTCACTCTTCGCGAGGCGATGTGCGATAAATTTAGAAAAGTTCGCATTCAGGTCGACGTCACCAAAGGTCAACTTGGATGAAATTTCACTGTAGGTGTAAATTTTAACTATTGAAATCCCATTGCTGACGTGTTCACCACGGTTGGTGTGTAAAGCTAAAATTTATGTCATAGGCTTTCATGTATAGTAGAATAGGTAATCATGGTAGTAGTATGTCATGCACGTTTCAGGGGCAGGTTGGGGGACCCCGGTGGGGGACCCCGGAAGTGACGTCATGTCAAGTGACCTAGTGGCGCCATGTTGTGTTATCATGGTCACCCGCGTGAGCGGCCATGTTGTGACGTCATCTCCATAGTGATACGTGGTGTTAGTGCGCATGGGCAGCGCGTGTTGTTAGGGTGATACGAGCTTCCGTCGTCCATTTTGTATACTGGAAGCCGCCAACTTGGTTTCTATGGTAGCACGTGATTGCTATGTTACCTAAGGCCTACAATAGGATAGGGGTATGTTCGGTGGGTATGTTCGATTGAATCGGAGTAAATCTGATTACCACAAACAACCCGACAATCCCCCAAATCACCAAATCCACCCAAAATCACCGAAATTGACTTTATTTCCCCAATTGATCGGCTTAGCACGTAGTGCTATAATACTGAGAGGGTATCGGGGGTGCATTCAACTGAAGTGGAGTAATATTCTGGCTTAGAATTCTCCCAGAATCCCTTTTTGGATCTCTATCCCATGACGTTTTTCCCCTATTAAGAATAGCACGTAGTGCTATAGGACAAATTTACCCAGAATTCTCTGCTTCTATCTATATATGCAATACTTTTCGTCTACCTGACCATGTTCCTTTATCCTGGAGTATACTCCAGTTGCGTAGAAGAGCCTATTATTTGGAACAGCTTTGCTTATTATTACTATATTTAGCTATTCTAGTCTATTCTTGTTAGTTCTGACCCTATTCCAAGTACTCTTGTTATTTCATTTATCTAGATCATTTATATAAATTATAACTAACCAATCAGATTGCTTGATTTCCAATAACCTGTATGCAGAGTTATCTCCCTTCTGTACAACAAAAGCCAATATCATTCCCAAAGCCAATACCATTCCCAAAGCCAATAAGCTATCGAGCAGTTACTGATAAGTCATTGCTCGAACGACTCGAAGCCCATCGAGCAAATGAGCCTAAGAGCAATTGCTCCATGAGCAATTGCTCGAACGACTCGAAGCTCATCGAGCAAATGAGCTATCGAGTAATTGCTCGTTCGAGTGACTCCTCGAACGACTCTTAGACTCATTTCAGTATTTGAGGATACCTATGGCCCAGGTATTGTATTATTTGAGGATACCTATCGAGGATACCTTTTAGAGGATACTTATCTGAGGATACTATTACCTATACCACAAGGCATACCTATCCCAAATATCCCTTATAAGCCATCGAGCAGTTACTGAAAAGTCATTGCTCGAATGACTCGAAGCTCATCGAGCAAATGAGCCAACGAGCAATTGCTCGTTCGAGTGACTCCTCGAACGACTCTTCGACTCATTTCAGTATTTGAGGATACCTATGACATGGCTACGTATCAGTTGAGGATACCTTTTGAGGGTACTAAATTGAGGATACCTTTGACCTGGTATTGTTGGAGGATACCTGTTGTAGAAACCTTTCATCTGTGTACTTCTGTTATTCGGCCCCATATCTCATCCATTACTTCCTAGCCATACCTATCTCAGTCTCGACTATAACATTGATCAAGGTTGAATCAGATGTCTCCTGTATACATATAAGGCATTCCGTAATTGAGATTCCTAGCCGAGTCCGTAAAAGTTGGATTCCGTAATTTGTCATCGACACTCGAGGGTATTCCCCTTCCCTATTGGAAGAATTCAGTTTAATGGGTTGTATTCTCGAGTTAAAATTCAGATCACCTTCGTTATATTTTCATTAAGTTTATAATTTATTCAGTTCAAGGGTGTTAACATTGGGTTATAGTTCAAAAATAAAGTCCATTCAGTTCAAAGGGTGTTAATACCTTCATTTGGGTTGTAGTTCATTCAAACAGTTCAAGAGGGTTAACATTGGGTTATATTTAGGGGTTATAGTTCAGAACTTTGTTCAATTTGTTATGGTCAATTCACTTCGAGTTTAGTTATATTCGATCAGATCAGTTTGGTTTTCGTCTCTTTGTTTTGATCACTTCGATCTTGATTGTATTTGATCAGATCTGTTCAGTCTGTCCAACTAGTTCGATCAATCCGACTAGTTTGACATTCTTTCACTTTGTCATGTTCACTTCGATTTTAATTCTGTCGGATCTTCGTTCTGTTGTACCTTTATTGTTTTGTAGTGGTTGGTTGTCTCTGTTTAGAGTCTTGTAGTCATTGTTGAATTAGGTGTTATCAATCCCTTCCCATACCCTCGTGTGTCGATGACAAATTACGGAATCCAACTTTTACGGACTCGGCTAGGAATCTCAATTACGGAATGCCTTATATGTATACAGGAGACATCTGATTCAACCTTGGTCAATGTTATAGTCGAGACTGAGATAGGTATAGCTAGGAAGTAATGGATGAGATATGGGGCCGAATAACAGAAGTACACAGATGAAAGGTTTCTACAACAGGTATCCTCCAACAATACCAGGTCAAAGGTATCCTCAATTTAGTATCCTCAAAAGGTATCCTCAACTGATACGTAGCCATGTCATAGGTATCCTCAAATACTGAAATGAGTCGAAGAGTCGTTCGAGGTGTCACTCGAACGAGCAATTGCTCGTTGGCTCATTTGCTCGATGGGATTCGAGTCGTTCGAGCAATGACTTTTCAGTAACTGCTCGATGGCTTATAAGGGATATTTGGGATAGGTATGTCTTGTGGTACAGGTAATAGTATCCTCAGATAAGTATCCTCTAAAAGGTATCCTCGATAGGTATCCTCAAATAATACAATACCCTGGCCATAGGTATCCTCAAATACTGAAATGAGTCTAAGAGTCGTTCGAGGAGTCACTCGAACGAGCAATTACTCGATAGCTCATTTGCTCGATGAGCTTCGAGTCGTTCGAGCAATTGCTCATGGAGCAATTGCTCTTAGGCTCATTTGCTCGATGAGCTTCGAGTCATTCGAGCAATGACTTTTCCGTAACTGCTCGATGGCTTATAAGGGATATTTGGGATAGGTATGCCTTGTGGTATAGGTAGTAGTATCCTCAGATAAGTATCCTCTAAAAGGTATCCTCGATAGGTATCCTCAAATAATACAATACCTGGGCCATAGGTAACCTCAAATACTGAAATGAGTCTAAGAGTCGTTCGAGGAGTCACTCGAACGAGCAATTACTCGATAGCTCATTTGCTCGATGAGCTTCGATTCGTTCGAGCAATTGCTCATGGAGCAATTGCTCTTAGGCTCATTTGCTCGATGGGCTTCGAGTCGTTCGAGCAATGACTTATCAGTAACTGCTCGATAGCTCATTGGCTTTGGGAATGATATTGGCTTTGGGAATGATATTGGCTTTTGTTGTACAGAAGGGAGATAACTCTGCATACAGGTTATTGGAAATCAAGCAATCTGATTGGTTAGTTATAATTTATATAAATGATCTAGATAAATGAAATAACAAGAGTACTTGGAATAGGGTCAGAACTAACAAGAATAGACTAGAATAGCTAAATATAGTAATAATAAGCAAAGCTGTTCCAAATAATAGGCTATTCTACGCAACTGGAGTATACTCCAGGATAAAGGAACATGGTCAGGTAGACGAAAAGTATTGCATATATAGATAGAAGCAGAGAATTCTGGGTAAATTTGTCCTATAGCACTACGTGCTATTCTTAATAGGGGAAAAACGTCATGGGATAGAGATCCAAAAAGGGATTCTGGGAGAATTCTAAGCCAGAACATTACTCCACTTCAGTCGAATGCACCCCCGATACCCTCTCGGTATTATAGCACTACTTGCTAAGCCGATCAATTGGGGAAATAAAGTCAATTTCGGTGATTTTGGGTGGATTTTGGTGATTTGGGGGATTGTCGGGTTGTTTGTGGTAATCAGATTTACTCCGATTCAATCGAACATACCCACCGAACATACCCCTATCCTATTGTAGGCCTTAGGTAACATAGCAATCACGTGCTACCATAGAAACCAAGATGGCGGCTTCCAGTATACAAAATGGACGACGGAAGCTCGTATCACCCTAACAACACGCGCTGCGCATGCGCACTAACACCACGTATCACTATGGAGATGACGTCACAACATGGCCGCTCACGCGGGTTACCATGACAACACAACATGGCGCCACTAGGTCACTTGACATGACGTCACTTCCGGGGTCCCCCACCGGGGTCCCCCAACCTGCCCCTGAAACGTGCATGACATACTACTCATGGTATACAATTTATTGGTCAACAACATTGCGTTGTGGTGTGCTATGACCTTTCCGCTAGGCCTATTTGATGGCGAGGAGGAAGATATTGGCAAAGACTAGATGGTGCGTGTGTGTGGCTGGAGGGCACGTGTTGTTCGGTATTTGGGAAGCAACTGGCTCGATATATTACGACAGGTATTGTTTTTTTAACGATACGCCCATTTCACGGTTCTAATATTTGCACGAAACCAAAAACTGGAAGAGACGCGTTCAACCTATGTTCTCCATGTACCAATGCCTTGAACTGTTTTACATGATTCAAAAATACTTTTTGGAATTTTTTTTTTATTATTTTTTTTATGTTCGCGAAAGTCGATTTTCTTTTTCTTTTTGCATGTAGCCCATTTCATTAAACAACAAAAAAGATTACTGGACTGAGTAGACTCTGGTCACTTCCAGTTTGAAATGGAAGTCGTTTCTCCCGCACAAACACGCCTCAGTGTTTGCAAGAGCTTTAAAATTGAGGCCGACTCGTTTCGTGATGTATATTCGCATGCTGCTTGCTTATTCTGTACCATCTGGTAAATGACAAGTCATCGGTTTATGGAACTAGTATTAGCTGTCTTCGGCGACGTATTGATTATGTATATTTTTGTATATATATCAACCACAATAATATGTATGTACCGCCCACAAGATACCATATGTGCAGCTTTAAAACGATTTAACTTCTAGCTCTATTAGAATGATACAGGTATTTATAATAATGAAACCTGCTCCCGCTCACAAATAACACGACATATTACACCAGTATTTGTTTGTTTTACAGAGCTCTTTGAGATGGTCAAAATAGACAAAGAAATAAATATATTTATTTAGTAGATATGATTATCTTCCCCAGAATTGCCCATTATCAAGCTTGGCAGATATAACTTCAAACTCGGCTGATATGACGCCGATCTTGGTCAATATGAACAAAGTTAGAGTCCCCCCCCCCCCCCCCCCCCCCCCTTGATACGTTCCTCGGCACAACCAGTTTGTTAACGTCGAATCGTCGAATAAAATCGGGAAAATTATCGTTACCAGACATAATGTAGTAGTTTGAAGATGAGTTTTTTGTATGGTGAGAAATTAATGATGGCAATAAATAAGGATTGGGTGGATGGAGAGAGGAAATAAGAGAGTTGTACAAAAGTTGAATGCAAACTGAGATTCAAAATCGTAATTGGAGATTCGTCGAAGTGGGAGAGGATATTGCTCAGCTAACCGAATGTCCCGGCTTCCCCATGGGGAAGCCGGGACATTCGGATAGCTGAACTATGAGAAGAGGAATCTTCGAACTTTTTGTAAAGTAGGAGAAATTTCGTAACACTGTCAGAAAACTCTAACAGATCTGAAATCATTTTGTAATTATTTGTTTTGGTTTAATAAATAAAAGAGGTTATTACTTGGTTAGCTTAGTATTGGCCAAGATATCAGCCCTCGATTTTTGAATGACGAGGAATTAATGATGGCAATGAATGAGTGGGGATTGTGTGGAGGAAGTGAAGAAAGAAGAGAGTTATGCAGACAATTGAACGGATAACTTAAGATTCCGAGTCGTTTGCAGAGATGTTTTGACTTTGTGGGAGAAGAGATAGCTCATCTTTCCGAAAATCGCACCTTCCCGAGTTGGAAAGCCGAGATGTTTGGACAGCTGAATTTGGACAAGAGAAAATTTTGGACTTTGTGAAAAGAATGTGATAACACTGTCAGAAAACTGAAACAGACCTGAGATCATTTTGTAATAATTTGCCTTGGTTTAATATATAAAGTGGTTATTACTTTGTTAGTTTCATATCCATCGCGATATCAGCCCTCGGTAACTTCACATCAGCCTTTCACCTTCGATCTCAGGCTGATTTGAAGTACATCAGGCTGATATCTCTTCCGTTATGAAACTAACCGAATAATACTTTCTAAATATTTAACCATTTACCCAACGTAACGACCAAAACCGGCCAGAGCTATTCACAAAACTCACCATTCAATTTGTATTACTTTTTTCATTTTCTGCCACAGAAAACATAGCTTATAACCCCTCATCGGAACGAGCTCAACGAGTTCGTTCCAATGAGGGGTCATAAGCTATGTTTTTGACGCAAAAATCAAAAAAATTAGTGCCAAGAATTTCATTTGCAAGTGGCGTCTGCTTCTCGTGTTAGGTAAAGGGTGAAGTATTATTGCTTTTAGCTCACCTGGGCGAAGCCTAATTGGAGGTTTAGTGATCACTTTCCGTCTATCGTTCGTCGTCCGATGTCCGTCCATACGTCGTCTGTCCATCCGTCCAAACTTTACACTATTGACTTCTCATAAACTACTGGACCGAATTGAACCAAACGTGATATGCATGTTCCTTATCATATACCAATCCAAGTTTGTTCAAATAAGGTTGCCATGCCCACAGAGGTGGGGGTGGGGGTGGGGATGGGGGCACCACAAGGAGCTGAAGTAGATTAACTTAATTAGCATGTAGATGCTGAATGTGAACTTAAGTCCTTCTTTAAATAATCTTATCGGATGAGCCTCTTGTTTAAATATTGCTATAAACAGGATTCTACTTTGAAAATAAAATACAATGATGTTACATGCTGTTGGAAAGGACTCGATTAGTACTGAAATGGTTAACCGGATAATCGGTTTGAAACCAGTTGGCTACCTAACCGATTAGAAAAAAACGTCAACCGGTTATCCGAAATATCGATAGTGATCGCCATTCCACGTTTAAAACGCAGTAAAGCTCCCGGTTCTGTGATAGATTACACATCGAAGCCGCGTTGTTTATATTGAGAAATAATCGACTTTGGCGTTGAAGACTTCGTTAATGATCGGCAGTTTCCATGAGTAATGAGCTATCGCAGAAACTATTCCGCAGTGTGTATACAAACGAACGTTGTCGAGTACTAGACAACGTTCATTTGTATACATACTACGGAATAGTTTGAGAATACCTTTTTCCAATTCCTATAGTTTTGATCCCATATTCGGTGAAATAATGGCCACGGATAACCGGATATTATCCTGTTATAGTTCTCGGTTAGTCGGTTACGAAAATGAGCCAGCCGTTTCAGGCCTTGACTCGATATACCCTTTCCGACAGTGCATTACCCCTAAAGCAAGAAAACTGATGCAATAAATTCCATTCAAGATTGCTCATCTCAGCCATTGCACTAACATTGGAAAGCATTGCTTGAGAAAAACTGGAAACATTTACACGAAAAGAAAGCGTTGCCTGAAAAAAAATGTTACGGTAACCATTTGTTTTACGAGACTATTCTCCTATCATTCCATACCAGACGCCCCTAGCATCCTTCCATACAGAAGATGTTAAACTGGTCAGGCGGCTGTTAATAACAATTTTGTTTTACGTCAAACGCTGGTTCTGAAAGGCAATAACGCAATGCGCGACTTACTAACTGTTAATTGTATGCACGGGAGTATCCATGCACATCGCCTAAGATGTCTAAAGCCGAAAGCGAAATGTGTATAAAATTCTTCAACCACATTTGTCCAAACTTGGACCCAAAAGCCGCGAAACAGATTTTTGGTGCGGCGAGTGAATTGGACGTGCCAGGCAAAAAAAAATATTTCAACGCCCAAGTTGACATTTTAATTAATATTTTCTTTGTTGTCAGATCAGTGCTTATAAACGGGGTCGTGTCTTTTACACACCGAAAGGATACCCGTAAAACTATGTTAAAAGTATCGGCAATCCAGTTGGCAATACTTATACTACCGTAAAATTTTACGGTGAAAATATCGTACGTTTAGCAATGCCGACATTTTGTGCTCAATCATGAGCAAAAACAAAGGAACTGATATTTCATTTCACTTCACTACACGGGAGGGCTGTTGCTTTGTCATAGAGGGTAGATAAATTAATATCTTTAACCTGCATGCGTACGGCTGCAGGTTAAATAAATTAATTAGACTGCTTTAGAAATGGACTTTCTAAAGCAAGGCATCTTTCGTCATGGACGAAAAAGTAAGAATTAAAGAGCTGAATGCATTCTTTCTCAAAAAGGACTTATCTCAGTAAAGAACTGTACCCTGTGGTTCATTAATTAAATGTTTGATAATTGTTCCTATAATTAGTGTTTGGAATCTAATATTACTGCGTTCGTGGAAATATTGCACACCCGTGGAAAGTGACTAGTCCACGACGGCTATTCTGTATGCATGCGACGTTCTCATGTACTCGTTGACATCAATTTCACCAATGCCGATTCTGCCAAGTGTTTCAACATGAAACACCACGGTCGATTTAAAATTTACTGACAGTCGGTCGCAGTTTGATGAATACTGTTGTGTCGAAAAGCATGCTATCATATGACTCGTCCGTTTTGTTCACTTTAAAACATTTGATATTTTGTTTTCATATTAATCAGTGATAAATAAAACCTTCCGTCAATGTCATTGGTCAGTTTCAAAACTAGACAATTTGATTGGCTGAACAAAATACAACTGGGCCACATTTTCATAATTTGCATAATTAGAGTTGGGAGCTTTCATTGGTCAATTTCAAAACTGGACAAATTGATTGGCTAAACAAAATACACAAAATGGGTCACATTTGCATAATTTCAGTAGGGAGAATTTACGTTATCTCTCCTATTTAGGGTGGGTAATATTGTATTAATCTTTTACCTACAAGAAAAACGTCATTCATTTTTTTTTATATTTTCACTTTTTGCTTCCAAAACATAGGTTATGATCCCTCATTGGAACGAGCTGGACGAGCTCGTTCCAATGAGGGGTCATAACCTATGTTTGGGAAGGAAAAAAATGAAAGTTTTTTGTTATACAAGGATGTTTTTTCCAAGTGCCGTCTGCAGCTCAAGTTAGGTGATGAGTTAAAAGTCATACTAAGTGCTAATTTGTGCGTGTGTGTGTCATATGATAAATAGAATATGAAATGAGTGTTTTTTCGTATAACATTTATGAAACTCGTCCGAATTTTCCGTTTGGGCTCGCCAGAGGCTCGCCAAAACGGAAAATTCTTAGACTCGTTTCATAAATATTATATGAGAAAAACACTCATTCCATATCCTCTATTTATCATCTGAGTTCTTATTTAAAACCTACAATAAATGCATTAGCTTCATTAAAGAAACACCAATTAAGGGACACCTAAAGAGTTAGAATGACTATCATTTTCTCAAATTAAAGCAAACAACGTTTTTCCTCTACAACTGTTCTGGGGTGAATATGGAAACACGCTCTCATTGTGTGGTTTGTAAAGAATCTGTTGAGGGTAACCGCCCTGTTTTGATAACTTCGATCAAGGTGGAGTAGCTATCTGTTGGATGGTATTGTGGTATATCGGATTTATATTTAGTCAGCCACCAATAAAACCAATGAGGTAAGATAAAATAATATATTGGTCATAAACAAAAAAGATTTATTAGCTGTTATTTTTGTTTATGGTTATTTTATGTTCTTTCTGCAAGCAGGTTTTTCACAATTGCTGCCTAGGGGACATATTCAGTGCATTTCGTTCCAAATACGAACTTGCTGGTAATCCGTTCTTTTGAAGCATGTGTACCTGGTGACCGCAGAGGTTTACGTGTATACCAAGCAACTGGACTCCTGCGACAATTCGAAATTCGATTCGAAAGTCAATATTCGATTCGATTCGAAATAGGAAATTCGAATATATTCGAATATACTTCGGCCATAACCCAGGGGGGGGGGGGGGGGGGTCTGGAAAAAGTCCCATACACGAGGCTGAAAAAAAATTTTCCGCCCCAACACCACCCACCACCCCATTTTGAGGAGGAATTTTTTTTTTTCCTTTTCTGAGAGGGGACCCACCCCCTAGTATCACCAAAAACCCGCGTTTTACACAACTTTTTCCTAGGTTTCACATGTAATTATACTTCCATTTAATTAACCTGATACATTCCCTGTAGCTGCTTGTTTAAATCAGCTTTAACCCTTTAACCAAGACAGGAATAAAATGATACTTTCAAATGATTTTATTATGGTTTTGTTTTATTATTACATGTTGTTTACAAAATAAATCATTTTAAAAACATTAATTTATTTTATTGAGACCCATTACCAATGTGGTTAAAGTTCACTTTCTGACAAATACAGCAAAACTACTATGTCTATTGTGACTCCTGTGTCACTACACTGGCAGTCAGGCTGTTTAAGCACATACGTGATTGTCCAGATGTTCACATAACCATCTCAATGTTTGGATGGAGCAAATTTGTTGAAATTTGTTTCTTCAAAATATTGATATGTCAATGTGGGTGAGCTGATTATTTCATTGACAGTTGTTGCTGTGTTCAATGTAGCAATCCAGTATGTATGCTAGGGTGAGCTTCTCGTTGTCTAACTTATCATTATGATAAAACATTTAGTTGAAACTGACAAAAATCCTGGTCAAGCCGACTCGTGTTCTTATTCATGAAAATTGCCATTATTGAACAATATTTGTGTTTCAACACATATAGGGTAGTTATTCGGCCACCCCACCCTCCCCTTGATTTCCATTTATGAGGTTATTGCTCTGGCTGCCCCTCTGCATATAGTATAAGTGTCAAATATTGTTTTATATCAGATTTAAAATACAAAATAAGCATTATTTCATTGCAAGGAAAAAAGTCACTTTTTTCTCAGGCAGACCACCCACCCACCCCGGCCTCGTGTATAGGAAATTTTTCAAGACCCCCCCCCCCCCCCCCCCTGCATAACCGTGAATATTTACAGATTGTAATTGATCACATTATTTTTATATTGAGTATTGATCTGAGTAGAAACCCAACTGACTTGTAGCGGTAACAGTGTTTGTAGCTCACTGGTCAAAATGCTCGATAAGTTGAAATGAACAGCTGTAGCGGTAACAGTTTTTGTAGCCACAAACACTGTTACCGCTACAGCTGTTCATTTCAACTTATTGAGCATTATGACCAGTGACCATTTATAAAAAATTCAAGTTTCGAACTATGAAAAGTTATTCAGCTGTTCGACTTCAATAAATGATTTGTTCCACAACATGATCACATTATTTTATATTGAGTATTGTTCTGGTCGATCACGGTTATTGTATACATAATCAAAAGCAACGGTTTTCTAAAGGAATACCCCTGATTATTATATAAACAGAAGCAGAGCAGGCTCTAATTTACAAGGGGATCGACTCCATTCAGCGTTGAATTATCGTTTCGGTGGGAGCGCGGTGGCTCAGTGGTAGACTGTTGGACTTCTATGCTAGAGGTCCCGAGTTCGATCCCTGTCCGGGACGACCAGCGTTGTGTCCTTGGGCAAGGTGCTTTATCCCGGTTGCTTGCATGGGTGCACGATGACGCCGTGTACTAAGGCGTACTGCACGTCGATGGTGTACATGTCTTCAACCGCTGTAACCCTGTTTGAGCAGAGCTTGAACAGAGTTAGAATGTTGAGGAGCTGAGAATTGCTCGTCGTTGCTCGGTGGTTCTCTCCGGGTACGGCAGCTTCCTCCACCCGTAAAACTGTCATGGTCATGATTAGCCATTGTGCATAAGTATGTGACCTTAAACCCCAATAAATAAATAATCGTTTCGTTTTAGTCATTTCGCATTTTTATTTAAAACAAATGGCTTCACGACCGAATCGAGTCGATCCGATTTGAAACGAAGTTTTTTTCCAAGAAAATCTTATAAACGTGAGATATCAGCCCAATCATCTAGTTTCGTTTAAAAATGTTTATTGCTGCAGTCTGGAAATTACAAAGTCAACAATTTGAAAAGTTTCTGTCAGTAGCTGGTATATTGGTTTATATCTCTGTTTATAAGGTGGGAAGTGTGAAGCGAAAAATGCACTCTACATAACTGTGTCTTTTAATAATGGGGGTGTTATTTTGAAAAAAAAAACAACTTATCTTTTGACGGCGTTAACTGTGATTCCATTTGAAGTTCGATTCGTAATTCGATTCGTTTTCTCCAATTCGATTCGATATTCGATTCGATCAAAATCGGCAATTCGCAGGTCCCCACAATCAACCAGTTAAATTTGAATACTACTGACTGTTAGTCAAAAGAACGTAGCGTCTGGTTTACAGATCAAACTGACTTTTGGGGCACAACTAATAATTGGCTGAAATGGGATTTTAGTACCATTTTTAAAAACCCTGGACAAAACGAAGAATACAACGGAAGAGTGGTTGAAAACACGAGATGTTAATCCCCACGTGGCGGAGGCAGATCAGATTAGAGAGCATTTTGTTTTTTCTCATTTCCAACCCCGAACCCAACAATGGTCAATCGTCAAATGTGCCCATCTGTCAAGGTGATAGCTTGGATTTTCGATTTTGCTGTTTAAAAGTGTATATATTTTCGATAATCTATCTTATTCAGGCTAAATGTAGAGCATAAAGATAGGTATATGACGGACCCCGAAAACCGATTTGTCACTTAAACAAAACAGCAATAATTCAAGCCCTGCTAATTAAGCATGAAATTTAATGTCCATTATTGCGCATTTGTTGAACGCCACATGGGCGGTCTGGATAAAACATTAAAGGTAGTAATAGCCAGTGTCGTCCTGCAGTCACTATCCGTGTAATTATGGCCATTTAATAGGTAATTGAAAAATCGAGTATTGAATTAAGATAGATCTAAGCGGCCAAGTTCAAGAGAAGCAATTAAAATGAAAATTGATGGTCTGGCTATGGAATGAAAAATTCTCGAAAAATTCATTCCAGTCTCAAGGTGTGTAAGGCTGTGGGTCGTTGCGAACAGATGGGGATGCCCATGCTATACGTTAGGGGAGGAACAGCATCGGTGCGAGAGTATAGGGGAGCCACAGAGCTCATATTTAGAATAGGAGCAGTCGTGGGCCAAGTCGGTGGCCATATATGAGAATAGGATCAGAAACACGAAGTACGAGCTCAGGGAGCTATTCGCATTTAGGTAAACGGCATTACCTGTTTTTGAAGGAAAGTCATACGTTGGCACAGTAGGCTTTGCCTGTATGACCATTATTCTGAGATAAGAGTAGGGGAGCGTTTAACCCCATTGGTGGCGACTGCATGAGTAAAAAGCGTCGAGTAAAGTGGCGATAAGCTAGTGGCCGCGAAGGCAGGGGTAGAGTGACATTCCGTCACTTAAGTTTTCAAATGCTGCTCCTCCGGGTAATAACAATTATTACCGACGGCGCGCCTGCTTCTGCAGCAATTACTTTCTTCTTAATTGGACCTTCCTAACCCATCTAATAATTTCAAAGGAAATAATTTCATAGAAAGTCGATTGATCGGTGGACGTTTACTTAGTTGTTTATAATAGCTTGCCATCAAGCCAAGTTTCCTTTTGTAACTTTGCTGTCTGTTGTTTTATTTTATTAAAAGTAACAATAAGAAACTTGGGTTTATTTTCTACTGATGTGATAGGTGTTTTCTCAACAATTACTTACTTTTTATTTGGACCGTAATCTGGTTTTCAGTAATTTTAAGGGAGATAACTTTATCGAAAATCGATAAATAATAATGCCCTTCGCCCAGTTCCAATTCCTGCTTTAAGTCTTCGTGTGTGGTATAGGTATGACAGTACTAAATATGTGAATTAGAGTTACCCGCCTTGAAAAGTTGCAAAGTCGGAAATGATGCAATATCAAACTAGACTTTGAGAAAAAATATTGCTTTATTGGGGACAACAAAATACAATTGACTGTTGGTGTGTTTTCGGTGGGGTATTACCCGAAAACAAATGTGCCCGTGACCTGTAGTTTCCTTCCTGCCAATTTTCCTCTCTTATTTGTTGTTAATCCCGATTGCACAAGCAGGGACACCGTGGTGCTATGTACTTAGGCACTTAACGGGACACTTGTCTTCAGCCGCTACTAGCTCTGCTTGTGCTGAGCTGGTAAGTTGGAGAGCCTGTCTGACAGTTGCTAGGCGCTTAATTACGTCGGTGGTCTCCCCGAGGACTCCATCTTTCTCCACTCGAAAAACTGTCCGAAATGATGTGATACTGGCTGTTGCAAGTGTCGTTAAACCCCAATAAACAAACAATGTATTGAGACCAAAAGGAGACAACCAAGACTATTTTAGCTATTCTAAATTGTTTATTTGAAGTTTTGTTTTCTATTCGTTTTAGTTAACCCTTTACCCAACGTAAGGACAAAACGGGTGTAAAAGGAATGGAAGTCCGTAGGAACGTTAGTCCCTCTGGACTATTATTCCGCGGAATTATAGTCCTAGGTCTAACATTTCTGGGAATAGTAGTCCACCGGACTACTATTCATAGGAATGTTAGACCTAGGACTATAATTCCGCGGAATAATAGTCCAGAGGGACTAATTTTCCTACGGGCTTCCATTCCTGTTACACCGGCCAGCGCTATTCACAAACATCACGCAATTTTCATTATTTTTTTTCATTTTTTTTTGTCTCAAAACCATAGCTTATGACCCCTCATTGGAACGAGCTCGTTGAGGTTTTTCAAATGAGGGGTCATAAGCTAGAGTTTTGACAAAAAGTAAAAACAAAATAGTTATTCAAGAATTCTATTTGCAAGTGTCGTCTTCTTTTCGTGTTAGGTAAAGGGTTAAATAATAATAATAATAATAATAATAATAATAATAATAATAATAATAGTTACTGCTGGTTACAAAACGCCCACATGTAACTTTTTGATCATCAAAAGTAGGGGAGCAGAATATATTATCTGAAAAGGTGCGTTTGGGGGGTGAATGATATACCCTCATCCTCTTTGGTTTTCGGTCGCAAATGATTTCTTGCCAACATACGTTCCTTGTTCAGTAGTACACGAGTCGCGAGCACGTTGACCGACTTTGGTGACACACGGGGGCAATAAACACTGCACTCTGGTTTTCTATATATTACAGTGGTAATTAATCGGTGAAAAGTACGGTTTTATTTTATTTGTTTATTTAGCACCTGTCAAACACGATCGCTTACACTTGGTGTATTTTTATATCCACAAATGATAAATTTGCACGTTACAAGGGCAAAGACTTGGTTAAATTAAGTATTTCCTTATAAAGTGACTATAGCTGATTTATTAAAATATCACTCTGTGCTGAAATTTATGTATGATGGAGGTCAACGCGGTACAGATAAATGGTAAACAACAAAAAGGTTTATAAAGTACACAGTGTAACTTACAACAAGGTTCATACAGACTAGGCAATTTGGCTTTCCATAACTTTTCCATACCCCGGACATAAAATTCCCACAACCCCAGAGGTTAAATGTGACGCAATGTTTTATCTAGTTTTCCTTCTCCCACCCTCCCTGACAACACTCTGAACCCTAAAGGCCCCAATTCCAACTTTGATAACTTTGTACTTCAATAAAACCGATGCTCAGACATTGAGCTTTAGGTAAATTTTTAAGTTGCATCATAAGTACCTTAGCAGTTGCTTCTAAGCAAGTCTTGGCCGCCTGTACAGGCAGCCAAGACTTGCCTAGAAACAAATGCAAGGCCACCAGATGTACTCTATCAAAGTGTGGCAACCCAAAAAATGTATACAGACTACCAGTCATTTATGGTATCTCAAGTAGATATTCTTGGTGAACCTTAAATTTTGGGAGTACAAAGATTTGATGAATGGTTATATAAGACAGGAGAAATACCCTAGTTACACGAATTTGTTCGTTTTCCACAACTTTTCAAAAACCCACCCCAATTTTCCATAGTTTTCCAAGACTTTCCATAACCTGTACGAACCCTGTTAAACTATCGGCATGAACGTGGAGAAAAGGAGTAGGAAGAGACAGCA
Source organism: Pictodentalium vernedei (assembly GCA_031216915.1). Taxonomy (NCBI): domain Eukaryota; kingdom Metazoa; phylum Mollusca; class Scaphopoda; order Dentaliida; family Dentaliidae; genus Pictodentalium; species Pictodentalium vernedei. Next base: position 202,267,647 of record CM062296.1, on the reverse strand, counting down.
CAAGCAGTTAGTGGAAGTGAAGTTCGTGCCCATTACGCGTGTTGAGTAGGGCTCTACGAAGATTCGATATTCGATTCGATTCGAAGTCGTCCCAGAGGCGGCGGAACCGGATGGGGGGGGGGGGGGGCACGGAGGGCACGTGCCCCTCCACTTTTTCCATAGACATATTACACGGCCACATAATGAGTTAAAATGGGCACATCCAAATGAATCAATATTCAGGCATTCCTGTAATATATTATTTGCAAACCCACTGTGGCAAACAACATTTGGCCAAAGAATCCCACCTTTGTACGCTTCGGTCAATTTATTCTGATTCAACCATATTCCTAGCCTTCGGGTTGAAAGATGGTTGTAGTAGAATAAATGGACAGGATAGTGACCACACCACGGCATGCACATCAAAGCGAGAGACTATCGTGTGTCATGGTCCATCTACTGATTACACGATTGCAACCTTTCTCCTGCTAGACCGATCCATGGTTGCCTTGGAAATTTGTGCCTCTCCTCTTTTATCGAGCTTTCCCCGCCTCTGAATCGGCCCCGCGGCTCGATTTGATTCGAGTCCCGGTGATTTGGAATTTTCGAATCGTCGAGATGTTCTCAGAATTCTCAGACGTGTTTTCGTCTTGAACTGTTCGTCAATCATCAGGACTGCATACCCAATACTCTGATCACAGTGTCGCTGCGCTCTCGAAAACGTACAATACATTCACGAGAAAAAAACTTCCACCGACAAGATAATAACCTCGACATGAAGTCTTGAATTACATCAATGACTGAGAAAAATGTCCGCTTTCAAAAAGTGATCACCACGACGCTGTTCGAATATTATAATTTCGTACTTATCGATATGTAAAACATAAAACTGGATAATTATGTTTGAAAACAAAAAGATATATTCACATCAATATGCATGACAGAATTCACAAAGTGTTTGTCTGAATATATCCTTAGATCGAAGACAGTGGCGTAGCCGGGGTGGGGGTGGGGGTGGGGGTGGGAGGAATTAAAGGGGGGGGGGTATGGCCCCCAACATTTACAATGGCCCTCCTCAAAATGGGAAAATTAAAGCGCCAGATGGTCCCAGATTCAGTATGAGAGCATTGAATTTTCAAAGTTTTCTCAGGGGAGCCCCACCCCGAACCCCCACCAATGGGAGGGGATACCGTAGGCCTGAGGTGGGGAGCCCCTCGAACCTCCGCTAATGGGAGGGCCATACCCGCCACCACCTCAGGCCTACGGCCTTCAGATAGGCCTGTGGCATATATCGACCAGGTATCCCAAACAATTATGCCCCCCCCCCATAGGAAATCCCAGCTACGCCCTTGATCGAAGTTCCAGCTATGTTTGTCCAGGATGTTCCCGCTTCAATCATCTTCCAATGAAGACGGTTGAAGTAGAAGACTGACTGAAGCGACCAAGCCGTCACCTAAGGTGTGATGCTTTGGCCAAATGCAGCTAAACGTGTTTGGATTTGCATATAATATATTTCAGTACTTTGACACGTTCACATGCATGCGTCAATTTAAAACATTGTATAACCGCGTAATTTGTCTGTAGAAAAAGTGGAGGTGCACGTGTGCCCCCCCCCCCCCCCCCTCCTTTCCGCCGCATCTGAAGTCGCCCATTGTTGAATGAAGAACCATTCATTGAGCTACATTATCAGTTTGGCGCTTATCCAAAAGAAATGTCGGCTGTGAGAATCAACGCTGGGAAATTTGATTTCAACCTTGTAAAATGCGAGTTACTTACATACTTAAAAAGAAACCAGACCATCTGGATTCACTATAAAGCGAAATGACAACTTCTGAGCCTTAAAACAGGACATTTAAAACTCCTCAACATTGTGAGTTATCTGAGAGAATCGCGTAGCCAGGGTTCTTTAATAGGGGGCACAAGCATTTTTCATTTTTAGGGTGTGGGGTGCAAACATGAAAGGCCGTTGGGGGGGGGGGGGGTCGTTGGCCCCCTTAATCCTAACTAGTACCCTCGATCAGGCAAGTGGGCGGAGGGAGCAGGCTTGGCATTTTCAGGAGAGCGATTTATTCACTCGCCTACTGCTCGCCTGAAAACAATTGAGGAGCGCGAAAAATAGCCCTCCTAGCCTACGAAAATAATAATGACTATCACAACAGTCTATTCCTAAAACCCACAGGTTTTCATATCTCTGATATGTTAGTGGTCTCTGCAATATGGCCACACTGCCCCTCCCACACCTCCGGGCCTTACCGAGGCCCGGGGGTTTGGGAAGAGCGGTGTAGCCGTCTAACAGAGACTACCTTGCTAACAGCACCAAATAAAATGTACAAAGCCCACAAGGCAGAATTCATTAATAGTACAACTTCATTTTGTCACTTTTAGCCTTTGTTGGCCTCAGGTGAGCTAATCGCTCCCCTAGGCCATGTGAGGAAAGCGATTTTTAGCCCTCCTGCATTTTTAGGAATGCCAGGCCGAAGGGAGTAACGGCCGGAAAGTCCTAGTTAGGAATTGGCCTCCCTGAGAAAATTTTACAAGATCCAGTTGTCTAAGGGCGTATCGTAGGTCTCTATTCGTTACGCGTGTAGCCCAATATCGGAGTTTCAATATGGTGGAGGAGAAGCCGAGATTGTGCCCGAACCCCCGGGGAACAACGTATAGGCTAACAAAAGAAATTTGGTACCCTTCGACGTGAAATTATCGTAAAATAACATATCCAGAAAAAACCCGAACTCCGCTTTGGGGAAAATTTTGGGTAGTTCTCCAAAGTGGTGTTGGTATTTTTGCCCAAAATTTAGTATTTATTTTAATAGCCACTTTTTGTCATATATCAAGTTTGACACACAACGGAGATATCTACACCGAAACATAGTTAAAGAATACGAGAAACTATTGGTGGTGTCCGGTTCGTCGATTACGATATTTCGCATTGTTAAAATTTTGTTGATGGGGTAAATAGACAGTACGCGATGTGTGTTTGATTCGGTGGGTGTTTAACATAACGAGTTGGAATGGCGTATGATTACGCCATTCCAACGAGTTACGTAAAACACCCACCGATTCAAGCACACATCGCGTTCTGTGTTTATTACACATCCATTGCATTAAAATTCATTTAAATGAACAGATTTTAATTCCAATGTGTAAACCCAAAGGTGAAGAGTCTGTTTGTTTTGACTGAAGCTGTATTGATCAAATGGATCGATAAAAAATTAAAACAACCTTTTCGGAACGAGTGTTTGTTGAAATTCGTATCGCTGTTTCCCTTCGGCTGGTGCCCATTCACACCTAACCATTTGGTGGTTATTACTGTTAGTAAAAATATAAGTACAAATTTGTGCAGATTTGCAAAACAGCTGGGAGAAACGTTTTTAAAAGAAGTTCGAAGCATGTCATGTTGTACGAAGATTTACCGAAATAAAGTTGACCAATTTAGATATAACGGATCCACAAAACGAGCCGGCTACAGGACTGTGTTAATGTTCTGGTTGGAAATGATTGTTTTTTTTTTTAAATATTATCTCATTTTTGGTTTTTGGTGACCCGACTTTATTCTGCTTTGGACGTTTTCATTTTCACACTATGCGATTCGACAGACTGTCGATAATTGTACAACGAAATTGGAAACTTTTCGAAGCGTAACTAACTAAGTTCGAAGCATGTCAAGTTGTACGAAGATTTATTACCCAAAGAAAGTTGACCAATTTAAATATAACGGATCCACAAAACGAGACGGCCACGGGACGGGGTTAATGTTCTGGTTGGAAATGATTGTTTTTTTTTTTTTAAATATTATCTCATGTTTGGTTTTTGGTGACCCGACTTTGTTCTGCTTTGGACATTTTCGTTTTCACACTATGTGATGCGACAGACTGTCGATAATTGTACAACGAAATTTGGAAACTTTTCGAAGCGTAACTAATGACTCGATGGGAAAGGAACTGGTATGAACGATGCTGGGAAAATGTTCCGGCTTGTACGTCACCCATTTATGTCATAGCGGATATTCCTTTAAATACAAGGGTTTAAAGCTGAATGGATGTGTAATAAAGAGCGCTGCCCGCATGTTTCGCTAGAGTGTTCGCAGATCATTCTCAACCGATTGTTCGATCGCGATCCGCCTCAATTTCTTGAAACTATTATATACTGTCCAAAAAAGTTAGTTAAGCCCCCCCCCCCTCCCCCCCCCCCTCCCCCCCCCCCTCATAATATCAGTGTATATACAGTAAATTCTCACGAAAGAAACCAGCTATTTGTAGAAGGGGGAATATGCCTTATTAGTGAAACAAGGGTTTCTAGAGCATTTTTTTATTCAATAACATTTGGCATCCCGAACGTCATTACAACGTCAAAAACGTCACACTGTTCAGTATTTGGTGGGACCGCCTCGAGCATCTCTAAGACATCTTAATCGGCGTGGCATGCTGTCGATGACCTTCCGAATTTCTCCCAATGTGATGTTAACCCATTCCTCTATAAGCGCACGATGCGGACTGTCGAAGTCATGAGGTGGTGGCTGTCTATTAATCACTCTCCTGTCGAGCATGTCCCACACATGTTCTGTCGGGTTGCAGTCCGGGCAGTTTGTGGAAAAATTCACCCTGGTCATGCAGTGTTTCATATCTCTGAATTCTCGCACTATTCTCGCTCAGTGAGGCCTAGCATTATCGTCCAGATAATGAAATCGGTTTCCAAGGAAACGGCGACCGGAGGGGATGACAATCGGCCCCAAAATGTGGTCCCTGTACACTTGTGCGTTGTTTCCTTCGACGATGGGAAGTGGAGTTTTGACTCGAGAGCAGACCCCGTCGCAAACCATGATGCTTCCACCACCAAAACGGTCAACAGGCTGAACATTCCTTTCAGTTCCCGAGAAGCTCAACAGAGAGTGACCTGAACAGTCTCGTCAAAATCGAACTTAACGGTGTAGTACATATATCAGATATGCAGGCAGTGAAGAGGAAGCCAATAACCAGCAAATGTTCACCAGTTTTGAGGTTCTATGCCCGCTTCGACAGAGGAATGGGGAACATCACACTATGAGATATTCGTATACCCACAGGTATTATAGGGTGAGGCTTAACTTTTTTGTACAGTATATATTGTCTTGTCATTACACTTCGCTCGTATTCTTTGGTTTATAATAGCACAATACCTCCTGAAACATAACGGTGACAACGCACGCAGGTGGTGTGTTATTTCTGCCGGCATTTATGATTCCGTTGATGTTTGCTCATACACGTGCAGGAATAGAAGTATACTTTTTGTAATCCTGGTATTTTGTAAGCTAATTTTTTCGTGTAGCATGTCGACATCAGAAGAAATAGTGTCTGTGTTTGATGAGGAAATGTGTATCATATGTCACACAGGCTTCATCGTTGACAACTTGTGTGTCCAGGTAACGCGAAAAGGTTTGAGAGAACTCATAAATAGTAGCGCCTAGCGTACACCACAGTCGGTAGGTGGTGAGAGGAGTGAAATGATGAGTCGTGCTGCAAGGGCGGACAAGAAATCATTCGGCAATAGAACGCCTGGCCTTTCCATGTTGAATGGAACGATGATTGAATCATGGTTCTCAGTAGCAAGACCAGCCACTGTTCTGGACCGAGCGATAAGTTCAGCTCCAAAGGAATAAACGGACGCCAAAATGACATGTCTAAGAACAAATGCCTTCAAGTGTTGAGAACAAAATAGAGTAGAACATGATTGAACCGAGAGATGGGCAATATACCAAAAAGCCGAACTGATACCGATACCATGGGGATACCGAAAAACCGAATCATTGAGTTCCGAAACCGTCTGAATTTTTAAAGTTTCCTACATTCACTATTTTTAAGAACATGTTGAGGCTTGAGAGCAGTTGAATGGTTCATTTTCATGAACGAAGTGGCTGATTTTATTTTCAGTTTTGTTAACCCACAGGGACCTGGGGAATTGTCCTGAATTTTCACTGGATAACAACCTGTACATGTCCAGCTGCTAAACTGTGATTTCTAGCCGAGCCTTGGCTGCTTTAACATGCAGCAAGATTTGACTAGAAATCCCTGACCAGGTGATTTCTTTATTGTCAGCAGGACCTACTGAAGCATGACATGGTCCGGGAACATGCTCTGAGACTGAAACGTCTCAGATAAGCATTTAAAGGTTAAGGTGTGTTTAGAAGAGATCGCACAATTACTGCAGATATGATTCGTGTTCGTAAAAGAATGCCACTGTTGAGCTGTCGCAGCATTGCAGGGGTTAAGTGGTGGAGGAAAATTTATGTTTTTATCAGTGCTCAGCCGTCAGCCAGTGACTGTCGTCAGAACCCCAGTTCGAACGCAAACCTTGCCACCTCATCAATGCCTTATCCGCTTGGGACTCTTAGGATTCCTGAAGGTGCCTGTGGCTTACAACGTCAAAGGGTGATCAACGATAATTCACTGAAAAGATTATTTATTTACATGTACGAAGAAATATAATATGAAACAAATTACTCACAAAATTATCCATAAGAATACACTAATTACGCGGATAAAAGTTTATTCTTTAGGGCCCTCGACGTCTCCCACAGCAAGCTGTGTCCGATGGATCAACCACACATCATCTTCATCTTCTCACGGTTTGTGATAAATACAAAGTGTCTATTCACTTCTCGTTGCTTCCTCCTCGCAGGGTTACTTCACAGTCATCCGGGCTTAACACATATAATGTTCTGCCTGTGTGACTCTATCAGCGTTCTCACAGTTCAATCACAATTCAATCGGCGTCTCTCACAGTTCACGATCACTTTGCGCCTTGCCTGGCTCTCACGGGGTTAGGTTATTCTTCGCCTTCAGATGTATACTTAACAAAGCTTACATAATAATATTCTGCAAAGTGTTCTCAACATCACCAATTCTCGCACCGCCTAAAACTATTTTATCCCGCGAGCTATTCAAGCGCTTACTCAAGCTCTTAATACGGTTTCTAGACCTCAGCGGTACAGCTTTTACTTCTTTGGCTACCATGCCACTACAGTTCGCAACCGTTAACAAACTACTATCGGTTCCTTACAACCCTCACAGGGTTACGACAATACGCGGACTTTCAATCTCGGGGACTATGACCCTTGACGGCCAAGGCTAAAAACGGACCTTCTCTGAGTGCCCTCAGGCCAACTGCCTCTCAGAATTCTGCTTCACTCTTTATACAGTCGGAACGCAAAGTTTGAACATATTAAATCTGATTTAATGAGTGCTTTGTAATTCGATATGGATAGAGATATAAATGTGAATTTCGTTTGAGGTGAACCCTTTCGACATTTCGGAGATAGGATAAATGCGTAATATGGGTGTGTGTCCAAAACAGATCTGATGCACTGTGTTTCCAACAATTAGATTTTAACTGGCTTTAATTACCCAGATAATTATTACAGAAGAGAATATTGTCTCTCTTAATATTGATCTGTTATCAGATAGCCCAAGTGGCGTTCAACAAGTGCGCCATAATGGACATTAAATTTCATACTTCATTTAGAAGCTTTTGAGTTATCGTTAGTTTGACAAATCTGTTTTCAGGGTCCGTCACATACCTATCTTTACGCTTTACATTTAACCCAGGCAGAAATATTATCGAAAATATTTACACTTTTAAACAGGAAAATCGCCACTTTTAGCTATCACCTTGACATGAGCTCATTGGCAATGGCGTTTGTGGAGCGATGGTAGAATGATACAAGGACAACTTATTCTGTATTTTCCTGATGTGAATTCTCCTTTGCTTCTGTCAGCTAATCTCTGTCAAGTGAGATACCGAGCCGATACCAAGGTATACCCCTTAAAAATACCGAGACCGATACCGAACTCTAATTTCCAATACCGCCCATCTCTACCGACCATATCACTAAATATATAGACATGTGAACTTGGTGTAATAGTATTTCGAATATCGGTTGCTTTTCGCTGCAATCTCAATGTGACAATTCAAGAACTCGGGCCAACAGGCAAATTCTTAAACGAACTAGACGGTGTTTGTTTGCACACTTCACGTGGGGATAGCGCGTAGACTGCCTATGTTTTTAAAGTGGCACCTCTTTATTCACAAAGATATACAGATATTCAGCGTACTCCATCTATAAATCTTCCATTTAATATATTTAGCTCAACTTTGGCGAAGCCAAATTTGAGCTTTTGTCATGGCCCGTCGTCCGTCTGTCCGTCTGTCTGTCCGTCTGTCCGTACGTCAACAATTGGATAAGGCTCGGGCTAGAGGCCGTATTTATGAACCGATCTTTACGAAACTTCTTGGGTACCTTTGTTATGACCGTGGGATGAGAACGAGTGTTTTTGGGTCCGGTCCGAAATTCAAGATGGCCGATGGCAGCCATTTTGTACAAAATTAGGTGCAATCAGATTTTTGCACAGTACTTCCATATGAAAGCGCTGATTTGAATAATTATTTGTGTGAATGTTTAGTACCATGGGATACATCACATATAATACGGGTTTTTTTCTCGTGCAGAAATTATGCAAATTAGATGAACTTTGATTTTTTCAGTGCGACTTACACACAGTAAGTACACATGTCAATACGGCTCAGACTAGAGTCTGTATTTATGAACTGATCTTCACGAAATGTCTTGGGTACCTTTGTTATCACCTTGGGACGAGAACGAGTGTTTCTGGGTGTGGTCTAAAATTCAAGATGGCTGCCAGTGGCCAGTTTGTACCGAAATTAGGTCTAATCAGTTTTTTGTACACAACTTCCATACAGCTCAGACTAGAGGCCATATTTATGAACCAGTCTTTACGAAACTTCATTCTGTACCAAAATTAGTGCAATCAGTCTTTTGTACAGAACTTCTGTATGAATAAATTTTTGTATGAATGTTTAGTAACATGGAATACATCACATATTGCAAGTTTTTTTTTTCGTGCAGAAATTATGCAAATTAGATGAACTTTGATTTATTCAGTGCTACTTACACAATGTAAGCACACATGTCAATACGGCTCAGGGTAGAGGCTGTATTTATGAACCGATCTTCACAAAACTTCTTGGGTACCTTTGTTACCACCTTGGGACGAGAATGAGTGTTTCTGGGTACGGTCCAAAATTAAAGACGGCTGCCAGTGGCCATTTTGTACCGATATTAAGTACAATCAGTTTTTTGTCACAAGTTCTATACAGCTCGTATTTATGAACTGATCTTCACAAAACTTCTTGGGCACCTTTGTTTTCACCTTGGGACAGGAACGAGTGTGTTTTGGGGTGCCTTTGTTATCACTGTGCTATGAGAACAAATATTTTGGGATTCAGTCAGACCCACTCTGGGACTCAAAGATTTTTTTCTAGTTTAGCATCTGACTGTCACCCACCTTTACAATACTGAACCGATCTTCACGAAACGTCTTGGGTACTTTTGTTATCACTTTGGGACGAGAACGAGTGTTTCTGGGTGCGGTCCAAAATTCAAGGTGGCTGCCAGTGGCCATTTTGTACCGAAATTTGGTCTGATCAGTTTTCTGTACACAACTTCTATACGGCTCAGGCTAGAGGCCGTATTTATGAACCGATCTTTACGAAACTTCTTGGATATCTTTGTTATCACCGTGGGACGAGAACGAGTGTTTTGGGGTCCGGTCCGAAATTCAATTCACCAGCAGCCATTTTGTACAAAATTTTGTGCAATCAGTTTTTTGGTCAAAACTTCTATATAAAAGCTCTGATTTGAATAAATTTTTGTGTGAATGTTTACTAACACGGGATGCCTTACATTTTATACTTTTGTCCTATTCTTTAGACCATTGCAGTCACCTTGTAATTGATTTACTATGGTTGAAATGGTCACAACAAAACTCCTTTTTCTCTTATTATTATTGACTTGGTCACAACAAATACTGATTCCTGTCATATTCATTATTGTTGACCTGGTCACAGCAAATACTAATTCCTGTCATACTCCAAGTTGAGCTACAGTGTCATTGACACTTTCATTGTGAATAGCGCTGGCCGGTTTTGGCCGTTACGTTGGTTAAAGGGTTAAGTAGGCAGAATAAGATGCATAAAATGTGGAAAAGTCTTTTGTTGTCTATTACGCATCCATCCAGTTTGTTAACCTATCTGACTCGACCGTTCCATATTTGATTTACTGCTTCACAAATCACGAGCCCTCCATTGGTCAAGTGCTTTGGGGACGAGGGTCATATCAAAGCTGGGCGCAAGGAGACTATGGATCACTGAGTCAACCAATGAGGATCAGCGGAGAGTGATGTACGAATCCAGGTTTGTAGAAATGGTTTGGTTTGGGGATGTTGCCATGTTGGGTAATATATGGGCATTGAGGGACTTTTGGAATTATTGGTGACTTTTGGGGGTGTATAGTAAATTCATGGGGAGAAGAATGTACTTGTTTGGGGAGTGAATATATATGGCTGTACGGTTTCGTCATTCGAAGAGATTTACGGGAAAGTTAACTCACATTGATTTCCGAAAGTTGTCAGTAATTTTAACACTAAGAGTATGAAAATTTCATACAAAACTGAAATTTCGAATTGTTTGCGAATTTGTATCATCGATATGTACATCATTTCACAAACTTCAGGTATTTTCCTATTGAGTAAAAAATAAAAATACAGAATCTGTGGCCCGTTTGACTATTATTAGCTCCGAATGACAAAGTTAGCGGAGCTTTTCTCTTGCTAAGTTGTGCGTCGTCCGTCCATCTTTCCATACGTCCGTCCGTCCGTCCGTCCGTCCGTCCGTCCGTCCGTCCGTCCGTCCGTCCGTCCGTCCGTTCAGTGTCAACATTTTGTTTGTCCAGGTCCTAATTTCTTAACCGCTGTATATTTTTAAAGAAACTTTACAACATGTAATATCAAAAGACGGTGTGTGGCGAATGATATGGTATGTCCCCCTTCAAGGTCAAGGTCACAGGCCCTATGATAAGGTGACACTTAGAAAAACTTTGACATTTGTTTGTCCGGGCAATAATTTCTTAACCGCTAAATATTTTTAAATGAAACTTTATACTAATATGTAATATCAAAAGACAGTGTGTCTCTAATTATAATATGGTATGTGCTCTTCAAGGCCAAGGTCACAGGCTCGATGATAAAGTGATACTTAAAAAAAGTTTGACATTTGTTTGTACGGGCCATAATTTCGTAACCGCTGAACATGTTTTTAATGAAACTTTATACCAATATGTAATATCATACGACAGTGAGTCGCGAATTAATATATGGTATGTGACCCACAAGGTCAAGGTAACAGGCCCTATGATAAGGTGACACTTAGAAATACTTTTGACTTTTGTTTGTCAGGGGCCAGGGCCATAATTTCTTAACCACAGAATATTAGCTCCACCTGACAGAATGATGGTGCAGCTTTTATAATGCTAAGTTGTCTGCGATCCGTCTGTCTGTCCATCCGTCCATCACCTGTCCGTCCGTTTTGTTATACCGTCCATATAATTTGATCTAATTGGCAGATCTTGCTCACACTTGGTACAATTATTGCTCGTGACACAAAGGTGTGTGGCGACATTGATCCAAGGACATATCATCAAGGTCAAGGTCAAAGACAGCAAAACTTGGATATTGTTATACAGCCATATAACTTGATGTGATTGACAGGTCTTATTCATAATTTGTACAATTATTTCTCATGACACAAAACTGCGTCGCGACTTTGTGCCAAGGTCATACCGTCAAGGTCAAGGTCACATACAAGATTTTGATATTGTTATGCTGCCCTTGTCTGGTCTGTATATTTTGAATCTGTGTGACAGATCTTGTTCATATTTCACACCATTGTTACCGATAAACCAGCCTTGTGTCATGACTCTGACTCATTGTCATGTCATGTCATTGCCATGTCATGAAGGCTAAGGTTGCAAGCAGTAACACTTGGATTCTTGTCTTGAATTCTGCTTCCCCTAAAACATGACCCTCGTTGGAGCTATCTAGGCGTAGCTGCCTCTTGCTCTCTGTTGAAACCCATTTAGAAATAAGAAAACGGCGTTTTCACCATTGTTTTTTGTTCCGTGACTTTTTTTTAGTGTTCATTATATCCAATGTGTGCGAATTGTGACATATAATAAAGACACTACCCTTTCCCTTAACCCTTTGAGCACTGGTGATATCTTCCACACCAGTTCAGTGTCATCAGTTGGAAGAGTCTATATTCGTTACTTGGGGGAAGATTACTCAATATTTCCAGCGAGCAACCCTGGGTCTGCCCGTTGAAAATCTTGATTGGTCTACCACACAAATTCCCCGAGCAACCATCTGCTTAATGAAGTCAGGTTATATCAGGACCATGGGCCAGAAAGCGTTTTTTCTGGTTCAGATGGGTTAGTATAAAAGTCTAGGAGGTGAAGTTTGCTATTTTGTTCCTCGGGGGAATAAAAACACATTCACTAAACAAAAGGCCAAAGCATCCGCTGGTATGATATTAGAACTATTGGTATTTATTTAACCCTTTACCTAACGTAACGGCCAAAACCGTCCAGCGCTATTCTCAAAAATCGCCAATTAATTTTCATTATTTTTTTCAGTTTTTGTCTCAAAAACATAGGTTATGACCCCTCGTTGGAACGAGCTCGTTCCAACTAGGGGTCATAACCTATATTTTTGAGACAAAAAATGAAAACAATTAGTTATTCAAAAATTATTTTTGCAAGTGTCGTCTGCTTTTCATGTTAGGTAAAGGGTTAATATGACCAAAGATCGCAGGGGCTGTCTCATTTTGAGATTCCAAGTATGATGTCAGTAAAAAGAAAATAAAAAAATGTCCGCATGCATCTGGTACATTTTGTCCATTTTATAGGTGTCAGTGGTATGCCCAAGAGAACACGCAACAAATATAACATGATGTCAGAATAAACGACGAACAATATGGACAAATTAGAACCACCAAGAGCCTTGTCACTCGCTGGCAATATTGCTGAAAATTGGAAAAAAGTGCACACAGCGACGTGCCCTCTATCGCAAAGCAACAGGTGGCTCTAAACAAGAGAAACAGAAAGCGTGCTTGTTCATCCGTGTGTTTGGGGATGATGCTATAGACTTGTATAACAATTTTCCATTCGACAATGTGGGAGACAACATGACTTTAACAATTATAAAACAAACATTTGAGAACTGTTGTTCGCCCAAGAAAAATACAGCATACGAGAGTTTCACTTGCAGTCAAAATGCAGTGGCGTAACACCCAATACAACGAGGCTAGGGCGTCACCGAAGGGCTCACAATAATTGCACCTTTTTAGGGGCCCCCAACAATTCCAACAGTTTGGGAAAAATCATTATTAAGGGTCCCAAAACAGTGTTGTAGTTGAAGCACCGAGGTTGGATGCTTCAATACCAGCTTGCATAAATAATCGGGGTGATATTCTCTGGAACCAATTACTGGGTTGTGGACGTGGCACATGGCAGCAAGAGACAGTAGTTCAAATGACGAAACAATTGCAATTTTAATACATTTACAAATGCGGATGCACTCTCTATAAGCTGTTACATCAAACCGTTGAAGCAGTATCCGAAACCAACCAATGCCAACATGACTCCTTCTCGGTTAAGGTGCTGACCAACTAATGAAGGAACAAACACAAAAACAAACGAAAGGACGAACTAAAATCTCCATCAGGAAAATTTTAATTAATGAAACACCGTGGTTGTATTCGGTGCTTTAATTAATTTTTTGATTATTACTCCTAAACTTACTGTTTGGAATCTAATATTATTGTGTTCGCGCAAATATTGCCCTCCCATGGAAAGTGACCAGTCCACGACGGCCATACTGCAACCACTAACCATGACCAGAACTTCTTAACCCTTTACCTAACATGAAAAGCAGACGACACTTGCAAAAAAAATTCTTTAATAACTAATTTTTTTCATTTTTTGTCTCAAAAACATAGGTTATGACCCCTCGTTGGAACGAGCTCGTCGAGCTCGTTCCAACGAGGGGTCATAACCTATGTTTTTGTGACAAAAAATGAAAAAAATAATGAAAATTAATTGACGATTTTTGAAAATAGCGCTGGCCGGTTTTGGCCGTTACGTTGGGTAAAGGGTTAAGCAGTCAATCCGGATGGATTTTAAACTGAAGAGAATGTTGTACCCAGTCAGTGTGCTAGAATAAAACATTATAAAGTACTGAATAATTACAATATGTGGCCTAAGGGCCCCCAGTATTACTGGTAGGCCACTGTCAAAAAGGTGTTGATGTCGATACCTTCCTCAATGAGTTAACCCTTTGAACACTGATGGTATCTTCCATGTCAGTTCAACGGAAGCAATTGAACGAGTCCATATTTATTATTTGGGGATAGATCAATTAATATTACCATCGTGCAGCCTTGAGACTGCACGTTGAAAATATTGATTGGTCTAAACACATTTTAACTCAGCAGCTATCCTACTGAATAAAAGTATGACATACCTTGTTTCTGAAAAGCGGCCGCTCGGGTTCAGTGAATCGAGAACTAAAAGTAAAACTTGTGAATTCAGGGATTTCACTCTCCGCATTATTTTTGGCATCTCGGATGATAGTCTGCGTGAAAGTTTTCTTCGTGTTCAAGATTTGACACTAAATACCGCAAAAACTATGTGTATGGCCGCTGAGCCATCAAAAGCTCGCGTGATCACTGCTTCATCAGAAATTAACCAACAAACTCATAACTGTGTTATTGCTGTGAAACAAAAATAGAAATTCCTATATGAGCAGAATCGCTTTCATGCTACAAAACCAAACCAATGAAATTCAAAAACGTATGACGACAATAAAAAGATAGATAATACACAATAGATCGCGACAATGCACCAGATGTGGTAGATAACATGCCCCATGTCAATGTTCAGCATTTGGTAAACTTTGTGACAAATATCATCGTCCAAATCATTTTTCTTCCATGTGCTTTTTGCAAACAAAAAGGTTCGTGTCATCGATGAATTGAATAACGACAGCGACTGTGATAAATAGTTTGTGGATTCGGTAAATGTTGAAAATAAACACATAGAATGGAAAATAAATTTAACAATCAAAGGTACATCAGTATTTTTCAAACTAGATACAGACAGTCAAGTGAATTTTCTGTCTCTCTTTGACTATAAAACAAACTTGAAAGAAAACCTAAAATGCATGCTTCCAATATCAAACTTACCTCATATAGTGGTGATAATGTACCGATTGAAGAATCGTACATATTAACTGCTCATCACAAAAACAAACTGGTTAAGTTGGTATTTACAGTTGCAGAGAAAAACGTTAGACCCGTATTGGTTATAAATTCATGTGATAAGCTAGGAGTTGTTAAACGCGTTTTCATTGTTAACGGTAATGATGCGTATATTAATAGTAAAGCGAACAATGACATTACGTAAGAATTCAAAGATGTTTTTGAAAGTTGGGGCTGTATTGCAGGTGAATAGCATACTGAACCTGATACTACTGTTAAATTTGTTATCCATGCATTTAGGAAAGTACCGTTTGCATTGCAGGGAAGACTTAAAAAGGTACAGGATAGAATGGAATAGAATCTAGTAATAAATAGTAAAAGAGACAAATGCAACTTATTGGGCTAATTCAATGGTAAGCTACGTATATATCTAGATCCTAAAGATTTAAATCGAGCAACAAAGCCACAGAACGACACACTCGTGTGAATGGGTTAATCGATATGGCACGAGTGCGAGCGTGGAAGGATAAAACTAGAGGCCGCAAGCCTCGAGTTTTATCCTTCCGCGATGGCACAAGTGCTGATGTACCGCGAGTGCCAGCGTGGAAGGATAAAACGAGAGGCAGCAAACTTCTGAGTTTTATCCTTCCGCGATTGCACAAGTGCCATATCGATTAACACATTCACACGCGTGTGTCGTTCTGTGTTTATTACACACCTTCACGTCTATAAAAACAGTCATTAGAAGGACACTCAGCAATTCATTGACAACCATGAACAAGAACAACACATTTTAATCCCAACCGAAGTTGCGAGGGGAACCCGTGTTACTATTTCGTTCCCCGACTTCAATGTGTTCTGTGTGCCTACATAGAACACATTGGAACTCAGGGGACGATTTTTTCAGCTATCGCTTGCGATTCAAATTGTTATTGCTTTGTACTATTTGTAGAAAATTCCAGTGAAATTTCACTTCTATTTAAAAATAGTCCGTGAACCATTTCCGCACCGCACATATGTGCGGAACAAATTTTAAAGGTTTAGTGTTGGTTGCTGTAGATCTGGATTACATAGAACAGGCGTGTAATGATAAGAGAACATTATATTGTCTACCAGAGAAGAAATCATGTCTAGATTTGCAAATGCTAAATACTTCAGGAAACTCGACGCGTTGACAGGGTTTTGGCAGATGAAATTGGATGCAGAATCTTCAAAACATACATGTTTTAATACTCCGTTCGGGAGGTACAGATTTCTTCGGTTACCATTTGGGATTTCATCAGCTTCAGAAATATATCATAAAGCTGTCTGTGAAATATTTGAACATATACCTGGCTGTGCTACAAATATAGATGCTATAATAGTGTGAGGTTCAACACTTGAATAGCACAATCAATAATCAAAGAGTGCACTTTGAGTTGCTAGAGCTGCACAGTATAAGTTATTGTGATGAATTGACGGTAATATGGTCTGCGGTTAGCGCCTCGAAGTGTATGTTCAACCGAGACGCGAAGCGTCTCGTTTGAACATAGGCTCGATCAACAAACCTCATACCATGATACCGGGCACCTGTAGGTTCCATTATAGGCAGCTTTAACGATCACAGATTTAGTAAATAAACCACTCCTGTAGCCCACGACGGCACTGGATAAATAATCATAAACCAAATAAACTCATTCCATATTAGTTCAAATCGTTAATCGGTTTGTAATTTAAACAACACTTCATCCGGAACACCGTCTGCTGCACGTGTGAAACATCCAGATAATTGAAAATTGAAGCGGCTTGCTAGTCACTTCCTAGCTGATGCAATTACGGAACGAGCGACGTCATTTCCAATATTTCGCGTGGTGACGTCAGACGGTAACATTTGCTACTGGCGCCGCAAACATAAAAGAAACTACACCAGCTCTCCTCCAATCAGAGGACGAGGATTTTACTCATTTGAACATTGGAAGATGAATAAAGACAAAGGTGTATGTTGTGTAAAAGAACTGGCATTTCTTGGTGATAATGTTTCCGCAGATTGTATGAAATCCGACCCAATAAAAATACAGGCAATAAATGACTTTGAAACACTAGAATGTAAAAAAGACATTCAGAGTTTCTTAGGCATGGTTACATTTTTAACTCAACTTTGACGTAGTTAAATTTGAGCTTATGCCATGGCCCGTCGTCCGTCTGTCTGTCTGCCCGTCTGTCCGTCCGTCCGTCCGTCCGTAAACAATTCAATACGGCTCGTGCTAGAGGCCGTATTTATAAACCAATCTTTACGAAACTTTTTGGGTACCTTTGTTATCACCGTGGGTCGAGAACGAGTGTTTTGGGGTGCAGTCCGAAATGCAAGATGGCCACCAACAGCCATTTTGTACCGAAATTAGTGCAATCAGTTTTTTGTTCAGAACTTCTGTATGAAAGTTCTGATTTGAATAAATGTTTGTATGAATGTTTAGTAACATGAAATACATCACATATAATACGGGTTTTTTCTCGTGCAGAAATTATGCAAATTAGGTGAACTTTAATTTATTCAGTGCTACTTAAACACAGTAAGTACACATGTCAATACGGCTCGGCTTGGGATCGTATTTATGAACCGATCTTTACGAACTTCTTAGGTACCTTTGTTATCTCCTTGGGACGAGATCGAGTGTTCTGGGGTGCGGTCCGAAATTCAAGATGGCTGCCGGCAGCCATTTTGTACCGAAATTAGTGCAAACAGTTTTTTGTACAGAACTTCTGTATGGAAGTTCTGATTTGAATAAATTTTTTTATGAATGTTTAGTGACATGGAATACATCACATATAATACGTTTTTTTTCTCGTGCAGAAATTATGCAAATTAGATGAACTTTGATTTATTCAGTGCTACTTGTATACAGTAAGTACACATGTCAATACGGCTCAGGCTAGGGGCTGTATTTATGAGCCGATCTTCACGAAACTTTTTGGGTACCTTTGTTATCACCTTGGGACAAGAACGAATGTTTTGGAGTGCGGCTCGAAATTCAAAATGGCTGCCGGGGGCCATTTTGTACCAGAATTAGGTACAATCAGTTTTTTTGTACATAACTTCTAAATGAAGGTACTGATTTGGATAAATTGTTCAATGAATATTCAGTAACATGGAATACATCACATATAATACGGGTTTTTTTCTCGTGCAGAAATTATGCAAATTAGAGGAAATTTGATTTATTTAGTGCTACTTGTACACAGTAAGTGCACATGTCAATACGGCTTGGGCTAGAGGCTGTATTTATGAACCGATCTTCACATAACGTCTTGTGTACCTTAGTTATCACCTTGGAACAAGAACGAGTGTTTTTGGGTGCGGTCCGAAATTCGAGATGGCTGCCGGCTGAGATTTTGTACCGAAATTACGTACAATCAGTTTTTTGTACAGAACTTCTATATGAAGGTTCTGATTTGAATAAATGTTTGAATAAATGTTCAGTAACATGTAATACATCACATATAATACAGGTTTTTTTTTTTTCTCGTGCAGAAATTATGCAAATTAGATGCTCTTTGATTTATTCAGTGCTACTTATACACAGTTAGTACACATGTCAATACGACTCGGGCTAGAGGCTGTATATATGAACTGATCTTCACGAAACTTCTTGGGCACCTTTGCTATCACCTTGGGACGAGAATGAGTGTTTTTGGGTGCGGTCCGAAGTTTCAAGATGGCCGGTGGCGGCCAATTAGTCAAACTTCGATTTATTCAGTGCTACTTATACACAGTAAGTGCACATTTCAATATGGCTCTGGCGAGAGGCATCTAACTGTCACCCACCTTTACAATACTTTACTTGTACATTTATTGCAGGCTACGGTCAGTATTTATGTACAGACCTTTACAATACTTTACATGTACCTTTGTTATCAGGTCATTACCCAGATGTGTGTCATTGATGTGTCATATACTATACATGTGCATGTCTTACACAAGTTGAGCTATAGTGTCATTGACACGTTCTTTTGTTAGATACGTACAAAATCGATCAGAAAAAATATCGCTGATGAGAATTGTTAATCGACACAAATAAAATTGTATGGGCAAGTGCACACGAAGAGTCGATTAATTTTCTTAAGGCTCTACTATTGTCGGAACCGGAATTAAAATTTGTGATTCACAGCATTATATTAAAATTTCAGTACATGCACCACAATCTGGATGAGGAGCAGAAAAAGAAATGTTAGCAGTTACTTTCGCCTGCGAAAGGTTCAACGAGTACGTATATGGTCAGCATGTAGAAACAGAAACTGACCACAAACCATTAATTAATGTGTTCAAAAAAATCACCCAGTGACTGTCCAGTGAGGATACAAAGACTTATGCTCCGTATGTAAAAGTACAGTGTTCTGGTAAATTATACGCCTGGTAAATATATGTGCACATCTGAAGCTTTATCGCGCGACATATGGAAATCTTCATGTGACTCTGAGTTGTCAGGAGAAAGTGACCTTGAAGTCTATGTCGATTTTATAGTAAAACCTCTAACTATTTCGGATACGAAAATGAGCTTGAAAAAATTCTTGAAACATAACTTTGAAATTGATTTCCCTACAAACAAAAATACTGTCCGTTATTTATTCAGGATTTTTGGAACAATAGAGATGAATTTAGCGCTAAAGATGGCATAACCCACAAGAACGCTACAGTTCTTATACGAAACATAATTTTGGGAAGTATACACACAGGACATCTGGGAATTGAAAAGTGTGTCAGAGAAGAGCACGACAGGTCTTGTATTGGCCCGGTTTAAATCAGTGTATTGAAATAGTGTAGATCCTGTTCTGTGTGTCTGCAATATCGCTTAAAACAACCTACAGATCCGTTACGTCTTCATCTCATTGTAAACTATCCATGGGAAAAAATACGTGTCGACCAGAGACGGACTGGCCGCCTGGTCCAGCGCGAATTTTCCCGGTGGGCCTCCCTATTGGGAGCCATCCAGGGCCCCCACATTTACACAGCTCAACACCCCGCCCCCCTGAGTTCCAATGTGTTCTATGTGCCAGTAGGCACATAGAACACATTGGAACTCAAGAGATGACCTGTTGGCGCATGAAATTCCGTGAAAATGACCAAAATCCTAAATGGATCTGATTGCTTCAGATGAAAGGAAACGGCATTCTTTCGGTTCGAAAAATCAACATTTTTTCCCATTGGGCCGAACTATGGTCGGCCTGGTGAGTACGGGGCCCCTTTCGGAGAAACCATTTTGCCAAATGAGCTACAAAGATGATTCAAAAATGACATCGAAAATGTCGTCTCTGTGGACAGCCATTGATCGCTCAGATTCAAGGAAGCAGAGTTCTTTTGGTTCGAAAAATACAAATTTTGTCCGGTTCCGGGGCACCCATGGTACGTTTCTCGGCAACTCTTTTTTGCCCAGTCCATCCGTGGTGTTGACCTTTGTGCAGTAAATAAGAGAAATTACCTAATTATATGTCGTTACTATTCGAATAATCCTGAAGTGTGTCAGGTACAAACTACAACAGCTCAGTCTGTCATTTGTGCCATGAAACATGTAATTTCTGTACAGAGATTCCCGAAAGAAGTAATCAGTGATAATGGATCACAGTTTAGTTCTAAAGAATTTCATAATTTTTCTTCAGCTTATGATTTTCTACAATCAACGTCACCACCAAATTATCCACAATCAAATGTTTTGGTAGAGAAATGTGGCACCAACGCACTGAAACATTATGGCCAGTTAATAGGTGATTATTGTAATGACAGTACATCCCACATGTTCTGGACACACACCCATATTATGCATCCGGTCTGTCATGAATGTCAGAATATGCCAACATACGAGACTTTCAAAGGAACTTAAAAGTGTAAATTAAGATAGATCAAAGCGGCCAAGATCAAGAGAAGCGATTAAACTGAGAATTAATGTTTTAGCTATCTAAATACAAATCTGGGGGTTCCTCGAAAAATTCATTCCAGTCTGAAGGTGTGTAAGGCTGTGGATCGTTGCGAGTAGATGGGGATGTCCCATGCTATAGGTTAGAGGAGGTGCCACATCGGTGAAAAGTATAGGCACGTTGTGATGTAAGGGAGGCACAGAGCTTATATGTAGAATAGGAGCAGTCTCGGGCCAAGTCGGTGGACATATATGAGAATAGGATCAGAAACACGAAGTACGAGCTCAGGGAGCTAATTTGCATTTAGGTAAACGGCATTGCCTTTTTAGAAGGCAAGCCATACATAGGCAGAGTAGACTTTGCATGTATGAACATTATCCTGCGATAGATGTAGGGGAGAGTTTAACCCCATTGGTGGCGACTGCTTGTGTGAAAGGCGTCAAGTAAAGTGACAATAAGCTAGTTGCCGTGCGACGGCAGTGATAGAGTGACATTCCGTCACATGTTAGAGCAGAGGCGTCCGATAAAGTGACAATACTTTAGTGGCCGTGCGACGACAGTGAAAGGGTGAAGTGAAGAGGCGACCAAGGAACAGATACTAGCGAAAAGGAGGAAAAACCAGCGACAACAGAGAATGCGGACCCGCAAGTGACTCAAACATCGTGTGGGTAGGGGGTGACTGACGTTTTGTTTTCATATTCATTCCATGTGAGTCACAAATTATCTTATTTATTTATATATATATGTATTAAAATTGTTGTTTTGAGTGAACCCCTGTTGATTTATGCTTTTTGAGGAAACGTTATTAACCCCTTCAGGATAAGAACCACCCCATAAAAAAGTGAAACTGGCGGGTTCGTCACGGTGAAATATACGTCCACACACGGATTCAGGCGGCAGTCCTTGAGTTTTGGCTGAAAACGCGGCGTGAATCTGTTTCCTCAAGCAGCGACTAAGCCCGGTTTCCGACAGAGATGATGGTGATAAAACGTGGTGTAGAAAATGTGTTGTGACACAATACATTAAACCACGTTCGTACATTTCTCAAACGGAAGATGGTTGTAAATTGCGTAGAAACAGAAGAGATATTCTAAAAACCAATAAAAAGGTTTATAATTCGAGAAGTTTGATATATAATGATGTTGATGGTTATGATGTGGAACAAGATCCGACTGTACATTTGAACTTTATGCCGTATCATAACCAATATCTCACCGGGAGTGGAAGACAAGTGGTTTGGACTCACGGGTTAATCGAAGGGTGATAAAACATTGTGTTGTGTGTAAGTGTATAAATGTTAGTTTGAACAATATGAACTGAGGTGACTGAATCGGTTTACTGTAGCTGATTTAGAAATAGAGTTATCTCCCTTAGGCTGTTATGTGAAAACTTTACAGTTAAAAACACAAGAGTGACAGTAGCGTTTGATTTTAAACAATAACCAACTGTATATTGGTACAGAGTAACCAAAGCTTTGTATTTTTTTTTTTTTTTTCTTTGCTGAGATACAAAACATGGAGTTTAAAGCTTTGTTTGTCTCATTAAGATTTCCATTAATGGACATTTTATGTTACAGCATATTTCGCAAAAGGGGAGATGTTATGATATTTTGAACAAATGCTGTTCATTTAGTATGACCGAAGATCGTGGGCGTTGTCTCACGTATGAGATCAGTAAAAAGTAAATAAAAAAATGTTAGCATGCAGTTGGTACATTTTGTTCATTTTATAAATGTCGGTGGTACGCCCAAGAGTACGTACGCAACAAAAATAGTAGACACGAAGCGGGTGGTGGGTGTGATACTGATAGATATTCTTAATGACGGATTATCTGTTTCTAAACTTAGCGTTATTTTCTACTAATGTCACAGGTGTTTCCTCAACAATTATTTTCTTTTTAATTGGACCTTCCGTCCTCATCCAATAATTTCAAGGGAGATAACTATCGAAATTCGATTTTCATGACGACATAAGACAGCGATGATTTGCGGAAGGGCAACAGCAGTAGCATATTATAATGCTGGGTGGCAGTTGTAGTGGTGGTATATAGTGTATCCCTAGGGAATAACAGTATGAGAAGACTTAACAATTTATGATAGCGCATGTACCCAAATTGTAGACCCACCTGTTGAATTCCAGGTAAACTCCACGAAAGGTGGATAAACAAACAGCACATACCAGTGTCGGATTCCTTACAGAAATTGAGAAGTGGCCCGGAGGCTTGCACCTCATGGTAAGACTGGTCTGTGAGCTTGCACTTAATGGCAAGATTAACAACATGTGGCATCCCGTGTTAGTCCCCTTGTTGGAGACTTTCATCTACCCGAACCAGGGGCGGCGGAGCCGGGGGGGGGAGGGGCAGGGGCACGTGCCTCCAACTTTTTTCACCAATTATGGGTAGCCTAACAGGACATATTCTGACATAACGTACACAACCCCTATGGCCATATTGACTGTGGGAGAAAGTAATATAGTTCTATCAAAACTAGCAACATAATACTATCGGTGTCCCTGTCCATTTTATATATTGAGATATTGGCCATCGCAAGTTCGCAACTAGCCATAATAAGCACAGACTGCATGTATAGTGATAGTAAAACTAGTCCAAACTTGGACCCAAAGTCCGTAATGTAATTTTTTGGTTTGGTAAGTCCTTTGGACGTACCAAACCAAAAAATTACATTACGGACTTTGGGTCCAATTTTGAACTATTGTAAAACGTGCGCATGTGTACACCCCTGCAGTTACCAAGAAAAAAATAATTGTGAACCCCTCCCTACCCCCCCCCCCCCCCCCCCCACACACACACACACTTTTTTGGAGCTTCCGCCGCCCATGACCCGAACCACATTTTTGCAGGAAGTTAATGCATGTATACACATATACAGGTTCGCAATTTGTACTTTAAGGTCCTATCAACAATTCATCCTGCTTTTTTACTTTCTCATGTTTTACATCATTTATCATTTATCATTTATAGTCAACAGAGTTTGACACATCCCATAAATATTTGTCAACAAGTAGCACCTGCTGCCGCTATGATATTATAGCTGCTGATATTAATATGCATGTGAACACAATAAAGTCTCTCCAGTAAACAACATGCAAACTTCCTGAAAGCCAGCGACTTTCGCTCCCTCACTGACATTGGGTTCTGCCCGAATCTACCGCCCCTGGTCTGCATACTATAACTGCCTGCGGCTGCTTTGGTCTACACAAGTGTTCTCGTATTTATTGTTGGACGGAGGAGATTGTACCTTGTTACGAGGAGGAAAACAGACAATGTACAGTTCGGTCGCCATGGACTGGTCGTAATTCACGCGTGGGCAGTGATGTCCATGCGCGTTTACCAGGTAATAAAAATCCATCATAAACAAAGTTTTAATTAATGAAGCACCGGGTTGTACCCGGTACTTCATTAATTAAAGTTTTGATGATTATTCCCATAATTAGTGTTTGAAATCTATCATTGCGTCCGTGGAAATAATGTCCACTTGTGGAAAGTGACCAATCTACGGCGACTGTACTGTATTTCGAGCAGATCACGATCAAAAAATTTTATTTTCCAATATTTTTTAATCAATCGAATGTTGTCCGTGGCTGCATAGTAACTGATTTATGATTGCCGAGATACACAAATCGTTCCTCCTTATAAAAAATGACGCAGTAGAACGCACAAAGTAAACGCTATATACGGCATTTTACATTATCTGTTCTGTTGGGTCGGCTTTTCGCATTATCTAGCCCCAATCCGGTCAAAATTCTCTGTGCCCTTTTGTAACCACAGTAATTATTTTAAGGCAGGTTAATTGCGAATTTCTGAGATGACCAAATAGGGGTAAACAGTTCATAACTACACATAACTGAGACATAAATAAATGTAAAAAATACCCTGAAAAATAAATTATATTCGGTTATGACGAGTGAGATGCTATCGGTAAACAATAATTGACTAATGGATCATGAGATTATGCAAATAGGTCGTGAAACCTACCTGATATGCTACGTGCTGATAAAATATGCGTTTCCTGTAAGAATCTAGCATGGTACTCTCGGCATTTAACACAAACAAGACGAAAACAACAATTTAACTAGGCAATGTGAAACTTTGAGACCGTGAAAATCAGTATTCATTATATATGATTTTGTTTCCCAGAATTTCCCATTACTGAGCTCGACTGATATGACGCCGATCTCGGACAATATGAACTACGCTAGAGTTGTGCCCCTGAAATGTCCACTTATTCATCGAATGCGTTTAGGAAACTTGGCGTTACCAGGTGTGGTTGAGTGGTTTGAAGCAAAGCTTGTATGATGAGGAATTAATGATCGCATAAAGTAATGATTAGTTGGATGAAGAGAAGAAATAAGTGAGCTGTACAAAAAAATTCAACCAAAATTGAAATTCAGAGTCGAAAGCATGGATTCATCGAAGAGGGAGAAGAGATATTTTGACTATTCAATCGTCGCGGCTCCCCAGTGGGGAAGCCAAGAAGTGCAGATAGCTGAACAAAGAGAAGGGAAAACTTGGGACTTTGTAAAAAAATAAGAAACAAGAGCACTGTCAAAAAACTGTAACAGATCTGAGAATTTTTGTAATTATTTGTGTAGGTTTAATAAATAGAGGATATGGAATGAGTGTTTTTCTCATATAATATTTATGAAATGAGTCTAAGAATTTTCCGTTTTGGTGAGCCTCTGGCGAGCCCAAACGGAAAATTCGGACGAGTCTCATAAATATTATATGAGAAAAACACTCATTTCATATTCTATTTATCATATGACACACACACGCACAGATTAGCCACTTAGTATGACTTTTTAACCCATCACCTAACTTGAGTTGCAGACGGCACTTGGAAAAAACACCCTCGTATAGCTAAAATTTTTCATTTTTTGCTTCCAAAACATAGGTTATGACCCCTCATTGGAACGAGCTCGTTGAGCTCGTTCCAATGAGGGGTCATAACCTATGTTTTGGAAGCAAAAAGTGAAAATATAAAAAAAAAAAATGAATGGCGTTTTTCTTGTAGGTGAAAAATTAATGCAATATAACCCACCCTAAATAGGACAGATAACGTAAATTCTCCCTTCTGTAATTATGTAAATTTAACCCGGTTGTATTTTGTTTAGCCAATCAAATTGTCCAGTTTTGAAATTGACCAATGAAAGCTCCCAACTCTAATTATGTAAATTATGAAAATGTGGCCCAGTTGTATTTTGTTCAGCCAATCAAATTGTCTAGTTTTGAAATTGGCCAATGAAATTGACGGAAGGCTTTATTTATCACTGATTAAAATGAAAACAAAATATCAAATGTTTTAAAGTGAACAAAACGGACGAGTCATGTGATAAATAGAGGTTATACTTGTTAGTTTCATATCGGTTGAGATTTCAGCCCAATGTAACTTCGCACCAGCCTGAGACCGAAGGTCGAACGGTGATGTCAAGTTACCTCGGGCTGATATCTCGGCCGATATGAAAATAATCAAATAATAACCTTCAAATATCAGGTGAGAATTAAAAAAAAACTGCAAGCCAAATCAACAAATGTCCTGATGAATTTTGTCCGCATTGCTGATAACCCCAGCTCAACTGTGCTACTGACATGTGTCTCAACATTGCTGTAAATTTCGTTGCGATTTTATCACTAATCAAGTGAGATCGCGGTGGTTCAATTCTTACGGATTCAAACCGAGAGGTCCAGGGTTCGATCCTCGCCGGGGGTAACCTTGTTATGTCCACTTAATCCCAATTGCAGATTTATTTATTTATTGATGTTTAAGGTCACATATTTATGCACAATGGCTAATCACGACCGTGACAGTTTTACGGGTGGAGGAAGCCGGAATACCCGGAGAGAACCACCGAGCAACGACGAGCAGCTGCCAGCTCCCCAACATCGTAACTCCGCACTGCAGCACAGGCAGGGTTAGATTGGTTGAAGACATGCGTACCATCGACGTGCAGTACGCCTTAGTACACGGCGTCATCGTGCCCCCACATGGGCAATGGGGGTGAAATGTCTTGCCCAAGGACACAACGCGGTTGCCGCAGGTGGGACTCGAACCGAGGACCCCAGTTGCAGATGTGGGTGACACAGTGGAACTGTGTACTGATGCGCACTGCATGTCGATTGTGCACTTGTCTTCAGCCTATGGTAACCCTGCTTGTGTTGAGTCAGTACGTTGGGGGCGGGGGGGGGGGGGTCTGACAGTTGTTCCGGCTACTCCGCCTTCCACCACCCGTAAAACTTCCGACACGAGGAGACGCTGGATGTCGAAAGTGTTTTTAAATCTCAAGAAGACCGTTGCCACAGAGTGTGGCAAAATTAAGTGAATTCTGAAGATGGTATACAGCGAAGTAGCATGAAAACAAGAAACAATATGCCCGTCCGCGGCCCGCCCGCCCCGATTTATAACAGAAATTGCTTAATAGTCTTGGAAGTAACTTTTATTACCCAAGCAAAAATACTTCTCATTGTAGCTCACCTTAGCCTGTGAAGTTTTAATATCGCCTGTATCTCTTCTCAGTGAAGATTTGATATTTATCTCACAATTATTTCATCTAATCCTTTTGGGTATTATTGCACGTAATCACCTGTACCCAAAAAAGGGGCTGGTTACAAAAAGACAGGCTGCTGCCCCTTAGGGGTCCAAAATTAACAATTGGTAAAAGTATTAGTAGCCTAGGCAACTTCCTGTGAGCATATGCAGACTGAACTCACGAGAAATCCCAAGTCACCAATGATTAGAGGGTGGAGCTGGGTGGTTTTTTTTTTTGGTTTTTTTTGAGGGGGGGGGGCGGGTGGTCCGGTCCAGTTCAATTCCGATTTTTGCGGTTAAAAGTCAAATTGAACAGCAAAACACCGCAAAAAAACGACCGAACGGGTTTACTATGTTTGTGCATAAACTGATCAAATTATCCTAGTGGGAGGGAACAGGACTCGAAGCCTGTATGGACTCTTGTCATTTAGTGTATCCGGCAAACTGTCGACTACGTCATGTTCTCATTGTCGCATTTCAACCTTATTGACTCGTCCTTTGGACGAGTAAACAAGGGAGAATTTGTGACAATGAGAAAATAACATAGATTAAGTGAATTGTATTCATTGGTTACCCTGATTTATAATTTTTTCTCATTCAGTATGCTTAGCATCCCATCCCTAAGAATGATCAAAAAGAAGTTAGACTGAACACAATGGACATATTACTTTTTCGTTTTTGTCACAAAATCATACCTTATGACCCCTCATTGGAATAAGCTCAACGAGTTCGTTCCAGTGAGGGGTTCATAAGCTATGTTTTTGACGCAAAAAAATATAAAAAAATATTATTTCAAGAATTTTATTTGTAAGTGTTGTCTGCTTTTCGTGTTAGGTAAATAATTAACACAGAAAAAACCTGAACCAAAACCGAGTTTTTTTTTCCTGGAACTGAACCGAATCAGAAAAATCAAAACCTCCCACCCCGCCCTACCAGAGGGTGAGCCATTTCTCCAAATGGTTCTGAGGAATAACCCCTCTCTCATTTCTTCCCCCCCCCCCAAAAAAAAAAAAAAAAAAAAATATAATAACCTGGCATATTCGCGGAGCAACGTTTCTGATAAACTTCATAAAACACGCTTGATACAAAAAATCAAAGCAAATTACGCGTCGACTGGGGCAATTAAGCCAATCTTTTTTTACGTTGACAGATTTGCGGATGATTTCGCACATACGTAAGAGAAAAGGCCAGACATGCATGAAATATCTACGTTGAAACAAATCGGTTAGCATGGATTACCAAGCTCGAAAACGTCCAATAAAGACAAGGATGCGAACGGAGTACAAACGACGAAAAATAGGTCAAGCTGATGGAAAAAAAACTGAAAAATCTGATACCCACCTGTAATGCATGTTGATTAAAACGTCATCATGAGTAATTTTACATTATCAAAAGTGTGGGAAAGACAAAATATATGACCTTAAATTAAGGGGAAAAATGCACTCTGCCCCCCCCCCCGCTCCCCCCCCCCCCCCGCCCAGTGTCCGCGACCACTGCGCCTCTGGATGTTTAGCTCACCTTGACAAAGTCAAGCTGAGCTAATCCCATCGCTCTCCGTCCGTCGTCCGTCCGTCGTCCGTCAACACTATGTTTTGGTCTTCTCCTCCAAAACCACTGGGCCAATTCAAGTGAAAGTTTATGTGAGTGATGGTTTTGAAGGAGCATTGCATTTTGTTCAACCCAACATGCCCGGCCCCATAGAGAGGGGTGGGAGGAAAATGCTCCAAAATATTTTTAAAATCTTCTCATGAACTAGTGGGTACAATGACTTGATATTTGTTATGGAGCTTCCTTTTGAGGTGTAGATTCAAGTTTGTTCAAACTAAGTGCGTGAAGCAATATTTGGCTTTGTAATGGGAGGGTAAGATTTGGCCCCGCCCAAAATTTCTATTTTCTGAACCGATGGTCCAGTTTGAATGAAATTCGGTATGTGGTATTATTGGGTCATAAGTACTTGACTCGTGCAAAAAAAAGTATTCCCACTTCCCCACGGGAATCCCAGGAGCTAAAAATAGAAATATTTTCAAACGCCCCTATTTCCCAAACCACACGGAACAGAGACCTGTTATTTGGTATAAAACATCCTTAGGACCAGTAGAATTGAATGGTAAACACAAATTGCCATCAGTTATGTTAGGGCTTTCTATAGAGGGCATCGAAAAAATGCTGAGTCAGCATATTTGCAAAAATTTTAAAAAATCTTTTCTCCAGAACCAATGGTCAGAATCTTTTGATATTCAGTATACAGCATCCATAGGGGGGTCAGATGCAAGTTTGTTAAAAATAAATTCCATTCGTTCATGTTTGGGATCAATACAGGAGCCCGAATTTTTAACTTAGGGCAATATGGGGAATATTCTTTAAAAATCTTCTTCTTCAGAACCACCACTCAGAATCTTTTAATGTTTGGTATGCATCATTGTAATGAGGGGCAGATTCAAGATTGTTCAAACCAAGTCCCTACGTTAATATTTGGGCTTCCTGTGGAAGCTCAAATTTTAACTTCATTGTGGGAGATAATTTTTAAAAATCTTCTTCAGATCCATCAGTCAGAATGTTTTTCATATTTGGTATACAGCATTTCTACTGCGATCAGATTCAAGTTTGTTCAAATCGGATCCCTAGGTATATGTTTGGGCTCGCTGTGTTAGCCCAAATTTTTAACATAGTGCAATATGAGGAAATTTCTTTAACAATCTTCTTCTTCAGATCCACCAGTCGGGATGCTTTCATATGTGGTATACAACATCTCTGGGGGTGGGGGGGGGGGGGGGGGGGGCTGGGGTCAGATTCAAGTTTGTTAAATTTGAGTGCCTGGGTTAATATTTGGGCTCCATGTGGGGACCTGAAATTTAACTTAGTACAATATAAGGGAATTTCTTCAAAAATCTTCTTCAGATTCACCTGTCAGAATCCTTTCATATTTGGTTTACAACATCTCTAGAGGAGTCAAATTCAAGTTTGTTCAAACTGGTTCCTTGGGTTAATATTTGGGCTCCCTATGGTAGCCCGAATTTCAACTTTGTGCCATATGAGGATTATTTCTTTAAAAAGCTTCTTCTTCAGATCCACTAGTCAGAATGCTTTCATATTTGGTATACAACATCTCTAAGGGGCCCAGATTCAAGTTTGTGCAAATCAGGTCCGTAGGTTGATATTTTGGCTCGCTGTGGTAGCCCAAATTTTAACTTAATGCAATATGAAGAAATTTCTTTGTAAATTTTCTCCTTCAGATCCAACAATCAGAATGCTTTCATATTTGGTATAGAACATATCTAGGGAGGTCAGATTCAACCTTGTTCAAATCGAGAGCCAGGATTAATATTTGGGCTTCCTGTGGGATCCGGAATTGGCCATAAAGCTGCAGAATTAGAAATTTTGTATTCAGTACCCTCTAGAAGTGTGTAACTAAGATTAATCCACATAGGTTGTATCAAGGGGCTTCGTGGAGGAGCTCCACATTTTACATTATGATCAACTGAAGAAAACGCATGATGCTCGGACTATTTTTGTCACTCCTGAGGGGCTCAAGGATTGACAATGTATCCTATGGAGATGGATTGCTTAATGTAGACTCATTCATTCTTGCACTCTGTTTATATCGTGTTCTGTTCAAGGTGAGCGCTTCAGACCCCGTGGGGCCTCTTGTCTTTCTTTCTTTCTTCCTTTCAATTTGTACATATCATTGTTTCTATACATTTATGTATGTGCGTTGCATTTCGAATAAATATTTTTTTCAGAAATGTTCAGAGAAAGAAAAGAAAAATGAAACAAAACCTCTTGTGAGCTCATTGCGCACAGAGAGTATTGAAAAGTCTCGTGATCAATGCACCCCAAAACAGGTTTTGTTACAATCCACTGAGCGAAGAAGGAACTGTACGGATTTATACAGCTTTGTATCTTAACCGTCTGGTAAGTTGCCACTTTCTTGTTTTATTTGCTCGCTATTTTTAGCTCACCTGACTGCAAGTCAGTGTGAGCTATTGCCATCACTTGGCGTCCGTTGTCCGTCGTCTGTCGTCCGTCATCTGTCGTCCGTCATCTTGGCTTCTTCTTCACAGTCATTCAGCCAAATTCAAACATATATTGCACAAACCATCCCTGGAGTATACCCTTTCAATTTTGTTCAAATGGAATGACTGCCTTCTTCGGGCTCTGGTCAATGATGCCAAAGCATAAAAATCTTGAAAAATCATCATCTCATGAACCACAAGAGAGATTGCCTTGATATATGGTATGGAACACTTTTTGGTGTTGAAGATTAAAGTTTGTTCGAGGGAAGTTAGTATATCAATATTTGGGCTCTCTGTGGGCACATACCCGTTTTGGGCTCCGCCCAGAATTTCTATTTCAAGAACCGATGGGCGATTTGAACCAAATTTGGCATGTAGTATAAGTGGGTCCAAAGTACTTGACTGATGTCCGATTTTTTTTTTCGCAGCCAAGTGGGTACCCCAGGGGTTAAACATAGAAAACAATTCAAATGCCCATATTTCCCAAACGACACGGAACAGAGAAATGTTATTGGTATGCAGCATCCTTTTGACCAGTAGAATGGATTAAAAAAAATGGCCATCGGTTGTGTCAGGGTGTTCTGTAGGGGGCGTTTGAAAAAATGCTGAGTCAGCATATTTGCAAAAATTGTAAAAAAAGAATTTCTTCAGATCTGCTGATCAGAATGTTTTGATATATCGTATACAGCATCCATAGGACGGTCAAATACAAGTGTGTTCAAATCGAGCCCCTCGGTTCATATTTAGGCTGAACACAGGAGCCCAAATAATTAACTTAGGGCACTATGGGGAATAAGCTTTAAAAATCTTCTTCTTCAGATCAAACAGTCAGATTTTTTTGATACTGGGTATACAACATCTCTACAGGAAGCAAATTGACGTTTATTCAAATTGAGTCCCTGGGTTAATATTTGGGTTTCCTATGAGAGCCAGAATATTAACTTGGTGCAATATGAGGAATAATCTTTAAAAATCTTCTTCTTCAGATCCACCAGTCAGATTCGTTTGATATTGGGTATGCAGTATCTCTTGGGGGTTAGATTCAAGTTTGTTCAAATGGGATCCCTGGATGAATATTTGGGCTCTTTATTGGAGCCCAAATTTTAACTTAGTGCAATATGAGAAAATTTCTTTAAAAATATTCTTTTTCATACCCACTAGTGAGAATCCTTTCATATTTGGTATGTGACATCTCTAGAGGTGTATGCTTTGAATTTGTTCAAATCGAGTTCCTGGGTTAATATCTGGGCTTCCTATGGTAGCCCGATTATTAACTTGGTGCAATATGGGGGATATTCTTTAAAAATCTTCTTCTTCAGATCCACCAGTCAGATTTTTTTATTATTTGGTATGCAGCATCTTTAGGGAGGTTAGATTCAAGTTTGTTCAAATGGGATCCCTGGATGAATATTTCGGCTTTTTATTGAAGCCCAAAGTTTAACGTAGTGCAATATGAGAAAATTTCTTGAATGTTCTTCTTCTTCGGGTCCACCAGTGAGAATCCTTTCATATTTGGTATGTAACATCTCTAGGGGTGTCAAATTCAAGTTTGTTCAAATCGAGTCGCTTGTTTTTTCTTGTTTTTTTTTTTTTATTTTTTATTTTTTTTTTTTTTGGGGGGGGGGGGTGGGGGTAAAGAGAACCACAGTAGTTGAAAACAAAACAAAAATTTCGTTCGTTTGTTGTTTTTTAATACTTCACAGAACAGAGCTTGCTAGGAAGCTTTCCTTGGACCAGCAGAAATGAATCGCCAAAAAAGTTGCCTTTGGTTGTGTCACAGCAAATCAAAAAATTGCTCTTGCTCTGATCACTAACTGATACACTCATCTCTTTTAACAATTTGAGCCAGGTGGGCGTTTTAGGCTCACTTGAGCCTCTGGTTTTCTTTTGACACGTAATCTGACACGTGGAGTTCGGGGGCAGACTGCAAGCCCCCCCCCCCCCCCCCCCCCACCCCCCCTCCCCCGAGCTTTCCCCAAAAACAGTTGACAGAGAAAGGGTTTAGTTTTGGTAAAGATAATCAAACCGTTATTGCAACTGCAATGTGAATAAACAGAACTGGGATACACTTATTCTGTACTCGCAAGATGTTGTGACCAAAGATGCTATCGTTTGATTTGCCTCTTCTATGGACTGTATAGTGGAGAGAAAGGCATATTTTTGCCTCCTTGTTCAAGATATTTCCTGTTCAACACGATAGGGAATTTTCGCAACCCTTTACCCAATGTAGCGGCAAATACCACCAAGCGCTATTTACAAACGTCGCCATACAATTCAATTTTCATCATTTTTGTCTTCAAAACATAGCTTATGACCCCCTCATTGGAACGAGCTCTTTAGAGCTCGTTCCAATAAGGTGTGATAAGCTATTTTTTGCGCAAAAAATGGAAAACAAATTAGTTTATTCAAGAATTTTGTTTGCAAGTGTCGTGTGCATTTCGTGTTAGGTAAAGGGTTAAATAGGGACCAAAAAATCTGCATTTTTTGAATGTAGACGTGCGTGTGTATCAAACATGGCTTTGCATATCGTATTCCTACTATGCCACAAGGGGACAGGAGCCACCATTAATATATATCAATGCGTGGGTGCCCTTGTATGACGTGCCACTCAAGTTCGAAAAGCTTCCTTCGACCCTCCACCTAAGATATTGAATCCTACGATTTTTGTTAAAAAAGCGGCGAGAATAAACGCATGCTTGAAAACAATTTTATTGTGTGCATTCATTTATTTCTCGTACATTCACTGTCATGTAATCATAATTATTCTCGTTTCCCCCAAAACAGTCTTCTCGTTTCCCCAAACAATCAGTTTGGTGTTTTGATACTGTTATGTAGGCCGTCCCGAGCCTCACAATGTCTCCCGCACACTGAAAAACCTTATCTTCTTCTCCGTTACTGAACTCTGACTGCAAAAGCGGCCTCTTTCGCGACCAGATCGCGATCTGGTCATGACGCACTTCTCCGCCAGTCGGTCCATTTTTTTTAATAAAATATTGCGAAATCAAGACCGAATGAAGCAGCACAAACGAAAACATACCTAAAAGGGCAATTCGCATGACAAAAATAAGCCAGAGGTATTTTTTTATCAGTGAGTAAATCTCCGATTTTATCTTACAACGGAAACGTATTTCCCCCAAGACAAGTAAAAACGTCTAGAAAAACACAAAGCTGTATTCAGGGTAGCATCATTGTGATAATACGATTCAGAAAGAGAATGAGTTTCCCTGCATCGAGTTATTACACATATCGAGGTCAGCGTTTTTGATTACAGTTAGCAAATGATAAATAAATCACCAGCTTAATGAAATGAATTAAACTAGATCATTTTTTTGCCATAACGATATTTTTATATGGGTCTATGCTGCGTTGAACGAGAAAAATAAACCAAAGAAAAGCACATCTGCAGCACTACTAAAAGCTTCAGCGATAAAAGTGCAAATTGAACAATGAATGGGATTGCGCAAGAACTCAATATCATGACGTCATGGTCATCATTCATAAAAAATTAAATCACAGATGCTGAATGGTTGTCAAAACAGACGCCGTTAAAAAATGTACCCAAACTCTTCATTTTGTGAATAAGTCAAGAAAGAAAGGAATTTTGTAAGATAAATTGGTTTTTACCACCATCTAGGTTTTCGAGATGATGTATTGAAGTTTCGACCTCGTCTCTGAGCATATATCGTCGAGTCCGATAGGACGAGGCGTTGAATGCTCGGAGACGAGGACTCGACTTCAATACACCATCACGGAAAGCAATATGGTGGTAATAACCTATATTTATTAATACTTCCGGGCGAAAATCAATTGCAGAACTGCAGAATTGATAATGGGTCATTTTTTGTTCACAAAAATCACTCGAAATCTTTCAAAACTTATTTTGAAGCCAAAAACGTTTTTAACCCTTTGCTTAACATGAAAAGCAGACGACACTTGCAAAAACATTTCATGAATAACTATTATTTTCATTTGTTGTCTTAAAAACATAGGTTATGATCCCTCATTGGAACGAGCTCGACGAGCTCGTTCCAATGAGGGGCCATAACCTATGTTTTAGAGACAAAACTGAAAAAATAATGAAAATTAATTGGCGATTTTTGAGAATAGCGCTGGCCGGTTTTGGCCGTGAGGTAAAGAGTTAAACAAATGCTGAACGCATTGTGAAGTCATCATCTGAAAATGATAAAATGCATTACTTTTTGCTATCTCCAGGGGAATAACTCTAGCATAGAGAATGCAATTATGACCAAATGCAAACTCGATGTCATTCTACACAATGTGTGAATGTTTCATAAACATCATCTGAATGCTTAATCTAGTAATCCCCCGGAAACCATTTTATGTATTATTGTAACTGTACGAAAATGAGAATGTACGCCCAAGTTATCATCCGGAAAACATTGAACTGTATGATCTAAAACTAAGTCAATGGGGAATAACTCTGAAACAGAGAACGGTCAAATGCTTACTCGATCTGCATTTTGTAATTCCAGACAATGTGTGGAAATTCAAAAAAAACACTAAATATCATTCTCAAGTTATCATCCGGAAACCATATAATGTTTTATCTTTTCCAAGTCAAATGGAATAACTCTAAAAGGGGGTACATGTATAGTCATCCCTGGCGTTATTCTAGTTGGCTTTTGATGTTGCGCTCAAATTTTCGCTCACACGTGCCGGACAATGGTACCGTATGATCGATGCTTGTCAGACATTCGTACCATTACGCTTTCATTGAATGCCCTCTACCTCTGTATACATAAAACATCTGTGTGATAAAGAGTCACACGTTTGCTTCCCAACCCCCCTGCTCCCCACCCTGAGAGAGCTCAGTATGTTCAGATGCTTATCACAGAGTCCATCCACCTCACCTAAGTTACCTAATCTACCTTCGGTGCCTCTATTCGTTAGATTGAATTGAATTGGACACCAGGACCGTAACGAAGCAAGGTCCAGGGGTGCTGAGACGCGCCCACTCCCAACTATTTTTTTTCTGTCGGGAACTTTTTGTCTCAATTGGAGTCTTAGATATCGATTCAGTAACCATATACTTCTTAAAGAGATACGAGTACTTGGGTTTAGTATGTCACACATCCAGTCAGTCATACAAATGGTAGTTTCGTTGTACCAATGAGTGCTGTTGAGGGCCCAGCATAACCAATTTCACAGGCGGCGGAGCCAGGGGGCACGTGCCCCTCCACTTTTTTCCACAGATATGTTTCGCAGTTACACACTGAGTCAAAATGGGCGCATGCAAACGTGTCAATATACAGGCATTCCTGTAACATTATTTGCAAATCCAAACAATATTTAGCCAAGGAATCCCACTTTCGGTCGCTTTGGTCCGTTTCTTCGACTTCAGTTATATTTGAAGTAAGGCCTGAAAATAAGCAGTCTGACATTTACAGAATGAGGTCCCCAGAGGGTGAATTTGATGATGCTATCCCATACAGTGGGCCAATTTATCCTCTGGGTACCTCTTTCTGTTTAGTATTGAGACTCTGATTCAGACTGAGGTTCACATAGGGTAAATTTAGTGATGCTACCCTAACAGGGTAGCATCACTAAATTCACCCTCTGGGGACCTCATTTTGCAGATGACAGTCTGCTTATTTTCTGGCTTGGTTGAAATAGAAGAAACGGACAGGACAGTGACAACACAGCGGCATATTCATCTAAACGAGAGCCTATAGCGAGTCAAGGTACATTTACCGATATACGATTGTAACCTTTCTCACACTGGGTCGAACCATGGCAGCATTGTAAATTTGTGCCCCTCCACTTTTATCGAGCTTCTGGCAACCCTGACCAGTTTGGAATAAGGTGCGTGCTACTTAAATATGAAGTCCGGAATCCCATGGACCACGCCTATGACGTATATTTATCCACAAATAAGTTTCTAAGAACTTGAGTTCGTAGAAGCATATGTGACTAATTAATATTCCAATTATATCATCAAGGCATCACACTCGGGACAAATTAGGTTTACACCCCCACCTACATCAGTCATCCTCTCGACGCCTCTGTTTGACAACATTCTAGCTTATCGTAGATTATCGGGTGGCATTTCCTGACTCTAATGCTTAGAAAGTGCGGGCTTGTTTGCCTTGTTCGAATAGAGCATCTTGTGTTCTATTCAGGATTGGTGTGAGTAGAAAAAATGCTCATTTTCCAGTCCGCCACCATAGTGGCTAAAAATAGAAAACAAGTTCCAGTATATATATAGAACCACAGTTATGCTTGAAAAGGCAAACGATTACTGAACGCCAGCGAGTCGCGCAAGGATACCACGAGAGCTTCCAGTGCCACTCGGTCTCGTCTACTTGTAGTAATCGTTAACACATTCAAGCATAACTGTGGTTCTGTATTTGTTATACACCCCTCCCTGAAAAGGAATTCATGTAATTAATCGTTTATTGAGTTAATTTAGTCGAGGAATTGAACAGGGGAAAGGAGTTTTCTGAGAAAGGGACAACTCTGTCAGAGAACCAGTCTTGAGTCTTTGACCTTGCCAACTGTAAAATCGATGTTGATTCATTCGCAAAAATGTCGTTCCAAACTTAAAAGTGAGCATTTCTTGTCAGACATCGGAAATTATGAGCTCTGATATTTGTTTTGACAAGTGTGTGTGTGTCGGTATCCATTTTTCTGGAGAATGGAGGATATTCAAAGATTTTAAATACGATGCGCTGTTTAAATTCCGTGCGTTTGAAACTGAAAGTGAAACTAAACAAACTAGGGTAGGCTGTGCATTAGGCTATCCAGTGTGGACAGTGGTTATTTTCTGTCACAAAATTACACACAGGACAAGAAAAGACAGTTTTATGCGCTAATTTACCTTTCAAGATATTCATTCGATCGTTTAATTTAACCTCTTCGTGTCAATTCTGGATGAGCCCTTGGTAAGTTAATGCTAACACTTGATTTTTCAATATTTCTAATTTGAAATTTAGTCTTTCCATCACCCAACGTAAAGGTCAAAACCGGCCAGCGCTATTCACAAAAATCATCATTCAATTTTCATTATTTTTTTTTTTTATTTTTTGTCTCAATCACATAGCTTATGACCCATCACTGGAACGAGCTCAATGAGCCCGTTCCAATAAGGGGTCATAAGCTATGTTTTTGACGGAAAAATAAAAAAAAATTGTTTAATATTAAAGAATTCTGTTTGCAGGTGTCGTCTGCTTTTCGTATTTGGTAAAGAGTTAAATACAGTGTGTGCTCTTTGCGCTTGTTACATTTCGTGCGTTTGAAACTGACACTAAAGTAACTCGGGTTGGCTGTTCATTGGGCTATCGTGTTTGGACATTGGTCATTTCTGTTCTGGATCAAAATTACACAATGGACAAGAAAAAAATGTTTTTATGCAGAAGTTAACAAATTCCAGGGCATTTAATTTAACCAGTGTGTTCGTGATTCTATTCTTGATGAATCATTGGTAACTTTACACTTGATTTCTTGATATTTGTGATTTGAAATTTAGTCTTTCTATTTATTTTACCTCGAGTCTTGACACCCATTGTTTGAAATGGACTGCACGCAGGTGCAGGTCGTTAACATTTACCACATACAGAGCGAGAAACAAATTGTAGAATAACATGGGATAACTGCAAGAAAACTCGTGTGTTTAGCTCAACTTGACAAAGTCAAGCTGAGCTTTTGCCATCATTTCTCGTCCGTCGGCGTACGTACGTACGTGCGTACCACGCACGTACGTACACAATTTCCTTTGGCACACCTCACAGGTCGCATTTATGATCAGATCGCTTTGAAACATGGTATGCTTGTTTGGGTGACCTCTAGATGGGAGCTATCGATTGTCTTCAATTTCCGTCAAAAAATGTTGCCGCGGCCAACGTTCTTAGAACTTAGCTTAGTCAGACCTCAATATTTCCCTTTGGCACATCCTATAGGGCACATTTATGATTGGATTGCTTTGAAGCCTGGCATGCTTGTTTGGGGTGACCTCTAGTGGGGGCTATCGATTTTCTTCCATTTCGTCAAAAAATGTTGCCACGTCCAATGTTCTTAGAACTTAGTTTAGTCAGACCTCAATATTTCCCTTTGGCACATCCTACAGGGCTTATCATGATCGGATTGCTTTGAAGCCTGGCATGCTTGTTTGGGGTGACCTCTAGATGGGAGTTATCGATTTTCTCCCATTTCCGTCCATCAAAAAATGTTGCCGCTGGCAACGATCTTTGAACTTAGTTTAGTCAGGCATCAATATATTCCTTTGGCATGCCCTACAGGGCAATTTATTATCAGATCGGTTTGAAACTTTCTATGCTTATTTGGGGTCACATCTAGATGGGAGCTATCGATTTTCTTCGATTTCCGTCAAAAAGTTTCGCCACTGGCAATGACCTTCGATGAACTTAGTAAAAACTTAGTGCAGTTAAGCATCAATATTTCCCTTTGACACACCCTGCAGGGCACATTTATGATTGGATCGCTTGCAAACTTGGTGTGCTTGTGTGGAGTGATATCTATATGGGAGCTGTCGATTTTCTTCCATTTCTGTCAAAAAATGATGCCGCTGACCTTTAAACTTAATTTAGTCAGACCTCAATATTTCCCTTTAACACACCCTTCAGGGCACATTTATGATCGGATCACTTTGAAACTTGGTATGTGTGTTCGGGGTGACCTCTAGGTGTGAGCTATTGCTTTTTTTCATTTCCATAAAAAATTATTGTCGTTATCACTAGCTTTTGAACTTACTGAATTTGCGCATCACCATATCCCGTTTGCACTCTCTGCAGCGTATATTTATGAATTTCCATAAAGCCCCCCCCCCCCCCCCCAAAAAAAAAAACAACAAAAAACAAAAAAAACAAAAAAAAAAAAAAACGAAACACATTGACACAAGCAATGACCTTCTACTTTGTGCATTTGTGCATTAACATCTACCTTTGGCATGCCTCAGAGGCCACATTCACGATCAGGGTGTTTTGAAACTTTGTATGTGTCAAGGTGATAGCTAAAAGTTGCGATTTTCTTATTTAAAAGTGTAGATATGTTCGATAATATTTCTGCCAGGGTTAAATATAAAGCGTAAAGATAGGTATATGACGAACCCAGAAAACTGATTTGTTACTCGAAGTCTACTAATTAGGCATGAAATTTAATGTCCATTATGGCGCACTTGTTGAACGCCACATGGGCTATCTGATAACAGATCAGTACTAGGAGAGACAATATTCCCTCCGGTTATCATTATCTGGGTAATTAAAGCCAGTTAAAATCTAATTGTTGGAAACCAGTGCATCACACATGTTCTGGACACACACCCATATTACGCATCTATCCTGTCTCCGAAATGTCAAAAGAGTTTACCTCAAACAAAATTCGCATTTATATCGCTATCCATATCGAATTACAAAGCACTCGTTAAATCAGAATTAATATGTTTAAACTTTGCTTTCCGACTGTATAAAGAGTGAAGCAGAATTCTGAGGAACAGTTGGCCCGAGGGCACTCAGAGAAGGTCCGAGTTTAGCCTTGGCCGTCGAGGGTCATAGGCACCGAAATTGAAAGTCCGCGTATTGTCGTAACCATGTGAGGGCTGTAAGGAACTGATAGTAGTTTGTTAACGGTTGCGAACCGTAGAGGCATAGTAGCCAAAGAAGTAAAAGCTGTAACGTTGAGGACTAGAGACCGTATTAAGAGCTTGAGCACGCGCAGGAACAGCTCGCGAGATAAGATAGTTTTAGGTGGTGCGAGAATTGGTGATGTTGAGAACACTTTGCAAAATATTTTTATCTACCTTTGTTAAGTATATATCTGAAGGCGAAGAATAACTTAACCCCGTGAGAACCAGGCAAGGCGCAAAGTGATCGTGAACTGTGGTAGACGCCGATTGAATTGTGATTGGGCTGTGAGAACGCCGATAGAGTCACACAAGCAGAACATTATATGTGTTAAGCCCGAATGACTGTGAAGTTAACCTTGCGAGGAGGAAGCAACGAGAAGTGAATAGACACTTTGTACGTATCACAAACCATGAGAAAATGAAGATGCTGTGAGGTTGCTCCAACGGACACAGCTAGCTGTGGGAGACGTCGAGGGCCCTAAAGAATAAATTTTTATCCGCGTAATTAGTGTATTCTTATGGATAATTTTGTGAGTAATTCGTTTCATATTATATTTCTTCGTACAAGCAAATAAATAATCTTTTCAATGAATTATCGTTGATCACCCTTTGGCGTTGTAAGCCACAGGCACCTTTAGGAATCCTAAGAGTCCCAAGCGGATAGGTCATTGATAAGGTGGCAAGGTTTACATTCGAACTGGGGTTCAGACGACAGTCACTGGCTGTCCGCTGAGCACTGATAAGAACATACATTACATTTTCCTCCATCACTTCGAACATCAATTTAACCCCGTAATCGTACGACAGTATGCTTATGCAGGGTGACAAAGATAGGAGCTATTGATTTTCTTTTCATTTCCATCAAAAACTGTTGCTGTTAGCAACAATCTTTGAATTTATTGCATTTGTAAGCATAGTGCATCAACATTCTTTGACATGGCCTACAGGCCACATCTATCATAGGATTGTTTTGGAACTTGGTGTGTTCATTAGGCAAGACCTTTAGATAAGAGCTATTGAATAGCATTCATTTCTGTGAAAAAAGGTGCTATTTACAATAACGTCTGAACATACTGCATTTGTGTATCAACATTCTTCCTTTAGCCAGTCTTACAGTTTACATTTAAAAATGCATACTCTGAGTCGGAGTGACCAGGGTTGTCATTTTTGAGGCCGGTACCACATTGTCGGTACCGGTACCGGTACTGATTTAGTGCCACGGTATCGGTACCGGTACCGGTACCTGCCGGT
Organism: Pictodentalium vernedei; assembly: GCA_031216915.1. NCBI lineage: Eukaryota > Metazoa > Mollusca > Scaphopoda > Dentaliida > Dentaliidae > Pictodentalium > Pictodentalium vernedei. The sequence goes on along the minus strand of CM062296.1, from coordinate 202,225,232 downwards.
ACCAGTATACCAGACGATTATAATAAACCAAAAAACTACACGGAGGTTCGCCTACGAAAAGCTGGTACGCATATTTACTGAACTAGTGAAAACAAAAAATCAACAACACATGTGGTTTGTGTGAAATAAATTTGTATTTGAATAAATTTGTTTCAACCTAAACTTGTCGCAACTTGCAACTCAGAAAAACACAAATGTCAAAACAGTCAAATTTTCAGTCTTATTTTATATACTGATACTGGTTCTCGATAGTAATTCTAGTTCTTGATCTCTTTCAAATACTGACATTTCAAAAAAGTGAGAGTGTCCAAAAGTTCATCGCTCATACGGTTCCGTATTTTCGTTATAACATGTGCACATGCTGAGAAGGCTCGCTCCGGTTCAACGCTAGTTGGTTGAACTGATCCCAGGTTCTTGTAGACTAATTCTAGTCTTTTCGGCCTGACCTTAGTAGACTCCCAAATTTTGAAATCACTGCTTAGTGGTCTTGACAACGAAGAACATTCCTGATTTGCGGCTGAGGAATTTTCCACATTTCTCAACTCAGCGTTCAAGGAAGCGAGCATCGCTTTTTCTACTGAAGATTCGTCCTCTTCATCATTCTCACTTCGCTGCACACCCTTGTCCATTTCTTCATCTTCATTTCCATCTTTGTTCTGAGTTCCCGTCGCTTCACCAGTTTTATCATCATCCTCATCATCATTTTCAGTGACCTCTATTCTACGATGTAGCTGATCGTAAAGTCGACTGATAGTATCTCTGATGGACGATTTGCTACCCATCATGAATATGTTGTTGGGTGGAAGTGGAACTGATTTCAGAGAATCCGGATTATGCAAGTAGTGATAAGCATCGAGTAGTTTGTGGGGACGACGATCGTTGAACCTTCTTTGTAAAGATGCCTTCATGTTCTGAGCTCGCGCTCCCTCTAACTTGTCCAACTCCTTGAACAAGAATGTAAATATAGCATCGGCACGGAGAAGATTCATATCCCTGTCTTGGAGTTTCTTGACGGCGATTTTCACAGGTTTAAGTGTAGCGACCATATCTTCAATTGCTTTAATTTCTTGGGTTGAAAATTCATTTTTTAACTTGGCAAAATCTATCATAAGTTTATTTAAACAATGCCTCAACTTCAGGAATCTTTCCAACATGTCTACACACGAGTTCCATCTTGTTTTATTATCTCGTATGAGTACCAACTCCTTTCCAAGTGCTTCTTTGCTGTATTGTTGGAGTTTATCATTTTTAAGTGGGCTTCTGCGAATTTTCACCACTAGTTTCCTGACTTTATTGATAGTATCAGCCACCGTAGTACTAAATCGCGGAACTTCAGCCTCTTCGTCATCATTTTCATCTTCATCATCATCCTCGCTTTCATCATCTCCATCCTCTATTTCATCATCTTCATCAGCCTCATTGATATCATCATCGCATTTATCATCATCTACAACTTCAACTTCTTTCCCTTTGTAAAAGACGTCTTGTACTGATAAATGAATACCGTGTGCATAACAAGCGACGTGGTTTTCTTCAATCTTCCTTCCGAAAGATATCATTACGGAAGCCCCGTCGGACGTGACAGATATTATGTGGCATTGCTTGACGGGATCGTTGAAATTGATACCGAACTTCTGTAGTTTTTTCTTCACAAGTTCAATTGTGCGATCAGCAGTGATAGAGCCAACAGCTCGGACCAAACCAAGATTCCAGTGCTCACCCTCCACATGAAGATTTATATTCACGTAACGTCTATTTCTCAAAGACGTCCACTCGTCGAGTGTCATTCCAAACCGTACGCTTTCATCAAGCATTTTAGCAAACTTTTCCTTCACTTCGGCTTTCCTCTCAGAATATTCTTGCATGATATATTTTTTCGCTGTGTTGTGGCTTTTAGGCATTTTATCGCCTCTATCTTCAACTGCTGTTCGAACAAACTCACTTTTTACCATGCGATTGAGTGACATACCATCCAAAGCAGCTAGCTTACTAAGTTTTTTCTGTAGACTTTCTCGTTGTGGTTTGAAGAGCGAAGTTATCTTCTATAATATTATTGTATTATATTATATTATTATATTATTTATTGTTACATATTATTATATTATATTATTTGTTATTATTATATTTATCTTAAGTTATAAACCAGGGACTGGGGGGGGGGGGGGGGTACAAAGCAGGAAATGATATATGGGTGGTACCTACCCATGACCGGTACTAGTATAGCGGTACCGGTACCGGTACTGACAGGCCGGTACCACCGGTACCGGTACTGAGTACCTATGACACCCTGACTCTGGCGTTGTGCACACACAATGCTGTTATGTTGAAATTTCATCAAATAACTTTGGTTCCAGTGATCTTCAATTTTGCCATTTCGTTTATAACTCACCAAGTTCTTCAAGTTCGTCAAGTTGAGCTACAGTGTCATTGACACTTTCATTTGTTCTTTGCACTAGTTATACCTCAATATAACCCCATCTACCCCATCACTTCCCAGACAGCATTTTCTTAAAAGCTCTCAGATGAGTATTTCAGAAGGCTTTGTCAGAAGTCAAAAAGAGAAATAAAGGGGTGGTGTTATTCTTACCAGTTAACACCAACTTATTGATAATATTTTTAAAAATTAATAATAGTTTTATCATTTTGTACATCTTATTCTCTACTTGACCAACCTAATATCTGGATTGTTCTATCAATGCCAAACCTCGTTCTTGCAGAAAAAGTAGAAAAAATATTTTTCTCTTGGTATCTGGTTAAAAAATATTGTTATTTAGGTGTCAATTCCTATATCTTGTCAGTCTTAAATTTGAAATTATATTTTGAATTTTAGAAAGTAGTTTTAAAGAGTACTGACAGAGTATGTCTAATGATAATGTCTTGGGGCAATTTTGTCGGGACGGAGGCTGATCAATCAAACGGCACTGAATGTATTTAGAATCAAAATGCAGGTGCCTACCTTGGATTTGCCGTGGAAATACTCTGCTAATGTCCGGTAATTTGCCAAAATTAAAAGAAAAATTCCCCTCCCTCTGTAGAGTTTGTCCCGAAAATGCCACGCCTTTTCCCCAAAACTGCTAAATTAGCTGGCCGTTGGGTAAGGGAAATGAAGCTGCAGGCAGGCCACTCCCATCTCATACAAGTAGTATGTAATGTGGTTTTCACCCCATATTTGGGGGATGGGATGGAGGTGGAAGTGCCGTCATGTCACGTGGCCCAGTGGCGCCATGTTTGGTTGTCATGGTAACCCGCTTGACCGACCATCTCGTGACGTTATTACCATAGTTATAAGCGTGCTGTAAGGGTGATACGTGTTGCCGTCGTCCATTTTGTATACTGGAAGCTGTCATCTTGGTTTCTATGGTAACTAAAGCCTCCTATTAGGACAGGTGGTATGTTCGGATTGTGTTTTCGATTTTCTGGCTCGTTTACTTCGTAAAATTACCAAAAACAACCCGACAATCCCTTCAAATCACTAACCTTCACTCAAAAACTACCGAAACGGACTTGGCAAAGCTCCATTTTGGATTATATTAATAGCACGTGGTACTATAGGACTATAGTTCTCCTGGGGGTAAGTTCTATTACACTGGAGTACTAGTTCAGATTTTCCCATTCTTCTGCCGATTACCGATGATATTCCACCTACTCTAACACTAGCAGTCCATCTAATCCTAGCTACTCTTCCACCTATCTCTGGATCTATCCCGATCTCTATGGTACCCTCGTCCAAGTTTTATAATCACCAGTTAGATTGCTTGATTTCCCATATTCTGTACCTAACCATACAGAGTTATCGCCATTGTGTACAACGAAAGCTTCTATGAGTCTCAAACCCAAACGACAATCGAGCAGTAACTGGGATATGTATTACTCGAACGACTCAAAGCTTATCGAGTAAATAAGCGATCGAGTAATTACTCGAGCGAGAGACTCCTCTTACGCCTCTTATGCTCATCTTGGTATTATAAGATACCTATGATGTGGTGATGTACAACCAGAGGATACCTTTTGGATGATACTTATCGGAGGATATCTGTCTGAAGATAGTTATGGCTTCCTCCTTGCGTCTGTTCAGTTCCTTGAATCTAGACCACCCCATGGCCTTCATAGCAGCAAGACACTACTGCTGCCTTGTCCATAGTCACTACCGTCAGTTCTATGATTAGCTTCCATCCCTTACTGTCACTATTACTTGTCTGTGCCAGTACTATTGGCTACCACTAGATGCCCCGAGTCTCCCACACATACTACTGCCTACTATGGCCTTTAGTACCTAGATCACCATACGATAATCACTATCATGCACTATCATACTTGGCTTACACTACTACTAGCAGTCGAATATAGTCTGCTTGCTCTAACGACTCGAGGAAATGAGCTATCGAGTAGTGACTTGGACAGGTATTGCTCGAACGAACAATAGGAGGTTCCTATTCGTTATTTTCCACCGACTACTGCTATAATATTAGAATGTTTCTTTTCATGTTCTGTCGGTCGATAGTACCTGAGTTTCTGTGCTTTCTGAAAAAAAACCTTCAGCAGTGATCTATCGGTCGATAGTACCTGAGTTTAGAAATCACACAAACTCGGGTAATATCGACCGATAGAACATGAAAAGAAACGTTCTAATTATTTTGTAATACCGAACAAAAAATAGCTTTCCTTGTTAAGCGTTAACTGCAACAAGCCATCAATCTCGTAACAATGTAGTCGTATCCAGAAACATACTTTTAGTGACGCCATTTTGAACGATGGACGTCTCTTTAGGTGTTTCCACATCACCAAATTCGAAAATGACTTGTTACAAGTGCCGTCGCTTTGGGAGTTTCTATATCACCAAATGTCAGTGTTTACAACTGCATCATGCTGTTCCTGTTATAATTCATTATAAATGCTTGTGTGATAAGTGGTATAATGGAATATAAGTTGTCAGAATTAAGCAGAGTGAAACAATTTATTTAGAACTTGAGGCGGAGAGTCAGTGAAGTCGAGCTTGTGGTAATATAATTGATTGAAGTCACATTAATGATTCACTAGAAGTGGTGAACAACATGTGAGTTTTTAATATTTCTGATTCTTTTGAATTCATCGTTTGCAGTTAAAATTGAAAACACGCCCAGCGATGATGGCATATTTGTAGGTAAGACTAAGTTTGTGTCTATCGGTGACGAAAAAAAGTTAAACAGAAACGGCGCCGGCGTTTTGTGCTTAGAAATTCCAATCAACGCGTGAGTGATTGACGCTGATCAATGGAAGTGGAGCTTACATTTCCAGTCGAGTTGTGAGGAAGTCAAACTCGACTTCAACAGAGATGGCGACAGCGTTTTGTGTTTAGAAATTTCAATCAGCGCGTGCGTGATCGACGCTGATCAATGGAAGTGGAGCTTACATTTTTAGTCGAGTAGTGAGGAAGTCAAACTCGACTTATAGTTTTATGAATGGCGGGCGGGCAGGCGGGCGGGCGGGCTCGGCCGGTCGCTCTCGGTCGGGCGTAAACAACTGGTTTCCGGATGATAACTTCATAATGGTTTAACCCATGTTCATGAAACTTCATAGGTAAGTTGGTATCGGTGAGAGGAAGAAACCTTTTTATCTTGGACACTCTAGGTCGAAGGTCAAGGTCACAGAGACCCTGAACATAGTAGATCAAAACAATTCGTTTCCGGATGATAACTTGATAATGGTTCGACCCATGTTCATGAAACTTCATAGTTAAGTTGGCATTAGTGAGAGGAAGAACTTTGTTTATTTTGTACTCGCTAGGGGAAAGGTCAAGGTCACAGTGACCTTCAACATAGTAGATCGTAAACAATTGGTTTCCGGATGACAACTTGATAATGTTTCGACCCACGTTCATGAAACTTCATAGGTCGGTTGGCATCAGTGAGAAGAAGAACCCTATTTATTTTTGACTTGCTAGGTGAAAGGACAAGGTCACAGTGACCTTGAACATAGTAAATCGTAAACAATTGGTTTCCGGACGATAACTTGATAATGGTTTGGCCCACATTCATGACACAACATAGTAAATCGTAAACAATTGGTTTCCGGATGATAACTTGATGATGTTTCGACCCACGTTCATGAAACTTTATAGGTAGGTTGGCATCAGTGCGAGGAAGAACCCTATTTATTTTTGACTTGCTAGGTGAAAGGTCAAGGTCACATTGACCTTCAACATAGTAAATCTTAAACAATTGGTTTCCGGACGATAACTTGATAATGGTTTGGCCCACATTCATGACACAACATAGTAAATCGTAAACAATTGGTTTCCGGATGATAACTTGATGATGTTTCGACCCACGTTCATGAAACTTTATAGGTAGGTTGGCATCAGTGCGAGGAAGAACCTTATTTATTTTTGACTCGCTAGGGTAAAGGTCAAGGTCACAGTGACCTTCAACATAGTAGATCGTAAACAATTGGTTTCCGGATGACAACTTGATAATGTTTCGACCCACGTTCATGAAACTTCATAGGTCGGTTGGCATCAGTGAGAAGAAGAACCCTATTTATTTTTGACTTGCTAGGTGAAAGGACAAGGTCACGGTGACCTTGAACATAGTAAATCGTAAACAATTGGTTTCCGGACGATAACTTGATAATGGTTTGGCCCACATTCATGACACAACATAGTAAATCGTAAACAATTGGTTTCCGGATGATAACTTGATGATGTTTCGACCCACGTTCATGAAACTTTATAGGTAGGTTGGCATCAGTACGAGGAAGAACCCTATTTATTTTTGACTTGCTAGGTGAAAGGTCAAGGTCACATTGACCTTCAACATAGTAAATCTTAAACAATTGGTTTCCGGACGATAACTTGATAATGGTTTGACCCACATTCATGACTCTTCATAGGTAGGTTGGCCTACGTGAGCGGAAGAACCCTATTTATTTTGGACTCACTAGGTTAAAGGCCAAGGTCACAGTGACCTTGAACATAATACATCGTAAACAATTGGTTTCCAGATGATAATTTGACAATGTTTCCACCTAGGTTCATGGAACTTCGTAGTTAGGTTGGCATTGGTGCAAGAAAGAGCCCTATTTATCTCGGAATCACTAGGTCAAAGGTCAAGGTCACAGTGACCCTTCACATAGTAAATTGTAAACAATTGGTTTCCGGACGATAAGTTGACAATGATTAAAGCCACTTTTGTGCAGTCACAACTCGACATTGGATCGGTGATCCTATCGGCATTTTACTTGTTCTCATGTCTCCAGGGAAGAACGTTCCGATGGTGCCCGTGTTTTGTCCAAAATCTCCAGTACTATAACGTTTAGAAGGTGTCAAATTAAGCAATCACGGCTGATGTCACAGACATGAGACATAAAACAAGCTATTAGAATCAGCCTACAAAAGATTTTTTTGCGCATGAAGGGTGCTTTTTATCGGGTCGCACTGGAGCTTTCTGGTCAAAATTATACCACATGCTCCCAAAACTCGTGAGTGATACATCAATATTACAGGTGAGTAATAAATAGACAGAACGTGATGTGTGTTTGAATCGGTGGTGTTTCACATAACGTGTTGGAATGACGTAGTCATATTTCTCGAGATCCACCGATTCAAACACACATCGCGTTCTGTGTTTATTACACTACCCATGCATTAAAATTTATTTAAATGAACAAATTTTAATTCCGATGTTTAAACCCAAAGGTGAAATGTCTGTTTGTTTTGACTGAAGCTGTACTGGTCAAATGGATCGATAAAAAATCAAAATAACCTTTTTGGAACCAGTGTTTGTTGAAATTCGTATCGCTGTTTCTTTTCGGCTGGTGCCCATTCACGCCTCACCATTTGGTGGCTATTACTGTTAGTAAAAATATAAGTACAAATTTGTGCAGATTTGCAAAACAGCTGGAAGAAACATTTTTAAAAAAAAGTTCGAAGCATGTCAAGATGTACGAAGATTTACCAAAATAAAGTTGGCCAATTCAGATGTAAAGATCCACAAATGGAGAGGGCCACGGGACTGGGTTAATGTTCTGGTTGGAAATTATTGAGGTTTTAAATATCATCTCATTTTTAGTTAACTAATTTTTAGCTCATCTTGACAAAGTCAAGCTGAGCTAATCTCATCGCTCTCTATCCGTCGTCCGTCGTCTGTCGTCCGTCCGGCGTCCGTCATCCGTCGTCCGTCAACACCATGTTTTGGTCTCCTCCTCCAAAGCCACTTGGCCAAGTCAAGTGAAAGTTTGTGTGAGTGATGGACCTAAAGAGGCATTGCATTTTTGTTCAACTCAATATGTCCAGCCCCATAGAGAGGGAGTGGGGGGAATTCTCCAGAATATTTTTAAAATCTTCTTCTCATGAACCAGTGTGTATAATGACTTGATATTTGCTACGGAGTTTCCTTTTGAGGTGTAGAATCAAGTTTGTTCAAACAAAGTTCGTGAAGCAATATTTGGCTTTGTAATAGGAGGGGTAAGATTTTTGGCCCCGCCCAAAATTTCTATTTTCTGAACCGATGGTCCGGTTTGAACCAAATTTGATATGTGATATTATTGGGTCATAAGTACTTGACCCATGCAAAAAAAATATTCCCGCATCCCCATGGGAACCCTGGGAGCTAAAAATAGAAATATTTTCAAACGCCCATATTTCCCACATCACACGGAACAGAGGGCTGTTATTTGGTATGAAATATCCTTTGGAACAGTAGAATTGAATGGTAAAAACGAATTGCCATCGGTTATGTTAGGGTGTTCTGTAATGGGCATCGAAAAAATGCTAAGTCAGCATATTTGCAAAAATTTAAAAAAAATCTTTTCTCCAGAACCAACCATCAGGATCTTTTGATATTCGGTATACAGCATTCATAGGGAGGTCAGGTACAAGTTTGTTAAAATAAAGCCCATTGGTTCATATTTGGGCTCAATACAGGAGCCCGAATTTTTAACATAGGGTAATATGGGGAATATTCTTTAAAAATCTTCTTCAGAACCACCAGTCAGAATCTTTTAATGTTTGGTATACATCATTGTTATGAGGGTCAGATTCACGATTGTTCAAACCAAGTCCCAAGGTTAATATTCGGGCTTCCTACGGAAGCCCAAATTTTAACTTTGTTCAATATGGGGAATAATTTTAAAAAAACCTTATATATATATATTTGGGCTCGCTATGGTAGCCCAATTTTTTACATAGTGCGATATGAGGAAATTTCTTTTAAATCTTCTTCTTCAGATCCACCAGTCGGAATGCTTTCATATTTTGGTATACAACATCACTAGGAAGGGTCAGACTCCAATCTGTTCAATTCGAGAGCCTGGGTTAATATTTGGGCTCCATATGGGAACCTGAAATTTAACTTAGTACAATATGAGGAAAGTTCTTCAAAAATCTTCTTCAGATCCACTAGTCGGAATGCTCTCATATTTGATATACAACATTTCTAGGGGGGCGGGGGGGGGGGGGGCAGATTCAAGTTTGTTCAAATCGGATCCATAGGTTAATATTTGGGATCGCTATGGTAGCCCAAATTTTAACTTAATGCAAAATGAAGACAATTTCTTTAAAATTGCTCTTCTTCAGATGGTCAGAATGCTTTCATATTTGATACACACAACATCTCAAGGGAAGTCAGATTCAATTGTGTTCAAATCGAGAGCCTGGGTTAATATTTGGGCTCCATATAGGTTGCCGGAATTGGCCATTTTGCTGAAGATTTAACAAATTTGTATTCAGTACCCTCTAGAGGTACTAAGATTAATCCACATAGGTTGTATCAAAGGGATTCATAGGGGAGCTCTACAGTTTACATTATGATCAACTGAAGAAAAGACATGATGCCCGGATTATTTTTGTCACTCCTGAGGGACTCAATGATTGACAGTGTAGCCTATGGAGATGGATTGCTTAATGTAGATTCATTCTTGGATTCTGTTTATATTGTGTTCTGTTCAAGATGAGAGATTCAAGCCCCGTGGGGCCTCTTGTTTGTGAACCGACTTTATTTTGCTTTGGACGTTTTCATTTTCACACTATGCGACAGACTGTCGATAATTATATAACGAAATTTGGAAACTTTTCGAAGCGTAACTAATGACTCGGCTGGAAAGGAACTAGTATGAACGGTACTTGGAAGAAAGTTCCGTCTTGGAACCATCACCAATTGAATACAGAATCATTTATGCCATAGCGGCTATTCCGTTAAATACAAGGGGTTAAAGTTGAATGGATGTGTAATAAAGTGTTTTACTAAAGTGACAAACACAGATGAGTTTTTCAGTTTGGAGCATCCTCAAATGGTAGTTATTTTACACGTGATTTCATTTTGAAGAGATTACATGTTTGTTCGTACTAAGCCTCTCGGGTCATATCTGGAGTGTTTCTGGTCTTTTTCTTTCACTCTAGATACGTAAATGTTTGAGGAGAGATATTGACTTCACTTTAATGCTTGAAAGTGCAAACAGTTGAAAACAAAATAAACTTTAATTATAATTTAACCCTTTACCCAACGTAAACGACATCAAAATGTATTATTTTAAATATATTTGTTTTAAATTGTTCAACAAAATTCAATCCAAGTATATCATGTGATCCCACAATGGAACAAGCTCGACGAGTTCGTTCCAAAGAGGGTCACATGATATGGTTTGATTGAAATTTTTGGAAATATATTTTTTTAGCTGCTGAATTTGCATATTACGCTGGCGGATGTTTCCGTTTCGTTGGGTAAAGGGTTAATACTTTTAATTTTAATTCCATAAATCGACTGAACATACCCCCCCCCCCCCTCTCTCTCTCTCTCTCTCTCTCTCTCTCTCTCTCTCTCCAGTTGCCAAACATGTTGTGATGATTCATAAACCGCATTTCATTATCTTCTGCCATTGTTCAACTTTTAATGTAAAATGATGTAGATGATCAACAAAGTTGAAACACCACCACAATGTGTATTCTAAACGACATATAAAGCTTACAATTGAGCGAACTGGCGGCAATCGCCAGTTCATACGGAAAAGTGAAGGCTGTGCTCTATTGAGTCCGGTCGCAGTAAAAATGGATATAAGTTGCGCGCACTTGGGTGTAAATGTGGCTCTGAGAACAACGTTTACAGCCCAAATGTGCGCGTTTGGTAATTTTACTGGACCCGAGTCAACGGAGTTTAACACTGTGAAATATGTTCAATTTAATGTAGTTCTTCCGAGTCTCGAATAAGAAATTCGTGAACGGACTGTAAACACTGTCAAATATGTTCAATTTAATGTAGTTCTTTGCGAGCCTCGACCTCTCCAGTAGCGCACGGTATTACAATCGGAATTGATCGATTGTGAGCTCAAATAACAAGTATTCGGTCAGCGGTCATTTTTGGTAATTGGGTGAACTCTCTCTCTCTCTCTCTCTCTCTCTCTCTCTCTCTCTCTCTCTCTCTCTCTCTCTCTCTCTCCTAAACTGAGTAATTAATCCATTTTACCCCACAATCCAGACATTGGTTTTCTTTCTCTAACATTTAATAAACTACGATTCCTCGTGGGGCTCGACAAATCTCTTGTACAAATGCTTTTCAAACCCATTTGCCCCAAATTTTAAAAAATAGCATCTTCTCCAATGGATGTAATAAGTTACATGTATACTTGGTACTGAGCCTTCTTTTGGGGTGTGCACTACTGCACTACCAGTTGTTCTGGGAGGGGCAGGATTGTCGCCCCGCACGAAATGTCCATTTTCCGGTCCGGGACCCATTAAACCAAAACTGGTTTAGACGTACTTAATTTATGTGCAATTAATTTTGCCTCAGAACCCCAGGAGCTTAAAATAGAATAACAGTCAGATTCCCATATTTCCAAAACTGTACGGAACAGAGAACTGTTATTTGGTATAAGGCACCCATATGACCAGTAGTATCATAAGGCCAACAATTGGCAACAAAACCCAAATTGCATTCGTTTATGCTATTGTGTACCCTGTGGGAATCGAAAAATTGTATGCTAAGTCAGCATATTTTCAAAACTTCGAACATAAAATGCTTCAGAACAACCAGTCAGAATCTTTTGATATTTGAAACTGATAAAAAAAAAACATCCATACATCATCCTCAGGAGGATCAGATTCAGGTGTGTGCAACTCAAGTCGATGGATGCGTATTTCGGCCCAATACTGTAGACCGGAATTTAACTTGGTGCAAAATGATGAAAATTCTTTAAACATCGGCTCCTTCAGATCCACTAGGCAAAATGTTTCTCTTCCTTTTATAAAGCGGTTTGGGGTGGGGTTGGGGGACGGATTAAGATTTGTGGAAATCAAGTCCCTTGGTTCATATTTGGAATCCTATGAGAGCTCGAATTTTGACCTGGTGCAATGTGAGTAATATTCTTTGAAAATCGTCTTCTTCAGATATACCATTCAGAATCTTTTGATATTTGGAATGCAGCATCCCTATGGGGGCAGATTCAAGTTGTTTAAATCAAGTCCCTAGGTTGATGCTTGGGTCTCCAAGGGGAGTCCGAAGTTTAACTTGGTACAATACGGGGAATATTCCATTATTGTCTTCTTCTTCGGACCCGACAGCGCGTATTGGGATGAAACGTGTTTTCGGGGTCCGTTTTGTTTACTGGAGGCCACCATCTTGGTTTCTATAGCAGCACGTGGTAGTTATGAAATAGGAAGATCTCCAATAGGAAAGTGATGTGTTTTAAGGGTGCGTTTGACTGAACATGAGTAAATCTAATTGCGCAAATGGACCCGACAGCGACCAAAAGTCACCAAACACTACTAAAAATAACGGTAACGGAAATAAGATTAGGCCAGTCTCGATCCTGATATACTACTAACATGATAGACGTAGTATTTGGAGTGCGCACTAGAGCTGAAACGGTTAACCGATTAAACGATTAATCAATGATCAACATCTTGGTCAATCGAAAAAGTAATTGTTCGATTATCCGTTACTTTTGAACTACTGTATTATATGGGTCAACAAAGGAACAAACTTTCCCCTAAACAGGCAAACATTGTCACACTGACTCATCAATTATATGAGACAGAGAAAATCATGCATGACATACTTGTTTACTTGCATGATCATCATACTATACCAGTAGCTGGAAATGGTCATTCTTAACCCTTTACTCATTGCGGGTAACAGACGATACTTGTAAAATAAATTTACGAAATACTAAAAAATTTCAATAATCAATTTGAATGGAGATTTTTGTATATAGGCCTAGTCGTTTTTGTTTGTTACGTTGGGTAAAGCGTTCATGCTGTAAATCATCAACGGTGCGGTAATTATTCAGATATCTATTTGGACAAGTGATTAATCGGTTAACCAAGGTTAATCCACGTGGTTAATCGATCAAGAAAACCCCTTAACCGTTTCAGATCTAGTGGGCACATCCCACGTGTATTTTGTGAGAAAATAAGACATGAAAGGGTGGAGAAATGGGCTTGGTGCTATTTGGGACACGGAAACATTTGCAGTGCAAAATATTTCTTTGGCATATTTTGGTAGGTTTATCATTGTTCTACACGTACTGGTTAAAGCACAGAACGTTTTCTGCACCTCTAGCATGTTTTGGGCAGAATGAACCTGGAGAGGACGCGGTGGCTCAGTAGGTAGGTGTGCAGGCTGCAAGCCGAGAGGTCCTCGGTTCGTATTCCACCTGCGGCAACCGCGTTGCGTCCATGGGCAAGACACTTCACCCCCATTGTCCACGTGGGTGCACTGTGCCGTTGTGTACTAAGGCGCACTGCATGTCGATACTGCACTTGCCTTCACCCAATGCTAACCCTGTATGTGTGAAGTTAGTATGTTGGGGAGCCTGACTGTCGCTCGCCATTGCTCGGTGGTTCTCTCTGGGTACGCCGGTTTCTTCCACCTGTAAAACTGTCTGACACGAGGTGGCTCTGGCTGTCGAAAGTGTCGTTAAAACTTAATAAACAAATAAATAAATAAATAAATGAACCTGGAATAACCAAATAAATCCCCATGAGGACATTTGGACTAAAATGACGACAATGGGACTTAAGCCTTGACGATAAGAGGGGATCCTTGCCCTTAAGCCATCACATAGAGGATATGTGGGTCAACTGCCAGAAAATATTAATTTGACTGTGCTTATCCATCCAAACTGAGCCCGATTGCACATCAATGGCCCAAAATTTTATTTTTTGGGATGGTCGTAGCTTACGCGATTTTGGCTAAAGTATAGTGGTAAAGGCAAAATTCATGAAATCTCGCAAAACCTAACGACATTACGCAGGTTGACGTTAATTAGTTATACAAAATCCTTAAATTTTTTTGTGCAAAAAATCAATGGGACTCTGTCGGGTGAGCGCGTCAGACTCGTTGGGGCCTCTTGTTTTTATGTTTTTAGCTCCCCTTGACAAAGTCAAGCTGAGTTAATTTCATCGCTCTCCGGCAATCGTCTGTCGTCCGGCGTCCGTCGTCCGTCAACACCATGTTTTGGTCTTCTCCTCAGGCCAAAACCACTGGGCCAATTGAAGTGAAAGTTTGTGTGAGTGATAGTCCCGAAGGGGCATTGCATTTTTATTCAACTCAACATGCCCAGCCCCATAGGGAGGGGGTGGGGAAAATTCTCCAAAATATTTTTAAAATCTTCTTCTCATGAACCAGTGAGTACAGTGACTTGATATTTTTATGGGGCTTACTTTTGAGGTGCAGAAACAAATTTTTTCAAACGAGGTTCGTGAAGCAATATTTAGCTCTGTAAAGAGAGAGCCCCGCCCAAAAATTTCTATTTTCTGAACCAGTTGTCCAATTTGATCCACATTTGGTATGTGTTTTTATTGGGTCATAAGTACTTGACTCGTGCAAAAAAAAATCCCCGCATCCTCATGGGAACGCCTGGAGCTAAAAAAGAAATATTTTCAAACGCCCATATTTCCCAAACCACACGGAATAGAGACCTGTTATTTAGTTATTTGAAGCATCCTTAGGGCAATAGCATTGAATGGTAAAAAAATTGCCATCGGTTATGTTAGGGTGTTCTGTAGAGGGCATCGAAAACATGCTGAGTCAGAATATTTGCAAACATTAAAAAAAGCTTTTCTCCAGGATCCATGGTCAGAATCTTCAGATATTCGGTGTACAGCATTCATATGGGGTCAGATACAAGTTTGTTAAAATAAAGCTCATTGGTTCATATTTAGGCTCAATACAGGAGCCCGAATTTTTAATTTAGGCAATATGGGGAATATTCTTTAACAATCTTTTCCTTCAGAACCACCAGTCCGAATCTTTTTATGTTTGGTATGCATCATTGTTGTGAGGGTCAGATTCAAGATTGTTCAAACCAAGTCCCTAGCTCATTATTTCCCATGGAAACCCACATTTTAACTTAGTTCAATATGTGGGATAATTTTTAAAAATCTTCTTCTTCAGATCCACCAGTCAGAATGCTTTCATATTTGGTATACAACATCTCTGTTGGTGGGGAAGGGGGGGGGGGGGGGGGGGTCAGATTCAAGTTTGTTCAAATCGGGTCGCTAAGTGTATATTTGGGCTCGCTGTGGTAGCCCAAATTTTAACTTAGTGCAATATGAGGAATTTTTTTTTAAAATCATCTTCTGCTCCACCAGTTCGAATGCTTTTATATTTGGTATACAACATCTCCCGGATGGTCAGATTTCAATTTGTTCAATAAAAGTGTTTGGATTAATATTTGGGCTCTATAAGGGAACCTGAAATTTAACTTCGTACAATATGAGGGAATTTGTTCAAACATCTTCACCTGTCAGAATCCTTTCACATTTAGTTTTCAACATTTCTAGGGGAGTCAGATTCAAGTTTATTCAAATTGGTTCCCTGGGTTAATATTTGGGCTCCCTATTGTAGCTCGAATATTAACTTAGTGCAATATTTACGAAGAAATGTATTTAAATTTTTTCTTCTTCAGATCCAACTGTCAGAATGCTTTCATGGTTGGTATATAACATCTCTAGGGAGGTCAGATTCAACTTTGTTCAAATCGAGAGCCTGGGTTAATATTTGGGATCCTTGTGCGAGCCGGAATTGGCCATGCAGCTGAAGAATTGGAAATGTTGTATTCAGTACCCTCTAGTGGTGTGTAACTAAGATTAATCCACAGAGGTTGTATCATGGGGCTTCATAGGGGAGCTCCACAATTTACATTATGATCAACTGAAGAAATATTATGATGCTCGGACTATTTTTGTCACTCCTGAGTGGCTCAAGGATTTACAATGTATCCTTTGGAGATGGAGTGTTTAATGCAGACTCATTCTTGGACTCTGTTTATATTGTGTTCTGTTCAAGGTGAGCGCTTCAGGCCCCGTGGGGCCTCTTGTTATTTTGTTTATTTATGTTCGACCTAGAAGGCGAAATAGCTTATCGTATCATGTATGTGTGTTCGACCGAAAGGCCAGTGCATGTGTTCCGACTCTTATCCAAATGGGAAATTCTTGTCTGGTAAAATATATCCAATAATCTCACCCATTCCCATTACGAGACATTGGCTACCGAGTACCGAGTTGCAACCCATTCATAAAACTACTAAATTATCAGCTCACAACCCAAATGGGAATTATTTAGTCGTCAGCTTTTGAATTGCATCTTGTTATCACCTGGGATTGGTCATCTAGTCAGTTAGTACAACGTGTGTTCAATGTGACTTGAATAAGTCGAATCCACAGTTATCCGGTGAGAACTCTTGTGATTTTTACCGCGATTGTTGTGTGTATTCAAGGTTACTCCATACAACACAGCCATTATAGGAAATGTGCTAGATATGCAACGCGTAGAATCCGGCCTACAGTACGGTCGCCGTGGGCTGTTCGCTTTCTACTGGTGGGCAATATTTTCACGCACGCAATAAAATTAGATTCCAAATACTAATTATAGGAAAAATCATCAAAAATTTAATTTAATTTAAATGAAATTGTGCTGTGGATGTTTTTTTTATTACCTGGTAAACGCATGTGTGGACATCAGTGCCCACGCGTGGATTGCAACCAACCCACGGCGACTGTACTATACGTGTAATAACGCCATGTAAGAACGTATCTGATTGGTCGTTACGCACCTGATTGACGTTATGATGTGACTGAAATGAGTTCAAAATATCAGTTTCATTCTCTTAACCCTTTACCCAACGTAACGGTCAAAACCGACCAGCGCTATTCAGAAAAATCGCCAATTAAGTTTCATTATTTTTTTTCATTTTTTGTCTCAAAAACATAGGTTATGGCCCTCGTTGGAACAAGCTCGTCGAGTTCGTTCCCATGAGGGTCATAACCTATGTTTTGGAGACAAAAAATGAAAACATATTATTTATTCAAGAATTTGTTTTGGAAGTGTCGTCTGCTTTTCATGTTAGGTAAAGAGTTAATTCAAGTTTAATCGTGGTCTAAATACAGAATAAATCCCAGGTGGTGTTCAAGGGGAAGGAAATAATGACCCTTGTTTAAGTTGTTCCTGTGGCTGTGCAAAGCTTCGAGGTTCGATTCGATTCGAAATAGTCCCCATGATTCGATTCGATTTCAATCGCGCCGATTAGAATATTCTCGAATCGTTGATATGTTCTTAAAATCATACAAAGTGTCTCCTCTTGAACTATTCTTCTATCATCAGGTCTGACCTGATGATAGAAGACTTCAAGTAGGTTCCGCTTCCTAAATCACATTGAATCCATTCTGGAATATTCCCCTTTTTGCTTGTTTTGCACGAGTCACTGTTGCATACAATAATTCAGTGGAGACTGACAATATTTACGGTTGTAAGAAGGTGCAATATCCACAACTTGAAAAGCGGTGGGATTCGATTCGATTAGATTCGAAATCCTGTGCCTGATTCGATTCGAGGTTCGCTTCGACCCTAAATTGGAGATTCGCAGGACCCGAGTTTCTCCTGTATTTCGCGCACAGCTTCGGAGCACGTGAATTACTGGGAAAACTCCAACAAGGGTCCAAAATTGAAAGACCAGGATATTTAAGACTCCGTTGGAATAGTGATGGAAAGTAAAGTAAAGGTAATACTACACCACAAAAAAGCACGCCCCAGTGTACAGTATTGAGAGAAAGGGGAGTTGATTCATAAGGATGAGATAGAATAGGGTTACAACATCCTGGATCTTTTGAACGATCTCTCGAGAAAGCGGAAAATATTGAACACAAAGGATGGCACATATGAGTCAATGCACTCAAAGAAGGCAACATTCTCCGGGAGGCGGGAACTGGTGGGACATTAAGAGTGACGGGATTTTACGATGGCGTAAGTAAACCACGCTCCAAAGTCTCTAAACTACAGAATCCAAATAATACGGTACTCGTGAAATATAGAGGAAACTCCAACAAGGGTCATTGATTGCTCTCCCCGACTCCATCCTCGCTTTGTTGTCTACATAAACTAACCGCCTGTGTCTTTATCCTCCCAAACTGTTATGTATAATTTAAATTGATGGCTAGTTGACACAGTACACAATATGCAACAAATCGGTGAGGACAATCACAGGGAATTTTATGGGTATATTGAGGGGCCGTTTATGGGACCTTTTCCCAATAACATTTGGACGTGTCCCAATTCTGAATCATAAATTTCCCAATCTCAGTTCCCGTCTCATACAAAAATGTAATGTGTAACTGGTGCCCTGAACTGGGTGGTCATTATGTCCCAGAAAAGCCTTATGACCACCCAGTTCAGGACACCAATTGTACATCAAAGTTAAAATGCTTGCCAAAGTAAGACACTTAACTCTTAGAAGCCGGGGGAATCAGAATGAATTTATTGAACATGACATACCGCGAAAAACTTACAGTAAAGCAGGTGCTTCTAGTCAAGTGTCGTCTGCCTAGGCGACACTTGACTAGAAGCACCTGCTCAGTGTTTAATTCTCCCCCAGCCCAAAGATAGCCTAACCGTCACAGCCAGATTACCTGCCGTATTACATCACAGACAAGAAAACTTGACTTCCGGCTTCTAAGAGTTAATTCGAAGGGAAATGACAAGATCTTCTTTAATAGTAAAAGAATTGCTTAATGCAGACAACAGAGACTGGGGTGAACACGATTCTATGTGACTGTTTGTTATAAAACTTACTTGTAGTAACATGTAATTGCTTAAGTATCGGTCTTAAAGTTCTCTGCTCAATTCGAATGTAAAATTTCTTAGTCTTTGTTTGGTTTTTCTCCTCCAAAACAAATTCCCAAATGGAACCCCCATGACGCAAATTTCCAGAATGGCATGTGCATCGGACTCTTTCCCAAAGAGGGCAGACGAAACCCTGAATCAATCATAATCTGATCCGGTCCGAAGCTGGCGGGGGAGGAGGGATGTCCCCATGACCATGTCTCTCGGACATTTTTATTGTCGGATAAACTGTTGGCCGCTTGAGCGTGCAGATTTCCTCTGAAAGCCTGTAATTTGATAAACACTGTTGATCATTTGACGAAACTACATTTCCATTTCGCAAAATGCCCTAATTTTTCAAATACCATTTGTATGAAAGCGCCTGTTAATTAATTTTCTATTAATTTTCTATTAAAGAATTACATTCGTTAAACGAAAGTAATTCTTAAATAAGACAGAGCACGACGAGGGTGGAGTGCGGTGGTCAAGAATCAATGTCACGAGTTGGGGGATTTTCAAGTATTTGTGAGCAGTAGTTTCGGAAACGCTTTTAACGGTTCGTACAGTTACTCCTAGCCTTAAAATCTCGTGGCCCTTGACACCTTAAATGCCACCCCTTGAGCCAGTTTGAACAAACTTGCACATCATCGCTATAAACATGTCAGGCATCACCAATGATGCATTTGGATCAGAAGGCTGAGAGAAGAAGATTTTTTAAAATAGGTTTCCCTCCCGGAAGTGGAGCAGTGCTTGTTTACCGCGGTACACCAGTTCTTCTTTACTGGTAAAATGGGACCAGGAACCCACGTCTGAGCTGGAATTCCCTTAATCCTTTACCTAACATAGCGGCCAAAGACGACCACAAAATTAAGCAGAATAAGCCTACCACAGCCTAAAATATCTCGTAAGTTTTTCGATAAAACCATACAAATAGGGATATCATTAGAACCAGCTCATCGAGCTTGTTCTGATGATATCCCTATTTGTATAGTTTTATTGAAAACTTGTGAAATTTGTTTTCGAAAAATGTGAAATTTAATTTATTTTTTTTATAAATACCGTGCTAGGTAAAGTGTTAACCTGGGCAGCATACGTATAAACGACTGGATAAACATGACGTCTTTCTTATGCTGCTGCCATGAGATAGTAAAATATGCTGAAAGTGACATTAAACACCATAAATAAACGCTCTTCATCTTGTTACCGTGCATCGAAAAACATGGCTGCCAGAAGCATTTTTTGATTCTGATAGGTGGATTTTGAAAAATCTCCTCTGAAACCACGGGGCGAATTGTTTTGAAACTTTGCATGATTGATGACTGGGGCACCCTCTAAACATGGCCGCATGGGGAATCACATTTTCATCTTCTTCTCTGGAACTACTGAGCCGACATGAACTTCGCGGGAATGGTCTACAGGAGGCCCTCTACAAACGATACTCTTTTTGTTCCCATTGGTTGGAAAATATGGCCACCAGAGACATTCTCTGATTCTGATTGATGGATTTTGAAAAAAATCTTCCCCTCTGAAACTACGAAGTCAAATGTTTTGAAACTTCACATGATTGAGGACTGGGACACCCTCTACCAATGATCCTCATTTAATGTTGATTTATATATATAGTTACTATAGAAACCCTATGGGAAATCACATTTTCATCTTCTCTGGAACTACTGAGCCGACGTGAACCAAACTTCCCAGGAACGGTCTATAGGAGGCCCTCTATAAACCATCCTCTTTTTGTTCCCGTTGGTTGGAAAATATGGCCACCAGAGACATTCTCTGATTCTGATTGAAAAATGTTCCTCTCTGAAACTACAAAGTCAAATGTTTTGAAACTTCACATGATTGAGGACTGGGACCCCCTTCTTCCAATGATCCTCATGCAATGTTGATGTAATGAGGCAAACATGGCCACAATTGCAGCTCATATTTACCATGGAAAGCCTATGGGAAATCACATTTTTATATGTAGTTCCAGGTGGGCGATTACAGGCTCTTTGGAGCCTCTAGTTTGATTTATTTGGGTTTTTGTCTGGAATAGCACAGAATTTAGAAGAGAACCAGCCACCCACTGCGTTTATTTATTTATTTATTTATTTATTTATTTATTTATTTATTTATTTATTTATTTACTGGGGTTTAACGGGAGCCAGGATCACCTCGTGTCGGACAGTTTTACTGATGGATGAAGCCGGACTACCCGGGGAGAACCACCGAGCAACGGCGAGCAACTTCCAGACTCCCCAACGCACTAACTTCGCACAAGCCAGGTTAGCATTGGTTGAAGACAAATACACCATCGACGTGCGGTACACCTTAGTACACAGCCCCACCGTGCCCCCACATGGGCAATCGGGATGAAGTGCCTTGCCCACGGACACAACGTGGTAACCAATCGAATCGTGTACCTTTCGGTTTGAAGTCCAAACCGTAACCACTGAGCCCTCGTGCTCCCGTTTAGTAGTTAACCTTTGTTGACGTGCGCACGCTGACCAATTGGTTAAAGCATTGGACTTCTGATCAGAAGGTCGTAGAGTCAATCCTGATCTGCGACCGGCAAATGTAGGGCCCTGAGAAGCTTCGAAATTCGATTCGATTCGAAATAGTGTCCATGATTCGATTCGATTCGATTTTAATCGCGCTGATTCCAAAATTTTCGAATCGTTGAGATGTTCTCAAAATCCTACCACATCTTACAAAGTGTCTCCTCTTGAACTCTTCTTTTATCATCAGGTCTCCTGTACAGGAGACCTGATGATAAAAGAATAGTTCAAGTAGGTTCCGCTTTCGAAATTACATTGATTCCATACTGGAATATTCCGCTTTTTTGCTTGATTTACATGAGTCGGCGTTGCACACTATCCTTCAGTGAAGACTGACAATATTTACGGTTGTCAGACGGTGCAATATCCACAACTTGAAAAGCGGCGAGATTCGATTCGAGATTCGAAATCTGATGCCTGATTCGATTCGAGATTCGATTCTACCCTAGGCAAATGGTCTTATCCTGTGATAATATGGGTCATTTTCTGATTGGAAATTCCATTCTACGACTGCTTTAGTCATAATCACGAATCATCGGCAATGATTTTGTAAATTACCAAGCGCTAATTACGAAAAGATTCGTCGAATAAATTTTCTAATTTTTAAATTTCATATATGTTTTTCTCGATTTTGTCCTCGAAAATTTAGCGAATGGGAGATTGAAAATACTGAAGGCTGTAATCTATAAATTCAGGGAGTGTCATTTAACCGCAACTGAAATGACATCTATATCCACCGAAGGTTATTACAAAATTACGATTCAGTTTTTGTTGTTTTTTTTGTTTTGTTTTTTTGTAAATGATTGGCCCCAAAATATACCTTATGACCCCTAAGTGAGATGGTTATTTTTTTTTTCAGACAAAATATAAAAAAAATGTACAGCTATTCATGAAACTCTTTTACAAGTGTCGACTACAAGTTGTGTTTGGTGATTGGTTGATACTGTATGTTTAGATGTAATGTAGAACCGGGCGACGGAAACATGCCCTAGTGAAAAAAAGTTAATTTCGAAAATTTGACTGTTAACAGGACTGGTGGTGTCATGTTCCTAGAAGAATTCATACTGTACAATTCATCCGCGCCATATCCATGCAAACAGCGTCCTCTCTGTGCTTTTGGTCGCCCTCTCGGTGTAAATCTGCGTTTCTAATAACCAGAAAGTCATAATAGCGAGGGATGAACATTTTTGCATTGATCAGTTACAGGGATTATCCCGCGAGATTCAGTTAATCTGTTAGCTGCGTTGCTCGTGTTTAAAATAAAATACCGTGCCAAAATTCAGAGCGAGTGGGATCGAATGTCCGTCTCAGGGACAATGTGACGGGCTTGAAAAATGCCAACGAGAAAATACATTTGCATTTCTGCACGCTATTTCTTCTGCTTAAAACACGGGCAAAACAGCTGCCAGACAAAATGATGGGACAAAACACTCTTCCTCTCTCGTCGTAAAACGCCAATTGCGCAGAGAGGACGACTAACCGGACAGACTGGACGCGAAGTGGGAGGAGGAGGTAACGATCGGAGAGCCCTAGTTAAGAATTAAGACTTGAGGCGCCCCCAGTACCCCCTCCTCGACCAAATATAATGTTTGCCCCCCCCCCCCCTCCTCCAAAGAAAAGTATCTGACTAGTACACACCCTGTTATATAGTCCTGGCTGCACGCCCGTGGTCAGGAAACGTTTAAAGAACGTATTCTAGCGGAAAAAGAAACGATTTTTTTCATTTCAAATATGTTATGGATGATTATTTAATTGTTATTTAATTGTTTGGATTTTGATGTTATTTCTTCATTACTGATTAAATTTTGACGAGTTGTGTTGTCTTAACCCTTTACCCAACGTAACGGCCAAAACCGGCCAGCGCTATTTTCAAAAATCGCCTATTAATTTTAATTATTTTTTCATTTTTTGTCTCAAAAACATAGGTTATGACCCCTCATTGGAACGAGCTCGTCGAGCTCGTTCCAATGAGGGGTCATAACCTATGTTTTTGAGACAAAAAATGAAAAAAAATAGTTATTCAAGAATTTTTTTTGCAAGTGTCGTCTGCTTTTCATGTTAGGTAAAGGGTTAACACAGACGGCGTTTGCATGGATAACTTTCAAACGTGGGTACCCTACGCCTTTTCCTGATCCAAATCAATAGAGGGCGTTTCCAACCTGGGCTTCAGTCGCTGCTTTAACTCTCCTTAACATGGACCCCATCAAGTTGTTTATGGTCCTTTGTGGGATGTTATTCCACTCCTGCAGGAGGGCCTGTGTGAGCTGAGTGACGTTGTTTGGGACGTGACGCGCTTCCTGATCCTCCTGTCCAGCGCGTCCCACAAATACGCGATCGGGAACAAATCTGGACTGTATGGTGGCCAATCGAGTTTTGGTTGAGGAAGTCACGACAAACCCTAGTAATGAGCGGTCTCGTGTTATCCTGATTATCCTGCTGCAACGTAATGTTACGCGCATGGATAAGTGGAAGGACTTGAGGCATGAGGACCTGATCCCGATATTTTATGGCTGTAAGATTGCCCTGGCTGGCCACGAGAGGTATTTTCACTCCATGAGAAATCCCTCCTCACAAACCATAACAGACCCTCCACCGAATCTGTCGTTTTCCTTAACGCACGCGTCAGAATATCGCTCACCTCCTCGTCGACAGCAACGTTGTCGCCCATCTACCTGTAAAGCGTGAACCGAGACTCGTCAGTGAATAACACACGTCTCCAGTGGGCCAAGTGAAACCGATTTGGTGCATGTGCCCGCAGCCATTGGAATCGACGTTGACGTCGCTTGGGTGTAAGTTGCGGACCAATGTGGGGATGTCGTGGCCTTAAATTGAACTCCCGAAACCGATTCCTAACTGTTTGTGAAAAGATTCGGCGACCATGACATGAGTGCCTACAACCTGACTTTGCGTCCCCGTCGCCGTCTGAAATCGGTTACGGGGTTGTGAGAGATGTATGCCGCAATCTTGACGTGGCGACTTAACGCGCGGACACCCGCTCCTGGGACGGGCAGCTGATCTTCCTGTTGCTCTGAGACGCCCAACTAACGAGCTATCGTTATCTCATGGACCCCAATTTTCCGTGCGACGAGACGTTGCGATTGGCTCTGGATAATTAGAGCAATAGCCATACCCCTATCAACTTCGGACATTCGCGGTATTTTCCTTTTCAATCGAGTTGAAATGAAATATTGTGCAATCGATGTGTACTGTTCAAAACTTCGATTTGGTATGGTTTTCAAACCCATAGCATGTGGGAGTGTCCTAGGTGCACGCTTTGTCGAAAAATCTGTTGAAAGCATACAGCCTTGCACGCGGTCATGGTTGACCGAATTTTAACCAAAGACTCTTTAGACAGAACACTGAGGTAGCTACGAATGTTCAAATGTTACCACATTTCGTCCCCGTAGTTTCAATGTGTAGGCACATAGAACACATTGGAACTCAGGGGACGATTTGGTCTACGGATAAAAAAAATATAATACAAAAACTGCGGTAAACAGGCTCTGTTTTACTTGTAAAATAGGACCCAGTAACCAATGCATGGGAGTAGCAAATCCTCTCTAACCTGGGCAACATGGCTTAATAACGCTCATCCCTGGTCTTGAGTTGATACTAATGTTGTGGTCATGATCAGCCATTGTGCAAAAATATCTGACCTTAAACGCCCATAAATAAATAAATAAATAAATAAATAAATAAATAAATAAATAAATAAATAAATAAATCAACATTTAAGGGTTTGAATGCCAAAACAGTTGCTAACATTTGGCTTATAGTGCACCATATAAGGATCCCCATTGTAACATTAACCCCATGGAGATTTCTTTTCTAGTTTGACATCTATCTGTCACCGACCTTTACAATAATTTACCTGTATATTTGTTACAGGCTGCGGTCCGTATTTATATACAGACCTTTACAATACTTTACATGTACCTTTGTTATCAGGTCATTACCTAGATGTGTGACATTGCTGTGTCACATACTATACATGCACATGTCTTACACAAGTTGAGCTACAGTGTCACTGAAACTTTCATTTTTCCATCAGAATAGTTATCTCGTAGAAATATCGAAAATAATAGTTTATTTATTTGCAAAATGTGTAAACTCTTCTGACCTAAACAGTTGTTGCAATGTAAGTGACGTATCCCCGTTTAGGCAGACGGTACTTGACAAAAAACCATCGGTTAAATTGTAAGATATACAATACCTGTATATGCAAGGCGAATGTAGGCACACTTGTCGTATCGTCCATCTTTGGAGGCAAGTTGGAGAGTGCATTTGACCATTGTCCTCTTTTCCCATTACACAGCATAATGACAAAAACCGGCTAAAATTAATCACAAAATCTTCTTTTTTTTATCTTTGTCTCAAAAACATAGCTTATGAATCTTCACTGGAACGAGCTCAGCGAGTTCGTTCCAATGAGAATCATAAACTACGTTTTTGAGACCAAAAAAAAAAATGTTTAGTTATTCCATAAATACTTTTGCAACTGTCGTCAGATGTTCAAGTTGGGTAAAGGGTTACTCGAGTAACGGTAACTGCTTAATAAATTTACACATTAGCCAAGTTACTGGCTCTTCAAAAGTTCACATCTGTTATGAAAGGGTGTTTTTTTAGAGCTGAAACGGTTAACCGATTAAACGATTAATCAGTGATCAACATCTTGATGGACCCAAAAAGTAATTGTTCCATTAGCCCTTACTTTTGGATTACTGTATTATCTGGGTCAACAAAGGAACAAACTTGTTACAAAACAAGCAAACTTTGTCACACTGGCTCACATCAATTAAATGAGACAGAGTAAAGCATGCAAGTTACTTGCTGACTTACTTGTTTACTTGCATGATCATCATACTGTATCAGTAGCTGGAAATGGTCATTCTTAACCCTTTACCCATTGCGGATAGCAGACGATACTCGCAAAATAAATTCATGAATTGTCTCAAAAACATAGCTTATGGCCCCTCATTAGAACGAGCTCAACGAGCTCGTTCCAATGAGGGGTCATAAGCTATGTTTTTGAGACACAAATTGAAAACATAATAAGTTTGAACGGAGATTTTTGTATGTAGGCCTAGACGGTTTTGTTTGTAACCTTGGGTAAAGGGTTCATGCTGTAAATCATCAACGGTATGGCAATTATTCAGATATCTATTTGGACAAGTGATTTATAGGTTAACCAAGGTTAATCCACGTGATTAATCGATGAAGAAAAATCCTTAACCGTTTCAGCTCTAGTGGAAGTGCGGTTAGACACGTGCGCCTTTGAGTCCATTAATAAGTCAAACCGCGGAGAGATTTGTGGTAGCTGTGGTCATATAAGATACTGAGCAACTGTTAAAGCTGCATAGGGTAGGTCTGTTTTTACTGTTTTTGAACTTACTTTGTTGTGTCATGTCAAGTTGTGGTTATTATATCGAAACAACAATTTTACCGGATATCCATCTTCCTTTTCCCATTTACGTAACAGAAAAGGCAGACGACACTTGCAAACAAAAATTCTTGAATAACTTTTTCTTTTCATTTTGTGTTTTGCATCCAAAACATAGCTTATGACTCCTCACTGGAACGAGCTCAACGGGTTCGTTTCAATGAGGGGACATAAGCTATTTTTGAGACAAAAATGAAAACATAATGCAAAATGAATGGTGATTTTTTATAAATAGCGTTGGCTGGTTTTGACTGTTACCTTTGGTAAAGGGTTAACGGAAATGATATTCTAAGTTCTTTTATATGTGAATACCCACAGTGACTGATGATAGAATAATGTTAAGAGATCGGTTAAACGCATAATAGTTTTCTTAGCGCTCGGGTTACCTCAATCCCTTCAGAAGTCACCTTGTTCACTGGTGACACTTCTGTCAGCTTTCGCAAATCGTCGCTTGATTGCTAGAATGTTCTATGTCCCTTGAGGGACATAGAACATTCTAGCACTCAGGCGTCGAAATGTTACCAAACATTTAGAGATCAGCCTACATTACTCTTTCTCACCCTGTTACTGAAATCTCACGTCTTGGCACAGAAGTTATATTTTTTTAACAACACGCGCCACGCAAGTGCACTGACACCGAGTGAATCGCGGTGACGACGTCCCAGCATGGCCTCACATGCACTCAATAATGACAACCCACGTGGCACCCACTATCTTTTGTGGTATGGTATCGCTTCTAGGCTTCGACGTCGGTTCCGGAACATGCGGATGATACGTCCCTGATATACCACTGCGAACATTCCTCCACAAAATATGCTTTATCCGTCCCCACTTTCCCCTCTCCAGATGACCCCAGTATTAAGATTTTTATAAAAAAAAACAAACTATAAATCTACCTCCAACCCACAATAAATACAAATCTGGCGTCGCTATAACATTGCAAAGCGAACGACACTAGGACTAGATTTTGTGGACTAGATTTTTGTGGATTTTTTTTATTTTTTCTTCTGACAACAAATGTGTTAAAGTTTGCAAACTCTTTGATATTTTATTGGCAATTTAGCATGTCAGCTTTCGCAAATGTTACCAAACTTTCGCGTTTTTAGAGATCAGCCTAGGTCACTCTTTCTCACCCTGTTACTGAAATCTCACGTCTTGGCACAGAAGTTATAATTTTTTAACAACACGCGCTACGCAAGCGCACGACACCGAGCGTATTGTGGTGACGACGTCCCAGCATGGTATGGTGTCGCTTCCGGGCTTCGACGTCGGTTCCGGAAATGCGGAAGATACGTCCCTGATATACCACTGCGAGCATTTCTCCACAAAATGTGCCTTGTCCCTTCCCACTTTCCCCTCTCCAGATGATCTCTGTATTAAAATTTTTATAAAAAAATACAAATCTAAGCCCCCCCCCCCCCCCCCCTCCACTAAATAAAAATCTGGCGTCGCTAAGAAAATTGCAAAGCGAACGACACTAGGCCTAGCTTTTTTTTTCTTTTTTTTTTGGGGGGGGGGGGGGGGGGGCTAATTCGACCGTGTGCCTTATTTGCCTTTTCAGATCACTTTACGACAAGGATGTCACTGAAACGTTTGTCTTTACATCAGTTTGATGAAAGAAAGATTGTTGGACAGAAAGAGAACAAACAGCGACAAATATCAACAGAAAAGCCAAACATGTTTTACAAGTCGAACCATGAATGAATTTTTATAATGACTATTTCCTTTTTGGTGATGCACCTTGAACGTGGTATGTGGTAAACCTTCATTTCTGTTTACACGTGCGTTTCGGTAATCCTAAAATTAGGCAAGGACGCGGAAAGCAAGTGCCTTCAATACAGACTGATTCACCGTCTTTCAAGTAATAAAGTAACAAACACTTGAACGCTGTCTGATAATTTGCATTGACCGAAATATTAGCCAATCAGTCTCGACCACGAGGGTTCTGAATCATTGTGGGTAACCGCAAGTAGGGATTGGTTTGAGTCACTCGAGACCACATGTACCAGACGTATACTTATATATATACAAAGAACTAATTAAATACACAAATAAATAGTTGGTGAAACATGAAACAAAACAGAATGAGAATTGTTTCGTATTAATATTCTTGATTACCACTTATAAAATTTCATTATGCACACTAAAATATGTAGATGCATTTGCTCTTGCTGTATGGAATGCACGCGCGCTGGATGTTTACGGCGCTTGGTTTTATTTGTGGTGTTGGTGTACTGTCTAACAACTAAACGCTTTCCATAAACGGAAAAGCAGATTTGCCGTGTCTTCAAAATATGCATTTTTTGTAGGAATAACTGAGTGCAATAGTATCTTATTTCTTCACACATTGCTCTGGGTCCAAGCCTTTACGTCAACTAAATGCATGCCAGTGTAGCTCACCTTATATATTCAATAGGCTCTAGGCCGAAATGTATTCATTCACGTGTAATTCCTCGACATTTGTGACGCTGACCGCACCGGACCGCCGTTGATTGTCCGGTCCAAAAAATAACGGTCCGATACAGTGCAGTATCCGAGTATGCGATCCGCTTTTTCTCACTGGCCTGATTCAAGCCGATCCACTACGTTGTCTTCGTTTCCTGAAGTAGTATACGGCATTTTGGCGTCTTCAGTTTATGTATTTAGTGATAGAGGGTGGCTAGGGGGCTCGGTGGCGTAGCGGAAACCGGTTCTCGTCAGATCACCGAAGTTGAGCAACGTCGAGCCCGGTTAGTCCTTGGATGGGTGACCGCCAGAGCGATCGATTCGGACTCCCGTGTTGTGCCCTTGGGCAAGGCACTTCACCCCGATTGTCCACATGGGAGCACGATGACGCATTGTACTAAGGCGTACTGCACGTCGATGGTGCGCATGTCTTCAACCAATCTAACCCAGCCTGTGCTGCAGTGCGGAGTTACAATGTTGAGGAGCTGATAGCTGCTCGTCAGTGCTCGGTGTTTCTCTCCGGATACTCCGGCTTCCTCCACCCGTAAAACTGTCACTGACACGATATGACCTTGGCTGTTAAAGTGTCGTTAAACCCTAATAAATAAATAAATAAATAAATAAATAGAGGGTAGCTGCGAGTTCTTGGAAAATAGCATGCATGTTTGGTAAACAACTGCCAGTGAAATGAAGAATTCTGTAAGGCATTATGGCTTTGTAACAAGGGAATGTTATGTCTTCTCATACTGACATTGAGTGCAATAAGGCCCCATCTGCAATGCTCCAGCATTGCAGATGGCACCTTGTTGCAATCGAGGGATAATATATTGTACCACTTATGTCTTCATTCGTAATGGTGACGCGTCTTCTATCTGGAACGACTTGGATCTCAGAATGTGAGGAAAGCGGATTCCAAGAACTAACCTCTTAGTTATTTCACAGGTCAAGTTCGAATATGAGCGGTGTGTCCCGAATTAGCGATAATTACATTGCCGATTTGGATCGCCTTGAGCCGCCTCGTGCGGGTCCAGCTAGTTTGGTTCACGGTAGCGGACCGGTAGTTTTTAGGTCCAATCCACAACAATATTCGGCATGGTGTTGCAGTTTCTAGTTTTACTGTCGTCGCGGTTAAATGTTGAGATTATTGTTGCGCATTTTATTATGATATTCTTCACGTTTTGGCATGCGCAGACCAACTCTATCATCTGTTTAACTGTAGGAAAAGACACTTAGAGATCTTTCCGACAAATACTTTACTTTATTAAATTTCCTCACATACAAGCATACATGTTTATATAGGTCCTCCAAATATGGCGAAAGCGGCTCTGGCAAGATATAACAAGGGTTAAAAAGCGGCACGGCATATAAGTAGATATAATACCACAAAAGTTGGTCACATGGACTGGGTTGTAATGGATAACTGGGTATATTACTTTATTATATTATATGCTCCTTCTAGGACTTTGCGAATCTCAAGAGTTCGCGTCGAATCGAAAACCGAATCGAATCGGGACAACGATTTCAAACCAAATCTCGAATCGAAACTCACTGTTCTTCAGGTTGTAGGTAGAGCGCTTTCTTACAACTACAAATATTGCCAGTCTGAATGAACTCAACTCAAGTATTATATTCAACAGGGCTCGAAATAAGCAGTGTCGCGTCGCTTTTTGCTATGCAAAACTTGCAAAAAGCTACACAATGTTCAATTATGTATAGCATTTTGCGATACAAGATAATCAACTGCAGCCTATTAGGCTTCAGTTGATTATCTTGTATCGCAAAATGTAAATGAGAATTTGCAAACAAATTTGAAAACTAGTTCACTGAAGCTTTACTTCTGATTGTGGAACATTCCAGGCGTAACACAGATTAACTCTCCATCAAGCATCATTAGCAACATCATATGTAAGATGAATTCTACTGGTTTAAATTCTTCCTGTTTTTACAACATTTTGCGTAAAATGTCCATTAAAAATAACTTCAAGCCCATCAAATTAAAAATCCCAACTTCCATTTTGAGAACTCCGTTAAACAACCAAGACGTCATTTGAAAATATCCAAGTCCATGCAACCCTTAAAGGCAGTTCAGTTAAAAAAAACATGGTAAATGTTTCATGTGTTGCAGATCATTTGGAAATGCCCAGAAATGGATGGAAACTATTCTATCTACTTAGAAGAATTCAATACAAAACAGCATAACATAACTCTGGTATACAAAAATAGCTATGGAATTTTTACAAAATGCTATTCATTTTTTGGAAATGTGTAGCATTTTGCTACGCATAGCAAAAAAGTTATTTTAAGCACTGATATTCAATGGCGAATCGTCTCTTTGGGCAACTCTGTCAGAACACCTCTATCCACGTGGGAGGGGTGACATGGGGTTGTTTAGCCTCGCCATTAAAAATATTGGGGGACGAGCCAACAAGGAGGGTCGGAATCCGGGCACGGGCCAAACTCGGCTCGCAGAGCTGAGTTGGGACCGCACTGTGATTTTCTTCCCAGACGAATGAACTCGAAATATGGGTTCGTTCTTCGTTAGGTGTGATTCCTAATCACTTCAGGCTGCGGAAAGGAAACAATAATTAAAGTAACAACGATTCTTTTATTTACAAGTAAAATAAACTCATCCCATATTCAACACATTTAACACTTTGATCGACACAAATCAAAGACTTATCACTGGGGGTTAAATAGTTTTTCATCAATTCAGTCTATCTATAGTCCTGTACTGGCGCTATAGTTCACCCTCAAACTGTCACTGTCACGGGCTCGCAACGGGAGCTTAAAATACCGAGTATTAATCTTTTGCGTCTGTGTGCGCCTGCAGCTCTGACTGCCGGGGGATCCCGACTAGCAATGTTAATTACCTTGTGGAAGCATAGTTCTGATTTGGATTCGGTTTATCCACTCTGCCGGCTAGTTTAGCAAGTCTACGTCACATACCTTATACATGTGTCCTTTGATTGAACTCTCCTTCA
Organism: Pictodentalium vernedei; assembly: GCA_031216915.1. Lineage (NCBI taxonomy): Eukaryota > Metazoa > Mollusca > Scaphopoda > Dentaliida > Dentaliidae > Pictodentalium > Pictodentalium vernedei. Next base: position 202,192,756 of record CM062296.1, on the reverse strand, counting down.
ATGTCCCTGTTCTTTGAAATACACACAGTTCATGCAGAACTCACAACTTCAAAATGCGATTTCGAGCTTGCGCGAATTGTCACTGTCGACCTTGAGTCGATATTCACAGCACTCTGATACTGAAACCGACTACTACGCGATCAACCTCTGCATTCCCAAGGGTTAATATCACAATACAACAGCCTACACTTTGAGACAGGTGCGAGTCGATCCTCGCTAATGACATCTAAACGTAGCTTTTGCATCGGTTCGTAACCCATTCTCTCTAAATTTTGGCTTGTAGTTCTCCTACGTCCACCTAATCTGATAATAGCGGCGTACAACGGAGCTTCGTGGATTACCCAGCAACTCCACTCGTACGAGACCATATTTGGCGTCTCCTATTCGGCCGAATCCAAGTCTCACTCTTAAACGGTCGGAACCCAAGTTTCTCTGAACTAGCTTGTTCTCCACACTTTTATATCATATTCTAACAGCATTTCGAGATGCCTAAAAATGGCACGCGACATTTCTGGAGATAGAATCGCCGCTCGCTAATGCACATGCTATCAAGCGTATCCCGAAAAAATAATATATTTGAAAGCCATGACGATTAAAACCAATTAATCACTGCATGTCTTTGCGAGATTAACGAGCATGGGGATTTTTATTCTGACTAGTAATATGCCAGAGAAGTATCCCACTGTGAGTCGCCTAAGGCTAATTGTCTAATTAAAACATGTGTGCTTACTACACAGAGAAAAGAAATGCATACGTATATCTGAACTTGAAAGTAGGGGGAAGGGGTCTCCTCCCTTTTCGACTGGCTTTGCCTTGACAAACTCGATCAAAGAAGCGAAATTTGTTATTTAAAAAAAAAATCAATAAAATTATATCACGTGACACTCCTCACTGGAACGAGACGAGTTCCAGTGAGGGGTCATATAATATGGTTTTGTTGAAGTCTTTTGAAAATATTGTTTCAAATAAATAGGGTACAGGGTTAGTCCTTTCAACCCTATATTTCTAAATGGCATCGTCATACAGAAAATCGGAGAATTCATTTTTCATTTCAAGAATAGTTCGCTAACAATTTAAACCTGCAACCTTCAAGGGATGAATGATTGAATTATTACTGATGCCTTTCTTTAAAATCTGTAATATCTTGATCAGTAGCGCCGGAACCCTTACCCTCCGTTTGTGTGGACGAGAAGGGCCGAGAATAGCCCATTCGATGTGGAAAAAGCCAATATCCTGCGTAAGGGCCCGATCAAAAATACCAATGCAAAAACAAGGACCCCCCCCCCCCCCCCCCCACACACACACACACACACACACACCACCACCACCACCACTCACCCACCCCTTGTCGCGCTTAATGCCGTCGGAGTTCCTGTATGATGCGTGAGATCGTCGGATGTAAGACTGGTATTCGTACTGACAAAAAGTAACAGTAACTGTTTAATACGACTTGAATCTTATAGAAGTTTTCTTTTACACAAAAACGTATACATATCGGACTGAACGGGGTAACCAACCGGGAAAAGTCACTAGATATAGCATGAGTTTTAATCTCAGTAAGTTTTAAACTTTTAGGAAAGTGGGAGTGACTCGCTCCCGATACCCACAATTTTTTCTAATTTATATTTCCCCAACCTGTCGCCCGCTGAGTGTTAGGACGCGATCCTGATGTTGGCCGAGTCTACAAGAAAAACCAACTGATACAAAAATGAAAATAAGCGGCTGTCTTCTCGTAAGTATTGGGTCTGTAATTGCCCGAATGCATCGTGTATCAGGGGCCACTGATATCAAATCTGTATCTTGCAACTGTATTATACAACCGCGCGCTTAGTTACGATTTGTTTATTTTACCATTTATATAACATTGCATGCTTTTGAAAGGCATTCGCGAGACAAAGTATACGTTTCTATAAACAGTATGGCCACCGTGGACTGGCCGCTTTCCACGGGCGGTCAATATTTCCACGGACGCAATAATATTAGATTCCAAACACTAATGAAAGGAATAATCATCAACAATTTAATTAATGAAGCACCGGAAACAACCTGGTACTTCATTACTTAAAATTTTGCTGGTGGTGATTTTTATTACCTGGTAAACGCATGCGTGGACATCACTGTCCACGCGTGGATTTCAAACAGTCCACAGCGGCTGTACTATAGAATGTTAGGAACAGGGAAAATCCTTTTCAAAAGTATAATTATTAAGTTATTAAACCACACTAACTTTATGTGTCTGTCTCTGAATCTTTGAATTCGAGATGAAACAACACGGCGTTTACAGTGCAGTCTTTTGGGTAGCTTTGTTAAACAAATGCGCTCATTAAGAATTTTATCCGAGAATAAGGGGGTTCAAGGCAGCCGTTCAGTACAGGTTCTATCGAAACGACATTCGTTTTTAGTGAAAATCAAACAGATGATATTCAAGTTATTGACGCTGCATCTGGGAACTGAAGATATATAGAATATACCCAAAGTAGCTTGATGTACCAAATGTTCACCACGAGTGGTGAACATTTGGTACACCAAGCTACTTTGGGCATATTTTATTTATACCATGATCGTCAGATTGTTAAGAATCCCCAATACTTTGTCTCGAGTTTACTGAGCAGCAAACGTACATACGTGCGAATCTGTTTTTGTTTACATGAGCACCGGTGGGCGGTATTTCCGTGGCAATTTTATCGCCAAAACGAATGGGAACAGAAATGCGCAAATCACGGGGCCTTTTTCATTTTAGTTACATAATAACATACTATTTCGATTTGTGGGTGCTTTATTAACATGAGATAATGTAAGTTTGTTGATTTTGGGTATCTTATGAGGTAAACATATTTTAAAACGTAATGAATAATTTCACTCTTCACGACTCGACGAGTGATAAATTTAGACAAGTTTGCATTCAAGGCGAGGCCACCAAAGGTCATCTTGGATGTAATTCCACTGTAGGTGTAAATTTTAACTGCTGAAATCCCATTCCTGGCGTGTTCACCGCGGATTGCGTGTAAAGCTAAAAAATATGTCATAGGCTTTTTATATATAGTAGAATAAGTAAGCATGGTATAAAAATCTATCGTAAACATTGTGTTCATGTAAGCCTCAAAATGTTTTAGAGTCTCGCTCTGGTTTCTTAGGCTACATCTCGACTCGTCGAAATATGGCCTTAAAATAAGAGCTGGACTCTGATATAACATTTTGTACATTAATACAATGGTGATAATATAGTGAGTCAAAAAAAGAAAGTATAATAGAAACAAATGTGAAAAAATAGTATCAAGGATGAAATATAATAGTTCTAATGTTGCATGTTTGTGGACAAGAAGTCGTACACAGAGTTTAATGATATGTTGTTATTGTCCACCCAACCGTATACAATTTTGCCACGGATTTCAAGATAGCACGTGCTACCCGCGAATATCAAACTGAATGGGTGACCGACGATTTTCTTTGCATTATGTCGTGCTAGAGAGCCTGGGTTATTGAGAAAACACGCTAATTTTTGTCTTCCAACAGTTTAAAAAATGTCAAGGTTAACCGAAAATCAGAGGTTGCGTGCCATTGGTATGCATGAGGCTGGGATACCTCCAGATAAGCTCGCTGCTGAGTTCGGAGTCACTGTGGCCACTATTTACCGTATCACTGGAAGGTATAGAACCACTGGATCTACTGCCGACCGACCGCGTTCAGGTCGACCAAGAGTTACGTCCCGTGCACAAGATCGACACATCAGAACGTCTCACTTGCGGGATCGCTTCCTTCCGGCGACGAGGACAGCAGCAATTACTCCTGGTAGAACTAACAATAGAATCAGTGCACAAACTGTCCGCAACAGACTGAACATGGTATCCGAAGTAGGCGTCTGTACCACGGACCAATCCTTACCCAACGTCATCGTATCGTCAGAATGGAATGGGTACGTTAGCGTGTTCGCTGGACTCAGCAGCGTTGGAACACAGTTCTTTTTAGTGATGAATCACGATTGTGTCTATGGCGCGCTGATGGTAGAGCAAGAGTGTACCGCCGACGAGGAGAATGGTTTTCTGATGCCTGCGTGCGGGAATGCGACCGTTTTGGCGGGACGGGGGTAGTGTAATGGTTGGGCAGGAATTCCATTGCACCATCGAACGCAATTGATCTTCATCGATGGTAAGCTGAATGGACAGCGATATAGGGACGGAATTCTTAACGCTCTTGTTGTCCCGTTGTTCAACGCTAACGTCGGATTGCAGTTATTCCAGCAAGACAACACCCGATGTCACGTGGCGCGTATCTGTCGTGACTTTCTTGAGGAGCAGAGCATCGAACTCCTTTCCTGGCTCCCACGTTCTCCAGATTTGTCGCCAGTGGGGAAACTTTGGCATCAATTGGACCGTCAGGTACGACTTCGTGATCTTCAGACGTTAGGCGATTTACGCAATGTTCTAAGGCATGAGTGGAACGCAATACCACAGGGTGACATCCAGAGACTTATCAGGTCCATGCGGCGTCGATGTCTTGCCACCCAGGAGGGAACGGTGGATATACACGCAGGATCCATGCGGTGTCGATGTCTTGCCACCCGGGAGGCAAACGGTGGACATTCACCCCATGTCTGAATTGCGACGTCCTGACGTGACGCTTGCAAAGTAAGAACACGAAATTATGCAAACTAATACAGCTAGACTCGAAATATGAATTTACAATAATTTGTTTGGGATTAAAGTTGATAATACTAAAAAACATTGCTCTTCAAAGTTTATTATACTTTCTTTTTTGACTCATTATATATATGTATTAGGATCTCTGATACAAAATCATTATATTTCAACTTCTGTGTTCAAAGTGAGTGCTCCGTTACGATTTGTTTACGTTACTATCTATAGAACATAACACGCTGTTCAAACTGCGTTTTCGAGAGACCACATGTGTTTCTTTATATGGCAGCGGAAGCAAAACTATTCTCAAAAGTACAATTATTATATTATTAAACCACTTTACCTTTCTGTTCCTGTGCCTAACTCACTGGAGGCGGCCTTAAAATTGAAACAACGCGTCGTTTACAGCGCCCTGTCTTTTAACACCAGTGCATAAAAGGACATGTACCACATGGGTGTTATTTGCATCGGTCGTTGCTTTTCTATCCGAAATTCACTGTTTTTGAGAATAAGCAAAACCAAAGCAACGGCAAACATTCGGCTCATGGACCAGATGATTCTTCGTGCATGTTACTGTTATTTTAGTTTGTTCATTTTATTTTCGGGATTTGTAAATTGCCGCCAGATTGGAAAACCCAGCCGCCTTGTAATCCAGATTCTCTGTACTGGCTTCACGTAATTCACGTCAGTTAGTCTGTCGAAATGCAGTTGCGTTTACTCAGGAGCGCCGGAAGCAGAGGGGGCAGATGCACTCTCTGCCTTCAGACCACTGTGGCCAGAGGGGACAGACAATGCCCTTCCCAGGTTCGTCATTCAATTTTTTTTAAAATGATTTATTCTCGAAGTAAAGCTAAAATACACCCCAAATCCGTTCTGGTAGCTTTCAAATTATAATGGGGTAGCTTGGGAGGAGGTGCCCTCCCCACGGGAGGGCACCTCCTCTCAAAATCCCACACCTCTGGCTTTCGGCATTCGAGACATGCATGGTTCGGCATGCTAGTGCGAGTAAATACCCTTTTTCTGGGGTCCGACCCCCTCTGCCATAAAGTGCTTCCGGCGCCACTGCGTTACTCACCGCAAACTGATGTCGAAATATCATACTGCAAAGGTTTCGTATAATGCAGCTAATAATTTACCATTTAAATCGTGCCTGACAGAACCTCTGTCAAATAAGAGTGTATTCGTTAAATTCCTTAAGTTGCATTATGGGACAAATTTGCTGCTTGAAATTTCTGTATTTTGACATCTGCTTGACCAAATTCTGTAGAAACTTTAGACATCTATACTCATCAGCAGCGTTTATGTTAGTCACATGATGTCTTAGCGGCTGTTGTGTGTGGGGTGGGGGGGGGGGTCATATCACTGGTAAAGTGGCATGTGGAAAGGGGGAGGGCCGTTTTTAAGAACTTAACCCGGCTTTGGCAAACTTTGCGCTCTGTGAATGTGTATTTCAACAGACAATGTAGAATAATACCCGAAGACAATAATCAGGGATTCAACCGAGGGAAAGATGGGCGATACGTTCGCGACGTATTAAAATTGTAATGTGACACTCAGAGTCATTGACATTATATATATATTGTCCCAAGGTACGATATAAAGCTTTAGAAATCACCCCGCCGATTGTATGGGTTCTTTGTTTGGTGACTATCGACCAAACTCTGTCATTATACCCCCCCCCCCCCCCACCACCACCACCATCCCCGCCCCACCATTGGCAGTGGCACACGTAAAACACGTTAGAAACGGGGGTCGGAACGTAAAGTCTTTTCCACTAGTACATTTCTGGCGAAAAGGGTACTCACTGCCCCTCTCCTTTCCCTCTAGCCCCCGCTTCAAGACGATAATCATGTTATCTTGGCAGTTGTTTTTAGTAAAGTATTGTCTGTCCGTAGAAGCAGCCAAGAGGTGGCTGGAAATCACGATTAAGTGGATACACTCACAGGGTGTGGTGTAGCAGAAAGTCTGGAACATTGCCCCTTCAAATCAAATCAGGCTATAGCTGGTGAGGACGATTTCTCACCTCAAAACGAAGATGTCAATACATTAGGCCTATCAGTTAGCTACAAAGAAATGAGAGGTGAAATGTAACTTAAAGATTTCAGCTAAGAAAGGGTTCAGTTGTGTGCCGCTTGATATTTTGTCACCTCATTCGTCTGCGCAGATAACACAGAAGATGCAGTTCAAATGTTGCTGTTGAGTCGGGGAGATGTCTCTTGGGTTTGCAAATATATGTATATTAACCCTTTACCTAACACGAAAGGCGGACGACATTTGGAAATAACATTCTTGAATAACTTTTTTTTTTAATTTTGGCACCAAAAACATAGGTTATGACCCCTAATTTGAACGAGCTCAACCAGCTCGTTCCAAAGAGGGGTCATAAACTATGTTTCTGAGACCAAAAATGAAAATCTAAAAAAATTGAATGGTGACCCAAAATTACCTTGGTTAAAAGGTTAACAGAAGACATCTGCAGGGGTATGTGATCGTGATGCAGTCATACACAATGCTTGAATCATTGACAAATAAATAGTTTTGTTTGTTTGTTTGTTTACTGGGGTATAAAGACACTTTCAACAGACAGGGTCACATCGTGTCGGACAGTTTTTACGGGTGGCGGGTGCCGGAGTACCCGAGGTGAACCACCGAGCACATGCGAACAACTGTCAGACTCTCCAACTTTATAACTCTGCAAAAGCAGAGTCAACAGTGATTGAAGGCAAGTGACAATCGATGAGCAGTACGCCTTAGTACACAGCATCATCGCCTCCCCCCCCCCCCCCACCCCCTCTCCTCTCACTAAAACACTCACACATGTGGTGGACAATCCGGATTCAAGGAAACAATGCAGTTATCCCTGGTCAGGATCGAAACGTTGACCTCCCCGTTTAAAGTGTAATGTGCTAACCACTGAGATCTTGCTTAAGCTTGCGGCATAAAGAGAGCAATACTCCTTCCCGGGAACTCCGCAATTGAAAATTTAAGGCAGCAAGCGGCCAGCATCCATCGTTTCCGCGTTCTGCTCCATTGTTAACCAGGGGACATACCTATAAAACTTTTACAATTATGTTTTCCTAAATTGTTTTCTTTCTATTACTACAATTGGTTGAAATAAATAGCGTTTTAAATGAAGTGACAATTTAGCGATAGGTGAATTGCCTCCGCTTCTAACCCTTTGAACCCTGGTGGTATCTTCCATCTTTGATCAATGAAAGCAACTGGAAGAATCCATGTTCATTATTCAGGGGTAGACCAATTAATATTTTCAACGTGCAGCCTTGGGGCTGCACGTTGAAAATATTGATTGGTCTTCCACACCCATGCTCTTAGCATCCATCCTATTTAATGAAATTATGACGTATCATGTTCCTGGCCGGAAAAACGGCCGCTAGGGTCCAAAGGGTTAAGGCGCTTTATTCCCGTCATTTATATCTACAGGTACAAATCACAGTTGTAAAAGTTTTATAGGGTTGCCCCGTGTGATATTACGTTAAGAGCATTGCACGGCATCGGTGAATGCCGAGGTCGGATTTCTATTATCGCAGAAAACTTTTCGTCAAGGCGTTGGTGGTTAATCTGTGATGATGGAAGGTTATCGCATGTGGTCATAATAACGTTAAAGCGCGTAGCTTTGTAAACTGGATTTTCCAGCACAAATCATTCCGTAATTATAGTGTATTTTAGAGGGCCGAGAACGTAGTCTACTGCACAAAACGTTGAATTGACCTATCCATTGTGCCCTTCTGCTGGCACTCGGAATATTTTGTCAATCTCTTTCATCCGACTCACCGAAGAGAAACATATGGCATTTGTTGCCTTTACCGGTAACCGGTGTCAGAAACGTTATTCTCTGGGATAAATTGTCTATATCAATCAAATTATTTGTTTCTCTATAAATGAAAGAACTGATACCAGCATGGTGCATCAATACCATTTTTACCGAGATACCATATGGGGCAATAACAAAAACATAAATGCTTTCACAAAAACACTAAACGGCTTACCTGTAGCCAAATCGTTGCTGACTGTTTGATGTGTTGGCTCAAAGAATCTCCGAACATATCAGCTCTAGCCTTGGAAAATACACTTTGCTCAAGACCTGAAACACAAAGTCTGAACGTACTAGCACTGTATGTCTTCCTCGGTCTAAGCATTCAGCAATCCGATTTGCTTAGTCTTTTCCCATAATTCTCCTCAGAATATATTTCGAGCCATAATATCTGATGCTATCGACACCCGGAAACTCAAGGGAGACAATATTTGAATTCCTACCCGCCATAAATATCTACCGGTGTTAGAAGTGTTCGTCACTTTTGTTGTTTTATTATTATATGAAACCCCTTTCTCTTGTTAAGGCAATTATGAATAGTCATGTACGTCTTGATTCACAAAGGAAGATAAAATTTCTATATCGCGAAGTGCGGCAACCAACGCTAGTCACTCATTCATTGATAATGAATCGTGGGACCGAATTAATAGAATATTTGTGGTTTTCCTGTTTTCTACGTTCATTCATGATTTCGCATTACAGTTCTGATCGGTAGGACTGGTGTTTTTTGAAACATAATCCAACAGCGCCTATCAGAAATGAATATACCTCCAAAATGGAAGTATGCAGAAATTTCTTAACCACCTCCCTACTAAATCCAGTGGATCTGCTACCTCGAGGAATAGGTATTATCAATCCATCCTGCACATAGCCTGTGGAGGTGGGTGAGGAGGATTCCCTTTATTCTTGAAGTGTAATACTACTAGCAAACGAAATATTTTTTATAGCTCACCTGACTGAAAGTCAGGGGGAGCTTAAGTGATCACTTTCTGCCCGTCGTCCGTCCGTACAGCATTAAGTTTAGATTATCGACATCTCCTCATAAACCACTGGACCGAGTTGAACCAAATTTGAAATGCATGTTCCTTACCATATGTCAATTCAATGTTGTCCAAATAAAGTTGACATGCCCACAGTGGGCACCACAAAGGACATTACTCGGATAGCTTCCATATATTGTTTTCTAAAGTTAACAAAATCTTCTCCAGAACCATCAATTAGAATCTTTTGATGTTTGGTATATAACATCTCTGGGGAGCAGATTCAAGTTTATTCAAATCCGGTCCCTGGATTAAAAGCTCTATTAGAGCTCAAAGCTTAACTTAGTGCAATATGACGAAATTTCTTTAAAAATCTTCTTCAGATCCACCAGTCGGAATCCTTTCGTATTTGCTGTTTGACCACTCTAGGTGTGTGAGATTCAAGTTTGTTCAAATCGACTCCGTGGGTTAATATTTGTGCTCCCCATGGGAGCCCGAATTGTAAACTCAAAGTTTAACTTAGTGCAATCTGAGGAAATTTCTTTAAAAATCTTCTTCTTTAGCTCCACCAATCAGAATGCTCTCATATTTCGTATACAATATGTCTAGAGGTGGGTCAGATTCAAGTTTGTTCAAATCTAGTCCCTGAGTTAATATTTGGGCTCCCTATGGAGAGGGAATGTCTTTAAAAATCTTCTTCTCAGAACCATCAATCAGAATCTTTTGATATTTGGTATACGACATATTTTGGGAGCAGATTAAAGTTTGTTCAAATCGGGTCCCTGGGTTAATACTTGCGCTCTTTATTGCAGCTCAAAGTATAACTTAGTGCAATATGTGGGAATTTCTTTATAAAATCTTCTTCTCCAGAACCTTCAATCAGAATCTTTTGATATTTGGTATATAAAATAACGGGGAGCGGGGTGGGGGGGGAGGATGGGGGGGGGGCAGATTCAAGTCTGTTCAAATCGGGTCCCTGGGTAAATATTTCAGCTCCCTGTGGTAGCCCGAATATCCACCAGTCGGAATGCTTTCATATCTGGAATACCACATCTCTAGGGGGTCTGGTTCAAGTTTGGCCAAATCGGGTTAATATTTGGGGTTCTCTATTGGAGCCCAAAGTATAACTTAGTCCAATATGAGGACATTTCTTTCAAAATCTTCTTCTTCATATTCACCAGTCAGAATTCTTTCATATTTGGAAGATAGCTTCTTTTGGGGGGGGGGGGAGTCAAATTTAAGTTTGTTCAATTCGAAACCCTGGCTTAATATTTTGGCTCTCTTGGGTGGGGGGGGGGGGGGTGGGGGGCAGGTTTGTTCAAATCCTTAGTAGTTGTTCCGTACAATGTGGCTTTCAAACTACAGTGACATAACAACCCTAGGAAGTTTGCTTCTCTATAGCTGATAGAAGTGGAAGCAGTCAGGAAGACCTGTGGTAATAATCATCTGACATGGACACCAGGGTTATGAATAATTTCATGACTTCATTACTCTGTAGCGTTGATGAACCATGACTGACTGAATGTGACCCAAAATACTTCTTTGTACCACTTTGTCAGGTGAGCGCTTAAGGCCTCTTGGGCCTCTTGTTTCATAAATAATTGAACATCTTAATTTCCATTCCTCTATGTCGCAACCCCCAAACTCCCACCACACGCCCACCGCCCCCCCCCCCCCAAAAAAAAGAAGAAAATCTGCGTTTCCCCATCAACTCATGTCAGACAAGTGGCTAACTTTGTTCGTTCGAAAGGCCAATTTTTTAGCACATTCATCTGTCCCTTAACCCTTTAAGCCCGAAGGGCCCTTTCTCTGCCCCGTGATCGTGATACGACGTGGATTCATAAAGTAGATAGTTGCTCAGTGAATTTGTGTGGTGGATCAAGCAAGATTTTCGACCTGCAGCCCAAGACTGCACGTTGTAAATATTGATTGGTCTTCCCCCAAGTAACGAATATAGACTTCACCAATTGATAGCTCTGAAGGGGAATGGAATATACCGTCACGATCTCAAGGGTTAAATACAAGGAATAAAATCAGTTAGGTTCTCTGTGTCTTCAAGCAGGGTTTTAAAATCTCAGAAAAAGAACTCAGTGTCTGCGCCTGCGAGTGGATGACTCAGTCGCCAAAGATGTATTTATTAAATTTATTTATTGGAGTTTAACGACACTTTCGACAGCCAGAGAACCTCGTGTCGGACACTTTCACGGGTGGAGGAAGTCGGAGTACCCGGAGAGAACCACCGAGCAACGGCGAGCGTGGTTCTCAATGTACTGCTAACTTCCAACAATCAGGGCTAGCACTACGCCTTAGTACACAACGCCACCATGCCCCGACGTGAGCAATCGGAATTAAGTGCCTTGCCCAAGGACACAACTCAGTTATCCCTGGCGTAGGGCTGCAACGATTAATCGTAAAACGAATGTATCGCGATTCATTCTCTGACAATATGTATCACGATTTGCCTGCACTGTATCACGATACACGTGGACCCAAAATGTCATGAATATGTTGTTAATGTCTCTTCAAGAATGGCCTCATTCTTGTCTATTCGCATCCATTGTATGCAGTGTTCCTTTGAAATCGGGATTGTAGAAGTCTGAATTCACATTGCTATCGGGTATTTGTTAGCACTGAAGAGTACAAACCATTAACTTCGCTCTTGAACCTTTATATCCTTTGATCCAACAGATCACAAATTCCAAGGAAACAGAAGAGTGTGTCATGATGTTTTGTTGTCAAGAAGTTTGAGAAATCTAACTTCATTGAAATGAAGCTGCTTGACCAATAACTGTATGATGATTTATTATTTGGCTATGTGTGGGCGGATATTAGACTTTTCTCTCTACTCACCATCCCAGTAGAAATGTGAGGACGTAAGAAAAAAACTGCAGTTAAAAACTGCATAACTGCAGATTTGCTTCTTGTGTCCTCACATTTTGATGATTGACGAGTGTATCGTGATGCGTATCGAATCGTGGGGATCATGTCGCGATATGCATCGTATCGTGAGAAAATGTATCGTTGCAGCCCTACCCTGGCGGGGATCGAACCGCGGACCACCGAAGACGTATTGAGCAACAAATTGCATCCCATTTATATAGAAAATATTTGTTTTGTAGTGGAGTCAAGGAGCATCATATAAACTGGAGCTGATCTCGATTTATTATACACCTGTTCTTTGAAATACCCATCAACAGCAACACTAAGCCATGTGGGAACTGAAAATCTGAAATCGTTGACTTGACTAGTTTTTAAATAGAAACGAAATTTCACTGAAATCCTCTAACAATCATATAACGCAATTACAGTTTGAATCGCTAGCGAAAGCTGAAAATCGTCCCCTGAGTTTCAATGTGTTCTATGTGCCAGTGTGCACAAAGAACACTCTGGAACTCAGGGGACGAAATAGTAATACGGGTTCCCCTCGCAAATTTGGTTGGCGATAAAATGTGGGTTTTTTTGTGATAGTTGTCAATTATATAAATTGCTGAGTGTCCTTCTAATAATTGATTTTATAGACTTGAAAGCGTGTAATAAACACAGAACGACACACGCGTGTAAATGAGTTAATCGATATGGCACGAGTGCCAGCGCGGAAGGATAAAACGAGAGTCTGCACTGTAAATGGTTAATCGATATGGCACTTGTGGCATCGCGGAAGGATAAAACTCGAGGCCTGAGGTCTCTCGTTTTATCTTTCCACGCTGGCACTCGTGTGATATCGATTAACCCATTTACACGCGTGTGCCGTTCTGTGTATTTACACGGCATGAGCATATTTGCAATATACTTGTCAAAGTCATAGAATGAGAAATTTCAAGTTCAACATATCTATATCGGCATGGGCGGAATAGACAGAATAGCTGTCTTCCTGCCTCCCCAAAGTAATGAAAAAGAAAAGGAACCGGGTTATAGATAAAAATGCAGAGGAAAGAGAGGAGAAAAAAGGGGTGGAGGGAGCAGAAAAATACTAAAATACTAATGCACAATGTTTACACCATCGGTTAGGTATCGGTTTCGGTATTTTTAGCAGGTCATACCACGGTACCGGTTCGGAATTCGTTATTTGACTTGACTGAGATTTGAAGATGGTACCAAAGGGGAATTCAGACCAGGAAAATACAGAATAAGTTGTTCTTGTATCATTCTACGACTGTGCCACACATGCTACTGTCAACGAGCTCAACACTGGCTTTCTTTTGGCAATACAAATAATATCCGTAGTGATCTCGTGACTCGTTCCAAATACATCTTAACCTAGAAAGGTCTGTTTCATGCTTTTGCGATCTCAGAGCATGCGCCTTTAACATACCATCATTAGGGATTCTTACTGACAATAGACTAATTACCCGGGTAGTGATTTCTAGTCAGATCTTGGCTGCCTATTCAGGCAGCCAAGAACATGACTAGAAATCACCTCCAAGCAACTGTGCATGTACAGTACAGTTGTCGTGGACTGGCCATAATCCACGCTTGGACATTGACGTCCACGCATGCCTTTACCAGGTAATAAATTTACTTGACGAAGAACCAGGTTTAATTACACGCCTGTTCTATGAATTCCCCATCTACAGCAACACTAGACTATGCGGAAAATTAAAATCCGTTCCGCACATGTGTGAAATCGTTGACGGGCTATTTTTTATAAAGAAACTGAGTTTCACTTGAATTGTCTACAAATCGTGCACCGTTATTACAATTTGATCGCCAGCGATAGCTAAAAATCGTCCTATGAGTTCCAATGTGTCCAATGTGCCTGAGGCACATGGAACACACAGGAACTCAGGGGACGAAATAGTGACACAGGTTCACCTCGCATATTTGGTTGGCGATAAAATGTGTTCTTTATGTTGATAGTTGTCAAATGAATTGCTTGGTGTCCTTCTAATAACTGTTTTTTTTTTATAGACGCGAAGGCGTGTAATTAACACAGAACGACACGCGGATGGGAGTGAGTTAATCGATATGGCACTTGTGCCATCGCGGAAGAATAAAACTCAAGGCTGCGACCTCTCGTTCTATCCTTCCGCGCTGGCACTCGTGACATATCGATTAACCCATTCACACACGCGTGTCGTTCTGTGTATGTACTATTTTGTAATAATAGCCCTTTATTATTCTATTATCTACATTTTAATCACTTGTGGGTTTTTTTGTAACTAAAAGAGTTAGAAGAGCCAGGTAATACTAAATTAAAATATCACAAGTTTAGTGCGTCAAGGCACGATCTGCAACGTTTTAGGCTTTTAAACCCTTTAGAAAAAATGTTATAATTTGGGACCCCAAAATCGAAACCTGGGCCCTTTAAAATTCCACCCATAGCCCCAGTTGCTTTCTGGAGCCTTGTATTCAATCATATATGAACGAATAGATCTGCCGTAATGGATCAAACAATTCTTTAATTCGAAGATGATCGACTCACCAAACCACGCCTGATCTGAATAGTATAATTTTCAAAATTGACTCTTCTCTGCTGGAGAACTCACGTGGGACACGGTGGCACTGTGTACTGGAGCGTACTGCGTGTCGATTATGCACCTGCATGCAACCGCTGCTAACTCTACCTGTGCTTGGTTAGTAAGTTGGAGAGTCTGGCAGTTGATTACTGCTGTTTGGTGGTTCTCCCGGATATTCCACCACTCGTAAACTTGTCAGACACGATAGGACGCTGGTTATCTGGAAACTGTCCTTTAACCCCAATAAACAAACAAACTGAAGGAGGAATATCACATTACTAATTATCGTTTTGCTTAACCCCCTGCACACTGATGTCAAAATATCTAAATTTCAGGCAGAAAAAAATTCCCATAATACAAATAGAAATTTAGCCAATTCAATCTCTTTTGACAGAGCTCATGGAGCTCTGTCAAACGAGATTGAATTGGTTAAATTTCTAGATGCATTATGGGAAAAAACAGCTTCCTGAAATTTTGGTATTTTGACATCAGAGTGAAGGGGGTTAATAACATCTTGTTTATGGTTATGAAGCAATTATTTATTAGGTAGGATTTTCTTTCCTAGAATTACCTATTATCAAGCTCGACAGATATGACTTCAAACTCGCTTGATATGACGCCGATCTCAGCCGATATGAACCAAGCCAGAGTTGTTCCTCTTGACGTGTCATTACTAGGCGCAATCAATTTGTTTACTTGAAAGTTATTCGTTGAACGCAATCGAGAACACTGGTGTTATATAATCGAGTGGTATGAAGCGGCATTTTTGAATGACGAGAAATTAATGACGGTACTGAGTGAGGATAGTGTGACGGAAGAGACGAACGAGGAGAGTTGGACAGAAGATTCAACGCAAACTTAAGATTCGGAGTCGTGAGCAAAGATTTGTCTAAGTGGGAGAAGAGAGAGTTCAGCGATCCAAAACGTTCGGATAGCTGAACAAGGAGAAGCGGAAACTTCGGACTTTGTGAAAAGAATGAGAAACAATAACACTGTCAAAGAACTGAAACAGATCTGAGAACATTTTGCAATTTTTTGTTTTGGTTTAATAAATAAAGAGCTAATTACTTGGTTAGTTTCATATGGGCCGAAATCAGGGGTGGCGCCAGGGATTTCTCGACAGGGGGACTGACCTCTCCGACAGGGGGGCTATAACATTTGACCTCCCAAACGAAGGAAAATGAGTGAAAATTGGTAAATTGGAGTACCAAAATAGAAGCAAATTGAGTATGTTTGTTGATTATTTAACCCTTTACCTAACCTGAAAAGCAGAGGACACTTGCAAAAATAATTCTTGAATAACTCATTTTTTTCATTTTTTTCTCAAAAACATAGGTTATGACCCCTCGTTGGAACGAGCTCGACGAGCTCGTTCCAACGAGGGGTCATAACCTATGTTTTTGAGACAAAAAATGAAAAAAATAATGAAAATTAATTGGCGATTTTTGAGAATAGTGCTGGCCGGTTTTGGCCGTTACCTTAGGTAAGGGTTAAAGTAAACATGTTATAATAAGGTCGGGAAATATTTCATCTATAAAACCAGTTTGACGAACGACATTTAAGGAATTTCGTGAGAATCACTATTCTCTATCAAAGTTCCAGTGCTGCACGGGTTCGAGACTGACAAGACGAGATATCCACATTCGATTGTCGGACATTTCTCGTGAAGTCGGGTTTACGAGACTCTCCGACGGACTGACTAAAAATCTCCGATGGGGGGGGGGGGGGGGGACTGGACCTCTCCGAGGGCGGGGGCTATAGCCCCCCCCCCCCCCCCCTTTCACACACATACACCCTCCCCCCCCCCCCCCCTGGCGCCACCACTGGCCGAGATATCAGCCCTCGGAAACTTTCTGTCTCAGGCTGCTATGGAGTTACCTCGGGCCGGTACGAAACTAACGAAATAAACACCGCCAGTTATCAAAGCTGGGCCGAGTTCAGTTAATCAAAATCAAAATATTCTGCGTTAGACTTTCTTGGTTTGTTGTCCTGTCGTTCGCCCATCCGCGTTCTCCAACACGTTTAGGGTTACGGATTTGAAACTTCTGGACGAGCTGTTCGACCATTTCAAGTTGATGTACTAGTGTGTAGTATGTCGAAAATGCATTTTCGAAGAGTGATATCCCTCTTGAAAAATACATATTTGTATCAAACCATGCTGTGAACTCAACTCTTCCCACACCTTTCAACTTAAAGTACTGAACCTTTATTGCCGACCGTTTTTAGCTCATCTTGACAAAGTCAAGCTGAGCTAATCTAATCGCTTCCCGTCCGTCGTCCGTCGTCCGTCAACACCATGTTTTGGTCTTCTCCTCCAAAGCCACTGGGCCAATTCAAGTGAAAGTTTGTGTGAGTGATGGTCCCAAAGGGGCATTTCATTTTTGTTCAACACAGTATGCCCGACCCCATAGGGAGGGAGTGGGGGAAAATGCTTCAAAATATTTTAAAAATCTTCTTCTCAAGAACCAGTGTGTGCAATGACTTGATATTTGCTATGGAGCTTCCATATGAGGTGTAGAATCAAGTTTGTTCAAACGAAGTTCGTAAAATAATATTTGGCTTTGTAATAGAAGGGGTAAGATTTTTGGCCCCGCCCAAAATTTCTATTTTCTGAACCGATGGTCCGGTATGAACCAAATTTGGTTTGTGGTAGTATTGGGTCATAAGTACTTGACCCATGCAAAAAAAAATTCCTGCATCCCCATGGGAACCCTGGGAGCTAAAAATAGAAATATTTTCAAACGCCCATATTTCCCACATCACACGGAACAGAGAGCTTTTATTTGGTATGAAGTATCCTTATGACCAGTAGAATTGAATGGTAAAAAAAAATTGCCATCGGTTATGTTAGGGTGTTCTGTAATGGGCATCGAAAAAATGCTGAGTCAGCATATTTGCAAAAATTAAAAAAAAATCTTTTCTCCAGAACCAATCATCAGAATCTTTTGATATTTGGTATACAGCATTCATAGGAGGGTTAGATAAAAGTTTGTTCAAATAAAGCTCATTGGTTCATATTTGGGCTCTCTACAGGAGCCCGAAGTTTTAACATAGGGTAATATGGGGAATATTCTTTAAAAATCTTTTTCTTCAGAACCACCAGTCAGAATCTTTTAATATTTGGTATACATCATTGTTATGAGGGTCAGATTGTAGATTGTTCAAACCAAGTCCCTAGGTTAATATTTGGGCTTCCTACGGAAGCCCAAATTTTATCTTTGTTCAATATGGAGGGTAATTTAAAAAAATCTTCTTCTTCAGATCCATCAGTCAGAATGCTTTGATATTTGGTATGCATCATCTCTATGGGGGTCTGATTCAAGTTTGTTCAAATCAAATCCCTAGGTATATATTTGGGCTCACTATGGTAGCCCAAATTTTTACTTAGTGCAATATGAGAAAATTTCTTTAAAAATCTTCTTCTTCAGATCCACCAGTCGGAATGCTTTTATATTTGGTATACAACATCTCTAGGGGGGTCAGATTCCAGGTTGTTCAATTCGAGTGCCTAGGTTAATATTTGAGCTCCATATGGGAACATGAAATTTAACTTAGTACAATATGAGGGAATTTCTTCAAAAAACTTCTTCTTCAGATTCACTTGTCAGAATGCTTTCACATTTGGTATACAACATCTCTAGGGGGGTCAGATTCAAGTTTGTTCAAATCGGATCCATAGGTCAATATTTGGGCTCGCTATGGTAGCCCAAATTTGAACTTAGTGAAATTCGAAGAAATTTCTTTACAATTTCTCTTCTTCAGATCCAACAGTCAGAATGCTTTCATATTTGGTACACAACATCTCTAGGGAAGTCAGATTTAACTGTGTTCAAATCAAGAGCCTGGGTTATATTTGGGCTCTCTATGGGAGCCGAAATTGGCCATTTTGCTGAAGAATTAAAAATTTTGTATTCAGTACCCTCTAGAGGTACTAAGATTAATCCACATAGGTTGTATCAAGGGGCTTCATAGGGGAGCTCTGCATTTTACTTATGATCAACTGAAGAAAAGGCATGATGCCCAGATTATTTTTGTCACTCCTGAGGGACTCAAGGATTGACAGTGTAGCCTATGGAGATGGCTTGCTTAATGTAGACTCATTTTGGACTCTGTTTAAATTGTGTTCTGTACAAGATGAGCGCTTCAGGCCCAGTGGGGCCTCTTGTTTTTAATTTTTTCGACATGCAACGTGTATTTACGTCCCATCACAGACGGGACAAAGCAGATTTAGACCTTTCCCAATCGGTCATTTTCGTGACACGCTGGTTCGATTAGTCTTTTAATTGAAGGCGTGAGGTTCGCGTGACAGACACCGTATGGATGGCATCTGGATGACATCTCCTATCGACACTCATCTACCAGCAATTAGCCATGTACCATTCATGGATTTAACGTTGAATTTATTTTGATAAATTTGACAACGAAAACAGAACGAAATAAACGTAACCCTGATAAAATCGTCCAATAAATATGGAAGACCACAGCAATTGAATATTTCCCGTTTGATTGCCTGAAGGTTGCCTACAACACCTCAACGCAAAGAGTGTCCCAACCACTTTTGTTACAGCTCACCACTTTTGTTACAACATTTGCCCACTTTTGTTACAGCTCACCACTTTTGTTGCAAGATAAACCACTTTTGTTACAACAATCGCCCATTTTTGTAACAAAAAAAAAAAAGCTCGCTCACCACTTTTGTTACAATTTTTGTCAGTGTGAAAAATGAAGTAATCTGCAAGTACTTGGGCGTGACGTTCAGTCATGATTATCAAAACCTAAACCTGTTGCGTATGTCCGGTACCAACATCATATACACATATGTGCAGGAGTTCTAAAGTTGACTATTTTCGGAAAACTCTAAGTTGTAGGGCGCTGGAACTGCTGTTTCTTTCCCGAGCTATTGGACACAGTCTTCTTGGATGAGGCATTTTTTTACTTCATACAGTAATTTCCGAAATGTCTCGCCATTTATCTTTTTTCATCGAAAAGAATTGACTTAGTTGAGGGGGCCTTTTGTCAATACTCTTTAACCTGTCAGCAAAGTATTTTAGAAGGGCGCGATGGCCAATTGGCCCTGTGATGGAGAGGTTATGAGTTCGAATCTCGCTAGAGTCACGCGCGTTGTGTCCTTGATCAAGACACTTAATCTCACTTGCTCGAGCGGGATCACAGTGGCACTATATATACATGTAGTACGCCGATAGTACACACGCCTTCAACCACAGCTAACCCTGCTTTCTGTCGGGTTAGTAAGTAGGAGAGTCTGACAGTTACTCTCCGCTGTTTGGCGATTCTCTCTGTGGACCCCGACTTCCTCCACCAGTAAAACTGTTTCACACGAGATGACCCTGGCTGTCTAAAGTGTCGTTAAACCCAAATAATTAACAGTTTTTTTTTTAAAATGAAGTAAAAAATTGAAAAGTCCATATAGAAACCATTAACATAACAAAACAACTATGAATGTCATTGGAATGAGATCACTGAGTCTGGTCCAATGAGACTCAGACTTGTATTGTTATTTTGACAAACTGTAATGTTTGTTTGTTTGTAATGTTTGTTTTTATGGTATTAGTCTTATTGTGGGGAAATATTTGACTTTTCTGGCCTTAATTTTAAACACACATTTACGGATAAAGATCTATTAGGCCGATATCGAGTGAGAAAACTTATGGTGGTAGTGTGTGGTGGGTGGGTGGGTGGGTTCTGGGTGTTTGGATCAACTCCGACTATTCTCCCGTACAATATAACGATTGACTTTAAACCCCTCATGCACAATGGTTTTCTGTTTAAAAAATCCTACTTTGGAGTAAGTCAAACTTTTCTTCAAATATAATAACAAAATTATGGAAGTCATTGAAATCCTTTCATGGAGCAGGTTACAATGACAATCATATTTGTGTGGTTTTGTATAAGATATTCAAATCTATTCCAGATAGTGCCGGATTTATTATTATTATTATTATTATTATTATTATTATTATTATTAATATGTGGTTACCTGCTGGGGGAATATACCTGGCGATCTTTCAGGGCAGGGGTCATCTTCAGGGTTTACTCTACGGGTGGATGGTGGGGGGGGGGGGGGGGGGGGGGCTCTGGTACATTTTCAAGAGATCCGGCGACCAGTAATACATCTATATGACTGCATTCTCTTGAAGTGTAACGAGCCTTCGGAGTTATGGGCCTTCTGAATAATGGGATTTTGGAGTAAAAAGCCTTCAGAGTTAGGGAACTTCGGAGATAGGGGCTTTCGGAGTTATGAGCCGGTCGGAAAAACGAACCTTCGGAGTAATGTGCCGTCGGAAAAATGTACTTTCGGAGTAATGTTATGGGTCTTCGGAATATAGCTACGTCACGTTTGTATAATATCGTTGCGCGGTTGTTTCTTGGGGATGTGGTGTAACGTAGTAAGAATAGTGTAAAATAGGGCTTAAAGTAGGAAATTGCTCAATTCGCCGATTTTCCGAAGAGAAAATAGTGTTCGATTCTGCAGGAGTATGCTCTGGAAATTCTGGGACACCTCCAGTAGACAGAATACCCTGATTTGAAGACTTTTCGGGGGCTTCCAACACATTTCCTTATACCGCTCGGTAGGACGTGGTTACAGTGGTAAGGAATACTTCTTGTTGGAAAGGGGCGTGCTCTGAGGATGTGTTCGATTCAGCGGGAATACATCGAATTGCCACAAACAACCCAACAACGACCCACACCTACCTCAACGGACCTTTTATTGGACCGAATCCCCACCGAATCTTACCCAAAGGAACATTGTGAGCTTCGCCCACACGAGTACATGAAGCCTATAGGGAGAGGTCTCAATAAGACTCTAACTCATAGCTCTCACGGCCTCCCCTGCCCTCTCAGTCTCCACCCCATGGCCTTTCCTGACTCATAGCCCTCACCTCTTGGCCTCATCTTGCCCTCATAACCCTCTAGTGAACATCTCCCGCATGAGGATAAGGGGTCTATGAGGTGAGGCGTCAGTGAGGCCTCGCCTCATACCCCTCTTTTCCTCATCTCGGTTCAAGTGATCACTAGTGATCACCTGTGGTGATCATAATTGATCGCCTGTGGTGATCACAAGTGATCATTATCCCCGTATGAGGATAAGAGGGGTGTGAGGTGAGGCCTCTGTTATGAGGTAGAGGCAGTAGTAGCAGCGAGTGGCTCCCTGGGGATGTATAGTTTCAGTGGCCTCGTAGGGAGGCACATGTAATGCTGTTAGTAAAACCAAAGCACAGCGGATTCCACTAGCAGGGCTAGCGGACGCAGATCAGACCACCCAGGCTTGGTTATCCATTGTGGCAATCGGGTGCACCCCTACCAGATCCCGGAAACGATACATCCCGGGGCCACCCGCTGCTACTACTGCCAATACCTCATGACAGAGGCCTCACCTCACACCCCTCTTATCCTCATACGGGGAGAATGATCACTAGTGATTACACGGGCGATCACTAGTGATCACTACAGGCGATCACTAGTGATCACTTGAACCGAGATGAGGATAGGAGGGGTGTGAGGTGAGGCATCACCTCACATCCCTCTTATCCTCATTCGGGGAGAATAATCACTAGTGATCACCACAGGTGATTTCTAGTGATGTGATCCAACTGGACGATCGAGGGCGATACAGTTGACCTTCTTCCAGAAACCCTTGCCTTCCACATTTGACCCAACATCTAAGCACCCCTTCCAAGGAAGACCTGCCCTGGGACCCAACTCCTACATCCCGACCACGATCGATACAGTTCCCCGGCGACCCAAACCCAGCGGGAAAACTTCGACCAGAAGACCTCCCCACGTGAGCCACCATCCCATCCATTTGTGACCCAGTGACCCACCCCAATGATCCTATCCCTAGCTTACCCTCTCATTGTCCTCGGGACCATTCCAAATGACACTGCACCAGACACCCTGGCTTAGAGCGACACAGTCGCCCTCCCTCTCCTTCCAGAAGCCCATCCTCCTCCGCCAAATGACCAGGCCCTCATCTCACACCCCTCTTATCCTCATAGGTGAGATGATCACTAGTGATCACCACTGGCGATCACTAATGATCACTCGAACCGAGATGAGGATAAGGATGTGAGGTGAGGCCTCACTGAGGCTTCACCTCCTAAGCCTCATCTTTCACGGGAGATGTTCACTAGATGGCTATGAGGGCAAGATGAGGCCATGAAGTGAGGGCTACGAGTCAGGGAAAGACATGAGGTGTGTGTGTGTGTGGGGGTGGGGGGGGGGGGTAAGAAGAGCTATGAGTTAGGGCCTCATTGAGGCCTCTCCCCATAGGCACCTTGTTCTCGTGTGGGGCGAAGCACACAAAGGTAAGTTTGGGTGAAAAGTCGTTCCAATAAAAGGTCCCCTGGGGAAGGTTTGGGTCGTAGTTGGGTTGTTTGTGGTGATTCTATGTACTCCCGCTGAGTCGAACGAACCCCTTGAACATGCCCCTGTCCACCAACAAGGCCACAGGGCTAAATAGCAACCAGGTGCTACTCCTAAGTCCCTAACAACCAAGATGGCGGCGCATGCGCAGTGGAATCACGTGTCACCATGGCAATGGCGTCACAAGATGGCCGATCAAGCGTCCCGCCATGGCAACCTCACACCACTCCTTTCGGTCACGTGACTGATGACGTCAGATGAGAACCTGCTAAAATGGCAAGAAGTCAACATCACATACTACTAAGGTCCAAGGTTCAAGGAGTTGGAATATCCTATAATTGGCACCGAATATTAAATTAAGGCAATATGGGGAATAATCTTCAAAAGAAATGAGGCTATGAGAGATAGTAAATTAGGCCTCATTGAGTGTTTTTCTCATAGACCTCATACGACTAAAAAGGGATTCCATAACCAGAGATGTTTCACAAAAAGGGATTCCATGGGACGTGACCATTGGATACAGAGGTAATGAGAATCGGATAGGACTTCGTTGTAATAAGGGGAGATAACTCTGTACGGTTAAGTACAGGTTATGGGAAATCAAGCAATCTGATTGGTTAGTTAGCGTCAGCAAAGTGAACTGATTGGGTGATCTAGATAAATGAAACAACAAGAGTACTCAGAATAGGGTCAGAACTAACAAGAACAGACCAGAACAGCTGAATATAGCAATAATAAGCAAAGATGTTCCTGTTGATAGACTCTACTACAACACTGGAGTATACTCCAGGACAAAAGAACATGGCCGGGTAGACGAAAACTATTGCATAGATAGATAGAAGCAGAGAATTCTGAAAGAACTCGAAATAGTACAACTTGTCGGGTTGTTTGTGGCAATTCTACGAATCGGGGAAATTACTCCTATTCATTCGGACATACCCTCCCAACGTACCCCTATCCTATTAGAAGCTTTCAGGTCACATAGCAACCACGTGCTACCATAGAAAGCAAGATGGCGGCCTCCGGTATACAAAATGGACGACGGAAACACGTATCACCCTAACAACACAACTACTCGCGTGTTTATTGTTTTGTAAATAAATATGACCCGAGGGAGGCAAATGTCATTAATATGGAAGATGCTGTTAAAGTTACAGGATGATAACATCTACTTTTGATGTTCAAGCCTGAAGTATGGTTACTAGGAATGTTCTCTTCACAAAATTAAGACCGGGGATGGGGGGGGGGGGGGGGGGCTGGCGAACGCCCCACTAAAGTGATCCCACTTCAACAGGCCCATTAATGCGGGCATAATCAAGTCTAGGACGTTTGTTTTTCACAATAATCTGCATTACATCATTACAAACTCGGCCTATATTCTTACAAGCAAATTTACAGTCCTAATACCCACATTCCCAATAACTTTACCTGCAGGAAAAACATTGTCAATCTGCCATAGAGCTCTTAAAAGAGTTCCTTTGTTGGCGTTTAACGACACTTTCAGCAGGCGGGCGGCATTCGGACAGATTTACGGGTGCGGGAAGCCGGAGTACACGGGAGAACTGGCGAGCAACTGCCAGAGCGGCGAGCAACTGACGATTCTCCAACTTTCTAACTCGGCACAAGCAGAGTTTACAGCGACTGAAGGCAAGTGCTCCACCGACGTGCAGTGCGCATTAGTACACAGCGCCACTGTGCCCCCACGTGAGCAAATGGGATTAAATGTCTTATTCGAGGACACAACACAGTTACTGCTGGTCGTGAACGATCGTGGATCTTTCGGTTAGAAGTCCCTTGAAGTAGTGCTATGGTGTAGAGTTCATTACCACCAAATATCCTGGTATAATGGAGTTATAATTCCGGGCAGGAATTGTGAGAGGAAATACGGGCACCAGTGTTAATTCTGTGACGCGCCCCTTTTCGACGGAGTTGGCATACTGATCCAGATACCGAAGCCACGAATGATTATAGAGGGCTCTCTTCCTACCCCAATCCAAAAAAATGAAATCATTTATTAAATAAAGAATTCGGCGGCTTTTGGGATGAACAATGAAGTTATTTTTTGGCCTCCAAAATAACGTTTTTGGCAGGATGTTTCAAATTTCCAAGTTCATCAGTGAGTGTCTAGTGACCTAGAGTTATAGCTTTGACTGCACAATTCTTGAAGTGATAATCTTATTACGTCAAGTTGATTTAATAAAGTTATCACTTGATGAATCATGCAATCCAAATTTACAAGCGTTGGTCAAGTGCAGAGCTCCATTCACGACATAGATCCCTTCTTAGCATTTAGTTCTATGCAACTATAGAGCTAGGGGTTCAACTGGCAACTCGTCTTGCTGGTTCTTGTCTTAAGTTCTGACTTCTGTGCCAACCCTGCCCCGATCTGCCCCCCCCCCCCCCCTCCCGATTCCCGAGCGATAAGTTCTCGCTCGGGAATCTGGGAGGGGAGGCTTGGCACAGGAGTCAGAACCTTGGGGCCCAGGCCTGACCTAAGAATCCTGGTCTCCTGGACCATGCCCGAGACCTCCAAAGTTTCGGTCCCCGGGGTTACTACCACGGGCTCCACCCTTTTCAGAGCCCTGATTTTGGGGCAATGCCATGGTGTGTGATGCCATTTTTCTGTATGCGGTTCGCATACTCCCTGCCCCACCAGTACCATAGGAACTCTAGCGGCAGAGACTTAATGATCTATTTTCAAATGGATTGCAGGAACGCTCACTTGTCCCATATAGAAAGTATAGTGTCTCCATCGTCGCCATGTTTGAGGGTGGAAGTTGCTATAAACATTTCTCAAAAACCTAAAAACAATTCTCGGAGAATTTCAAGTTCCCGGCACCTCGCAATCGTCAATCACTTTTTGAAGAGTATACTTTAGGGTACGAAAGCCGGTCAGTGTCACCTGTAAATCATTTTTTATGTCGTAATTACGTCATAGTATATCGTTATTTCGACAGAGTGTGTCTTATTTACGACATACCACGTCGTACTTTCGACATAAAAAATTGATTTTCAAGTGGCACTAGCCGGCTTCCGTATTAATGTCTGTGGAAAACGAATAGTTTGATATTGTGCACATTCTCGTGGCAATGCAAATTGAATAAATGCATCACATTGTAGTTGTTATTAAAAAAGAGCAAGTTCCGAGGATGGAAAGTTGATACAGTGTTATTTGTTTTCTTGCTAGATAAACATCATGGCATTTGATAGACAGAGAATGATAATTTATTCAACGGTTTTAGCGTTTACAGTTCAAGCTGAGCTAATCTAATCGCTTCCCGTCCGTCGTCCGTCGTCTGTCGTCCGTCGTCCGTCGTCCGTCAACACCATGTTTTGGTCTTCTCCTCCAAAGCCACTGGGCCAATTCAAGTGAAAGTTTGTTCAACTCAGTATGCCCGGCCCCATAGGGAGGGAGTGGGGGAAAATGCTCCAAAATATTTTTAAAATCTTCTTCTCAAGAACCAGTGTGTGCAATGACATGATATTTGCTATGGAGCTTCCATATGAGGTGTAGAAGCAAGTTTGTTCAAACGAAGTTCGTAAAGTAATATTTGGCTTTGTAATAGAAGGGGTAAGATTTTTGGCCCCGCCCAAAATTTCTATTTTCTGAACCGATGGTCCGGTATGAACCAAATTTGGTTTGTGGTAATATTGGGTCATAAGTACTTGACCCATGCAAAAAAAAATTCCTGCATCCCCATGGGAACCCTGGGAGCTAAAAATAGAAATATTTTCAAACGCCCATATTTCCCAAATCCCACGGAACAGAGAGCTTTTATTTGGTATGAAGTATCCTTATGACCAGTAGAATTGAATGGTAAAAAAAAATTGTCATCGGTTATGTTAGGGTGTTCTGTAATGGGCATCGAAAAAATGCTGAGTCAGCATATTTGCAAAAATTAAAAAAAATCTTTTCTCCAGAACCAATCATCAGAATCTTTGGTATTTGGTATACAGCATTCATAGGGGGGTCAGATAAAAGTTTGTTCAAATAAAGCTCATTGGTTCATATTTGGGCTCTCTACAGGAGCCCGAAGTTTTAACATAGGGTAATATGGGGAATATTCTTTAAAAATATTTTTCTTCAGAACCACCAGTCAGAATCTTTTAATATTTGGTATACATCATTGTTATGAGGGTCAGATTCTAGATTGTTCAAACCATGTCCCTAGGTTAATATTTGGGCTTCCTACGGAAGCCCAAATTTTATCTTTGTTCAATATGGAGGGTAATTTAAAAAAATCTTCTTCTTCAGATCCATCAGTCCGAATGCTTTGATATTTGGTATGCAACATCTCTATGGGGGTCAGATTCAAGTTTGTTCAAATCAAATCCCTAGGTATATATTTGGGCTCACTATGGTAGCCCAAATTTTTACTTAGTGCAATATGAGAACATTTCTTTAAAAATCTTCTTCTTCAGATCCACCAGTCGGAATGCTTTTATATTTGGTATACAACATCTCTAGGGGGGTCAGATTCAAGCTTGTTCAATTCGAGTGCCTAGGTTAATATTTGGGCTCCATATGGGAACATGAAATTTAACTTAGTACAATATGAGGGAATTTCTTCAAAAATCTTCTTCTTCAGATTCACTTGTCAGAATGCTTTCACATTTGGTATACAACATCTCTAGGGGGATCAGATTCAAGTTTGTTCAAATCGGATCCATAGGTCAATATTTGGGCTCGCTATGGTAGCCCAAATTTGAACTTAGTGAAATTCGAAGAAATTTCTTTACAATTTCTCTTCTTCAGATCCAACAGTCAGAATGCTTTCATATTCGGTACACAACATCACTAGGGAAGTCAGATTTAACTGTGTTCAAATCAAGAGCCTGGGTTAATATTTGGGCTCTCTATGGGAGCCGAAATTGGCCATTTTGCTGAAGAATTAAAAATTTTGTATTCAGTACCCTCTAGAGGTACTAAGATTAATCCACATAGGTTGTATCAAGGGGCTTCATAGGGAGCTCTGCATTTTACTTATGATCAACTGAAGAAAAGGCATGATGCCCAGATTATTTTTGTCACTCCTGAGGGACTCAAGGATTGACGGTGTAGCCTGTGGAGATGGCTTGCTTAATGTAGACTCATTCTTGGACTCTGTTTAAATTGTGTTCTGTACAAGTTGAGCGCTTCAGGCCCCGTGGGGACTCTTGTTTTAATTTCGGTTCGGTTTTTCTTTATCTCCATGGTATCGATATCGGTTCGGCTATATATCGGTATATTGCCCATCTCTGGACACAAAACAACTGGGTGATTTGGTGGATTCTATGAGTGAAAGGTTACCTGCTGAACAAGGTCGCTTACCGTTATAACATCCGCAATGTCTTTCTAACACACACTACTAAATTGGGATGCTTTTTAACCCTTTACCCAACGTAACAATACAAAACCGACCTGCGCTATTAAAAAAAATCGTCAATTAATTTTCATTATTTTTTCATTTTTTGTCTCAGAAACATAGGTTATGACCCCTCATTGGAACGAACTCGACGAGCTCGTTCCAACGAGGGGTCATAACCTATGTTTTTGAGACAAAAAATGAAAAACATTAGTTATTCAAGAATTTTGTCTGCAACTGTCGTCTGCTTTTCAGGTTAGATAAAGGGTTAAACCATGGCAAATTTGTAATGTTTTCACACAAACGTGTTCTCAGAGGATATCTAATTCTTATTGCAAACTATGTTTTGGGAATTCCAAACATAATTCGAATCAATGTGATGTCTTAGACAAATTGTTTGAGATGAGGACAAGGTTGTCGGCATAATGAAGAAATCGTTAGTTCCCACGCGCTGCCCAGTTTAAGGACTCATTCGCAATTTGATGACTGTTTGTTAGTTTAAAGGTACTTATGACAGGTAACCGATAGGGTGCTAGACTCTTCCATTTGAAATGCATAAATAAGCTCAGTCGCTTCCCATTGGCTGCGTCCTTACAAATGTATCACTGCAGATAGCATGAACTTAAAATAAACGTTCTGGGAAGTCTCATGTACGGATGGTTTAGTTGGATGTGAAAACTACTGTGTGTTTGGGAGAGGGATTGTGCTTGTGGAATGCAGCAACATCGGAACCTGGGGAGTGGCCACATGGAACACTTTCAACCGAATAACCGAGGATGGGAGGCTAGCAGGAATATCATAAGTTGTAAAATAGATTTTATCACACTACGGTTGGGATGGACGTGGGCAGGGGCACGGGATATATATACACCTGGAACTTAATCAAGCACCCCTGTTTTTCGCAGCGGTGTTAATAGAAACTGTCATTACTTTCATGCTATGTTTCAGATGGCCAAAATTAATTGTTTCCGAAAAGAATGGCCTATTGACAAATAAAAGACAACACAATGATGAAAATATACAGTATTTTAATGGCCCTAATTACATATATCTGTCACAACTGTTTTTGATGGAAAAATGTTCTCTCGGCAATTATGGCGCTGGAACGGTCAATGATAAAACAATGCCGGTACTTACTAACAAAAAATGTAACTTGTGATCTCCTGAACACAATAACAGTGTCTGACGTCACCGAATGACAGCCTGAACCCTCCTCCTAATGTTACCAGTGAGCCTTCTGATACGGTCCAGAGGCAACTGCTGCCACTCCTCATGCAATACAGCTTCCAAATCGGCCAAATTCTGAACAGGCGGATCCCTTGCTTACACACGACCTCCAAGTCCCAGATGTGTCCTAAGGGATTCAAACAGGTGCTCATTGCACGCCAAGGTAGTGTTGTAATAGCGTTGTTCGGATGGAATGCTGCTCTCACAGCATGGGAACGATGTGGCCTTGCATAAATACAGGACGAGTAGCCAACCGTGGTTGTCAAAATGAGGCTCGACAACCGGATTGAGAATGTCCCGCAAGTACTGATGACCATTGAGATTTTTGCGTACAATCACAATACAAGGTTTACAATCACGAGAGAGGCATCTCCAGATCATTATTGATCCTCCACCATAAGGAACAGTAGGTCTGATTTTCCTGGACACGTAAGCAGTATTTCTATGCTCCGCACTTCCATGCGACTATCTGTCACGTGAAGTAGGAACCAACTCTCGTCTGACAAATGTACTCCCCTCCACGTCCTGAGATTCCAATGTTGTCGTGCCATACATCAGTCCAAGCGTTGTCTTTGATGCTGATCGGACAGAGCTGGAAGCTTGATGAACCTTCTGGAACTCATATCCAGTGCTTTGAGACAGTTTCGGACAGTTCTGTTGCACAAACGCCTGTTGGGGAGCCAAAGGCGTTTCAAAACCCCACCTGAAGCAAAGGATTCACGGCAAGCGAGGTATACAGACTCCGATCTTCACTAGTGGAGGACTTTTGGGATTGCATAGGCCTTGGTTGGTCCTCATCATCGTTGATTTGTTGATATTGTCTGACAAATCTGCTGATGACAGAATGACTACAGCCAAGTTGCCTTCCAATAGCTTTGAATGGCATGCCTGTTGCATGCATGCCAATTATTTTCTATCTTAGTTCCTCTGACTGTCTCCTCCTTGCCATGTCAACATTTATTGATAAAAAAAGTGACAAATGTTCTTGTTTTATACCCAGATATTGCATGTGGATGATAGTGTTTTTGTGACATTCGTGGGAAGCATGCTTCAAGTGGACCAGGGGATGTGTTTGGGGTACGTTATCAACCAGAAACATTATGTTTTACTTGATGAAATGTACTGCAAGACATGGCAACCATTAAAGCATAATAATCAGTATCAGCAACTTCAAGGTCATGAAACATTTCAGAGGGTGCTTAATTAAGTTCCAGGTGTATAAAGACTTTTATAAATCGGTGTGCTGCTGGATCACAATTTTCTTTTCTTTTTTGTTTTGAGGTAAATACAAACAACTGTGTGTAAGTGAGAGTGTGTGGTTGTATAGGGGATGAACAGGTGTGTAAATGGGCGAGTTTGTGTTTTGGGGGTGAATGCGTGAGTGGATTGTTAGCCGTAAATAATGAGATTGTACATGTGTTTAAAAAGGGAAGGAAGGTCCAGTCAACCTGCAGAAAAAATGGCTTGCCTAAACTAAAACAACACAGTTGTTTCTTCCGCCAAAATGAAGGATATATATACATTATCACGACCATGTGCATGTCCTGTAATCTGTATCTGATTCGAGGTCGTGTTTACAATTGGATCTCAACGAGCCCGTCAGGGCGTGTTGCGATCCTATTGTAAACACGACCGAGAATCTGATACAAATTACAGGACACCCACATGGTCATGATGAAAAATTTATATAACAATCCCGTTACATAAAGCCCGTTTCCCCCAAGTTTCAGTTTAAATTGGGTTGAAACTGGTCAAAATTTGGAATTTCAGGACTTATATTTAAATGCGTAATAACAATACATATATTCAATAGTGCGGTGTTTACCGGAAACTGAATCTGTCTGAAACGGAATCGGATCGGGGGTGGGGGTGAGGGGGGGGGGGGGTGATACAAACGCTTTTTCCGAGCGAGGTTTTTGTTGAAAATAAAGTTGATTGTTAGATAAGTGATAGAAAGCACCAGAGAAGGGTATAGACAAATCTCGATGAAGAAGGAACGCGTAACGTTTTTTGCGTCTGTAGTACACACATTAAAGCCATGGTATGCTGTCGCAAATACAGTTGGAAGAAGTGGCACCATTGTAGCGGTACATGCTGAATGTAATACAGGTTGTAATGGTATAGCGTGAGAGTGGCAACGTTGTGACGCCATTGCCACTGTGTTAAATTGCGGTAGTGCGCGTGTGCAGTACCCATTAGCAGGATGACACTATTTTCGCCGTTTAGTTTGATAGATGGAGGCCTCAACCTCGAATTTTCATTCAACCCATGGTTGCTGGTTGCTATGATGACAGCTGGCTCTCAGATGTGGTATTATACGACTAACCACGATTCGACAGGAGTACTCTACGGGATCAGATCCTTCCGGAATTTCACATGTCTTTTCTTTGGAGGGGGGGGGGGAGGGGGGGGGGCTCATGACGTTTTCTCGTGTGCCACCATGTGGGCATTTGACAACAACAGCATGATCATGATCTCTACGGACGTGCTTGATTCAACAAGTGCAAATCATGGTTTCTGCGTTTATTATCCATAGTCAGAACACTTGGCTTCTCTACCTGTCTCTTGAACCTTATTTGACTCATTCGAATTTTGTCGCCAGGGTTTTGTAGTATACTATGCATACTTAATCTTCGGTCGCCGGAGAAAATGCCGAAGCAGTAGGTGACAACATAGCAGAGGTGCAAGACTGGTGTCTTCTTACATGAAATAGTAGCGTCTGAGCGGCCCTGCCGTGACATCGTTTCAATGGTGACAATTTTTGATAGTGTGCATGTGCGATATGCGTTGTCGAAGTGACGAGAATTGTCATCAGTTGGGTTGACAGAGATCATCATGTTTAATTTCCATAGCAGTATTTCCATGGCACTATATGGTCTCTATGGTGATCATTGGTTGGCAGTTGAGTTTGAGGAGATATTCGAAAAGTGGGGTTGTTACCACAGGAGTGCTTTATGTGCGTGGATACTCCGAGAACGTGTGACGGATCAGTTGAGACATGCCCAACCCAACGAGAAGAGATGACAGGCCTTGAATTTGTCAGAATCCCCTGTTTTCTTTATCTTCTTCTTGGGTCTATTCCTCTGACATCACGAATTATGCCATCAGGGGTCAGGCTACTCTACCAACGTTTGATCTTTTACTACACACACAGACCCAAGCATATATGTCGTTAGTCTAATTTTGTAACGACTTCGACTCTGTTATGACCAAGAACAATTTAGCCTCAAATAGGTCATCGACTAAATTTAGAGTCACTCGTCTGGAATATTTCCCCAAACATTTTCGGTGAAGGCCTGGGAAGTGCCATTTCCGGCAATCAGGGAGGCATTTTTTGCCAAAATTTTGGGGCACGCTACGCGCCAACCGATTGTGGCGCTCCGCTTAGATGGTGTTACCGATCCCCCCCCCCCTCCAGATTTTTTCCTTGCATGACGCCCCTGCGTACGGTCTGCTTTACCAACCAACTGATATATTCCAGGCAATAGAACATGAATAATGATTCATTTTCTGTGAATCAAAGCTAGAAATGTTCCTCAATCGAGAATTGATTTGATCGGCATTTTGATGACATTACAATCGAAAAGGAAGACTCACCACAACTGTAGTTTTATGATTACAACGTGCATGCCTGATGGGGGTTTAAATACTTATTGATTGGAATATCTATAACTGGGGCAGGAAAGAATACCTTTACATCTTTGTAAGTAAAGTCACATCAAATTACATCAACGGTCGTGTGCGCGCATTTTTCCACAAAACGTGGGAAAAACAGCCCAAAGCAGTGTCGAATTCCGAACTGAATTAGACTGGTGGTCTGAGAGCTTAACACCGACCGTCTGCCTATTTCCAGTACTGTCCTGCCGATTAGCGACAGTATTCTTCCTAATTCATGCCCTACTATGGCTAGGCCTATCGCTTACCTTCTGACTTCCACTTACTGCATGTCTGCGTTGCGTAAAGTGTTAATCAGAGCTTATGGTGATGAGTTATGCGACTTTCAGTGTCTAAAGAGCATTATTTAGGGCAAGGTCATTTAGGTGTCACGTGACTCACTCAATGGGGGCATATTTCTTTTCTAGTTTATTTGTTATGTTCACAGAAATTACTCGATGTCCCTTCCAACTCACCACGGGCATGGAAGTGGAACAGGACTCCGATAAAACTTCATGGTGAACTACAGGTTTACAGGTGCACTTTCTCTTATTGCTTTTTAGCTCACGCAGCTGGTTGTGCAGTGATATGATATGGAAGTGGTAGTAAGTAGTATTGCTTATAGTGAATATATATTGGTAAAACATTGTAGGCGTGCTCCAGTGATAAAGCATATTCAGGCCATACAGTTAGTAGTGCACAGACAGGAAACCTTACTGGAAGAAACTCGTAATGGTCATGGTGGAGATATTGGCAAAAGATTGTAACATCAATCTGCTGACGGAAAACAAGTGAAGAGAGAGGATTTAGGAGCCGATGGTTGTTTATGTAATAGGAGCCAAGTCGCCATCAGCTGTCTAGAAGCAAGGTCCCTTTCTTTTCTGGTCAATTTGAGATATATTTACCCAGAAATTATGCGAATGTCCCCTCCAACTCACCACGGGCATGGAAGTGGAACAGGACTCCGATAAAACTACATGATGAACCACGTGTTTTGTGCCCTTGCTTTTATTGCTCGTTAGCGCACGCAGCAAGTTGTGCAGTGTTGCGAAATAGTAGTGGCAGTAAGTAGTATTAGGTATAGTGAACGTATTGGTAAAAAAGTAGTAGGTGTTGTCCAGTGATAAAGTGACAGTTAGTAGTGCTGAAACAGGAAACCGTGCTGGAAGAAATTCGTAATGGTCATAGTGGAGGTATTGGAAAAAGATTGTAACACTAATATACGGAATGAAAACAAGTGAAGGGAGAGGATTTTAGGAGCCGATGTCTGTTTACGTGGCAGGAGCCAAGTCGCCATCAGCTGTCTAGAAGCAAGCCCAATGAAATGTAGATAGTTTGCTAGCAGCTGAGAAGTCAGTGGCTACTTTGGAGCTAGGTATGTCATTGTTTATCAAGGAATTATGAGACAATTGCCATGAGATTGACCGGGGGATATGAACCAGGAATGTCATTAGTTATCTGAGGCTATGAAGCTAAGCATATTAATAGTTAATATGCGGCATTGGTGACGCTACTGATGGATCACTGATGATACCACTGATGACGCTACTGATAACATCACTGATGGTGCGACAACAATGCCGTTCTTGTGCTTCACCGTAACAGCACAAGTTGTATAAGCGTACTAACTCCACATATTACTATTGGCAACTTGCTCTCGGCGACGTTATTCATGTCGTTGGGTAAAGGGTTAACTAGATTTACAAAGCGAAGATAAGCTTTGTTCCGTGAGACTTTTATGGAGATTTGGCTTTGTTTTCTTGTGGGATGGGTGAGATGGGGTGGTATCCTAGCGATGCATGAGGTAGCGATGGATGGTTATGATCGACTTAACAGATAGAGGGTTACATTTCTGAAAAATATTTTCGCATACTATAATATATTCTATGCAATGTGTCTCTAGTACATGCGTTCTCGTTGGGATAGCTTCTCGTCAACGTTTCTACATCAACATCTCCACAGAGGTTGTCTGATTCAAATTCTGCACTGTGTTTTGGGAATTGGGAACACCATTTTACTTCAAAGTGATTTATCGCATAATGCGTTTGTGTTAGCATTTTCCATCACCACAGTTGTGACAAGAACGTCTTGTAAAAGTATGTGTCCTCAAGTTCAAGGTCAGTGGCAGAATTAAGTGAATGCCAGTCGGAGGGGAGGGGAAGGCAGAAAAAATCTTCAGGAATATATGGTGATTTTTTACTTTCGACATGTTAGACCACCCACCCATCCCATTCCCATTTTTGTATATTTTCGACGGTTTTTTCCGACCAATTTCTGACCCCAGCCCTCTTTGATTGGTTGTCTCTAATGGTATTCAATTTTCTCTAGTATTATCTGTTCACCAACTTCACAGGAAGTTGATGAGCATGTTCTATTGAAATACGACTGCTATTTTCGGTGAGTTTTCTGCAAGTGTGTGGTTTACAAACTCATATCCTCACAGATTCGAGGATTTACTGTTTGGATCACGGGGAAGCGACAATCAAATGATGACAGTTGATGAGATGAAAAATTATTGTACCTTCACATATCCTAACGTCCAACATTGAACTTGAAATCTCTTACTGGCGTCATCCGTTTTTATTCATTGGTTCATTCAGAGGATAAATAACGAGTTGCTGTTGTGTATGCGAGAGAAAGCTCCCCAGTCGAGGGCTGTTAGGTGCTTTCTCTTGCCTATCCAACGAGTTATTTATCCCACTTAAAACCTTTTTGTTATTAAGCGAAGGATAGTCAAACTATGTACCAATGAATAACAATGGATGACGTCAGTATAAGTTTTTAAGCAGGATAAATAATTCGTTGGTGATGGATAGGCCAACGGCACTAGACTGGGCAGCATTCTCTCGCCTATCCAACATCGACTCGTTATTGATCCTCTACATAAACTCTGATCAATCAAAATGTCCTTAACCCTTTGAACTCTAGTGGTATCGTCCATGCCAGTTCAATGACAGCAGTTAGAACAGTCCATATTCATTATTTGGGGTAGACCAATCAATATTTTCAACGTGCAGCCTCGGGGCCGCACGTTGAAAATATTGACTGGTCTACCTCACACATTTAGGCCCACTGAACAGCCATCCTATATAATGATGTTATGACGTAATATGTTTCTGGCCAGAAGAAAGGCCACTTGTGTTCAAAGGGTTAAATCAGCATGCCACTGACTCACTGATACATATAGTGTCAATAAAAGGTGTGTGAGTATACTGGAACCAGCTTGTCCGACCGCTCGACTGTCAGGCCAGCTGTCCGTCCTGATTGCCCGGGACTTTATTTTGGTCCTGTGTGAGCCATTTCTTTAAACATGGCACATAAGTTAACCACCATGGGTACCTGTGTACCTGCAGTTTTGACATCCATCTGTCATGTCTTCGCTCAGTTTCTAACCTTTTCTACTTAGAGTTTATCGTCCGTGGAAACAATTTTACGAATTTTATTCTTGTTAGGATTTTTATTGTTGTTATGAATAGATTCATAAAAATAATGTTTATAGTCAGTATTAAATTTTTTTAAGGCCTAAAAAGTTAAAAATCTGTTTATCAGGCCCTCCCGCATGGCCCTTTTGGCTGTCACGTGCCCTCGTTTCACAATCAATGTAAAAAAAAATTAAAAATAATTAAATGGTTTGTGTCTGATATTTTACCAAAGTTAAACTTGATAAATTTGTCCCTTGAGTGCAGCAAAGCTTTGCAATACTTTAGCATTGCAAAGCCTTCTTGCACTCAAGGGACGAAATACACCATCACTTATGCACTTCTGTAGATTATGAGGACAAAAACATAGAACAAACAAAAACTTGATCTTCTGATGGTAAAGAAACAATTACAAAACTAGACTTTATGATTCTGGAGAATCATGGCTTTTCCCGATTAGATTCCATGATTTTTCATGACCCCACAGTGTCTGATGAATTGCTTTCAACTGTCTCACTGAAGTTCCCTCATTGATGTTATGAGAAAGGTGAGTATAGTAGTCTCAAATGACTCGGTTTGGGTTTGATAAAAAAAAAAATGTTTAGTTAAAACCCATCATTAACGGTAGAATGGGTTAATATCAAGATCAATGTTTCCCCATCAGTTTTGCGTCCGGTAAAAGAAGTTACGTTTCTCTGTGGCATTTCCATTTGATGTTGTTGGTGTCCAAAAACAGACTATTTCTTCATTTTTTTACATTTAGCAGCCCAAGGAGGGTTAACAAATGCCTACCAGAATAATTTATCCATGCAGCTGGTGATATAAGGCCAAGACCTTTCAACGGCCATTTTCTCTTGAAAACCCCACAAAATGTTTGTAAAGAAATCCAGGGAAAACGATTTTTTAAGCTTTCGATGGGTATCCCTGTTAACCTCCCCAATAGGGTGTAACGCTTGGTTTTTTGAATACCCTTATTACTTACAAAAATAGTCCTCTGTGAATTCCACTTCCAACAAAGGAGATTATGTTTATCTCTCGTGTATACATTGGGTGCTGTGCGTGTCTGAAAACAGCCCCATGTTAACAAAATTACGATGCTTGGCAGCTTGTAGATGGTTAATAAACGCTCATCGGAGTATTTTGTCCGTGCAACTTGTAGTGTCACATAAAGTCTACGAATAGTCCATTTGTCTTGAAACCCTACAAGTTACCGTTAGGGAAATTCACAGAAAATGGGAATTTAAAGCTTTCAAGCGATATCTATCTTTTACCTTTTCAAAAATGGGTTAAGACGTCGACTTTTGAATACCCTTACTACTTCCAAAAATGTTTCCGTATAAACTGTGCGCTCGATAAAAGGAGGCACTTTTATTTGTGGCGTACCCTTTGGGTGCTGTTTGTGTCAAAAAAACAGCCCATTTTATTACAATTTTGACCTTCAGCAGCCCGGGGAGGGTTAACTAATGCTGACCGGAATATTTTGTTCATGCAACTTGTAATGTCACACCAAGACCTGCAAATAGCCGATTCTTTCTTGAAAACCTACAAGATGTTGTTAGAGAAATCCACAGAAAACGGGTATTTTAAGAGTTTAATGGGTATCTCTCTTTAACCAGCCCAAAATGTGTTAAGACGTCAAATTTTGAATACCCTTACCACTTTCAAAAATATTTTCCGATCAATTTTGCGTCCGATAAATGAAGGTCCCTTTCTCTGTGGTATACCGTTTGGGGGCTGTTGGTGTCTAAAAACAGTCCATTTTATCACAATTTTTACGTTTAGCAGGTCGGGGAGAGTTAACTAATGCTGACCGGAATATTTTATCCATGCAGCTTGTAATGCCACACCAAGACCTGAGAGTGACCATTTTTTCTTGAAAATCTACAAGACTCGTTTAGAGAAATCCACGGAAAACATGAAGTTTTTAGCTTTTTGGGGGTATTACTGTTCAACCAGCCCAAAACGGGTTAACACTTGGTTTTTTGAACACCCTTATTACTTACAAAAATGATCCTGAGTGAATTCCACTTCCAATAAGGGAAGTTATGCGTATCTTTCATGTACCGTTTGTGTGCTGTGAGGGCCTGAAAACAGCCCATTTCATCAAAATTTTGATGTTTGGCAGCCTGTGGAGGGTTACCATATGCATCGCCTAATATGTCATGTGTATCAATGGTCGTGTCACAGGCAGTTCTAGCAATGATGAATGTTCAAAAAAAATCTACAAGACGTGTTTCGAGAAAGTGCCGATAAACCCCAAAT
This sequence comes from Pictodentalium vernedei, assembly GCA_031216915.1. Lineage (NCBI taxonomy): Eukaryota > Metazoa > Mollusca > Scaphopoda > Dentaliida > Dentaliidae > Pictodentalium > Pictodentalium vernedei. The sequence goes on along the minus strand of CM062296.1, from coordinate 202,153,562 downwards.
TTGGCAGTTTTTTGCCAATTCTGACGAAATAAGAGTTAAATCGAAAATTCCGCCTCGGTACATTTTTCTCTATGAGTGTGCAAAATTTTGTGAAAATCGGTTCGAAAATGGCTTCTGAATCGTACGGACAAAATGTGTGGAAAAAAAAAAGAAAAAAGAAAAAAAAAAAAAAAAAAAAAATAATAATCCACAGAAAAACAATAGTCTTTTCCAGAGGGAAAAGCCAAATTAAAAAAAAGAAAAAAGAAAACCGCCCGCCGACATGGATTTTAAAAAAATGGCCTGCGAAACAGAAGATCTACTTTGTGGAGCTTAATGTCCTAAGGTCCTTATCGTTTAAATTATAAGGAACATCATAACGTTCTAACATTTCTATGAATCTGCTATATTCGGATGGCAATTTGTATTCTGTAATTAGTGCATCTTATAGTAAGACACCCGGATTAGCAGAGCGTCCCCTGAGTTCCAATATGTTCTATGTGCCAGTAGGCACATAGAACACATAGGAACTCAGGGTTCGAGATCCTAATTTAATAAGGAATTTGTACATTTTTGGACGGGACCCACGTGAAAGTGGAGACCTTCCCAGTTTAACTCGTACGGCGAGGTTAGAGGAACTTTATTCGCATCGAGTACCATTTTATATCATGTTGGGCTCAAGTGAATTGGAACCGTCAAGCATGAAGATTGTGCCTGCCATTCACCATCATAAGCTGCTTATTTCAAGGTCTTTTTATGTGACAAAATTTTTTTGCAGTCTTCGCGCTGCAGAGCGCCAATTTAACCAACTGCACTAAAAAATTTAATTTGGCACCAAAAACATCTTTGTTGGCTAAAATTTTATTTAGAACCAAAAAACTTGTGAAGGAAAGAGGGAGCGCGGTGGCTCAGTGGTTACGGCATTGAACTTCAGTGGTAACGGTTCGATCCCTACCAGGGGTAACTACGTTGTGTCCTTGGGCAAGGGACCTAATCCCTATTGCGCGTGTGGGGGCACGGTGACGATTTGTACTAAGGCGTAATGCACGTCGATGGTGCACCTGTCTTCAACCAATGCTGATCCTGCTTATGCGGAGTTAGTTCGCTGGGAAATCTGACGGTTGTTCGGTGGTTCTCTCCGGGTACTCCGGCTCCCTCCACCCGTAAAACTGTCCGACACGAGGTGACCCTGGTTGTCGAAAGTGTCGTTAAACCCCAATAAATAAATAACAATAAATGTGAAGGAAAGCCATTGCTGCAGTGAGCATGCTAGATGACGAAAGAAAAAAAAGAATATGTTGTTACTTCTTTTGACAATAAGGCGATGGAAACTGTGCTTGGTCAAACTTTCAACGTTAATTGTCAGAGAGTGGTTATGAGGCATTGGTGTTTTCTTCAATAAAACATTGTAGGCTACCAACTGTGCAAAAGGCTGCATTTATTTAGATAAATACTTCATACACGGTATGAAGTATTTGTAACTAATCGCGAACCATTATGCCCAGTGGATTAACAGTATTATTTATTTATTTATTGGTGTTTAAGGTCACATACGTATGCACAATGGCTAATCGTGACCGTGACAGTTTTACGGGTGGGGGAAGCCGGAGTACCCGGATAGAACCACCGAGCATCGACGAGCAACTTTCAGCTCCTCAACATTCTAACTCTGTTCAAGCTCCGCTCAAGAAGGGTTATAGCGGTTGAAGACATGTGCACCATCGACGTGCAGTACGCCTTAGTACACACGGCGTCATCGTGCCCCCATGTAGGCAACCGGGGTAAAGTGCCTTACCCAAGGACACAACGCGGATCGTCCCGAACGGCATAGCATAGAAGTCTAACAGTCTACCACTGAGCCACCGCGCTCCGGATTAACATTAATTAGTCGGTTAATTTGTTATTATCCAAGTGCAACAACAGGTATTTGTACCGACATCATTCCCTCTGACCATTAATTATTGAATCAGTGGCATAGATGTAACTTAGATGACCGCCCTTTTTACCAAATGAGGATTTATTCCGCGACCAATTGTCCGTTCACTCTTGAAATTATTGCCAGTTCATTGTTACCCAGCGCAGACGATATCAAAATTTATTATTTTAAATATCATTTTTTCAAATTTTTCAAAAAATTTCAACAAAACCATATCATGTGACCCCTCGTTGGAACGAGCTCGTTCCAACGAGGGGTCACATGATATGGTTTTGTTGAAATTTTTTTTAAAATAATATTTTTTCAACTGCGGAATTTGCATATTACGCGGGCGGATGCGGGCGATTCGATGGGTAAAGGGTTAAAACGCGATCAATTTATTTGGATAAGACAGAAAAGTACACCCCCTCCCCTCCCATGAGCATTTTGGAACCAAAAATACTTTCTTTGGCGCTAAGATATTCAGAAGGGCTCAAAATGCAGTTTTGGTACAGCGTTAACACTGCTTTTTGCAGAAAAGGTGTTAGTTAGCAATATAAATATTACACTAAAATGGAGAAACACATTATGCCTAGGAACGTGCGTTGTCGGTTTACAACACAAATATATAATCCATATTTCTTTGTTAATAATTTGAACCCTTAACTTCATTTCTTCATTTCTCGGGAAATTTTAGCTTCTCTGATATATTATTTGAGGCCTGCATGAATTGGGCAAACAGTTGTTTTGTTAGCACGTGGATCACTCAAAAAGAATTAGGACAACCAGCTTTTCATTCCCTCAGAAATTGGAACTCGGACTGCCACACACAGAAGGAAAGTTTACATGAATTGCCTTTTGTACTTTAAGTCTCCCAGAACTCTGATTCATTTTATAATGATAGCCCATTTTAGCATCTTTTGATCCCGCCGATGAAATAATTTGATGTAATACACTGTTGGAAATAGAGCTGGGAGGTTTTGGTTTTGGAGATCGGTTTTCGGTTTCCATTCGGTTTAATGAAAAAAAACTCGATTTTGGTTCAGTTTTTCTGTATTAAGAACATATAGTACATAACACTTCCGACTCCTTAAATGGAAAAATCTGCAACAGTTTGTACGACTCCACTCATCATAAAAACCCTGTTTGTAATGTGGGTCTATCTCCTTTGGGTTCAGCCTAACCTCCCTTTGATCATTCTTAGGGGTTCCAGTAGATCTGTTGCTATTGAGTCAGAAAAAAATCCATAAATTGGGGGTAACAAATGAATAAAGTTCATCTAATCTACACTGCGCTCTCACTGTGACCTTTTCTTCCCTATTGACTCGTCCCGTGGACGAGTCAATAAGGAAGAAAATATGACAATGGGAACACGACGAATTCGCCCCTTTGCCGGATAGACTACGTGCCAGTGGTCCCTATGGGGCACTTGTTCAGTTTCATTCCAGTGAGGTAGTTTGATTTGTATATGAACAAACTCAATAAAACCGTTCAGTTGTTTGTTGTTTGTGTGTGTGGGGGGGGGGGGGGAGGGGGGGGGGGGGGCAGTTCGAGGTCCTTCGGTTCGGATTTCCCGTTTACTGCAAAAGCGGGAACAGAACCTGAAAGCCATAAAACCATCCAGCTCTAGATGGAAATACACTACTCAAAGTTTGCTAAGCACCAAGTATATCCAACTACCTGTTTTACGTTTTAGTTGAAATATTGTAGTGAAAAGTGTATATATTTTTAATTTAATTATATCTTTAATGATTTAAGTACAGAAATTAAGATTTTATTTGTGTTTGACATTATTTTGTAGCTTTTGAATACGATAATCATGGAAAATGGGTATTATTGGTAAAAGAGGAAATTTTTCAATTTGCCAAAAAGTTGACGGAGCGAATTGGTATGGGTTCAATATCGAGTATGAGACTCATTACTGTTAATTACAGCTTGACAATGCCTTATCATGCTCCCAATCAGGTTCCTGGTGGTCCTTTGTGGGATGTTGTTCCATTCTTGGTCCAGCATGGCACCAAGCTCCTGAATACTTCTTGGCTGGACTGGACGGGCTGAAATTGCAAGCGGTAACTCATTCCAGACATGTTCGATTGGATTGAGGTCAAGGGATCTTGCTGGCCAGTCCATACGCCCAATCCCCTCCCTCTGTCGGTACTCCCCTACAGCACGGACAACATGAGGACGGGCATTATCGTCCATCACACTGCACATGCATACAATCTGACGTGGACATCCAGGATCTCATCAATATACCGCTCTGCAGTCAATGTACCACGTTCAAGGACACATAGCTCTGTACGTCCAACACCTGTCTGTGTGGTCTAGGCAGTACCTTGACTCATCTGTAAAAAGGACAGGACGCCAAAATTGTCTAGTCCATCCAACATTCCATGGCCCATTCATATCGTGCCTGTCGGTGTTCTGGGACAGTGGAATGCGAATACATGGTCTTGTCGATCGGAGACCACCTTTGTGCAACCTTGCCCGGATAGTCTGCGTAAAAACATTTACCCCGGATGCATTCTGAAGGTCACCGCGAAGCTGGGTTGCTGTGGCAAAGCGGTTCCTACCGGCCTGAATGATCAGAAACCGGCCTTCAGCTGCAGATGTTGCCCTGTCTCTGCCACCACCATGCCATCTTACTGGTGTGCCATACAGCTGAAATCTTACCCAGCCTCTGGTGATCATCGTATGGTGCACACCAAGGGCTTCACCAACCTGACGATGGGTAGACCCTTGCTCCACCATCCCTACATCCCGCCACATTTCTTCCCCAGAGAAATGTCTTCTTATTTGCATTTGCCATATTCAATCGTTAAATCACAAGGGTTTGCGTTGAAATGAAGATTGAATACCCTGCACATGTCATGTACATGTAGACAGTACACGAAAACATCATGAAAATCAAGAGGTACATGCTTTCCATGACTGTCACGAAAAGTCTGCCTGTCAAGAGAGCTAATGTAAACACTGGGAACCATCTCCATACATTCCTCAATCACATCCACCAAAAATATCGCAAATATGTCACAAGCAAATTTCACAATGATATGTCAAATATTTGGTGCTTAGCAAACTTTGAGTAGTATATAAAGGTGCTGTCTGAACTCTTTTTAACAGTGCATTACAGGAAAACATAATATATTCTGGACTTCTTTTTTTACCATACGCAGACAATTTTCAACATACAGGGTCCAGCTCTGTCAAGGTCACAGGAAAATTTCTTGCGGTTATTCTGCAACTTACTTCACCTGGAACTGTAAGTTCTCTTTTGCGTTAAAATCACTGTCAACAGGTACATGATAAATGGGCATATGAATGAATGTGCAATAAAATGAGTTTTCAGGGAATTTTAACAGGTCCATAGATAAGATGGTTCCATCTTATTGCCAAATTCAGGTTACATAAAGTACATATATACAAAATGTGATGATACTAATGCAGTCTTTCCACTGCTTTGTTGCTTTTTTTCTTCTTTTTCTGGTTTGTCAAATTTATCTACTGTCAACTTTAGCTATTCTGATCATTCCAGTCTATCATCATGACTCAATTGTCAGAAAGCACCCATAGAGTGGAATTTACATCTAAAAAAGATGCTCAAATTTTGTGCAAAAGTTTCAGAAATGCAACGTTTGAGATGACCAACCACTGTGGTGAACCCACATGTACATTAGTTGAAACCTTCTTAGTAGGTGAGGAATGGAACATGTCACATGGGCGGATCTAATGCCTTATGTGACGTCATAGTCACCTGACCCAGTTATTGCCGCCATGTAATATCAAAACATAGCGATACCCTCTCTTTGTGCGCATAGTAATACGTGTCACTCTACCAAACATGTGATGCGCATGCACACTAAGACTACGTAACACTATGGGGATGATGGCACAAGATGGCCGCTCCCTCGGACTACCACGAAAACCAAACAGGACGTAACTGGGTCACGTTACTATGTCGTCACATGAGATTCGGCATGAGACCCGGCCAATGGGGCACCATCCACCCCTTGTCTACTCCTAACCACAAAACCTTTTTCTCAAAATATGACTGTTTTTTTATTTTCTAGTTTTTATTTTTTATTCTATCTAGTTTATTCAACCAATCTAACCCTGCCTGTGCTGCAGTGCAGAGTTACGATGTTGGGGGGCTGGCAGCTGCTCGTCGTTGCTCGGTGATTCTCTCCGGGTACTCCGGCTTCCTTCACCCTTAAAACTGTCACGGTCATGATTAGCCATTGTGTATAAATATGTGACCTTAAACACCAATAAATAAATAAATAAATAAACATCTAGTTTATTGTGTCTGTCTAGAGGCGTTTTCATCTTCCTCGTGTTGGTGGTCGAATTCAAGTGCGATGACAGATCAGAAAGCGATATCATGCTGTTGTGTGTTACGGAGAGAAACACATGTGACAAGGACCTGGCGATGGAGGGAATGGGGGAGAGGGGGGGGGTCTCACTTACCCCAATCCCGGTCAAAATTGTCAACAGTTGGAGATGTTAAGCCTGAAGCCATCACCAGTAGGGAATTTCATACGCTACAGGAATACATTTCGTGGCATTGCAGATGGTGCCTTGTTGCACTCAAGTGACAATATTCAACTCCAGAAAGGTCATATCTTTCGAACACAAGAGGATAGAGTACAATAGGATATCTGAAGCAGTTGGAAATTCACAGATAGCAATTGGAAAATTCTCACTCAAAGATGGGGTATTCAAATGGTTTTATCAAAAGTGGGGTGTTTGGCAGCTAGAAATTAGAGGGGCTCCCCCAGCCTCGACCCTCTACCAACATCCCTGCATTCAGGTTCAATGCCACTGGTTATACTTAAAGGGTTAAATGGATAACAGATGTAGGTTCTTACTTTGTTCCGTCAACACTCTCAGTCTTGCAGCAGCGCAAGGTTTGTCCATAATACTGTATATCTCTGGATTCTCTGAATTGGCCACAACAACTGAGTGGAACTTTGGCTGTCAATCTTTCCGGACAGCACCTTCATTTAGCATTTACGATTTTGTTCATCGCTCGAAGCGCATTTGTAATGCTACACAAATCACTTTTTATATAATTACCAGGACTGACAAAATTGTATGTAAGTGATATTGTGATACCAAAAGAAAACACACAATTCTGCCTTCTAATTTCCTGTAACAGTAGGGCCATGCTAATTACAAATTTCGAGCTGAATTTAATCATGCAAATGATTTCGAATCGAAACGAATCTCATTGCTTTTCAAATTGTAGATATTGCAGCTTCTTTCAACTCTAAATATTGCCAGTCTTTGACCGCGTATTGTATTTAACGACAATTCGTCGATTGTCGGCAAGTCAATCAAAAAAGCACAATATTCCAGAAAGGGAATCTTCGAAGTTTCGTAAGCGTAATCTCCCTGAACTCTATACAGGAGACCTGATGACAGAAGAAGAGGTCAAGAGGAAACACCTGGTAGGATTTTGAGAACATCTCGACAATTCGAAAATTTTCGAAACAGCACATCAGGATGAATTCGAATACATCGAGTGGAATTCGATTTGCAAGTTTTGCGGGGCATACAGATTCATGTTGGTCGGTGGTGTAGATATCTTTTTCTGGTGGTGATAGTGGTTCACAAACATGACTAGCAAACACCGTCGATTTAACGGCTGGAGCAGTTTCTACTGAATGTGTATTCATGCGAAATACGAAATGGGGAGACCTCGTGTTCCGTGTAGATAACATGTTTTTCAATGCGGAACTCATGAATTCTTGATTTTTCAAAACGTGGAACAAATCAGAAGGAAACACATTTACCTCATTTAATTCTGTCATTCCTCCTTTTTGCAAAATGGAGTCGCCCGTGTCGAAAGACGTTAGTCTTAGAATAGGCCATTTCTGAAGGGGACTAATTAAAATACGCCTGGAGATTGGATATATTAATTAGTCTTCTCTGTGTTCTTATTGGACAACCACTTTGTGAAGTACAGCTAAAATAGAGAACACCAACAGAACTGTAGTAACAAGCTCCGTTAGTAGTAGGAGATGTGGAGATCGTCCCTTATTGGCCGGACCCCGGAAGTGTGGTCATGTCTCGTGACCTAGTTACGTCATGTTTGGTTGTCGTGCTAGCCCGCGTGAGCAGCCATCTTGTGACATCATCCTCATAGTGATACGTGGTCTTGGTGCGCATGCTCAGCGCTTGTTGTTGGGGTGACACGTGTTTTCGTCGTCCATTTTGTATACTGGGCGCCGCCATCTTGGTTTCTATGCAAGCACGTGGTTGCTATGTGACCCAATGGCCTACAATAGGACGAGAGTATGTTCCGGATGGGTTCGATTGAATAAGAGTCAATCTAATGACCCACAACCCTCGTTTACTTCGTAGAATGACCCAGATTGACCCGATAACGACTCTAAATTCTCAAGGAATCCTTGCGTTCCTTTGTACAAGAGAAATGTTGTTGGTTCGCATTCCTCGTTTATGTCGTAGAATTACCCAAATAGACCCGACAGTCCCTCCAAACTACCAAAAATCACCGAAACAGACTTGGCAGAGCCACCATCTAGGGTTTATAATAGTGTCATGTTGTGCTATAAGGCGCGCTCCTTTGTATAAGAGGGACTTTATATGTTAAGATTCCTGTAGAATCCTCGTTTTTTCTGCCTATCCCGATCTGTTCTGTGGATTATTCTTCTATTGCCTGACCTGTTTTGCCTATTACTGACCCCTGTTCTGACTATACTAGCAGTCCATCTACTCTTAGCTATCTCTGGTTCCGACCTATGCCCTCGTCCAAGTCTCAATGTACACACCCACATAGGGATATCTCCCCTGTATATAAAAAAGTCGCATATGATTCCTACGGCCAAGAGAGAATCGAGCTGGAACAGACATTGCTCGAATGGCTCGAATCTTATCGAGTAAATAAGATATCGAGTACTTATTCGAAAGTGTGAATCCTCTAACGTCTCTTATGCTCATGTGGGTGTTGGAGGATGCCTATGGCATGGTGATATAATATTGGATGATGCCTTTTACCTTTTGAGGATACCTTTTTGTGGATACTTATCGAATGATATCTATTCGAGGATAGTTATGGCTCCCAGCGTATGTTCAGTTCCTTGCATCAAGACCACCCACAACCTCGTAGGTCTAAGACCTCTACTGCTGGCCAATATCGCTATCATCTGTCTTACGATCGACTGCATTCACCCAATGATATTGTCTTCTGCACTCCTTACAGCCTTGTACGATTAATACTGACTTGTAGCATTCCTAGGGGCTTGCTAACTATCTCAGATTGCTCGAAAGACTCGACACCCATCGAGCAAAATTGCTCGAACGAGTGACTCAACATACGACTCTTATGCTCATCTCGAAAAGGGGGGATTCCATAACAAAGGGCGTTTTTTTTTCTTCCAAAAATGGATTCTAACAGAGGGATTCCGTAAGAAGGATATCACTTGGATGACATCTAGTAATTATGGCCCTCTAGCCCCTGATCGGCTTCTGGTTTCTAGCTCTAAGAACACAACTGCCGATTTATCCATGGTCGTCATCATCTGTACTATGATCAAGTCCTACTGTAGTCACCTAATACTATAGTCTTCTGCATCCCTTACAGCTTGCATGGTTACATTACTAATGTGCTAATTATTCATTCATTCCTAACAGCACCAAAGTGTTAATTCCAGTAATACGTGTTTTGACGTGTCATTCACTCCCACTTATGTAAGTGTTTTTATAAAGTTTAATTGTTGGGTAATGTGTATATAAATGTCGGTGTTTAAAGAAAATATTCCGCTTTGGTAATCCAAATTCTTGCGGTAAATTCTTTTCGCAGCAGGAAAATCTGACATTGATGTGAGTTATAATTCGCGTGTATACAGGAATCCAGGAATTTTGTAAATAGATGTTTATAATTGAACCTCTTGCAGTGATTATTTTCTTTATGCAGTAATACTGAAAATCGCTTCCTGGAGGGAGGCGGAGGAGGGGGCAATGACCGGAGGGTCATAGTTAGGAAGCGCCCCATCCTCACGCCCCACCCCCACCAAAAGAATTGTGCAAAATTTTGTGCTCTAAGGGCGAATCTGATGCATTTGTAGCGTGTGTATCTCTATAGTGGAGACTATTTTAGGGCTTTATGTTATGTGAAAGTTGCACTGGGCCAAAGGGGAGGCGCGGGGGGTGGGTTGGTGCGGCGAGAATTTTAGGGTATTCAAGGCATACAGGCATAAAATGGCTCCCAACGCCCACCCCTGCATCACCGTAAAATTATCCTGTCTAAAAAGAAATGTGAGAGCATTGCATCTGTGGCACTATTTTCGTGTGTTCTTATGCTTCCCGAAAAAGGGAGAGCATATAGACGCCGCTTTGTCTGTCCGTCCGTCCGCGGCGATACCTCAGCAGTGAGTGGATGGATTTCAATGACATTTGGTATCAGGGATTCTTTTGACAAGCCGCTCCTGCCCATATTATAAAAATCTTGCCCGCGTATTTTCCCCAGAGTTACGGTACTTTGTGAATTTTTCATGATTTTGTTTTCGTACGCAACAATATCTTACCAGTGCGGGGACGTATTTCAAAGAAATTTGGTATGAGGGATCCTGTTGATAAGCTGCTCCTGCACAGTTTATAAAATAGTTGTCGGCATATTTTTTACCACTTGTTACGGTCCTTACTTTGTCAATTTTTCATGATTTTTTCCCCGTATGCAGCATTATCGCCTCAGCAGTGATTGGACGGAAATCAATGAAATTTGGTACGAGGGTTCCTTGTGACAAACTGCCCCTGCACAAATTATAAAAAGGCCGATTTGTCCATCCGTCCATCTTCCGTCCGTCCGTCTGTCATTTCGTCCGTCCGCCCGCAGTGATATCACAGCAGTGAGTGGGTAAATTTAAATGAAATTTGGTATGAGAGATCTTTGTGACAGGTCGTCCCTGCACGTGTTATAAAAAAGTTGCCTGCATATTTTTCACCAGAGTAACGGTCCCTGCATTTCAAAGACATGTGCAAAATATTTCACATAGTGGGGGATCCCAATTTTTTCGAATCTGTTTGTTAAGTCGACTGTGGGAGAGCATCCATCAGTTTTACTGATTTTCGTGTTTTATGTGGACTCGATTTCTCAGTATTTTGTTTACGAAATCTCGACCCATTGGTGTGAATGTGTTAAAATTGCAACTGAAACTCACAAAGATCGAAAGCGCGCTGTGATGTCGATCTAAATATAAGCGTAAGGCACGTCAAATCTGGAGGGATATTTTTAACAAGTTTTGGTCCTAGATCCCACAAGAAAGGTCGCTAATGTAATTTTGCAAAATACAAGTTTTTTCATCGTTGGACTGTACATCACCTGCACGCAATGGCGGCGCCGGGGGGCGACTGGTCACGAGGGAATTACCACCCCGCCACACCCCGCGGTCGGGAAATCGGCCAAATTCGTCGGAGAGATATAATTATGCAATGAAAGTGTCAATGACACTGTAGCCCAACTTGTCAAGACAAAGACATGTTTATGTATAGTATGTGACACAGCAATGACAAACATCTAGGTAATAACCTGATAACAAAGGTACATATAAAGTATTGTAACGGTCTGTACATAAATACTGACCGTTGCCTGTAACAAATGTATAGGTAAAGTATTGTAAAGGTGGGTGACAGTCAGATGCTAAACTAGAAAAAAATCTTTGAGTCCCAGAGTGGGTCTGACTGAACCCCAAAACATTTGTTCTCATAGCACAGTGATAACAAAGGCACCCCAAAACACACTCATTCCTGTCCCAAGGTGAAAACAAAGGCACCCAAGAAGTTTCGTGAAGATTAGTTCACAAATATGAGCTGTGTAGAAGTTGTGACAAAAAACTGATTGGACCTAATTTCGGTACAAAATGGACACTGGCAGCCATCTTGAATTTTGGACCGCACCCAGAAACACTCGTTCTCATCCCAAGGTGATAACGAAGGTACCCAAGAAGTTTTGTGAAGATCGGTTCATAAATACAGCCTCTAGCCCGAGCCGTATTGACATGTGTACTTACAGTGTATAAGTAGCACTAAATAAATCAAAGTTTATCTAATTTGCATAATTTCTGCACGAGAAAAAAACCCGTACTATATGTGATGTATTCCATGTTACTATACATTCATACAAAAATTTATTCAAATCGGAACTTTCATACAGAAGTTCTGTACAAAAGACTGATTGCACTAATTTTGGTACAAAATGGCTGCTGGTGGACATCTTGAATTTCGGACCACACCCCAAAACACTCGTTCTCATCCCACGGTGATAACAAAGGTACCCAAGAAGTTTCGTAAAGATCGGTTCATAAATACGGCCTCTAGCCTGAGCCGTATAGAAGTTGTGTACAAAAAACTGATTAGACCTAATTTCGGTACAAAATGGCCACTGGTAGCCATCTTGAATTTTGGACCACACTCAGAAACACTCCTTCTCGTCCCAAGGTGATAACAAAGGTTCCCAAGACGTTTCGTGAAGATCGGTTCATAAATACAGACTCTAGCCCGAGCCGTATTGACATGTGTACTTACTGTGTGTAAGTAGCACTGAAAAAATCAAAGTTCATCTAATTTGCATAATTTCTGCACGAGAAAAAACCCATATTATATGTGATGTATCCCATGGAACTAAACATTCACACAAAAAATTATTCAAACCAGCGCTTTCATATGGAAGTTCTGTGCAAAAATCTGATTGCACCAAATTTTGTACAAAATGGCTGCCATCGGCCATCTTGAATTTCGGACTGGACCCCAAAACACTCGTTCTCGTCCCACGGTGATAACAAAGGTACCCAAGGAGTTTCGTAAAGATCGGTTCATAAATACGGCCTCTAGCCCGAGCCGTATTGGCATTTGCACTTACAGTGCTGAAAGTAACACCCAAAAACATCAAAGTTAGTCTAATTTGCATAATTTACGCACGAGAAAAAAAACGTATTATATGTGATGTATCCAATGGTACTAAACATTCATACGAAAATTATTCAAATCAGAGCTTTCATATGGAAGTTCTGTACAAAAAACAGACTTCTGCATCGTCGGTACAAAATGGTGGCTGGCAGCCATCTTGAATTTCAGAAGTTCTGTACAAAAGACTGATTGCACTAATTTTGGTACAAAATGGCTGCTGGTGGCCATCTTGAATTTCGGACCACACCCCAAAACACTCGTTCTCGTCCCTCTGTCATAACAAAGGTACCCAAGAAGTTTCGTAAAGATCGGTTCATAAATACGGCCTCTAGCCCGAGCCGTATCCAATTGTTGACGGACAGACGGACAGACGGACAAGACGGACAGACGGACAGACGGACAAGACTGACAGACGGACAGACGGACGACGGGCCATGGCATAAGCTCAAATTTGCCTTCGCCAAAATTGAGCTAAAAATCACGAAAACATAATACATCCGAAGACCCGATATACGTCCACGATAGAAATAACCCAGATGGGCATATCGTCCCCTGAGTTCCAATGTGTTTGATTTGATTTTATTCAGTACTTATTCCATTTACATGGAGTAAAGTAAAGCAATGATACATGCAATGTACATAGAATTATAATACATGTCCGTGGCGGGTGCTTACTACAAATTAATGTGTGTGTGTGTGTGTGTGTGTGTGTGTGTGTGTGTGTGTGTGTGTGTGTGTGTGTGTGTGTGTGTGTCTCTCTCTCTCTCTCTCTCTCTCTCTCTCTCTCTCTCTCTCTCTCTCTCTCTCTCTCTCTCTCTCTCTCTCTCTCATATGATGCGAAGGTGGGGGAGGGTGGTGGTGGTGGTTTGCATAGGATTCATCGCCGTTGAGTCTCGGGGGGGGGGGGGGGGTAATCAGGCAGCTCTGTAGATACAGGAATACGGGTAGTCTGCCCCATTCCCCACCCCCTTAGCAGGGCGGGGCAGGACAGTTCATCTGTAACGAACGTCGGGAAACTAATGAACACTCAACGATCGTACTGTAATGTATTTAGAGTATTCGGCACCATGGGCCACTATGAGGGTCGGTGACTATGAAAAATACATGTCTGGGCAATAATTTGCATTCTAATTTCTGGTTTCGAATCTCCACACGAATTGACACTTTTTTCGGACGAGGTGCAAATTATGCCCATCATTAGAGGTCGGCATGTAGCGTTTACCCAGGACCTCCCACTCTTGCAGGGCACACCCTACGAAAGTTGCAAGGGGGTATCCCCTTGCATCGAAAAATCTAGGTGTGCGTAAGCTTGCAAGAGAGGGAGCCTGGGAACGCTAGATGTTGTTATTTATTTATTTATTGGGGTTTTACGACAGTTTCAACAGCCAGGGTCATATCGTATCGAGCAGACCCACGGGTGGAGGAAGCCGGAGTACCCGAAGAGAACTACCGAGCAGCGGCGGGCATCCGCCAGACTCTCCGCCAGAGAACTAATTAACCAGAGAACGCTAGATGTTGGAAAGTATATCTAATATTACTGGATTTGCGCAACCCAGGCTGTGTGAGTAAACCTTTATGGGGTGCATCTCGTATAGTCCGGGAAATATTAGTCAATTCACAGCTATATATGTGCGCCTACACATGCGTATAATTATTAATGTAAATACGTCTCTGAAAGTCTTATATACATACATAAATACACAATGCAAGTAGGCGGTGTGGGTTCAATATTAATTTTGATATCCTTACAGATTGGGCATATAGGCCTACTTTCCGTTAATATAAACCGATATTATACAAGTAATTTAACGAAGAGTCTTTTATATTTACAACATTTATGCATATACAGTTGAACTCATGGACGCGTTATCGGATAATTGACCAATTTTCACCGACTTCTTCATGGAGGAGAGTGTCTTAAGACTTTCAATCTATACGTTGCATATAAACATAGTAAATATTTTCGGTATACACAATCATATATGCATGCAGATATTCATTCGAGTTAAGCACCCTCCCCTCTACACCTCTCCCCCATACGCAAACTTACACACTCACACCCTCACGTACCGTAGCAGACATGACTCTATACAGCTTTGTGTTGTATATACAGATAAATCACTTCTTGTTAGACAAGCGGTATCGGACGGTTCAGAGCTGAACAATATGTAAAATATGCATCAACGATAGACCTGTTGATAAATCTGTTGAGTGTTTGTTATCTCTATTGAGGACTGGGGGCCACCACCTCGGGCAGTTCATAGCTTTCATTACATGAGAGAACGGTGAAATATGGAACTTAACTTTATCATCGGGAGGTGGTTTAGGGCATGAGCTGTGGTATAATGGGGAGCTACTGGGGAGCTCTATCCGGGTTCATGGTTGACAGGGTTCAGTCATCTCAGTTGGGGAGAGGAGTATTTAATTTCAGCCGGGAAAGGTAGTTACGACTGCTTTTAGGGCTCTAACAAATTTTGCAAGGTTACAGAGTTGCTTAGTATTTGTACTAGCAAAGAGGCTCTGTGCTTTGAACATACTCACGTTTCGACAATAGTAAGGTTTTATGTATTTTTTTCTCAGTTCTTTCAATTTGTTACAAACAAAGATATAATGAAATTCATCCCCGAGATCTGCATGGCATAAGTTACATTTTCTTTGGGAAAATTCCACTGACGTCCAGCTACCAGTTTCGACTGGGAGCCTATGATTTCTGACTCGAAACTGAAGAAGGGGTGTGGCCAACGAAATGGGTAGTTTACGAAGGTAATCTTCAAAACAGAAATTCGATTTTATCGCGTTATAGAATTGATACTTCGTTGAGCCTGACATATTTGCTCGCCAATCTTGTATGAATGTGTCTTTGAGTCTTTGTTTAATAACAAAGTCAAAGTACTTTCTGTTAACAATGCTTTGACTAGTCCACAAACATGTCATACCCAACTTATTTAAGAGGGAGGAAATATTTTCAATCCAAGGGCTTGTATACAGACCATTGATATAATTCGTATAGAGAACTAAGTATAAGGAATTTGAGATTTTATTCTCGTTACCCGACACAAGAAGAGCCCAAAAATTTAACATACATGTTTTTATTTTAATTCCTATTGGTAGCAGTCCCAATTCACCAAATACGAAATTACTTCCAGTTGATTTTTTCAGTCTCAAAATGAATTTAAGGAACCATAGTTCAAGTTCTTCGATCGTTGAAATGTTTTCGCAACCCCATATTTCGCATCCATAAGTTAAGATTGGGACGACCGATTTTTCGTATATTTCTAACATAATATCAACTGTCAAGTTATTTTGTCTCATTTTACTTATCATTGAGTACATTGTCTTTTTAGCCCCTGTACACCTATTGTTTATTTCTAAAGAAAGTTTTCCACTTTTCGAGAATGTCACGCCCAGATATTTATACTTGTTCACTGTTTCAATAATATTCCCCCCTAGCAGAAATGTTTCATTCTTTCCAACTCGCGCTCCGAATTTCATTATTTTGGTTTTACTTATGTTTACATCGAGTTTCCATTTACAACAGTATTCGTAGAAAATATTCAATGTATGTTGCAGGTCTTTCCCGGTACTAGATAGTAGAACGGTGTCGTCTGCATATAACAGTACCAAGAGTTGTAAGTAAAGGAAACTTCCATCCATTAACTGTGAGGGATGGTCAATACGTAATCCCTTACACTTTTTATTACTCAGAAAATTCTCTAAGTCGTTCAGGTACAACGCAAAAAGTATCGGCGATAAATTTTCGCCTTGCCTGACCCCAGTGCAGCTCGCTATAGAGCCAGACATTTGTCCGTCAACAGAAACAATAGATTTTATGTCGCTATACATATTTTTAATTACTCGAAGTACCTTTCCATCTATATGTGTGTCAAACAATTTCTTCCACAGAGCTGCTCTCCAGACCTTATCAAACGCCTTCGAGAAATCAATAAAGGCACAGTACAAATTATGTTTGTTCGCCCGTAATAGCTCCCTTATGACCCTGAGTGAAAACAAGTGATCAACCGTAGAATAACCTCCTCTGAATCCTGCTTGTGTTTCACTTAATAAGTTATTCTCCTTCAGAAAAATAGATATCCTTGCACTAAGAACACTGGTGAATAACTTGGATATATTACTCAGTAACGTAATTTTACGGTAACTGTCAGGTTGATGAGGGGGCCCTTTCATTTTATATATGGGTTTAATAACTCCAATTGTCCATTGGGTTGGGAAAATACCAGTGTTTAGTATTATGTTAAAGAGTTTCAAATAGATCTTACTAAAGTGGGGGAAGGTTGATTTAATAAACTCGTTACTTATCCCGTCGAGTCCCGGGGCTTTTCCATTTTTCAACCTTTTGACTGCTCTTTCTATCTCGTCAACTGTAATATAATCGTTAAGTACCGTTTTATCAATATTTTCAGCCGATCTTACCGTTCGGCTAGGTGGGCTGTCATCGCTGTTTACCTCAGCTACATAGTTAGAGGGTGTGTCATTTTCTAATTTGTTATAATAATCATAAAACTCAGTTACGGATGGCATTTTATTTTCGCTTTTCTTTTTGTCCAATAGTTTATATATCTTCCAGAACTCTTTACTATTATGTTTTTGGACGCGTCGTAATTTGTCCCTCAATTGGTTATTGTAACATAGTTTACTATTTTGGAGAGCGGCTTTGTATTTACGTCTATATTCTAGTAACGTATTTTTATTTTCTATGGTGGGGTTCAGTCTAAAAAATTTCCTGGAACGCCTCAAATTAGTTCTGGCCCCAAGACAGTCCTTACTGAACCATGCCTTCCTATTCATGTGGTTCCCTTGCGTTTTATGTCGTTTACCACCTGTTGGATTGCTTTTCGATTTTATGCCAAACGTTGTTTCACCAGCCCGCAAATATATATGACACAAATTTTGGTTTATTTCATCGATTTCTTGTTGGGTAAGACTGCTTACTCCCAGAGAAAAAAGTTTATTCTCTAGTTCTATTATATCGGAGTTATTTATGTTTTCTTGGAACTGGCTTATTTTTTGGGGATCCCATCGGATTGACACTCTATCTGTGCTTGCCATGCAGATGTTAACACAAGTTCTAACGGGATTTCTTCTATTATAATCGCAGTCGGAGGTGATACCGTTATCTGGTGTCATTGATTGCTCTGTATTACAAACAGAGTCAGTTATTTGATCAACATGACAATCAATAGTAAAAACAATCGGACAATGGACATCAGAGAATAATTCACTGAACTCTTCAACCACGAAATCGGTCAAGCACCGGCTGAATTGGGGGGTACAGATCAGGTAATCTATGATGCTTACGCCTTTACAGGTGAAAGCACCAATATCTCTGTCCTGTCCAAATCTTCCATTGACAATAATGAGGTTGTTAGCGTTACACACTTCAGCCAACTTTCTCCCAAAATTATTTGTCATTATATCCATGGTTTTCCTTTCGTTTGCTATGCCGTGGGACTCGGGGTAGGCAATTTGTTCACGCACGTCATTAGATAACTCATTGAGTTGTCCAATCCGAGAGTTAAAATCGCCCATAATTGCTATGGAGCTAGTTCTATTGAGTTTATCTATAATCGAAATATGTAGGTTGTCATGTTGATTTCCCGTGTCATATCTCGATCCTTCAAATGGTAAATATACGTTTCCGAAAAGAAGCTCGTTTTTTCCGGATCTAAATTGTATCCACTGGATAATTTCATCGTCATCAGATATGACCGAGAAAAACCTTTTGAGTGACTGCTTAACCGCCGTGCATATACCGCCCGATCTGACCTTCGTTAACTTATGTCGAATTTTCGGTTTAAAAACGTGGAAGCCGTCAATATCTATTATATCTACCTCGTCAGTCTTTATTTCTTGGAAACAAAGAACATCAAAGGCTGAGATAAAATCAAGAAATTCGGGGTCTCTAAGTTTCGACATGAGCCCACACACATTTAGGGACAGAAATCTTAAGTTTAACCTTCTCCGGCAATCCTAGTTGTTGTGGTCTAAATCGCCTCTATTTGCAAGGGTGGATGGGTGGTGTAGCACACGGTAGGGTGGTGGTGTTGAAGGGAAGAACTGATTATTATTTATATACAACCGGTCTGCAACCACTTTAACCCTGTTCCCTTTTGCCTTAGCATCTTTAGATATAGGTAAGATAACAGATTTCCTATAGTCTGCAACTGGCTTTGGAAAATGTTCACTCACAAAAAAGTTTGTGCCTTTCAGTATATACGAGCGGTTCCGGACACACTCTCTGTGTTTATAGTAAGTAAATTTGGCTACAATAGGTCTGATTTTATTTGGTGTTTTTTTGCCTAGTCTGTGAACACGTTCGAAATAAACGGGCCTATCAATTTTCATTGTTTCTTTAATAAAGTCAGTGAGAATCTCTTCCGAAGTTATTTTATCGGTCTCTTTCTCACGTATTCCTGAAAAAACAAGATTGTCCCGCATGGACTGCATCTGTAGGTCAATGAGGGATTCACTGACCGAAGCATTGTCTTTCTGAACTGCTGACAAGCATTCACGAACATGATTCTCATTGCCTTTCAAACAGTTTACAGCTGATCCCATGCTTGCATTATTGATTTTTAGTTCAGCTATTTCGGCTTTATTACTAATACACTCTTGTTCAACTGAACAGACTCTTTCACCTAGATTTACCACAGATCTTTCTATGCTGCTCAGTTTTTCATGCACAAGCTTGAATTCTGACTTGATCTCGTCCACAACACCTAATTTAACAGTAATTTTTCTCAGTAAATCATGTATTTTGCTCAGCTCAGATGAGCACCCAGAACATGTCGAGAAGTGACTTTTGTCGAATGGCCCTGGCTCGCTGCCTCCCCTACAGTTCTCATCAAAATAAACATCTGGTTTCTCGTAATCGAGTTCATGAAACGGCAGTTTCTCACTCTGGTGAATTATCGCCAAATTGTTATTAAAGTTCATACTCACATCCCTGGATGATTGACTCCCCTATTCCCGATATTCCTGCTCTGGGTCATCGTTACTCACAATTCGCAAGCTGTCTGCGATAGTTGAATGCAGGTCTTTAAGGCCAGGTGATCTTAATCGTGGTGACAATGGGAACCCATCAATGTCCGCCATTAATTCCCTTGATCTTGCTACTGGCGGTGTGAGTTCCTTCGAATCTTTCCTTTTATTATTCGGCTCCATTGTTATAAATTTTCAAGAAATCTTTTCACACTTCAAATATAGCATCTATTTACATCCCTTTCATCACATTATAGTACAAGTATTATACAAATATTAGTTTCTAAATCACAATTTTTTGAGGGAGGTAAAAATCAACCGTTCACTCCACCAGTTGGCATTGAACCCTGTTTGACACACTGTTTTTGACACCCTAATTCCACAGGCCACAAATCTTTTCGCATTTCGTTTTCACTATCTCAAAGCCTCTACACTGCAAAAAAATATAGGTTCTTTTTAGAACCAAAACTGGTTCTAATCTTGTTTCTGAGATGGAACCAGTTCTGTTTAAACAGTATATTTCAAATCAAATGAATTTATAAAGATTGACATTAAATATTAACAGAATTAAACATAAATTGAGGGGGTTTCAGTCGTAAGTTTAGAGCTTATACGAGGTTGTCTCAAATCATTATTAAGCAAAGGAGATATGAACAGTTGGCATATCGAACCAGTTTTGGTTGTGTATAGAACCAATAAACCAGGTATTTATATTCGCTTTGTTTCAAAATGTTAGGCGACTGCGTTTAATAAGCTCCAAGTTTACTGCTGAATCTACTTCAGTTCATGTCTTATTCTGTTAAAATTGAATGCTAATGTTGGTAAATTTATTTGATTTGAAATAAATACTGTTTAAACTAAACTGGTTCCATCTCAGGGACAAGATTAGAACCAGTTTTGGTTCTAAAGAGAACCTATATTTTTTGCAGCGTAGAGTCACGGATATTGCGACTTTCCCCAATTAGACAAAAATGTCTCCCACCGGGCCGTACCATGATTGACTTTGTGAGTCCCGGGATTCGTCAGGAATCATTGCCCTCGCGTCAAGGAAATCATTGCGTCATCCCTGACTGTACGGGCTTCTAGCTTCGGGCCCTTCTACCATATTTAAATGGTATCTTTCAAAGTATAGGGAATGACCGAAACAATTCTGACACAAGATACCGATGCAAAACACCACCGCCTGCCACAAGTACACTAAAAAAACAATTAGTATTAAAATACGGAAAATCTAGCTTCCGGTCATATAACACATGTAACCGTGCGTTTTACGCTAATAATACTATGAGCGTAAAGCCAAAAAGAAAATAGGTGTGTCCCGGTTACATTCCCGACAACATAGAGTAGGTAGGTGATATTGTGGGGGTGGGGGTGGGGGATGGTGAGTGGTTGTTCAACCCCTTTCCACCCTAGTGACGGTGTCCATTTTTCTTCTTTTTCTTTGGCGGTGCTCCCGATGGTGAGTTTGATTTTGTTCTCTTCGCCGAAAGATTTGCCTGAATACTTTTGATCTTTTCTTACACTTTCCTCTTTTTTTCGTTCTACTCCCGCCAGAACGCTTTCTTTTATTCGCTGCTCGTCTTCTGATTCCGTTGTCCACCTGGCCTCAAGCTCCTCGATGGTCTCCCCTCTTCTACTTCCTCGGAACTTTTGCCTGATTGGTCCGAGCAGGTAGGAGATTCAGGTTTGGTTTGACTGACCTCTATCTCCTCCTCCGCCTCCTTCGTCTCCCTGCCTTCCGACCTCTCCGGTGAAGAGGTGGGGGTTGGCGTGGAAGGGGAAGATGATGATGATGATGGTGGTGATTTCACGGGTGTCTCCCAGCCGTCTCCTGTTTCTTCGTCTCTTTTCTTCTCTTCTTAAGCGAAGCCTCCAGGCGTCGGGCGTCCCTGCGCTTGGTCGTTCTCTTTTTCTTTCTCTTCTCAGACGATCTGGAGTCTCTTGGGTGAGGACCAGTCTGAGAGGAGGTTCTCTCAGCAAAGGTACTACCTCTTCCCGATGGAGGTGGAGTGGTGCTCTCTGGGTCAGATGGACACACTTGCCTCTCATCTGGAGAGTCCAGTTGAGAGGGCAAGTGATGCCTAGAGCTGACAAGACTTTCTTTAGCTGAAAAAGAAAGAATCTTCACTTGGGGATGCGACGTGCGTAGATGAACGTTTGTGTTGTCTTGTTGCTCGTGCTCGTACTCGTACTGCTCGTACTGGACTGGTGGCTTCTAAGCTGGTCAATGAATGACCCACAGACAGGGCGTCGTGTCGCCCTGAAACATGGTAGACCTCCACATTGGCCGTCTCTATCCTCTTCACGAAGTGATTATTTCAGTGGGTGTCCGGCTGCTTGTACGATTGACTTCTCAGGGCCACCGAACCTGCCGCCAGGTTCCGAATGAGTTTTCGGTAATGTGCGTTTTCGTGGAAGGATTTTCCAACACGGTTAATGTTATTGGTGTGGCACCAGGCAACGAGTCCGGGGCCGTTTTCGCTGCTCGTTGTCGCTGTTGTGCCAGAACATGTCTGGCGAGTTGCATCGAAACGCCACTACAGGGGCAGGTCCTTAGAACGTGCCCCTGTCGTGGTGTTTCCCGAAAACCCGTACACATTCTTTCACACTTATTTACACAAAAAAGGTTCTGTGGGTACCTACCTGGATAGAAAAGAAGTGGATTAGTATAATGTATACAAGTAAATGGAGATGAGGTGAGTGGCGGTAGGTATTGTGATCACCGTAATGTGGGAACACATGAGTTACTAGTTTAGGATGTTTGAAATTACGCGTGCAGGACAGAGTCAGCACCGATAACATGCGAGGCAGAAGTGAGACATACCCCCATCCCTTGAATCATGGTTTTACAGAGAGAGGTCCCAGAACCGCCGCAGTTCTGACTTGTTTGATTAGTGAAGGCAGCCTATGATTTCACATAGTCGCACCGCAGTGTATCAGCTCCTCACTGCCTGTTTTTTACCATGGGCCACTCGTGGTTGGTGGAGGCAGCTCATGATTTCATATGGTCGCACTAAAGAGTATCTCTGACTGTTTCCAACATAGGTCTTTTTCTTTATAGCACAATGATTATTCGTTTAGTGATTTACTGAGAATTGACTTCTGGGGGGAGGGGAGGGGGGGATTTAGTGGGCCTTTTGTTTCGATTTTGCATAGAAGCATCATATATTTACACACGAGTTTTTAGTTTAGGATGATTGAGTTTTCGTGAAGACACCCAGGACAGACTCAGCACAGATAACATGCGATTATCTGCAAAGGGCTGTAACTCAGCCTGCGTGTCGGTGCGGGATAAGTTTACGCGAGATGTTCTGATCACCGTCTTGCGGGAACACATGAGTTACTAGTTTAGAGTGATTGAGTTTACGCGTAGACAGGACAAAGTCAGCACAGATAAAATGCAATTATCTGCAATGGGCTGTAGCTCAGCATGTGGGCCGGTGTTAGATAAGTTTACGCGTGGTGTTGTGATCAGCGTCTTGCAGGAACACATACGTTATATATTTTAAGCTGGTTGTGTGTACGCGTACACAGGAGAGAGTCAGCACACACATCATGCGATTGTCTGCAAAGGATGCAGACAATCGCATGCCATCCGTGCCGACTCCGTCCTGTGTATGCGTCTCAACACGGCGCAATTTGCAGAGACATGTCTGTTTAGGTGAGTGGCGGTTGAGTGGAGTTCTAAGTTGCAGTTTACAGTTTATGGTTTATTTCTAGTTTTATCTGACAGTGTTGAGATTCTTTCGCCAACTGATTTAATGTTCCATACTCAGGAAGGCTAGCTACGCTGTGCCCCAAAGGGGCTCTGAAGGCTGTGTCGCTTACAATGGCCCCGTAGTCTATCACCGGGCGTACAAAAAGATTTATAGAGTTTCAGGAGGGTCTTGCTATTAGTGTCCCAGTTGGGGCCGCAGAGTTCCCTGATTAAGTGAATCGTTTGGTGGCTTTACCTGTTATTTCCGCTAGATGGGTTTTAAATTTTAAATTTTTGTCTATTGTTATGCCTAGGAATTTAGCATCGTTTTTTTTTTATTTCAGTTCCGCCTATTTTTATCTTGATAATTGGACAGGAGACCCCACTTGAGAAAGTAACCTTTTGCGTTTTGGTGCCATTTAGTTTAACTCTTCATTTGGCGCTCCATGCTTCCAGATCATCGATGTCTTCTTGTAGTTTTTCCTGACAGTTGATCGAATGCCATATGTCCACATACCCATGGCATCAGCAAATTACATGTCAATTAATTGTTTATGTCTGATTTCTATGTCGTTAACGTAAATGATATAGAGGAGGGGGCTAAGAACCGATCCTTGGGGCGTACCCGCCTCGAGTTTAACTTCACGTGAGATTTCATTTTTGACTTTAACTTTAATTGTTCTGCCCGAAAGGAGAGATGACAGAAGTCTTAGTAGGGAGTTTTAGGTCTTTGTGGACTTTATATCTTAGGCCATTGTGCCAGATTGAATCAATCGCATTCTCCACATCTAGGAAGATGGCTACAATGTATTTAGTTTGTATTTAGATTTCAGGGATTTTCGCACGCGCTCTCATAGGTTGAATACATGTTCAGTGCCTTCTTATTCTGGCGATATCCTTTTTGTCTATCCGCGAAGTAGTTTTCTGATTCCCGATGGTCTCTACGTCTAGAGATTAATGCGGCTTCAAAGTGTTTTCCAATACAGTTTAACCCTTTACCCAACGTAACGGTTCTTTAGGGATCGTGATGCCAACGGCTGATTTCCAACACGGGGGGATGTATCCTATTTTTAAGAAACTGTTGTAAATTGAAGTGAGTTTGGTGATAACTCTGTCGGGAACGTTTTTGAGGAATCTGTATGAGAGGTCAACCTCTCCCCGTGATGAGGCTGATTTTCAGTCGCGGAGAAGGTGTTTGATTTTTGAATCTGAGAAGGGTGAGACCAGATCGTGGTCATCGCCTTGTTCGGTTTAGTTATCATGCGCAGGTTTGATGAATATATCTCCGTGCTTGTCGATAAATTCGTCTATCTGCTCTCTCCATACTTTATTTCTATTTGGGCCCTCTTGGGCACGGTGAGCTTTACCGAGAGTTTCCGCGAATACATTTACATTTACATTTTCGATAATGTATTTGGTCATAGTTCCGTCAGGATGTCGGAGATTTATTGTGGTTGTTTCTGGGGGTGGGGGAGGGGGGGGGGATTCCGATCGGTCAGTTTTCCGGAATCTATGGACATCTCTTTGTGCGTTAAGGCTGTCAGTCGTTGATTCCCACGCTTTTTGCCTTTCTATTTTTACGGCTTTCTTCACCTCATTATGGGCTATATTAAATTCGTGCTTAAGCTCGGTTTTGCGATCTGGGTTTTCCTTTTATTCCAGTTTCTGAAGAGTCTACTTTTCTCTCTAATTAGGCCTCTTGTTTCTTGTGGGAGGTTTACTTTGAAGGTTGCCTGTTTTTTGAGCTGACGCTAAAGCTTTCGTTATGGTTTCTTTAACGTTTTTACATTTTTCATTTAATTCCTGGGGCGTCTTAGGAGTTGTGACCTCTGTGGATATGTCTATAAAATCTCTGAACATTGACCAGTTGGCTTTACTAAGATCGCGATTGAGTTTCGTTGGGAGTTTTTGAGGGCCTTTGCTACTAGAAACGGTGAGGAGTATAGAAAGGTGGTCACAGCCAATGTGGTCGCCCACTCTGAAATTGTCAATCTTACTTGCAAGGTTTCTGGTGACTATCGCGAGATTCAGTATCTCCTCGTAGTCAGAGTTTACGGCAGAGTGGTACGTAAGTTCATCTATGTCATTTACAATAGAAAGATCAAGTTCTTCAATTATTTTAAACAAGATGTCTCTATTCTGGCTGCTTCTTCTGACACCGAAATAACATAATGTATGATGTGAGTTTAGACCACCCAGAAGAATGAAATATTTACATTTTTCTGAAAAGTAATGGAAGGTATCGGAGTCAGGGATTTGCGTTGGTTCGTTGTAAAGAGATATGAAAGCTTGATGTTTTTCATCTAACAGTATCTCTATACCCATAACCTGGCTTGTAGAGGTACTTTCCAATAGGTACAACAATGTCAATGTATTAGCTACACGCGTGACGAAGGTTGGGAAAGGCCTCTTTGTAATGTCAATCATGCACAGAAGAATCACAACTGCACTCAGATAGTGACGACTATTGGATGTTTTGGTATGTTAAGTTGTCAAGTTTGACTTGGTGTTTTTTCCTCTCTTAGTGCTGAACAATTTTAACTTGGTGAGAACTTGACAATTAGTTGTCGAAGTATTCCATTGCGCTATCAAATCATACCTGATTTGCATAATACGAATAGAAGCGTGATGTTTAGGCAGTTTCAACCGGTATCAGCTGGTTCTGCTGGACTATCACGGGCCCCTCTAACAGAGGAAATCATCCAGGCCGACGTCCATTGAAACTTGGAGATTCTTTTTAGAGTACGGGAACGGACTGATGGAGGCACTTCTTTGGCAATAGGTGCTTCATATCACCTGGTCTGCTGCCTTAGTCGAGAACACGCGGTGCTTACTAAGCATGCATTCGCAATTCTGATCAAGGCCAGTCACTTTCCACTGTGTATATAACTGCCAGTAGAATCAAATATCAGACCCCCCCCTCCCCCCCCCCCCCCCCCCACACACGCCCCAGGTACGCAGCTAGAAATACGGCACAGATAAAACGAAATATTTGGCTGGGCTGATAGTATTGGCTGCCCTGGGAAAACTACAGTCACTTCAGTATTGGTGAAATTGTGATAGATTAATTTTGAACTTTGTTGTTAGAACTTAGTTCTTGAGACTTGATATTTTGGCATTTAACACGTGGATGCATGGGCCAACTTAGAAGAACCAACACTTCAAATTCAAAGACATTGTGGTAAGAAACTAAGAAACTAAGAAACCGTATTACAGAGCCACTAGACAAACATTGACTCACGACCATTAACGCTCACCATGCCAAACAGCGACGTTTGTATTGCGGTCATGTTATAGCCATAGATGCTGGAAATGGCTTTTAAAAAACAATAGATACATAAATAAATAATTGATCGGCTTTTAAATAAAACACGTCTGGTACGCATGAAACAATCTGGCTTAATCGTCATTAATTGTGTGAGAAGTCATACAAAAGCAAATGCAAATGCGATTGTTTACGTGAAACGACCGAAAGAAAGTATCCGTCAAAACACAAGATCGAGAAATTGCTCAGAAATACTCTAGTAGTTTCATAAAACAAGGAAGTAATGCAACTAAAACCAACACAATCCTGGGTAGTAGGTGCAATATGCAAATAAATGGAAATGTAAATTAGCAACTCACATTTGCTATGAAAAGAATGCAGTTTGATATATACAAGACAAATATACATGTGTGTACACGCGCCACGAAATAAACAAAAATCATCGCAGCGTCGAAACACGTCGAGTCATTTACTCGTGCAGAAAAGGTATTCGAGCGAAATACACCAGGTGCTTTTAATCGTTATTTCATAATCTCGGTACTCAGCGAAGGGAGATGTCGTTTTTTTGTGGCCAAATGAGCAAATAATGTATGCGAGTGTCACGGTGTGGCAGCCGCGTAGACAGGTATCCATATTACGGGGCGAGCATAAGGATCTCTTGGGAGTCGAAGCATTTTTATGTCACGGGCATATTCCGAGGCTCGAAATCGTGAGATGTTGGAAAGAGTTGGAGGTGGTGTCCTCCCGCGTCGGTGTCTTATGGACGGATAGAGTACTGTTACTCGACAGAACTCAACCCATGCGACTGATTATCTTAAATGGAACAGTTCGAGATCAACTACAATTTACAACACATGATCCCAGATAGTCCTGCATGGAAGCCCATTAGAGAAGGATATCCAGCATTATGCCATGATTGCTGTGTGTACATAATGCTACCGACTCAATGAAGTGTTTTTGGTACACCACGCGTGCAGACCGGAATACGAGTAAGAACGTTATGTAGAAACGCATCTGGATGGTCGTTACCCATCTGAGTGACGTTATGATGTGAATAAATACGTTGACACAAATCGGTGTCAAGCAAGAATGTGAACAACGAAGGTGATATTAGTATACGCTAAACGATAGATTATCGAAAAAATTGCGGAAAGATAGAAATAGTATCCACCACTGTGAAATTTTCACCTTCCCTGTGTCTATCAAAATGGCGGCTTTCAGAGCATGACTTCAAGGTGAATACAAATCAACTTATCACTGGAAATGATCAATTTGTTCTCAAAACATATAATGAAAAGAAAATCTAGTGTTTTTGAGTGGATAACCATCATTTCCAGTAATACTTCAGCACGTGTTCACCTTGAATTGATGCATGAAACCCGCTAGTCCAAACATGACCTGAAAGTCCGTAATATAAATTTTTGGTTTGGTACGTCCTTTCAAAGGACGTACCAAACCAAAAACTTATATTACGGACTTTCTGGCCATGTTTCGGCTAGAAACCCACCAGCTGAATTAGATTGCAAGACGCTATATGTTCCTAGTATCGACCAAATGACTTCCGCGTATGAATGATTCAATGCGCTGTTTACTTCATGCATCAATTCAACGTTGAAACGAGTGGAATTATCGGATTCTTATAAAAAGCGAATAATAAAAAGAAAATCTAGGGTTTTTTTTGAGTGGATACCGAAAATTATCTCACTTGTGACCGAGATAAAAGGTCATTTTTGTCTCGGTCACTCGTGAGGTATTCTTTCGATATCCACCCAGAAACACTAGATATCCTCTATTTATTGGTGTTTTTTATTATTATTTCACGCACACCAAAACTCCATCTCGGGTCGTTGAGTCTGGTCCCCCGCATTCCTCCTTGTTTTGTCCTGTCTTATTATGAAAAGTGCATGACAGCTTGACTTGGTTGAATATCACCATATGGGCATAAAACTGGACAATCGACAGTGCAGTGGTAAATAGCCGTTGAATTATGTCGCTGGATTTAGTATGGTAATGCTGGTGAAAGTAGCTAATTTTTGTGACTTTAGACCCAGGATAGCTAATGATAAGACGAGAGACGACATTTGCCAAAGGTCACATTCAGGTAAATATTTTAATATTGTTAGAACAGGAGTGATATTATTATTGCTTCCATAATATCTTTAATCTATTTTCGTAAATCCCTACCAAGCTGTGGTTCATTTCTGTCATCACAAGGCGAGTAAACAATGGCGTATTTTGTACAAACCGTCCATTATTTTCGAAGAGAACGGACGCTGCCGAGCGTGTCTTCGTCCAGTAGATAGCAAAGGCGTGTTGCATTAAACCCAATAGCCCCTGGTGCTCAAAGTCGGTCAGATCACGTGTCTCTTTTTATTTCAGAACCAAAGGCTTTTCTTCGACACGTCTTTGTTTCGGATAGAAAAGAAAACATGTGCTCTAATCTTCACAAAGATGCGCTGTTATGAAGCAGGTACTCAAAGGACGTCATTTGCAAAGTGTTTGTAATGCTCATAATACAGATGTCGTTGATGTTTTATAAGATCATAGCCAGCTCTCCAGCCACTAGTCAAATTCTGTAAGGAATACCCGGTGCTTCATTATTAAATTTTTTGATGATTATACCTATAATTAGTCTTTGGAATCTAATACTACTGCGTCCGTGGAAATATTGCCCATTCATGGAAAATGGCCAGTCCACGGCGGCCGTAACGTGGTTCCCCATCTATGTTTTTGCGGTCCGCTTTTCCGACCAACTGAAATATTCCAGACGATTGAATCTAAAAGTATCATGAACATTCATTTCTTTGAATCAACGCAAGAAATGTTTGTTAATTGAAAATTGAGTTGACCGAATTCTTAATTGCAATACTGACACACATGTTAATAAACTAAATACTGATGAACGAAGATTCATCACGGCTGTAATGTTATAAGCAAGCTGCGTAGTTCCATCACTTATGTTAACTTTGGGGGACAAAAATTTTATTTTGCCGTTTTTAACATTTGACAGCATAACAGTCAGTTTGTTGTGCCAACGACGAGTCGATATTTCAATAATTGATTTAGCTGTCTCAGGAAATATAATGGGGTTTCACCTTGTGTTGATGTATTGCTTGTTCAATTTGTATTACTAGTGCTAATAGTACACGTGTGCCTTAGAGAAATTTAATTTTGAGCTTTTTGCACTTTGTCGCAATTTCCAACAATGCATCAAAAAACTGCGATGAATATTCATTTCAAGTATACCTCATGCTGTGTGTTCAGTTTTTATACCAGTACCTGTTGAAGTTGGAACATCTATTACTGATAGGGTGTCAAAAAATGCAGTGGCGTAGCAATGAGGGACTAGATGCATGCCTCCGCCCCCCCCCCCCTCTCTAAGCTGAAAAAAAATTCCACGTCCCTCCCCTGAAATCCTGACTTCTGCGATCTGCATGGGACGTCAATTATTTATTTATTTATTTATTTATTTATTTATTTATTTATTTATTTATTTATTTATTGGGGTTTAACGACACTTTCAAAGCCACGGTCACCTCGTATCGGTCAGTTTTACGGGTGGTACCCGGAGAGAACCACCGAGCAACGGCGAGAAACTGTCAGGCTCCCCAACATTCTAACTCCACACAAGAAGGGTTAGCATTGGTTGAAGACAAGTGCAGTACGTCTTTGTACGCAACGCCATAGTGCCCGTACGTGGGCAATGGGGGTGAAGTGTCATGCCCAAGAACACCTCTACCTATTGATCCACCGCGCCCCCTGGAATTCAACTAATGAAATTATAGATGACACATTACCTTTCGTGAACATCGGAGTTTTTTTCTAGTTTCAAAATGTCTCATAATATCGTATCGCAACTTGCCTATTTTTTAAACGACTGTTGGGCCTTCTCCCAGATATTTTTTGTTGAAAAATATCCAACCCAACTCCGGTTACACCAACTCGAGAGAGACACTACTCCATACATGTCCCCCAAGATTTCGATCTTCTAGATATGCACAAAAAATACTTGCCACTCCCCCAAAAAGACCATGTCTCCCCCCCCCCCCCCCCCCCCATTATAGATTCCACGTTATGCGCCTTGTAAAATGGTTGCAGGTACAACATGTCAATGTTTTTGCCTTACAATTTATGGTAGAATGCCTATCAGGCTACATTTTAGCTAGGCAAATTCACGCAGATTAAATAATTTCACTTCAAAGGTAATATGAAGCTCATCCACTGAATATGAAGCATTTAAGTGCCTGCACTTCAGAATAAAGCCCAAATATGGGTTTCCAGCACTCAATCAGTTAACAATGGAATCGTCCAAGACAAGGCACCCTTCGACATGGACGAGCCGTTTTCTAAACGCGGGGATTGTTTACTCTTCTGACGAGCGCATTCCAGGTCAGAGATATGAACCGTGGGGCTGGGGGCGCGACTCCACCTTTTCTCCAAAATAATTGAGTGAGAGAGGTACAGAAAGGTTAAGCTAACATTATCTCTGCCAGTATATTTTACACTATAAAATACCACCACCACAATTTATTTATACATTCAAACTGAATATTACCCTTTACGTAACATGAAAAGCAGACGACACTTGCAAAAAAAGTCTTGAATAACTATTTTTTTTTATTTTTTGTCTCCAAAACATAGGTTATGACCCCTCATTGGAACGAGCTCAATGAGCTCGTTCCAATGAGGGGTCACAACCAATGTTTTTGAGACAAAAAATGAAAAAATAATGAAAATTAATTGGCAATTTTTGAGAACAGCACTGTCGGTTTTGGCCGTTACGTTGGGTAAAGGGTTAATGAAAAACAAATACAATTGTCCAGAGTTATATGTAATGACTTTTTCACCAAACACGTGGATTGGTCTGGGAACCTAAAGTGCATGGTTATCATAATAGCCCTTCATAATAAAGCAATGAAAAAGATAAAAAAAAAACCTGATTGCACCAGAGGTGCTGGCAAATCTCCCACCGATTCCAAATCGTGGGGCACTGTTTCCAGATGGACAATACTTCTCATTGCAATAAAGGGGCATAAACCGCAGGTAGAATGTGCAGACAGCATAACTTGGTAGGCGTCTGAAAGGGCATGCCATGCAGAAGACACATGTACGATTTAATTAAGAGCAGACTCGTATCAGTCGAGTTAAGGTCAGGATAAGGCTCATAAAGATGTATGGACAATATTTCTCAATAGAAAATGTGCATAACTTACAAGTGCAATTTGCGGACAAAATAACTTGGTGTGTATTTGAAAACGCATATCATTTTCAATATTCATGTAATATTTTTTTTTATTATATACCTATCAATGATACCTCGTGTTTTTCAGCCATCGAATCTTGCTCGCCGGATCACAAATGAGTGGTTTTCGGATTCGGTATCAGATGGTTGGTCTAAGAACGAGGACGGCACTGGAAAACGTCAATCGACTACCCCTCACAGGTTACCAACCGTTTCTAGGTGCGCTTCATTTTTGTAAATAAACACTGTAGAATAACGTGAGTTTCTAATATTGTTCTTAACCAATTTTGTATGTACTAACCCCTACTACTCACAATAAAATATCTTGTTTTCTTACTTTATTGTCATTTTAAGGCGTGAATCTGACTCTGACGTAAAAAAAAATGAAATACTGAATGCTGTCAAGTTGTCAACTTTGGAAACTTTGTAACGCTATTTTGGGAAGTCCCCATTATTATACAAGTGTTGTTTGTTTTAAAAATAAATATAGTTATAGCTACAAGTTCTCGTTATTTACCCTCATATTGATTTCTCGTGTGAAAGATGAATTTCCATAACGGCATATACAGCGATCATTATGACAGTAAAGCGATCATGACAGTAAAGTCGTCGCCTGAGTGGTAGAATGTTCTATGTACCATAGGGACATAGGACATTCCAGTATTCAGGCGACGAAGTGATCTGGTTTGTCGCATTCCGCCTGCGGTGGCTCGTGTGACTAACCTGATTAACTCAAAATACGGCAAACCAGATCACTTTACTGTCATATTGTTACCACTTCAGTGGGCGTTCTCTAGTATATTATTGGAGTTTAACGGTGCGATAAAACGCAGAAAGTCACGACGTCATGCATCCGGAGCGAGCGGCGGGCGTTAGAGAAAACAAAATTCATTAACCCTTTACCCAACGTAGGCGATTTCAAAATTTATTTTTTTAAATATCATTTTTTAATTTTTTTCAAAAAATTTCAACAAAACCATATCACGTGACCCCTCTTTGGAACGAGCTCGGCGAGCTCGTTCCAAAGAGGGGTCACATGATATGGTTTTGTTGAAATGTTTCGAAATATAACATTTTTTCAGCAACTGAATTTGCATATTACGCGGGCGGATGTGGCCGATTCGTTGGGTAAAGGGTTAACAGCCTGCTTCCAATCATGGTAATAGTAGTAGCAGTAATAACATGATTTGCCGGGCGTCCCGATTTATTAACGGCTTAACGACCATTGAGGACTGAATAACTGCACTTTAGTTTATTAACGGTAATAGACCCTCGAGTTATAATTTATTCCTCTCGGGCCGTTAATAAACCGTAACGCACCCCAAACTTATGTTATTGTTATATTGACGGCCCGAGGGGAATGAATAGCAGACCAGGGTTTATTATAATGTATCAGCCAGCTACACGCCATGTAACTTATAATATCCATGTAATATTTTATCCATGTCATATGCCCTCAAGATCTGGCTACCCTCAGCTCAGTTATGCTCCGGCCAGAGAATCAGGGTGGCGGTGATGTGACCTTACGGCTGAAATGAAGTCACCCGAAACCTATATTTTTCGTTTAGAAAGTAAAGAAAATTGACAATATTCCGCTCATTATTTAACAAATTTTCACATCAGTGTTTTGTCGGTCCGTTGAGAAATTTGTTCAATATGGCGCCCAAAATGTGTACAGCACATATTTAAACTGCGCACTTCCCTACCATAGCATCCTCTGTTTTATTTCTACCATATTATTTAGGCACATAGGCCCCCACTGATTAAATCCTTATTTGAATGTCAATTGCTGACAGTGCCCCCTCGTCACCCTACCCCCAATTCGAAATGCATCCCGGCGTTTCTCTGCCATTATTATATTTGGTTACGCATTAAACGTTTCAAATTACTTTCGTTTTATTCAAAGAAACATATTAGCAGGGACGTGGCTAGAGGTTTCCGATTAGGGGTTGTAGGGTAGTGAATTTCCAACTAGGGGAAGGACCGGGAGGGGAACACCCCCGCACGATCTCTCCACCAATTGGAAATTCACTACCGAGAAACAATTTGAAAATGATGCCATGAAATGAGGCATAAAATTGATTCTAGTAACTGAAATGCAAATACATTTATAATAGAATTATCAGGTTGTTATTATTATTTAGTATTATTATGGGAATCGAATATGTGCCAAACAAATGCTCAAGCTGAGAACTTTGAGTAATTCACACTCTCCTAACATTAAATGAGATCTTATTCAGGAATGATCAATTTTCGACGCTTCATCATTTTGTAACTGTGAAGGATGGAATTAACTCAGGATAACGATTTTACATGATGCGATTTCTTGAAGTGCATTTCGAGGATTTTTTTTTTATTACGATAAGTAAACGTACTATAGACATCTCGTACCGATTGACATCATGCATACTTATGAAGCTCGATATTGCATACACTGTAGTTGTAAATAGTAAGAGCTGTAATCTTAGTCGATTTGTAAATTGAAATTCTGTGAAGTAAAGGAGACATCAGCATCACCGAAGAAGCTCTAAAATCCAGATAGATGGAATTTCCAACTACTCATGACTTGCCCTCCGAATTTCCAACTATAGGAAATTTTGCCCCCCCCCCCCCCCCCCTGTCGCCATGGCCATACATATCTGACATCCACAAATTCATCGCCTGTTTGATGTTATTCATTTTTTGCAGTCAGTCTCAAATGTGATCGTAGTCGAAATGGGTTAAATTTAAAAAAACGACGATGCACGCCTCATGTCGTCTTATATTATAGCAGATATATAAGGAATTCCATACTTTCTGTCTGTATACAAATACACTCTGAAAGTATTACTCTGGGTTACAATTTACTTGTTTATCTTCTTTGTAAGGACGGGAGTGTCTTGAACATGTTAAAATCATTAAAACATGTAAATAGGTCTCACGGTGCATGTGGTTTGTAAGGTTACACGCACTTGCTGAAACGCAAGTCACCAATTCACTACACATCAGGAGCTGGGAAGTTTTGATATTTTAGACTCGATTTTGGTTCGGTTTGGGACAAAAACCTCCGATTCTGGTCAATCTTTCTGCGTGTTAAGAACATTATTATAAATAATTCGGGCCCCTTCACTTAGAAAATATCCGCAATAGTTTGTGCGACACCACTTACAACAAAAGTTTTGTGTGCAAGTATCTCCACTGGGTTCGGTTTATTCCCAACAAGACGTATCTCAACAAGACGAATGTCGAAAATGGTCATCCCAACAAGACGAATCCAAACAATATGAATTTAATTGAAATCACTATATAAGCCATTTATTTTGATGTTTTTCGTCATAAACTGCAAACACGGCTTACGTTTGGACAAAGAGATTTCAATTAACTGGTTGAGTGCCGGAAGCCCATTTTGGGACTTTATCCTGAAATGTGGGCACCAGAGCTAAAGGCTTCATATTCTGTGGATGTTGGCGATTTCAATTTATTTTTGATGTGATATTATTAAGTCTGGGTGGATTTGCCATGCTACAATTAATGGGAGAGTGCCTGTAGGCACTCTCCCATTAATTGTAACAAGGCAATAATATGTCAACGAACTTTGCACGCTACCATTTAACAGAGGCGCCACTCTTTGTTACAAGACTCTATTTGCTACAGTTTTTTGTATCTTTTTTATCAACAAAACTCCTAAACACATGCACAAAATAAAACCATAAAGTACTTCAAATATCATACATTGTAATGTACACGTTCTTTTTAAAGTAAATTTCCCCCATATTTGATAAAAAAAAATTGTTCGCCTTGTTGGGATTCGTCTTGTTGGGATCGTCTTGTTGGGGTCGTCTTGTTGTGATATTTTACCAATTCGTCTTGTTGGGATTCGTCTGGTTGGGATGACACCCTGGGTTCAGCCCAACTTCTCTTTCCTCATTCTTTGGGATTCCAGGGGAACAGTTGTTAAGCCTATTGACTGACAAAAACCAAAACCACAAATCAGGGTAATAAATGAATTTAGTTAATTTAATCAATATAACAGTGGCGAAATGACCTTCGGTACCTGCTGTACAATCCTGGCGTTCAACTCTTGACTCGTAGACGAATTAAAGATGATAACAATTTAATAGCGTATCTGGTATTTCAAATATTCACAGCAATAAATATTTAACAACTGGTATTGTTGGATATCCGAACACTATTACAGCAATAGCCCGTGGGATTTCCCAATAATATGAATCAGAGTAACGTTTGGAAATCCAAACTATAACTGAACTCTTGGTATGGTGCTTGGGGGAAAGATTGCTGCCTCTAGGCGCGGCTGCCTTTCAGTTCCCCTTGGTAGCATATCTAACGATCTTGTTGATAACTATCTTGTAGTTTGGTATTACACGTAGTCCATCTTTGTCTTTGCCAGTTATTTTTGATATTGTTGCATGGAGAGAGTGGTTTTGCAAGCAAATAGCTCCTTTCCGAACCACCAACCATGAAAGTTAAATAAATAAAACTGAGAGACGATGTAGAGTTTTTTTGTGGCAGGGCCATCTCCTCCAACCCCGAGGAGATGGTGTTAAAACGATATGTCCATAACGGTTACCTCGAGGTATCTGGAATTCCAAATGAAGCTGTGAAATTTTGAAAAAAAACTACAAATGGAGAGGCGTGCAGGTGTCGTTATGCATGGTGAGTGTTCTTGTGTGAAAAAGGGGCATAGTTTTGTGCGATTTGCATTTTTTTTTAAGTTCTCTTTGCTTGTGTCGCATGTAATTATCGAGCCGTAGTCGAAGATTTGTCTTGCAAATTTTTTATATATTTTAGTTTGTGTTTATTCGCTTGCACGTCATTCAGTACCCCGGAGTATTCTATGGAACCCGATGCGTTGTTTTTCTCCGGAGGTTAGTTTTTGAACATGGGTTTTTAGCTCACCTTGACGAAGTCAAGCTGACCTAAGCTAGTCGCCCTCCGTCCGTCGTCCGTCATCCGTCAACACCATGTTTGGGCTACTCCTCCAAAACCACTTGGTCAATTCAAGTGAAAGTTTGTGTGAGTAATGGTGCTGAAGGGGCATTACATTCTTGTTCAACTCAACGTGTACAGCCCCATAGGGAGGGAGTGTGAGAAATGATGCCATATTTTTTTTTAAATCTTCTTCTCATAAACCAGCAGATACAATGACTTGACATTTGGTATGAAGCTTTCATTTGAGGTGTACATTCAAATTTGTTCAAAGGAAGTTCGTGAAGCAATATTTGTCTTGTAATGGGAGGGGGAAGATTTTTGGCCGCGCCCAAAATTGTTATTTTCTGAACCGATGATCCGATTTGAACCAAATTTGGTTTGTGATATTATTGGGTCATAACTACTTGATTCATGTAAAAAAAAAATTCCCCGTGTCCCCGTGGAAACTCCAGGAGGTAAAAATAGAAATATTTTCAAACTCCAATATTTCCCAAACCCCACGGAACAGAGAACTGTTATTTGGTATGAAGCATCCTTAGAACCCATAGAACTGAGAGATAAAAAATTGCCATTGGTTCTAACAGGATGTTCTGTAGAGGGCGTCAAAAAAATGCTGAGTCAGCATATTTGCAAAAATTAAGAAAATAATTTTCTTCAGAGCCAATGATCAGAATCTTTTGATATTTGGTATAAAGCATCCACAGGTGGGTGGGGGCAGATATAAGTTTGTTAAAATGAAGCTCTCCGGTTCATATTTGGGATCAATACAGGAGCCCAAATTTTTTACTTACCGCAATATGGGGAATTATCTTTAAAAATCTTTCTCTTCAGACTGCTTTGATATTTGGTGTATAACATCTCCAGGTGGGTCAGATTCAAGTTTGTTCAAATAGGGTCTCTGATCTGTATTGTAGCCCAAAATTCCAACTTAATGCAATAGATTAAATTTCTTTAAAACTCTCCTTCTTCAGATCCACCAGTCATAATTCTTCCATATTTGGAATACTACATCTCTTGGGAGGTTAGATTTAGGTTTGTTCAAATCGGGTCCCTGGATTGATATTTGGGCTCCCTATAGCCCCCCCCCCCCTCCCACCCCCGAATTTTAATTTAGTGCAATATGAGGAAATTCCTTTTAAAATCTTCTTTTTCAGATACACCAGTCAGAATTCTTTCATATTTGGTATACAACATCTCATGGGGGGGGGGGGGGGGCAAATTCAAGTTTGCTCACATCGGGCCCCTGGGCTCATATTTGGGCTCCCTTTGATTACCCGAATTTTCACTTAGTGCAACATGAGGAAATTTCTTTTAAAATCTTCTTCTTCAGATCCACCAGTCATAATCCTTTCATATTTGGTGTACAACATCTGGGGGGGGGGGGGGGGGGGGGGGGGGGGTCAAATTCAAGTTTGTCCAAATCGGGGCCCTGGGCTCCCTATGTTAGCCCGAATTTCAGCTTAGTAATTTCTTCAAAAATGTTCTTCTCCAGATCCACCAATCCGAATGGTTTCATATTTGTTATACAACACCTCTATGGGGATCAGATTCATGTTTGTTCAAATCGAGATCAGGGTTAATATTTGCCAGATTGGTGCAATACGAGGGAATTTCTTTAAAAATCATCTTCTTCAGATTCTCCAGGCAGAATCCTTTCATATTTGGTATACAACATCTCTAGGGGGATCAGATTCAAGTTGCTTCTACTCGAGTGCGTGGGTTAAGATTTGAGCCCAAGTTATAACTTAGTGCAACTTGGGGATAATCTTTAAAAAATCTTCTTCAGATCCACCAGACAGAATGCTTTCATATTTGGTATACAACATCTCTGGGTGGGACAGATTCAAGTTTGTTCAAATTGGGTCTCTGGGTTCATATTTGGGCTCCCTATGGTAGCCCAAATTTTACCTTAGTGCAATATAAGGACATGTCTTTAAAAACCTTCTTCTTCAGATCCACCAGTCAGAATCCTTTCATATTTGGTATACAGCAGCTCTAGTTCACAACTCAGAATCCTTAGTCAGATTTTAGCAAAATTTGATATGCAGCATCAGTGGGAAACAGCTATTTGATTTAAATGAAAAAGGTTAACCCTAGCAATCGTGTGGCTCAATGTGTTCTAAAAATAGAAACATAATTCCAAGTTAATTTTATAAGGAGCCATGTTTATTAAGTACCCTCTAGAGGTGCGTAACTAAGATTAACTCACACATGTTGTATATCACGGGGCTCCATAGGGGAGTTTCACTTTGTACAGTATGATTAACTGAAGAAAGGCATGATGCTTGGACTATTTAATCACTACTGAGGAGCTCAAGGATTGACAATGGATCCTATGGAGATTGATTGCTTAATATAGATTCATTCATGGACTTGGTTTATATCAGGTTCTGTTCAAGGTGTGCGCTTCACGCCCAGTGGGGCATCTTGTTAGGTTTAGTTTTTCATCCAAGGTCACGCCAAGAAACTTTCTTCAGAGTATTTAGAGACTGGGAGATTGTAGAGTTTCACAATTACGTCTTGTATTATTTTAGTTCTGTGAAAGTTGACTAGTTGTGGTTTCTTAACGTTGATTTTGATGCGCCACTTGTTGCACCAAGATGCAATGTTGGTGAGCGTCTTTTGGAGTCGTTTCTTAAGAATCTTAATCTTTTTGTGGGTAGTGAAGAGGGCCATATCATGTGCGAATTGGGAGATTTCTGTTTTGTCTATTGGGTTGATTTTGATATCACTTACATAGATGAGAAATAGTAAGGGACTAGCTTTGGGTGGAACCTGTTCCGAGATTTCGTTATTTACTCTGACTTTTATGGTTCTGTTGATCAGGAAAGGGGACAGGTCTCTAATGATTTTGTTCGGTAGTCCCAGTTTGTGGAGTTTGTACCTAATACCATTACGCAACACTGAGTCGAACGCCTTTTGGACATCAAGGGAAATGGCCGCGCATCTTTCGTCCCGCGAGATTGGCGTTTTGATATGTTCTACTTGCCTGTGGACGTATTCAATACCTTGCTTGTTGCTTTGATAGCATTTTTGTCATTTGTTAAAGAAGTTTTCCGATTCGAGGTAGTCTTTCAATCGGTTATTCAAGTTTCGTTCGTAAAGTTTACCTATACAACTTATTAAGCTGATGGGTCAGTTGTTGGAATTAGGACGTTAGGAATTCTATAGAATGCCTGAAAAAATCAGCCATTTTTTCTACAGATTGCCTGAAAAGTTTTTTTTTTTAATTATTCAGATTGAAACCTAAGGCATTATCTATGATAAGATCTTTTATTTTTCACAAATCAAGAACAAAAACATGGAACATTTTAAATAGTCAATAAGGCAGTTGAAGATTTAGTTTTTGTTGGAACAAGTAAGGCT
The DNA here is from genome assembly GCA_031216915.1 of Pictodentalium vernedei. NCBI lineage: Eukaryota > Metazoa > Mollusca > Scaphopoda > Dentaliida > Dentaliidae > Pictodentalium > Pictodentalium vernedei. The sequence continues at coordinate 202,113,244 of CM062296.1, read as the reverse complement.
ACCATGACATCTACGTGATGTTTGCGTACTTAACCAAGGTTTTCAACATTGTATCCTTGCCACCACGTCCAATTGATACATGGGCTTGTTTTATAATATCGAACATATCATCAATACGAGTGAAGTAGATGGGTGTCTGAATAGTGTCACTTTGCATGCAAATTATATTTTCAACATCACCACTCTGAAGAATCTCATATCTACCGAGGATGACCTGTCTTCTTTTCAGATAGTGAGGCATCTTTCAGTTCTTGCAAGAGCATAAAATATTCTTGCCTTGTCATAAGAATACTTTTTGAATCGAGACTGTTTCTCTTCAGGAGTTCATTTCGAAAGTCACTTCCCACTGTCCCTTCCATATTGATAATGATGTTGAATAATTGGATGATGAATGAAAGGTTTTGGCGCGCTGCAGGCGCGCAGGGACGATGTGGGATTTACAAATCCCTTGCGACCCAGTTAACCTTATTTTATTTTCCTTGTACCACACAGGCCTAGCTTTCCTATTGCCTCAAATGGGGTCTTAGGGGGTATGCATGCGGTTAGAATTACCGGCAGTTTACGTTGGAGTGATAGATTGTCAATACTCAATCCCTCAACGCCATTAAGACTATTAGAAAGTGGGCTCTATCCGGTTCCAGCTTGGCGATGAGTTCCAGCTTGGCGATGAAATAATTGGGTTGCCAAGGATGTCATTCTATAGTGTTAGTGGGTTCACTTAAACAAACACAAAAGCAAACATTTCGCTCAAAGCGAAAATGACTATGGGGTCACTTACACAAACGCATAAGTTTTTGTTGTTGATTTATGATAAATAAAATATATTATCAATAGATAAAGCCTTAATTTTCAATCAGACTAATTGAAAAAAACATTTCAGGCAATCTGTAAAAAAATGGCTGATTTTTTCAGGCAATCTATAGAATTCCTAACTTTTTTAGGAAATCTATAGATTGACTGAGTGAAACAGGAAATCTACAGATTGACTGAATTTTTTAGTCATTCTACAGATTGCCTGATTCTACACATTGACTGTAACATATATACAATACAATAAATGAGTCATGTCACATGTGTAGTGGATATAAAGATTAAGGTAAGCTTTCATCGGATCTTAACCCTTTGAACCCTAATGGTATCTTCCATATCAGTTTAATGGCAGCAACGGGAAGAGTCCGTATTCTTTAGTTGGAGGTAGACCAATTAATATTTTCAACGTTGCAGCCTTCGGGCTGCACGTTGAAAATATTGATTGGTCTGCACCACACCTTCACTCAAAAGTCATCCCACGTAATGAAACTATGAAGTAGCATGTTGCTGGCCCGGAAAAACCGCCTCTGGAGTTCAAAGGGTTAATGAAATGCCTTATTAGCTTACTGGATATAGCTTAAATAAACAATGGCGGAAAGACTGATTTGAGGCAACTTGTTAACCACTGCTATGAGATAGGCCAAATGTCACACGACAAATAAAGAAATATTCCAAGTTTGAAACAATTGAAATTAAATTAGACACAATGCGAATAGTATAGATTGTCAATGCAAGTAAATTGGTCTTTCGTACTGAAAGTCTATCATGGTCTACACACGCGTTGGCGATACTATGTTGAGTTTACATTTTAGTTTAACCAATATTTATTCAAAATATTTGAAATAGTATAAATTATACATAATAGATGGTGGATCCGACAGAAAGCTAAAAAGCTTATACAAGGTCGTTTCCACATACATTTACAATGTTACAATATAACGGGATCAAAAATAGTCAAAAGGTTACATATATATTGTTTAATCTATGCTCATTAAAGTCTGATGTATCGAAGAATAAGAGAATTATGTATGAAGAGAAAACACAGGAAGCCAACCAGGGTGTAAACTAAGCCGATGACGATTCCAGCCAACTACAAGCGCGGCAGGCGTACACATCCATATGTTAAATTCAAACTCCATTCCGTAAAACAGCACAGCTCCACACACCAAAGTCGTGACCACCACAGCCGCCCTCACCAAGGCAACTTTACCAATTTGAATGAGTATTTGGCTACAATCACCCCGATGAAGACTACAGCGGCCGGCGAAGCGGCTGCGCAAAAAGATTGGAATATATAAATACGCTTACATTTACGGAAAGCACTTTGTAGCTACAATATAATTTTGGACTACACCAAAAGACTGCGCTATTATCTTCATTACTTAGAACTTCGGAGCCATAGAGTAGGGATGACACATTTGGAATAAATGGTAGTTGACCAATGGTTCGGTTACTGAGTTTACATTTTGTTCCCTGTTGACTCGTCCGGTGGACGAGTCAATTTAATTATTTATTGGGGTTTAACGACACTTTCGACGGAAGGTTTTACGGGTGGAGGAAGCCGGAAAGATCCAACTGCCGGGCTCACCAAAGTACTAGCACCACACAAGTAGGGTTAGCATTGGTTGAAGACATGTGCACGATCGACGTGCAGTACGTATTAGTACACGGCTCCACCGTTCCTCTACGTGGGCAATCAGGATTAAGAGCCTTGCCCAAGGACATAACGCAGTTGCTCCTGGCGGCGATTGTACCGTGGACCTTTCGGTTTCAAGGCCAATGCCGCAGCGACTGAGACACAGCGCTCCACACGACGAGTCAAGAAGGAAGAAAATGTGACAATGAGAACACGACGTGTTTGTCCCTTCGCCAGATAGACTAAGTGATGAGAGTCCATATGATCCACTAGTCCAGTCCCCCCCCCCCCCCCACACCAGTAAGCTTTTTTGATCAGTTTATGCATAGACACTGTAAAACAGTTCGGTCGGTTTTTGCTGGGTCTTGTGGTTCGGTTTAACGGTTTCCCGTAAAAAACGAAGACAAGCCGGAAAACCAAGAAATCGCCGAGCGCTTTAACCCTTTACCTAACCTAAAAAGCAGACGACACTTGCAAAAATAATTCTTGAATAACTTTTTTTTTTCATTTTTTGTCTCAAAAACATAGGTTATGACCCCTCGTTGGAACGAGCTCGACGATCTCGTTCCAACGAGGGGTCATAACCTATGTTTTTGAGACAAAAAATGAAAAAAATAATGAAAATTAATTGGCGATTTTTGAGAATAGCGCTGGCCGGTTTTGGCCGATACGTTAGGTAAAGGGATAAACATCTTCGTGGAGGAAAACAGTATGAGTAACACGGGCACCTGACAAAAGGGACGGGGTTGTGAGCTAGTTCCAATGAGGGGTCACATGATATTGTTTTGTTGAAAATTTTGGAAAACATCGGTAAGCTAATATTTAAAAGAATAAATGTTGATATCGTTTGCTTTGGGTAAAGGGTTATTCGAACTGCGTCATCAAGGCATGCTAATTCGCTCAGACTTTGATGACTCAAGTCCCGATTGTGGTATCTGAACAGTCTTTCGATATACCATGTTATTTTTTTGAATACCAATACCGGTATTCAGTTTAGAATATCGTGCAACACCAGTTACCACCAAGGAAGACTAACAAATATCACCGAAATCTTTTACACGAGAACGCGCCACGTATATTCTCGCTCAACACATAGCCACGACTTGTTATAAACCTGACATACACACTTAACAACTAGAAATTAAAATGAGTAAATTTCAAGACCAGAAATGAGTTTCACAATACACTTACCAACCACAGCACCGTGAACCAACAAAAGCTTCTAAAACAAATCGAACCAACGCATTGCCACACTCTCCGACCTCATCCTCATCGGTTATATGTCGATTATAACAGGTATGGATCTTAAAATACATATTCAACCAATAAGGTCAACAAACGCATTCCCGAGCATTAGTATAGATATCAGTTGTATGTAGCCAAATGCTCTCCTGGATGCATACGCCCACAGGGTTACAACATACGACATTATCACCCAACCCAATTTTCGCAAGAGTCTCCGACTGGTAGAAAAAGAAGTGAAAATACAAACCCACCTTTCGTGACAGTCTCCTGCCTCAACAATACTGCGAATACGTCACCCCTCCCCAACTTCTGATACACATCTAACACCATAATTCTGATACCACACAAACCCTTTGATTCAACAGGATAGAAAGACACATCCCCTCCATACAATCATCACTTATCTTTACACGAAATGACATCACACAGGCATACGCATGGGGAATTTTTAGCTTGGCGTTGGGTGTTGGACATTCCCATTTTTGGTTCCTCGGTGCTGCCATTAAAATGACGATGAAGATCATGATTTTTGTGTGTTCGTATAGCCTCAATATGTTCTTTCAAGATAGCATTCAGGTTTTGAAGCTTACTTTACGAGTACTTTGCTGATATCAAAGCAGTACATTTGCAATCGTAAAATATCTAGGAGGTGTTTAACGTTTTTCTTTGTGTATGTAAAAAATGAATTCCGTCCGCGCTAATTATGCGATTTCTCCTTCAAATAGTTAACACGCGATGTGTTGGGCCTTTCTGCTACTGCTGGTAGACACTATTAATTATCTGTCTGGTTAAAATCAACAGCAGATACTATGATCATATACTGACTTCAAAGAGCAGTTAATCTTGTATCTTGGCGTTAATATCACGAATCTTGCTAAAAGTATGCACGCAGTCGGGTGTCAGGTTAGCCAATTACAATAAAAATTTTGATTTGGCACCAAATTTTCTGCCTTGGCTAAAATTACCTTGGTCTTTTGAAGAAACGCCATTGCAACAGCGAAGAGGGTCGTTGATGACACATGAAAATAGGATGTGATTCCCTCCCCCATCACACACACACACACATTTGCCTCTACTCTCCCCCATAAACACACATACGTATAAACAAATCGTCCGCTGAGTGCCACAAGGCGTCATCTGTAGTGCTTACGGATTGCAGGTGGTGCCCTGTTGCACTCTATAACGAAATCTCTTCATGATCAACCTGTCCTGCACATGCTCCTTCTCCCCATGAGCAAAATAGTACGCGTTCCCTTTACCGCCTCTTTACCGTTTTGCCATCTAAGCACTTTGTGTGGTACAGACTGGATATCAATTTTGCGCTCAATATTTCGTTTCTGGCCAAGGTGAACACTACATGCAAAATATATTATCCTTAACATTTTTATTCCGTATATTGTGTTTAACTGGTAGAGTGCTAAATTATTTTGGTCATCAAAATTTGTTCACATCTGTTACAATTTATGGGAGAGTGCCAATAGGCAAACCCTAACAGACTAAATAATTTCACATCAAAGGTGATATGTAGAACATCCACTGGATATGAAGACTTTGAGTTATGGTACTGACTCGTCAGTATAAAGCCCCCAAATATGGGCTTCCATCACTCTGCCAGTTAACTGAGCTCTTAGATGTCTGTCAAACAAAACATATTAGGTTTTATCATATGACTCGTCCGTTTTGTTCACTTTAAAACATTTGATATTTTGTTTTCATATTAATCAGTGATAAATAAAGCCTTCCGTCAATTTCAAAACTAGACAATTTGATTGGCTGAACAAAATACAACTGGGCCACATTTTCATAATTTGCATAATTAGAGTTTGGAGCTTTTATTGGTCAATTTCAAAACTGGACAATTTGATTGGCTAAACGAAATACAACTGGGTCATATTTGCATAATTTCAGTAGGGAGAATTTACGTTATCTGTCCTATTTAGGGTGGGTTATATTGTATTAATATTTTTACCTACAAGAAAAACGCCATTCATTTTTTTATATTTTCACTTTTTGCTTCCAAAACATAGGTTATGACCCCTCAATGGAACGAGCTCAACGAGCTCGTTCCAATGAGGGGTCATAACCTATGTTTTGGAAGCAAAAAATAAAATATTTTAGTTATACGAGGATGTTTTTTCCAAGTGCCGTCTGCAACTCAAGTTAGATGATGGGATAAAAGGGTCATACTAAGTGGCTAATTTGTGCGTGTGTGTGTCATATGATAAATAGAATATGGAATGAGTGGTTTTCTCATATAATATTTATGAAACTCGTCCGAATTTTCCCTTTGGGCTCGCCAGAGGCTCGCCAAAACGCAAAATTCTTAGACTCGTTTCATAAATATTATATGAGAAAAACACTCATTCCATATCCTCTATATATCCTCAAAAATAGAGACTTGTTCCCATCTATTTGACGAACAGAACATTGGCACCATTTCTGCACACATTTCAAACAGTAGTTGTACTTTAAGACCGAGTCCACGCCCTACTTCTACAATCGTCTTTTAGATTTACGGTAGAAATTCTAGCAAACATGTGACTCGCTTAGTTACATTACCACTACTCGTCTTCAAACCCCTCATCTATCACATACCCGCGCCGAGATCATCCACCGCCAAATAACCTAATGGCGAATACGGCAAACTACGGTGTGTTAACTCTCCAAACTAATGTGCATCTAAATACTTTTTATCCACTCGGCGACCGGGACAGTCTCATACAGGAGACTGCTTTACTATTTCACCTTATTTCAGCTGCAGTATGATGCACCCAAGTCCTTCAACGGATAAGATCTTCGTATTTATTCTTATCGTCCCTTATTTACTACCATTACATACTACAGTTTCCGGACATGGCAGAACCATACGTCGCAAATCATGATTTCGTTCCTCAAACAATACCTCGTCTGCAGGACCGACGTGGATATTTTGTGGAAGTTCTCAATTTCTATTTGTAGCTTTCATTAACAAAATTTCACAGTAGATATTCTGCTTTGCAATTGGTGCGCAAACATATATTTTCTACTCTGGCGGGTTACAAGAAAATGGGAGCTCCAATTTTCCTCAAAAGCATAAGCCACCGACCCAAATCACATTTAAATCACCATTTTTAAATTCGAGTCGAGGCATCAAATAACGTTTTTCACTTCGCCAGTTTCTTCAACGAGCAAGTTTGAAAAATAAACATTCTACGTTGAAATGCTTTTTCACTATAGGCTGCATTAAATGTCGCATCGACATCGATCCAAATTTCCGCGGAAGCTTGAATCGAAACACAAAATTAAACAAAGTTTCAAAATGCCTAATCGATCTTTCAAGTATTCATGACACCAGATTCAAAACTCGTTCTTCTGTTTGACCTGGTAGGCGGACCGAAATTTAGTTATATGGCAACAAGCAAGTGTTTTGTTTCTTCAATCTTTCACATTAACTGGCTTGCCAAGGCCTGGGACATTGCATAAATTTTAAAATATAACGCCGCGCCAAGTTGAGGTTTTAAAAATGGCGACGATGCAACGTCAGAAACACGTCTTCAGTTGTTCCATCACGCTTGCGTTAACCCTTGATCTACATGATATCACAATTAATTATTGTAGTTATTGTTTTTCTTTAAATGTTGCAATAAAATTCAGCAAAGCTTTATCATGTGAAGCTTCACTGGAACGATATCCAATGAGGGGTGACATGATATGGTTTTGTAAAAAGCATAAGTCCTTCATTAAAAATATACACTACAATGTTGAAATGATAGACAAATTAGTAAAACGCACAAATACTGGAGTGTTTCGGTGGCGGAGTCTGCGGATTTAAGACGACACTAGGTCCAAACACTGAATTTTCATGAATGTGGAGGTGGGGAGGAGGCTGTGGAAGGTTCAGGATGGATCCTTAAAATAGTCTTGTTGAATGACAAAACTGACGGAAATCAAGTGTACGACCAATGGCTCGTGGGAGACATGTGGAATAGTATCTCATTGGACCATGTTTGAATCTTTAACGGGAATCCTTTTACCTCTTATCTCTATACAACTGGATTTCTGGAACGTCAGAGAAAAACGTCGCTACTCAAACTCCCCCCCCCCCCCCCCCCATCCACTCGACTTAAGATGGCGTAAAGTCAATCAGTGCGGTAACTCATCAAAATCCATGATGGTTGGTGACGTGAAAGCTGTTACGCCACAGCGTAACAGCTTTGACATCATCAAACGTCATGGTGCTTACCCTGCCCGAAAACTAATAACACTGTATCAACTTTCCGATTTCGGCACTTGTGTTTGGTCAATAATAGCTCAAATATGCTGTACATATTCAATTTTCTTTGCTACGAAAACAATGCATCATCAACGCATCCATTGTTCGCAGACATTAAAGTACATTTTTTAAAACGTGATCGGAGATTGCAAGATGTCTGGAAACTAAAAACATTCGAGAAGTCTTTCTTCGTTTGAAATTGTTTATTTATAGCAATCCCCCTCCCAGAAAATGGCGGGGTGGAGACACTTTTCTATATGTGACCGATGAGCGTTTCAGCAATCCAGTTCTATCGAGATCAGCGCCTATCACCCTTGAATGAAGGAAGCTGAAATAGGCCTAATATATTTCAAGAGCTACATATCTTCTAATTACATGTCTAAGGCCAAAAGGTTTCTGGGTGTTTTCTAAATTGGATGTTTATGATAATTCTGAAACTTCATCTCAGAATTGCGACGGAATCTGCATTTTTGCTGGAAATGCATTTTTTTTTTTTTTGGGCCGTCTTTTCAATACAATTTTGAGAAAAAGTTCAAAATATTGTCTTCATATCACACATTCATTGGACAAAGGGTTACCCAAGCACGTTGGGTATCGGATGAAAAGTAACGTGGAGACAAATACACGCACATAACGCTTACCATATATGGGCACAAATGTATTCGGTAAAAGAGGTATTCCATTAATACCGGTCACTATTTTTTTTTTTTTTTTTTTTTTTGTTGCAAACAGTATTTCCCAGAAAGACTTCATTTTTGTTTCGAGTTTTTACATAAACTTTAGTTTTTTGATGTTTTTTTTTTTTTTTGTTTTGTTCTCTTGAAAGTTACCATACCTCTGTGTCGATAATGTGCTTCATTACAAGTTTACTAACCTTTATCCTAATATCCCAAAATGTGAATCATCATTTAATTATTCCAAACTTATTAAAAGATGTTCGGTGATCATGTTATGTTCCCACACAATTGCTAACACACACTCTTTAAGTTTTGAGGCGATCTATCGGGCTTACGCGCCATAGCACCTGCAATTTTCACTTTTTACGAGTAGATGACGACGCGCAACGGTTCCACAGGGCGAGCAATTAAGGGGTCGTCCAACCTAACTTTGGTCAATTTGTTGACATTTTTCCCAATGCCTCAGAAACAGATAAGAGAAGTAAGGAAAGGCAAATTATATATCAAAATAATGAGTAAAGTGCATAAAAAAGGTACATATAATTTTGTTCAGGAAAAAAAGTGAATTTTATGATTTTGAAGAAGATTAATTTGCCAATGGCATAAGTAACGAACAGGTAAAACCACAAAATAATCGGTAATTCGAAAGCCTTGTCCTCAATATAATGATAACATACTACAGATTCAGAGAAAGCATTTTTTGTTGGACACACACTCTGGTGGGTTTTGACGTTTGAATGTAATAACACCAACACAAATTTTGAAGGTTCCGGATGTGGCCATGTTTCAATGATGTTTATTCCGGTCATGTGATTACGATGTGGTTCTTGCAGAAATACTCAATTTGGGCAATCGTAAGAATGCAAGGACGTGATCACACCCTTTATTTGTTCGAGACAATGTATGAGCGGATTTGCAAACAGGTGACAGCAAATACTTGAGCTGTTAATGTCATAACTGCAAAATATGGTTCGAAATTCCCTCTCGTGTTTACAGGCCGTCTGAACTTTTGTGTTGACAAAAAATCTTAATTATTGCGCACTAGAAAGACAACATGAACCGCTTGTAAAAAAATAACCGAGTGTATAAAATCGGGACGATACACATAAAATAAGGCAATATTCATAACAAAGTAAGCAGAATGCTTCAGAAACCACTTTTTCACGAAGTATATTCCAAGTGACCTGGAACTATATTGAGCGTGTTAATTTCCCCCGATGTTAAGTTATTTACTTCACAGTTACCATGGATCTTCGCCACGGACTGTGTTAATAATAATAATTAATTTTATATAGCGTGAAACCACCTAGGTTGCTCTAAAACGCTTAACAGATTGTGTTTGCGGAAATTATGAAATAAGTAATTTGAATAGATGAGTTTTAAGCTGTTTTTAAAGATGGGTAAACTTGTTTGTGACCGAAGATTCTGGGGCAATGCATTCCAGAGTCGTGGACCAGCAACTGAGAAAGCCCGCTCGCTCGCCAGCACTGATCTCGTGAAAGGTACAGTCAGTGACAAATTGTCAGAAGAACGAAGACAGCGTGTGGGTGTGTGGAGAGAGAGAAGTTTCCTCAGATACGCGGGTGCAAGACCATGAATGCATTTAAATACATGTACTAGTAGGAGGATTTTAAAATGCACTCGACTTTGGACTGGAAGCCAATGTAGATTCTTCAAGATAGGAGTGATATGATCGAAGCGTTTAACACCGCTGATAATTCGAGCAGCAATATTCTGAATTCCCTGTAGCTGCTGCAGCAATATGAGTGGTAAACCAAGGAAAAGAGAATTGCAGTAGTCCAAATGAGATGTTATGAAGGAGTGAACTAGTTGCTCCAGAGCTCTACGGCTAAGGAAGGAACGGAGTTTACTCAGCTTCCTGGGTTGCCAATATCAAGTTTTACTATTTTTTTTTAATGTGGGACTCAAGGGTGAGATTAGCATCAAAAAACACCTCAATGCTCTTAGCATTTCTGGTGGCTAGAGTGGTGGAGTCGCCAACATCGATTGACTGAATAGGAGAGGAAAAAGTCGTTCTTTTCCTTGAAATGACCAATACTTCGGTTTTTGAATCGTTCATTTTGAGCTGGTGACTGGACATCCATTGTCTGACTGAGTTGATGCATCTTTCCATTTCAGACACGGTGCCAACTGTTTCAGAAGCAGCAGATGGGTTGAATGCTAAGTAGAGCTGTGTGTCATTAGCGTAAAGATGGTATGGCACACCAAGATCTCTCAGCATTCGTCCAAGTGATGCTGTATGTAGGGTAAATAGTATGGGGCCAAGAGCGGAACCCCGTGGTACACCACAATTGAATGCGTCACTTTCGGATCTGGTGTTTTCAATGTGAATTTGTTGGGAACGATGTTCTAGATAACTCTGAAACCATTTAAGAACAGTCCCATTTACCCCATTTTGATTCAGAATATCAATTAGAAAATCGTGATCTACTGTATCGAATGCAGCCGAAAGATCTATAAGTACGAGAAGAACAGCTTTTCCACCAGACAAGGCACAGATGATGTCATTGTGTACTCGTAATAAGGCAGTTTCTGTACTGTTATTGGATTTGTATGCCGACTGAAAGGGTTCTACCAGATCGTTAACAGATAGATGCTGCCTATTTAGTTGACTGACAACGATCTTTTCAATGACTTTAGACACAAATGCCAGATTTGAGACAGGTCTGTAGTTCTTCAAGTTATTGGGGTCAAGTGATAGTTTTTTAATGAGTGGTGACACTAAGGCTAGTTTCTTATCATCAGGAACATGTCCTTCTGAAAGTGAAGCCTGAACAATGTTCGTGATGGTAGGAACGAGCGATGTAGAAACAGACTTCAAGAGCGACGTGAGAATTGGATCAAGGTTGTTTTGGTGATGAGAAAATGCACTTTGTGTCCTCAGCTTCTGATACTGGGGAAAACTCTGAAAAATGTGTTTTTATGATAAGATTTGTCGGGCGTGGTGGTTCAGCCTCACCAATCCCTTCCTGAATAAGCTTAATTTTGGAAATAAAATACTCACTGAATCTGGACACCAGATCAGCAACAGCTGAGTGTTCGGGAAGGATTACACGCTTCGTATCACCAAGTAACTGGTTTGTGATGGTGAATAATATTTTACTGTCCGATGTGTCTGTAATCAAGCTGTTGTAGTAGTTGCGTTTAGCGTTTTTTATTGATTCATTTGTAATGTTCCTTTGTTGTCGCAGCATTGATGGTGTATTTCGAGTTTAGTTTTATTGTAAAGTCGTTCCAACCTGCATTGCTTCTGTTTGTCTTCACGGATGTCATCGGTAAACCAAGGTGCTTGCTGTCTGGGCACAATTATCCTAGATTTTGAAGGAGCGCGCTTGTTTACAATGGCTGTAAGAGTGTTGTTATACAGAAAAACCAATGAGTCAGTCAGATAACGCATCTTCACTTCTAGTCATTAAAGGTGAGGCCTGAATGTCACTTGTTAGTGAATTTAGGTCTACAGATTTTGTTTTTCGAATAGTAATACACTTTTTCTGGACGCTTTGTTTAGTCAGCGTTGAAAATGATGCATTCGCGCTTTTAAATAAGGTGCGTTTGGACGATTCTGAGAATTTAGTTTTTTCTTGCAACCAACCATACTATCACAAGCGTCGATCAGTGTCTTTTGTCATCGTTTTACACTGACAAATGTGACAAATCTCCTTCACCGGAAACTATCTCCCAATTTGCATATCACAATAAACATAACCGCTGTCAGCGTGACCGTGTGGTCAAGACCGAAACGAATTATCGAATCCACGGTCATAATTAGCTGCAATTGGCTTTTAAACAAATGAAATACTCGAAATATTCGCAATTTCTTCATTATCCACGCCGAGTTACTTTTTAACCAGACCACATGCGTTCAGTTTCGTTCGTCGGCATCAAACTGATATTGTTTGTGGTAATTAATAGTACGAGAAGGCGAAAGAAGCCAAATATTTCCCATCATCTATAAATTAATTAAAATTGATAATTCCTTTTATTTTACTGAAATTATGAATTGATAAGGTGGGTGTGTTGCGATTATTATGCCCCAGACCTGGAAGTTGTGAAATCAAAGGTGCATCTAGGGCCGTGCAGTGGTGACCTCTGTCCTCTTAGTCTTACCCATTCATCATTACATGTACCAGCATTCTCCCTTGTATCTCAACCACTGCTACTCCAATTTGAGGGATATTTGGTGTTGTGATCGAGATCATGGGGAAACAATGCCTGTGTAGCTGCTGTAGCATGTGTTTCTTCCCACATTTTTTCAGAGTTGTGGTACTTTTTCACTCTTTTGAGTCAGGAAATTTTGTTCATAACTAGTTGATTTGTTACAAGTTGTTGGAAAGTGCCTGCTGATACCCTCAAATGTATTGCTACAAAATATTTCTGGTGAAGATTTTGTTCCTATTACTTATCAAGCAACAACCTAATGAATATTCTGTATAAAGCAACCAATCTGATGTTTGACACTTTTATCGGAGCTGTTATGAAGGCTTATGGAACTCAAAATGTTGAGTATGGCAGGACTTTTCTATTCACTCATTAATCGATAAATTAAGTGTTATAGTTGGAAGTAAGAAGCATGAAAGGTCCAGAACTTAAAGTCTAAAAAGAATGTTTTGCAATGTAACATGATTTTTGCAGATACACTTATTTGGAGGGTTACCTGTCAGATAGTGTTTGGAACATGTGTGGCCAGGATCTTCAAAAGAACTCTCCCCCCCCCCCCCCCCCCCCGGAGGGGGGGATTTTTTGTGTCAAATGGAGCTCACTTTTTGGGGATTGCTTTGTGTACTGCGTTCTTGAAAAAAATATGTGAGACCCTCTGGATGTGCCCTTCTGATCTCAATATGCCAATAAGCCTCCTTGTGGAAAGTACATGTAATAATGGTTATCTAACGCTGATATGATGTGTTTTGAATAACAATGTACTTTTAAGTACATTAGATGGTTTATTCCAGTGCCAGGTTACAGTTACCCTTATTTCTTCCCCAGCAGATATCATGAGTGCATTGGTGTCCAAGAGTAAACAAAGCTATTATACTTATTGCTAAACCAGACAAATTTAACAGTTTAATCACTATCAAATTGATGCATGGGATAAAAGGGGTTACAGTGCAAGGGGTTTGTAAATATATTTATTCAACTACAATGTATGATTTTGCAGTGCATTCTACATAGGAGAATATCATAGTTTCTTTCCAAACCACCACAGGGACACATACATCTTTATATTGGGAGACACTCTTTTGTCCTTCCATACTTCTTCTGGTGGACTCCTTCAAGCTGACCTTTGTCGAACTCCCCAAATCAAAACATAAACAAAAGAAAATGTCTACCTTCAATCAGTGAGCACTCCACTTATAACATTTGGTCTCAATCTTTATTACTTTCATGAATTAGGAACAGATTTCTTCGAGTATGTACTTCAATGTTTATAGAATACAGCTGTTATTTTATTTTGAGGTATTTTATTGTAAAAAATTTGTTCTCTTACTTATGCCATAGCAGACTTTCAGGTGGTGCTATGTACACATGGCAGCAGTTCCATGGCAAATCTACGTGATCTATGTTTCATTCCAAGCATTTTGGTATATAATTTATTGGGGTTATTCATTTTGGGCCTTTTTTAGACTTGAAAGAAAATTACATGAAATTTGACCAAAGTTAGGTTGGACGTCCCCTTAACCCTTATCGAACGAATCACCTGCATCCGTAGCGTAATTTTCAAATTGTGCTGACGATGTTTTTTGTTTAACCCTTTATCCAACTTAACGGCTAAAACCGGCCAGCGCTATTCACAAAAATCGCCAGTTATTTTCATTTTTCTTTTCATTTTTTGTCTCAAAAACATTGGTTATGATCCCTCTTTGGAACGAGCTCGTTCCAATAAGGGGTCATAACCTATGTTTTTGAGACAAAAAATTAAAAAAATTAGTTATTCAAGAATTTTGTTTTCAAGTGTCGTCTGCTTTCATGTAAGGTAAAGGGTTAAATTCAACAAAACCATATCATGTGACCCCCTCATTAGCGCGAGATCGTGCCAATGAGGCGTCACATGATATGGTTTTGTTGAATTGGGGAAAAAATGCAATAAAATAGACAAATTTTGATATTATGTGTTTTCTGAAAAGAATTAAGATCTGTTTTGAGAAATAGGTCAGATAGTATAATGGGAGAACGAAATTGTGAACATCACATCGTGAGTTATAAGCTGTGGAATTCCAAGACTTGAAACTAATCAAACTTCACTTCCGAGAATTGGTTCGTTGACAACATGAGTCGACAAATTTCAAATGCCAGTAATCCTGCTCACTGCCTTGTCACTCAAACATTCCGTGGAGAATCATAGGAACCCCAAGCGGGCCGTAGGCCCGCAAAGGGTTCCACATACCCAGTCAGATAAATGTGTTCCAGAACAGAATTCTCTATAGCCGTCAATGTGATTTTTGAAGTGGACAGTAAATTTCAGTGAAAAAAACACGCAACTTCCGGTGTCGAATTGCCAATGTAATTGCAATTGGCCTGTCCCCCTCTGGGAATCAAATGTTTTTTGTTTCGCCTCAAAGCTTTGCGTGATACATTGGCCTACATATCTACCTTTCAGGGGTAACCAGGCCTTCTCAACCGAGAACCGCGACAAATACGCGGCCGGCCAAAGTGTTACTATTATTACTCGAGTTCTGTCCTTCTGGAGGTTTGTCAATATGCTCAGCTGATGATCTCGTCATTTCAGATCGAACTCTGAGTCCTGATTTCGTTGCAGCTTGTCTGCCAGTGATAACCTCAATCGAAAAAACGTACATATATCCGATAATATAACTGATAATTGTTATTATATTGGTGCGATTGTATACAGATATGCATTGACACGTACCTCGTGAAATATCAAGATGAGAGAGGCGCATGCGCGAAGAAAAGACGTGTTTTTTCAAACAAGAAAGAAAATCTCGACAAAATCTATCCAAAATCTACTCAAATCCTTGACATCAACTTCAAAAATCGTATCCTTTGATATTTTAGTACATTTGAAACATATATATGGGCAAATATTTGCAATTTTTTAACCGGGTATTTACTAAAATCTGACCCTCAATATGCTACTTTGTAACGTAAACAAATTCCGCCATCTTAATTTTCCTTACCAACTCTGAAGCAAATGTCAACTACCATCACCAACAAACTAAACAAGTACTTGACACAGCACAGTACACCATCAGTAACGACGAAAGTCAGAACACCAGTCGTCCTCACTACCAGCAAGGGCCGTTATCTTCAGGAAGTCATCACAGACCCAGTCGATCAGCAAATAATCTGGTGGGCAAAAAGTGGAGACAAAATCAACAACAGGTATAAATGGCTACAAGAGAACATCGAAGATAAAATCAAAGACATCGGAGGTATATAGGTACATGTGATCTGACCGATATTCGAAGCCGGACAACAAGATACGTAACCATCCGTTCTCACGACAACCGATCAGTAGATTACACCACTCGATACCTCAAAAAAATAATTAACTTGCTACAAGAACACCACTGTAAAGTCACGATACTCGAAATTCCAGTATATTCGATAAAAGCTTGGAACCAGAAAAAACATCACCCAAACATCGAAATTTTCAACGACGACCAAAAAGAACTAGAAGACCAAGTATACCATCTAAACGGCGAAATCAGAAAACTCAACAGCGACCTCAATACTCATTCACCACAATTTAGTAGGGACATCAGCATAAACCCAAAACAGAAAAAGGCAAGAAGCAGAAAAAAATCGTACGTATACGATCTATACAGGGACGGCATTCACCCAGATCGACTACTATCCAAAGTCTGGCTGAGAAAGATATCGGAGAGAATAAGGAAGGACTGTTGGCTTTAACCAGTTGTGTGGCTTTTCCACGCTCCTGGCTAACACTTGGGAAGTGTGGCTCTTCCACGCTGACCGACTGTCTCAAGCGACTGGCAAGTAACCGGGAATTGTGGCTACTCCACGCTGACTGGAAACCCCACCGAGTTCACGTCAACCTCTACCATCAACCGACTCCATCATGTTTACCTTCCTACTATACTCAGCACTTCTTCTCGTTCTCTTTAAGAACACCTGTACGCAGCAAAGTAAATCATGGCAGAACCAACAGTACACTACAGCACTGTTAAACCCAAAATTCTCAGTAGTAAGGTACCGATCAATCACATTGCCTTGCAAACAGAGCAAAAATAGAAACATCATTCTACTTATCCTTATCTTATCAGGAGACATCGAACTTAACCCTGGGCCTGCAAAAAAACAGGCAACCATCTTTCCATGTGGATTATGTGAACTACTAGTGTCATGGTCTGATCAGGGTGTATGCTGCGACTGCTGCAGCCTATGGCACCACAAATCATGCATCGAACTCTGTTCCGCAGACTACGAGCTACTCCAGAAACCTAATGTATCATGGCTATGCTGCAAATGCAACAGCGTGAACGTCAGCTCGTTCACTTTCCATCACTATGAAATCTCATCAACAAACTATTATGAACCCTTATCGGAAAACGAAATATCGATCAACTCAATCAATTCGGAAAACCCATTCAGCCCATTGCGAAGCAGCAGCCCAAAAAGCTTTCGTGGAAGCCACTCGTCAAGCAGCAAACCAGCTGGGTTAAACAACAGAAGCATGAACGTATCAGGCGACATAAGTGACCCATTTAAATTGAACAAGAAAACAAACCTGCGAATACTAACAGTCAACTGCAGGAGCATTAAAGAAAAAGCTGCAGAGTTCAAAACCACGGTCAACTATGTAAAGCCAGATATAGTGTGTGGCTGCGAGTCATGGCTGAAAGGGGTGAAGCCTGGAAAAACAACAGAAAAAGACGCAATAAAGAGCTGCGAAATTTTCCCAGACGGCTACAACATCTACAGAAACGATAGAAATACAAATGGCGGTGGAGTCTTTATCATGGTAAAAAAAGAAATAACTTCAACAGAAAATCCTGAATACGTAACATCCTGTGAAATTGACTGGGTGAAAATAAAACTCCAAAACAACAAAGACCTGGCGATAGGGTCCTTCTATATGCCACACCGCAACCCAAAAACCATCGAAGAACTCCGAAAATCTTTGGCATTGGTTCAACAGAAAAATAACAACATAATACTTGCAGGAGATTTCAACTGCCCAGACATTGACTGGGATAGTTCACAGCCTAAACCACAAGCACCGGACAGAGAAACCCAAACTGCATTGATAGACCTCGCAGTAGAATACCACCTCACGCAAATCCACGAGGAAGCCACGAGAGAAAACAACTTACTAGACCTGGTCATGACAACAAACCCATCACTTGTAAAAAACTCAACAAACATTCCAGGAATTTCAGATCACGCCATGGTGGTTACTGATATCGACACGAAACCGCACTACCAAAAGACGCAGCCAAGAAAGTGCTACACCTATAGTAGAGCAAACTGGGATTCAATCAGATCGGAAGCACAACATCTATCGGAAATGGTCACAGAAAAACTAGGAGAAGGCAAAAATGTCCAAAACCTTTGGGAGACATTCAAAATCGGAATCCATGATTGCATGGAAAAGAACATCCCATCCAAACTGATAAAATCCAACAACAAACTACCGTGGATGACCTACCAGCTTAAAAAAATGCTGAAGAGGAAGCAACGCCAGTACAACAAGGCTAAGAAAACTGGAAATTGGCAAAATTATAAACAGACCCAAAAAGAATGTAAACAACTCTTCAAGCAAACAGAATAGAATTATATAAACGAAACAATAAAAGAAGGCCTGGAAAATAGAAACTGCAAACCATTCTGGAAATACATAAAATCAAAAAAACAAGACAGCATCGGAGTAGCACCACTCAAGGATGGCAATCAACTCGTAAGTACAAGTAGGGAAAAAGCAGAAATACTGGTACAACAATTCAAGTCAGTTTTTACAACAGACACCAATCCAATCAAACCGAAACCTCTAAAAGCCAACATCAGTAACCTACCAGACATCAAAATTGATGAAAAAGGGGTTAAAAAATTACTGAAAAACCTGAACGTCAACAAATCCTCAGGTCCGGATAACATCCCGAACCGCATGTTAAAAGAGTGTGCCGAAGAACTAGCACCGGGATTAGCAGCAATATTCCAACTGTCACTTGACACCGGAGACCTACCAACAGACTGGCTCGAAGCAAATATATCATGCATATACAAAAAGGGGGACAAGCACAAAGCCGAAAACTATCGCCCAGTCTCCCTGACATCAGTCTGCTGCAAATTACTCGAACACATCATCTGTAAAAATCTCATGGGGCACCTAGAAGAAAACAAAATCTTAACATCACTGAACCATGGATTCAGTTCTGGCTACTCATGCGAAACCCAACTTGTCCTAACAATTGATGACCTCCTTAAATCATCCGATGCTGGAAAACAAGTCGACATGGCCATCCTCGACTTCTCAAAAGCCTTCGATACCGTCCCACATGGTAAGCTCTTACATAAACTAGACCGATATGGAATCAAAGGCGCAACGCATACCTGGCTAACAAATTTCCTAACAAAAAGGAAAATGAAGGTAGTCCTCGACGGCGAAGCCTCAACAGAAGTAACAGTGGATTCAGGAGTACCACAAGGAACAGTTCTCGGCCCCATCTTATTCCTGTGCCACATAAATGACCTACCAGAAGTAACAAGATCCCAAGTAAGATTATTTGCTGACGACTGCTTGCTCTACAGAGAAATAAAAAACTACAACGACCACAGCACTCTCCAGAAAGATCTGGAAAATTTGGAAATTTGGGCAAAAAACTGGGGAATGAAATTTAACGCAAAGAAATGCTACATCCTAAGCATAAAAAAGAAAACTTCAAAATTCTATACACTTGATGGCCATATTCTAGAAGAAGTCCAATCGAATCCATACTTGGGGCTACAAATATCACAAGACCTACAGTGGCAAACCCATATCAGCAACACCACTAAAAAAGCGAGCTCAACACTTGGCTTCCTGAAGAGAAACTTAAAGCACTGCCCTATAGAATGCCGCAAACTAGCCTACATCTCGCTAATAAGATCAACCCTAGAATACGGCTCAATAATCTGGGACCCACATCTAAAACAGGACATAAACAAAATAGAGAAAATACAGAGACAGGCAGTCCGTTACATCACCCAAAACTACAAAACCAGAGAAGAAGGCTACATCAAATCTACAATGGAAGACCTGAAATTAACAGCCCTAGAAGACAGAAGACGACAAAATCGACTGATCTTCTTCTACAAAGTGGTTGAGGGGTCAGTACCAGGACTACCCCCTGACAAATTACTCAAGACAACAACCAACAAAAGACGCATAAGACCAACAACATACAAGGACTGTCAGACACAAAATGCCATATTAAACCAAGCTAGAGTAAATCAAAGAACATTCCAAGTCCCATATTGCAAAACAATAATCTACAGAAATTCCTTCTTCCCCAAGACAACAACAGACTGGAACCAGCTGGAAGATAATGTTGTCTCGGCACCAACGCTGGAGCTATTCAAGAAGGCCATCCACAAGAAACCGTAAGCGTTCTCTTCAACCCGTTGCATTAAAGCCTAAATAGGTTACTGCTATGTATAAATACAGATACAGATACAGATACAGAAACTCAGTTGTTGAATTATCCGAATGTTATTATGTTAAGGTGCTGTAAAAGTAAGGAAAAGTTTGCTTGAAAAAAGGGTATACGGACGTTTCGTCCGAAAGCCGAGTCGTCCGCTTGTCAAGGAAAATATTGTCTGCACATTTTCTATATTTCGAACAAGACACCCACCCCCTACTAACGTGTGACATTTCCCCAGATTAAGCCCAATATTCTCACATATAAAGCCTCCTGGTGTTGTATTTATGTTAAGAGTGTGATGTACAACATCATCTTTAAGGTTTGAAACACAAATGATGTCATATATTGGCTGATATATTGATATGTTTTTAAAAAATTGCACAAGTTGGAAATGCACATTTTTGGTGCACTCAAGAGACTCACCCACCCCCACATCACGTCTTGCAAATTTTTGGTCCCCCCAGGACCCCCCTCCCCCTGGAATAATTGCAAAATTATAAGATTATGTTACAGAACTTAATATAACAAGTTTTGATGCATTTCTTAATATAATTATAACACGTTTTGATGCATTTCTTAATATTATTAATTCCTATAATACATTAGCTAATAATTTTGTGATTATTCATTGTAAAGCGCCGGTGATGCTCTTCCAAGAATAATTGCAAAATTATAAGATTATGTTGCAGAATTTAATAAACCATAAATTTTGATGCGTTTCTTAATATAATTAATTCTTATAATACATTTGCTAATAATTTTGCTATTATTCATTGTAAAGTGACGGTGCGCCTCGATGAATACTTGCAAAATTATAAGATTATGTTGCAGAACTTAATATAACAAATTTTGTTGCATTTCTTAATAAAATTAATTCTTATAATACTTATGCTAATAATTTTGAAATTATTCACTGTAAGGTGCCGGTGGAGCTCTTCAGTGAAAAATTATTTATGTTGTGGAACTTAATATAACGTACATATACACTTTAAGAACTTTTACTGTGATAATAGAATTTTTATTGGTAATCCATTGAATAAACAGTAATTAAAATTTATTAGATGGCTGGATAGTTTATTTTGTTCTGACATTTCTGTTTTCAGAATTTCATTCACATATATGAAATTTAATGCAAGGAGGTACATTAAGATATGTTACAATGGAGGTACATTAAGATATACTACAATAGGTAATATACAATAAATTATACAATAAAATTATTATATAAATAAAAAATGATTCAAAATGCAATACTTGAATACTTTCCCCCAGCGAACGAGTTTCGGACGTGTTGGGTATAATTGTAGAGGACGACTTGGGTAAAATTGCAGCGGACGATTTGGTTAGCAGACGAAATGGGTGTAATTCGAAAAAGTGATACTGATAGGTTGCTTTCAGTCCTGTTAGAAACCAAAACAAAGTAATAATGTGTTACTTTTTGATGGATCTGTATTTCTGAACAGTGCTTCGTAGTTTCAAAAACTAAAAAATGGAAAATAATAACCCTTTTGGATATTTACCGCCATTGAAAATGGCATGTCATCTTTTTTTGGGAACTGGGGGAATCTTCAGCCTGGGGAGAACTAGGCCCAGGGAAGAATCATCCAAAAGAAAAGCAGTACACATCTGTTTTTGATACGCTACGATATTCGTTTTAACTCCTGAAAATAATTCTTAAAAAAAATATTAATAGATTGTTCGATATTTATTGAAAAAATATTAATATAATATATCGTCGAGCAATTATCTCTGCAGTAAATTCATATTCAATGTGTTCTGTAATAGGGCCTAATCAACGTCTCTCATCTGTTAGAATGATATCCAATCACTTCGGCTCCAAGTCATTTCGTCCTCTGGTCAATTCGACCTCAAAGTCATCTCTGTCCTAGTCACTTTGGTCCCTTGGTCATTTCGGCACCATTTTAAGTGTAGAGATCTATAAAGATCAGTGCATAGTTCATGTTTAGAAATAATGGGTAATTACCTTTATTAAGTAATGTCAGTTATTTGTATTTACACAGTGTACAGAACAGTTATACATGACATTAAAAATTATCCATGTGTTCAATTTTACATACATTTAAGATGCTATCTGTATAAGTAAGAGAAATCATTTTACTTTGAAATTTTGCAAAGTACTGGAATATGCAGTCATTTATTCATATTGTTATGCACAATTCCTAGTCACCTTCCAGTTTGAGGTTCACAGGGTTTCTTTTTCTTTCTTTGTTTCTGAAACAACCACCAAACTGCAATTTTGATACTACCATAAATATGTCCACATCTTCTAAAACACAGATCAGAATCCTTGTAGTTACGCGCACTTCCTAGTCCCCTTCCAGTTCGATGTCCACGGGGGTCTGATCCCAGTGCCCCACTTCCAAGGCGTACACTCAAACCAAATCACATTACTTACCCTCGCTTCCGGCTCTCATAGATTCATAAGCGAATAAAATTATTCAGGTCACAAGTGATTTCAAATCCCACATAGTCCATGTGCATCTTCGACATGCTGAAACTTTTCTTTTATTTATTCATCATGAAAGAAAATCTACTAAACATATATCATGTATACCTGAATATCTAATTGAGAGATATATATGTTGAAAAAAAATTAAATAGAAAAATGTTAAAATTCAAACAATATTTGAAAATATTTAAAGAGGCCGAAATGACCTGGTATATTGGGGCTGAATTGACCTGAGGCTGTAATGACTGGGGCCAAAATGACTTGGGGCCAAAGTGACTGGAATTCGTGAGAATTGCATCCAAACTGTCCTCCAACAGTTTGACCCAAACTGGATACTAATCTAACCCAAACCATCCTTTGGCAATTTGCCCCAAACTGTTCTCCAGAATAGGGACACATGATTCTTATTGATTTATTTATTGGGGTTTAATGACATTTTGATACCCAGGGTCACTTCATGTCGGACAGTTTTACAGGTGGGAAAAGCCAGAGAGAAGCACAGAGCAATTACAAACAACTAACGTACAAACAGCACACACGCTGGGTTAGCATTGGTTGAAAACAAGTGTACGATTGACATGCAGTATGCCTTGGTACGCAATGGCACTACGTGGGCAGTGGGAATGAAGTGTATTGCCCAAGGAAACAAAGTGGTTGCCACAGGTGGTATTTGATAGAGGACCCTTTGGCTTGCAGCCTTCACCTCTAAGTACTGAGCCCTTTAACCTTCAAAACTGTATAGTACCAGCTAAAACATTTTGTAGAATGACCACATGAAAATTTCACAAGTACATAGTTTCATTATTAGTTTGTGATATTTGTTCTTGCTGTACAGTGGAACCCTGTTAATTGAAGAGCCACTTTGTCAATAACATTATTCAATTAGCAGGAGTATTCAATTAACAGGGATTGTGTCACTTTCCTGTATTCCAGAGATAAACTTAGCATTTATTCTATTATATTTTGTTTGACAGAGCTCCATGAGATCTGTCAAACAAGATATAATAGATTAAATGCCTGTATTGAATGTACTGAGGCCAAATTGGTCTATAACCAAAGGAAAACTGGGAAGAGTCAGGGCAATTTCTCAACATGTTACAAGATTTTTTATTCAATTAACAGGAAATTACTCTATAACCTATATTCAATTACCAGGTCAAATTTGTACTGGAGGTAAATGGTTTTGTGTTGGAAAATTATATTCTATTAACAGGGATACAGTTAAAACTAGAAGTCCTAACATGAAATGCGCACAAATAGCACGTCAATTTGCGCATTAATCTACACGTTATGACCATAGTAAGGCTATCATATTCTGTACATATGGCCTGTGCACAAGCAATGTTTCAGCCAATGGACCTCCGGGTAACCCAGAGGTCCATTGGCAGAAACATTGCCTGTGTTTACTATGAGTAATCAGGAGAACCTGCCATGCTTTGGATGCCATTCGATATGACAATTGCGCGCAATTCCTACGCGCAATTAAGCCTACAGTTAAAACTAGAAGTCCTGTCATGAAATGCGCACAAATAGCATGTTGATATGCGCGTTAATGTACGCGTTAAGGCCCAAGTAAAGCTATCAGACTCTGTACATATGGCCTGTGCACAAGCAATGTTTCAGCCAATGGACCTCCGGGTAACCCGGAGGTCCATTGGCAGAAACAATGCATGTGTTTGCTATGAGTAACCAAGCGAACCTGCCGTGCTTTGGATGCCATTCGATATGGCAATTGCGCGCAATTCCAACGCGCAATTAAGCCTAGATAAGCGCACTATTCGTGACAGGACTTCTAGTTTTAACTGTAGATAAGCGCACAATTCGGGACAGGACTTCTAGTTTCAACTGTATACAATTAAGATATATCCAATTAAGGGGGCACAACTGTATAACCCTCCCCCCCCCCCCCCCCACACACACACCCCAATCAAAACCATCATTCAAAGGTCTTGGATTCAGCAAATTTGATTTCTTTATTTATTGGGTTTAACAACAATTTTTACAGCTTGAGCCACCCAACAGTTTTATTGGGGGAGGAACCCAGCCAGAGCACCCAGAGAGAACTACCGAGCAACAATGACAAGCAACTGTCAGCTTCTCAACATTGTAACTCCAAGCAAGCAGGGTTAGCATTGGTTGAAGACAAGTGCACCATCGATGTGCAGTACGCCTTATTTCAGTTGCCGCAATTGGGATTTGAGCTGAGAACCTCTCACAGCTTGTTTTGGGAAGGTTTTTTTTGTTCCAGCTTCATTAAGGTTTGTTTCATATCGCACTTGTAATTTTGTCATAATTAGTAAACATAAATCCTTAACATAAAACAATAGAAAAAATGCATAGAATATTTAAAAAAAAAAAATTCTGTGAGGATTTGACCTCAAGAGGTGATGACATTCGACCACGACTGAGACCGAATATTCTAAGAAAAAGTATGAGGGCTGAATCTTCCTGTGACTGAATCTTCATGAACCCCTTTTTTCAAACTAAATTGCCCATTACTTATAAAGCACCATAACTAAGGCAAAAACAATACTATGAAATTTCCAAGTCTGAAATTCTATAAATTCCAAATAATTTTACACAAATTATATAGCAAAATGAAGGATGTGGTGTATAGTATGTGTGCATCTCACACACTGACACACAGTCGCCATCAGACATCAGCGGATCCTAAAAGTGTGCTATCAGTACCATATTTGTACCATAATTGATAATAATAAAATAATATTTCGTTAGAACAACAAACACAGGAATTCAAAATGCAGCCTCAAGGCAGCATGGTGGTGAATGCCAATGCTGTCCCATTGTCCTTGAAAGGGGGAGTCCTTTACAAAATAGGTTTTTGTTTTGTGATACTCTGGATACTCCCCATTTTTAGCTCAGCTTTGACAAAGTCATATTTAAGGTTGTGTCATAGCCCGTTGTCCGTCTGTTTGGGAACAACAATTCAATACGACTCGGGCTTCCATCTGTTTGGGAACAACAATTCAATAGACTCGGGCTAGAGGTTGTATTTATGAACCGATCTTTACGAAACTTCTTGGGTACCTTTGTTATCACCGTGGGATGAGAACGAGTGTTTTTGGGTGCGGTCCAAAATGCAAGATGGCCTCCAGCAGCCATTTTGTACAGAAATTAATGCAATCAGTTTTTTGTACAGAACTTCTGTATGAAAGTTCTGATTTGAACAAATTTTTGTATGAATGTTTAGTAACATGGGGTAAATCACATATAATACAAGTTTTTTTCTCGTGCTGAAATTATGCAAATTAGATGAACTTTAATTTATTCAATGCTACTTACATGTATACCCAGTAAGTGCACATGCCAATACGGCTCGGGCTAGGCTGTGTTTATGAGCTGATCTTCATGAAACTTCTTGGGTTCCTTTGCTATCACCTTGGAATGAGAATGAGTGTTTTGGGGTGCAGTCCAAAATTCAGTATGGCTACCAGTGGCCATTTTGTACCGAAATTTGGTACAATCAGTTTTTGTACAGAACTTCTATACAACTTGGGCTAGAGGCCGTAATTATGAATCGATCTTTACAAAATTTCTTGGGTACCTTTGTTATCACCATGGGGTTAGAATGAGTGTTTTTGGGGGGAGTCCACAATTCTAGATGGCCACCGGCAGCTATTTTGTACTGAAAATGAAATTACTGCAATCAGTTTTTTGTACAGAACTTATGTATGAAAGTTCTGATTTGAATAAATTTGTGTATGATTGTTTAGTAACATGGAATACATCACGTAAACTACAGGTTTTTTTCTTGTACAGAAATTATGCAAATTAGACAAACTTTGATTTATTCAGTACTACTTATACACAGTAAGTACACATGTCAATACGGCTCGGGCTAGGGGCTGTATTTATGAACCGATCTTCACCAAGCTTCTTGGGTACCTTTGTTATCACCTAGGGACGAGAATGAGTGTTTTGGGGTGCGATCCAAAATTCAAGATGGCTGCCAGAGGCCATTTTGTACCAAAATTAGATACAATCAGTTTTTTGTACACAACTTCTATACAGCTCAGGCTAGAGCCCGTATTTATGAACCAATCTTTACGAAACGTCTTGGGTACCTTTGTTATCACCGTGGGATGGGAGCGAGTGGTTTTGGGTGCAGTTCGAAATTCAAGATGGCCACTAGCAGCCATTTTGTACCAAAATTAGTGCAATCAGTTTTTTGTACAGAACTTCTGTATGAAAGTTCTGATTTGAATAAATTTTTGTATGAATGTTTAGTAACATGGAATACATCACAAAAAATACTGTATAATACAGGTTTTTTTCTCTTGCAGAAATTATGCAAATTAGATGACCTTTGATTTTTTCAGTGCTTCTTATACACTGTAAGTGCACATGTCAATACGCTAAGGCTGGAGGCTGTATTTATGAAACGATCTTCATGAAACTCCTTGGGTACCTTTGTTATCACCTTGGGATGAGAACAAGTGTTTTTGGGTGCGGCCGGAAATTAAAGATGGCTGTCGGCTTTCACACTGTTGCTTACTGATGTGAAGTCACTTTACCATTACCAAGCTACCTACTAAATACCAAAGGGAAGATTTTTCAGTGCACTCTTATTACTTCAGTGCCCATAATTCTCAAGTATGGCATTAAAACCAATCACATACTTATACTGCTTAAATCTATTCACATAATCAGAATACACCATCAGGGGTACATTAGCTCAGTAGGTAGAGGTGCAGACTGCAAGCCGAGAGATCCTCGGTTCGAATCCACCTGCGGCAACAGCTTTGTGTCCTTGGGCAAGACACTTCACCCCCCACTACCCATGTGGGGGCAAGGTATGCTGTGTACTAAGGCATACTGCATGTTCTTGGTGCACCTGTCTTTGAACAAGGCTAACCCAGCTTGTGTAGTATGTTGGGGAGCTCAGAGTTGCTTGCCATTGCTCAGTGGTTCTCCTGGGGTACTCTAGTTTCCTCCATCCATAAAACAGCCATGGTCACAATAAGCTGTTGTGCAGATAAATGTGACCTTAAACACCAATAAATAAATAATAAAAAGAACACACCACCTCATACCCGTTTAGACTCTCCAGTTTTCATTCACCTTGGTATCCCTCGGTTTGCCTTGGTGTTTAGTATGCCCACCAGAAAAGGAGTGATTTCTTTTTCTAAAAGAGCAAAACAAGAAACAGTAATTTTTAACAGGTAGTAACAAAATAATTTTCATGAAGCGCACAATTTTATCTTAGTTAATAGCTGAAAAAACGCAGGGTGATATTTGCAAATCTTATTTTATTACTGGCACCAGGTACTGGTAATGAAAATTGCTGTTTGTCATCAATACTTGATCAAGTTTCTGACAAAGCACATTATACTATTCCAGTATGTTAGCGACTGGACATAAGCGCACAATTTGATGTTGGTTTACCACTATATACTGGTGCTTAGCCAGGAAATCTAAGTTACATGTAGGGGCAAGGGTAATATCTAGTGGGAGTGGGGCCGGGCAATAAAGAATATGATGCACAGAATCACCTGAGCCACATAGCAGTGAGATAGGGGCGAGGACAAGAGGGTGTGTGACCCTCTCATCAGTGGAGGGGTCGGGAGCACCTCCCCCCCCCAAAAAAAAAAAAAAATTTGAAATTCAAGACAGTAAAACACAATTACCTTGACTCTGTGTCCATTTGTGTCCATAATAAGTTGCGAACAAGCATAAATACGTAGATATTAAAATGTCTTTTGGGATGTTCATTATATGGGTTAACAGGAGAGAGGGGTGGGGGCATGAATGAAATTGGGGACCGAATATTCTCAGAAAAAGTATGAGGGCTGAATCATCCTGTGACTGAATATTCATGAACCCCTTTTTTTCAAACTAAATTGCCCATTACTTATAAAGCACCATAACTAAGGCAAAAACAATACTATGAAATTTACAAGTCTGAAATTCTAGAAATTCCAAATAAATTTACACAAATTATATAGCAAAATGAAGGATGTGGTGTATAGAACCCCAAAAGTATGTGTGCACCTCACGCACTGACACACAGTCGACATCAGACATCAGCGATTCCTGAAAGTGTGCTATCGGTACCATATTTGTACCATAACTGATAATAATAAAATAATATTTCATTAGACCAACAAACACAGGAATTCAAAATGCAGCCTCAAGGCAGCATGGTGGTGAATGCCAACACTGCCCCATTGTCCTTGAAAGGAGGAGTCCTTTACAAATAGGTTTTTGTTTTGTGATACTCTGGATACTCTCCATTTTTAGCTCAACTTTGACAAAGTCGAATTTAAGGTTATGTCATGGCCCATTGTCCGTCTGTTCGGGAACAGCAATTCAATACGGCTCGGGCTAGAGGCTGTATTTATGAACCGATCTTTACGAAACTTCTTGAGTACCTTTGTTATCACGCGGGACGAGAATGAGTGTTTTTGGGTGCGGTCCAAAATTCAAGATGGCCTCCAGCAGCCATTTTGTACAGAAATTAGTGCAGTCAGCGTTTTTGTGCAGAACTTCTGTATGAAAGATCTGATTTGAATAAATTTTTGTATGAATGTTTAGTAACATGGAGCACATCACATATAATACAGGTTTTTTTCTCGTTGTGAAATTATGCAAATTAGATGAACTTTAATTTATTCACTGCTACTTACATGTATACCCAGTAAGTGCGCATGTCAATACGGCTCGGGCTAGGCTGTCGAGTATTTATGAACTGATCTTCATGAAACTTCTTAGGTACCTTTGTTATCACCTTGGGATGAGAATGAGTGTTTTGGGGTGCAGTCCAAAATTCAAGATGGTTACCAGTGGCCATTTTGTACTGAAATTAGGTACAATCAGTTTTTTGTACAGAACTTCTATACAACTTGGGCTAGAGGCCGTATTTATGAACCGATCTTTACGAAATTTCTTGGGTACCTTTGTTATCACCATGGTGTTAGAATGAGTGTTTTTGGGCGGAGTCCAAAATTCTAGATGGCCGTCGGCAGCTATTTTGTACTGAAATTACTGCAATCAGTTTTTTGTACGGAACTTCTGTATGAAAGTTCTGATTTGAATAAATTTTTGTATGATTGTTTAGTAACATGGAATACATCACATAAAATACAGGTTTTTTTCTTGTACAGAAATTATGCAAATTAGATGAACTTTGATTTATTCAGTGCTACTTATACACAGTAAGTACACATGTCAATACGGATTGGGCTAGGGGCTGTATTTATGAACGGATCTTCACCAAGCTTCTTGCATACCTTTGTTATCACCTAGGGAAGAGAATAAATGTTTTGGGGTGCAATCCAAAATTCAAGATGGCTGCCAGTGGCCATTTTGTACCAAAATTAGGTCCAATCAGTTTTTTGTACACAACTTCTATACGGCTCAGGCTAGTGGCCGTATTTATGAACCCATCTTTATGAAACGTCTTGGGTACTTTTGTTATCACCGAGGGATGAGAGCGAGTGTTTTGGGGTGCAGTTCGAAATTCAAGATGGCCACTAGCAGCCAATTTGTACTAGAATTAGTGTGATCAGTTTTTTGTACAGAACTTCTGTATGAAAGTTCTGATTTGAATAAATTTGTGTATGAATGTTTAGTAACATGGAATACAGTTAAAACTAAAAGTCCTGTCCTGAAATGCGCACAAATAGCACGTCGATATGCATGTTAATCTACGCGATATGACCATAGTAAGGCAATCAAATTCTGTAAATATGGCCTGTGCACAAGCAATGTTTCAGCCAATGGACCTCCGGGTAACCCGGAGGTCCATTGGCAGAAACATTGCCCGTGTTTGCTATAAGTAACCAGGAGAACCTGCCTTGCTTTGTATGCCATTCGATATGACAATTGCGCGCAATTCATGCGCGCAATTAAGCCTAGATAAGCGCACAGTTCGTGACAGGACTTCTAGTTTTAACTGTACATCACAAAAAATACTGTACAATACAGGTATTTTTCTCTTGCAGAAATTATGCAAATTAGATGACCTTTAATTTATCAGTGCTACTTATACACTGTAAGTGCACATGTCAATACGCTAAGTCTGGAGGCTGTATTTATGAACCGATCTTCATGAAACTTCTTGGGTACCTTTGTTATCACCTTGGGATGAGAACGAGTGTTTTTTGGGTGTGGCGGCCCGATATTAAAGATGGCTGCCAGCTTTCACACTGTTGCTTACTGAGGTGAAGTCACTTTACCATTACCAAGCTACCTACTAAATACCAAAGGGAAAATTTTTCAGCGCACTCTTATTACTTCAGCACCCATAATTCTCAAATATGGCATTAAAACCAATCACATACTAGTACTGCTTAAATCTATTTACATAATCAGAATACACCATCAGGGGTGCATTAGCTCAGTAGGTAGAGGTGCAGACTGCAAGCCGAGAGATCCTCGGTTCGAATCCCACCTGCAGCAACAGCTTTGTGTCCTTGGGCAAGACACTTCACCCCCACTACCCATGTGGGGGCAAGGTATGCTGTGTACTAAGGCATACTGCATGTTCTTGGTGCGCCTGTCTTCGAACAAGGCTAACCGTGCTTGTGTAGTATGTTGGGGAGCTCACAGTTGCTTGCCATTGCTCAGTGGTTCTCCTGGGTACTCTAGTTTCCTCCATCCATAAAACTGCCATGGTCACAATAAGCTGTTGTGCAGATAAATGTGACCTTAAACACCAATAAATAAATAATAAAAAGAACACACCACCTCATACCCGTTTCTCTCCTGTTTTCCTTCACCTTGGTATCCCTCGGTTGCCTCGGTGTTTAGTATGCCCGCCAGAAAAGGAGTGATTTCTTTTTCTAAAAGAGCAAAACAAGAAACGGTAATTTTTAACAGGTAGTTATATATTTTTCATGAAGCGCACAATTTTATGTTAGTTAATAGCTGAAAAAAATGCAGGGTGATATTTGCAAATCTTATTGCACCAGGTACTGGTAATGAAAATTGTTGTTTGTCATCAATACTTGATCAAGTTTCTGACAAAGCTCATTATACTATTCCAATATGTTAGCTACTGTACATAAGCACACAATTTGATGTTAGTTTATCATTATACTGGTGCTGAGCCAGGATATCTAAGTTACATGTAGGGGCAAGAGTAATACATGTATCTAGTGGGAGTCATAAAGAATATGATGCACAGAATCACCTGAGCCACATAGCAGTGAGATAGGGGTGAGGACAAGAGGGTGTGTGACCCTTTCATCAGTGGAGGGGTCTGGTGCACTCCCCTCCCTAAAAAAAAAAAAAAAAAAAAAAAAAATTTGAAATTCAAGACAGTAAAACACAATTACCTTGACTCTGTGCTGCTGTGTACTGGTCACTTTCTGTGGGTGGGCAATATTTCTGCGGATGCAATGATATTAGTTTTCAAACATTGTTTACAGCAATAATCATCAAAAATTTAATTAATGAACCACAGGATACAATTCGGTGCTTCATTAATTAAAATTTTATTGATGATGATTTTCTATTACCTGGAAAAAACATGCATGGACATCATGCACTGCCCATGCAAGGATTATGACCAGCAACTGTACTGTATGTCTGTGTCACTGCTATGAGCAGGGACTAATCTAAATGGGTGGGTGTGTTTACAAATATTCATATTTTTTAACACCTGATAACAAAGTAATATAAGTTTATAAACAACCACACAATTGACTTTTAATTACAATACTCCTAATTCCTATTAAACATATATGAATATTTATTAATTTTGTGGAATTTTTACAGTGTGTATGAAGCTTATTTGGGCCTGTATGTTTGTTAAAATTGCCCTTCCACTACGGAGGACTTTTTGAAATCAGTCTACACTGGATTGTGTGGTATTCCTTTGTGTAAGACAGTGTATTCATTGTAATAATATTCATGCATAAGTTCATGTTCTTGGTTTGTTTTAGGCCTCATAATCTACAGAATAGCTTGGATGGAGGTGTATTCCATCACTTGAGTGCAAGAAGGCTTTGCAATGCTACATGTATAGCATAAACCTTGTTGCACTCCAGGGACAAATTTATCAATTTTAATCACATGGGTAAAATATCGGACATGAACCGTTAATGTTTTTTTTTTTTTAGCTCACTTCGACAAAGTCAAGCAGGGCTTATCTAATCACTCTCCATCCATTGTCCATCCATCTGTCATCCATCAATACCATGTTTTGGTCAATTCAAGTTAAAGTTTGTGTGTGTAATGGTACCAAATGAGTATTACATTTTTGTTTAACTCAACATGCCCAGCCCCATAGGGAGGGGGTGGGGTAAAATGCTCCCAAAATATTTAAAAAATCTTATGAACCAGTGGGTACAGTGACTTTATATTCGTTATGGAACTACCTTTTGAGGTGTAGAATCACGCTTGTTCAAACGTACTTTGTGAAGCAATATTTGGCTTTGTAATGGCAGTGGTTAGATTTTTGGTACCACCCAAAATTTCTATTTTCCGAACAGATGGTCCGATTTGAATGAAATTCAGTATCGTGGTAATATTGGGTCATAAGTACTTACCTCATGCAAAAAAAACCCTGCATCCCCATGGGAACCCCAGGAGCAAAAAATAGAAATGTTTTCAAACTCCCATGTTTCCCAAACCACTTGGAACAGAGAACTGTTATGTGGTATGAAGCATCCTTAGAACCAGTAGAATGGAATGGTAAAAAAAATGCCCTCTGTTGTTGTTAGAGAGTTCTGCAGAGGGCATCAGAATAATGTTGGTGCAGCATTTTTGCAAACATTTTAGAAAATCTTTTCTCAAGAACCAATGTTCAGAATCTTTTGATATTTGGTATACAGCATCCATAGAGGGGTCAGATACAAGTTTGTTAAAATGAAGCCCATTCGTTCAAATTTGGACTCAATGCAGGAGCCCAAATTTTATGGGGAATTTTCTTTAAAAATCTTCTTCAGAACCACGAGTCAGAATTTTTTAATGTTTGGTACCCTCATTGTTATGATGGTCAGATTCAAGATTGTTCAAACCAAGTCCCTATGTTAATATTTGGGCTTCCTTTGGTAGCCCAAATTTAACTTCGGGCTGTATGGGGAAGTTTTTTTTAAAAATCTTCTTCTTCAGATCCACCAGTCAGAATGCTTTTGCATTTGGTATACAACATCTCTAAGGGGGGAGGGGTGGGGGTGAGATTCAAGTTTGTTCAAATCGGGTCTGTAGGTTAAAGTTTGTGCTCACTATGGTAGCCCAAATTTTAACTTTGTGCAATATGAGGAAATTTCTTTAAAATTTTGTTCTTCAGATCCACCAGTCTGAATGCTTTCCTATTTGGTATACAGCATCTCTAAGGAGATCAGATTCAACTTTGTTCAAATCGAGTGCCTGGGTTGATATTTGAGCGCCCTATGGGAGCCGGAATTGGCCAAGTAGCTGAAGAATTAGACATTTTTTATTCAGTACCCTCAAGAGGTGAAGAGTAATCAACATAGGTTGTATCAATGTGCTTGAGAGGGGAGCTCCACATTTTACATCATAATCAACTAAAGAAAAGGCATGATGCTTGGACTGTTTTTGTCACTCCTGAGGGGCTCAAAGATTTGCAGTGTATCCTATGGAGATGGATTGCTTAATGTAGATTCATTCTTGGACTCTTATATCGTGTTCTGTTCTCTGTTTATATCGTGTTCTGTTCAAGGTGAGCGCTTCAGGCCCTGTGGGGCCTCTTGTTTATTGATTTATTTATTGGGTTTTAACAACACTTTCGAAAGCCAGCAGCTACAAGTTTCTTCTCTCCTTGAACCAAGCATCTCGCCCAACTGCAGCAGTCATGGTCCACTGAGTTTTTAGCTCACCTGACTTTCAGTCAGGGTGAGGTGTAGTGATCACTTGCTGTCTGTCGTCCGTCATCCGTGAACATGGTGTTTGCGTCTTCTCCCCCAAAACTGCTGAACTGATTAATCATTTAAGTGAAATGTGAGATGCTTGTTTGTTATGACATTGCATTTTGATTTTGCTTAAATCAAGTTGCCCTGCCCCCAGTAGGGCCATGCCCCAAAATTTTGCCTAAATCTTAAAAAAATCTTCTCGTGAACCAGCAGTAGCAGAGATTCGATATGTGGTGTGCTACTTCCTTTTGAGGTGTAGACTCAGTTTTGTTCAAGAGAAGTTTGTGGGTCTTTATTTGCCTTCATTATTGGAGGGCATGTATTTTTGCCCCGCCCAAAATTTCTGTTTTTCGAACCAAGAGGCTGATTTGAACCAAATTTAATTTTTGGTTTTATTTGATCATAAGTAATTAATTTATGCCCCAAAATATTTTCCCATCCCCCCATGGGAACCGCAGGAGCTAAAAATAGAACAAAATTCAAAACGCACATATCTCCAAAACTACATGGCACTGAGAATTCTTATTTGGTGTGAAGCTTCCTTGGGACCAACAGGATGGAATGGTCTAAGCAAATTTCTGTCAGGTCAATCATGGGGTACTTATTCATGACTTTGAAAAAATGCTAAGTCAGCTTTCTGTAACACTGTGGGTAATGAAGAAAGCATTTAAGACTCTTCTTCACCCAATTCACTCCTCCAAAACCTTTCAGATTTCACATATACCATCTTTGCAAGATTTTTTTTACACGTTTATTGAAATCAAATCCCTGGGTCCATATTTGGCCTCTTTGGGAGTCCAAATGTTGAAATTAGTGCAGTATGAGGAATATTCTTTAAAGATCTTTTTCTTCAGTCCCACCAATCAGAATCTTTTGATATTTGCTATGCACCATCATTAGGCGGGTGAGATTTAAGTTTCTTCAAGCCAAGCCTATATTTTGGCTCACCAGGGTTTTGCAAATTGCGAGAACGGTGATTTCATTCCTCTGATGTTCTTGCAAATGCTTGTTAAGAAGATCCATATTTACCATTCCCCCAAAATTATAAGCATTTTTTCATCAGATAAAATTTAATAAAATTAAATTAATTTTAGAGCTGAAACGATTAAAGGGTTTTCGTGATTGATTAACCGATTAATCACTTGCCCCAATAGGTAGCTGAATAATTGCTGTACCGTTGACCATTTATATAATTAAAACTTTACTCAGCATAATGGACAAAACTGGGCAGCGCCATATACAAACATGTCCATTCAAATTTTATTATATTTTCAATTTTTGTCTCAAAACATGGCCCCTCATTGGAACAAGCTCATTGAGCTTGTTCCAATAGGTGTGTGGGGGGGGGGGGGGGAGGGTGTCATAAGCTATGTTTTTGAGACAAACATTGAAAATTTTTAGAATTTCTTGTGCAAGTATCGTCTGCTACCTGCATTTGGTGAAGGGTTGAGA
This sequence comes from Pictodentalium vernedei, assembly GCA_031216915.1. Taxonomy (NCBI): domain Eukaryota; kingdom Metazoa; phylum Mollusca; class Scaphopoda; order Dentaliida; family Dentaliidae; genus Pictodentalium; species Pictodentalium vernedei. The sequence continues at coordinate 202,077,241 of CM062296.1, read as the reverse complement.
ATGACCGTTTTCAGCTACTGATACAGTATAATGATCATGCAAGTGAACAAGTATTTTGGCACGTAACTGGCATGCATTTCTCTGTCTCATGCAATTGATGTGAGCCAGTGTGACAATGTTTGCCTGTTTTGGAGCAAGCTTGTTCCACAGTTAACCCATACAGGGTATTTTTTGTTTTTAAAAATTTGATTAACAGTTTCCATCTTGGTTTCAAAAAGTGATGATAAATAGTGAATATAAGCTTACCCAATATGAAAGAAAAATGGTTAGCAATTGGACATTTTTGTATAGCATTTTGCGATGTGAATCCAGCCATCAAATACCCTGCCATATAGTACCGTACTTCAAAAGTAACGGTTAACCGATCAATTACTTTTTTTTATCAATCAAGATATTGATCATTGGTTAGTCGATTAATCGGTGTGAGCCAGTGTGAGATTCAAGTTTGTTTACGCCAAGTCCCTTGGTTCATATTTGGGCTCACTGTGGGAGCCTGAATTATAACTTAGTTCAAAATGAGGAATATTCTTCAAAAGTATTCTTCACATTCAGCAGTCAGAATGTTTTGATATATACAGTATCCTTAGGGAGGTGAGATATAAGTTTGTTAAAGCCAAGTCCCTGGGTTCATATTTGGTCTTCCTGTAGGAGCCCGAATTGTACCAAAATTTCTATTTTCCAAATTGAGAGGCTGATTTGAAGCAAATTTGATATGATGGGCTTATTGGGTCGTAAGTACCTAATTTATGCTAAAACATTTTCCTGTGGCCCTGTGGGAACTGCAGGATCTAAATATAGAAAAAATTTAAAACGCCCATATCTTCAAAACTACATGGCACTGAGAATTTTTATTTTGTGTGACGCTTCCTTACGAACAGCCGAAAAGAATGGTCAAAAAAAAATTGCCATCAGTTTTATCATAGGGAAGTTTTCCAGGACTTATGCGGAGTCATCATTTTAGTAATGGGACAAACATTAAAGAATCTTCTCCCATACCACTTCTCCAAAGGCTTTCATATTTTGCATATAACATCTTTGGAAGATTTATTCACATGTTTGTTGAAATCAAATCCCTGGGTCCATATTTGGGCTCTCTATGATTAGATTAGTGCAATATGAGGAATATGTTTTAAAAGTCTTCTTCTGATCCACTCTTCAGAATATTTTGATATTTGGGATGCTGCATCCTTAGAGGGGTGAGATTCAAGTTTGTTTGAGCCAAGTCCCCGGGTTCATATTTATGCTCCCTGTGGGAGTCCAAATTACAACTTAGTTCAATAAGAGGAATATTCTTTAAAATCCAGTTGTCAGAATCTTTTGATATTAGTATATAGAAGCATCCTTAGGGATGTGAGATTCAAATTTGTTCAAGCCAAGTCCTTGGGTTCATATTTGGGCTCTCTGTGGAAGCCTGAATTATAACTTAGTTCAATATGAGGAATATTCTTTAAAAATCCTTTTTTTTGAGGTCCACTGGTCAGAATCTTTGGATATTTTGTATAAGCTTTTCTTATGAGGGGCAAATGCAACTAAATGTTCAAATAAATTCCCTGGGTTAATATTTAGGCTACCATGTCAGGTGAATGCCATCAGGCCCTCTGGGGGCTCTTGTTTGTTTTCTGTTTGACAACATTGCCCTGGCTCTTCTATCTATATTTTTCATTTTAAGTTAGTCATTACTTTTATTTAGGCTTCCCAAATTTGTTACTGCATGTCTGTCTGTCTGTCCTTCGGATGAAATGTTTCTTTGCTTTTCATTTGCCTGGGTCAACATTTTAAATAATTTGCAGCTATCTTTCACCCTCCAACCTTCCCCCCCCCCCACTCCCCCCCCCCCCCCCCACACACACACACACAAACACACACACACACATACAAAAATCTGGGCTGGCAAGTATTGAGTATTTTATCAAAAAAGTGGTACTCGAGTACTACGAGTACTGAGTACTTTGGACCCAGCCTATCACAAGTATATTAAACATCAAAGAGTATATTATATACTTGAAACAAATACAGTACAGTGGCAGTGTACTGCTCACTTTCCATGGATGGGCAATATTTCCACGGATACAAATTCATACAATAATATTTGATGCCAAACACTAACTATAGGCATAATCATCAAAAATTTAAATAATGAAGCACCAGGTACAAACCGATGCTTCATCAATTAAAATTTTGTAGATGATGATTTTTATTGACTGGTAAATGCTTGAGTGGACATCACTGCCCACGCGTGTATTACAACCCGTCCACGGCAACTGTACTGTAACTTGTCCTCTTTGTGAACATATTTTCTACAATTTCACTCCTTTTGACAGAATGCATGCCTGTGGGGATTAAAACTAAAATAGTGAAAGTGCACTTGTGGATATTTGCAGCACAAGCACAGCACTAATGAATCAATATTTGATGATTTTAGGAATTTTAACAGTGTCATGAGACACCACAGTAGCAGGTACTGGTCATTCTGTTGGAAAAAATCACTGTTTTATGACTCGAGGTGCCTTAACTGAGAAAACTTAGGCTTTTTCTTACAAAGATTGCAGAATATCAAACACAATGTGAAATGTGTTCAGAAGCAAGAATGTGATTAAAAAATAATGGGAAATTCATGTCACCATTAATTTATTTATAAATTAATAAAGTTTTTTAGCTCACCTGAGCAAAGCTCAGTGGGAGCTTTACTGATCACATTCTGTCCGCCGTCTGTCCGCCGTTAACTTTACATTATTCAAATGTTGGGTAAATGTTTATTACCTAATGCCAATTCAGATTTGTTCAAATGAAGTTGCCCCCTTCTCCTGGGTGGTGCCATGCCCCCAAGGGGCACCAAAATCTTCTCATCAACCAGCAGCAGCAGAGACTTAATATATGGTATGCAGCTTCCTTTTAAGGTGTAGACTTGGATTTCTTTAAGCGAAGTTTGATGGGCTATATTTGGCGTCGTTATGGGAGGGGCAAAATTTTTGGCCCCGCCCAAAATTTCTATTTTCCGAACCGAGAGGCTGATTTGAATCAAATTTTATGTGAGGGCTTATTGGGTCATAAGTACCTAATTTATGCCGAATTTTCTTTTTCTGTAGCCCCATGGAAACCACAGGAGCTAAAAATCGAAAAAAGTAAAACGCCATATCTCCAAAACTCCACGGCACTGAGAATTTTTATTTGGTGTGAAGCTTCCTTATGGCCAACAGAAAGGATTGGTCCAAAAAATTGTCATCGGTTTTATCATAGGGTACAGTTTCAGGACTTTGAAAACACTTTTTAACACTGTAGGCAATGGGAAAAACATTAAAAAATCTTCTTCTCTAGATCCAGCAGGCAGAATCTTTCGATATATGGTATGCAACATTGTAGGATGGATCTGATTCGAGTTTGTTCAAATCCGCCCCCCTGGGTTTATATTTGGGCTCAGTATAGGAGCCCGAATTCAAACTTAGTGCATTTCAGGCAAATTTCTTAAAAAATCTTCTTCACCAGATTCAGCTGGCAGAATCTTTTGATATTTGGTATGCAACATTGTGGGGTGGATCTGATTCAAGTTTGTTCAAATCGGCCCCCTGGATTCATATTTGGGCTCACTATAGAAGCATTTCAGGCAAATTTCTTTAAAAATATTCTTCTCCAGATCCAGCAGGCAGAATCTTTTGATATTTGGTATGCGACATTGTGGGATGGATCTGATTCAAGTTTGTTCTAATCAGCCCCCTGGATTCATATTTGGGCTCACTATAGAAGCCTGAATTCGAACTTAGTGCATTTCAGGCAAATTTCTTAAAAAATCTTCTTCTCCAGATCCAGCAGGCAGAATCTTTTGATATTTGATATGCAACATTGTGGGTGGATCTGATTCAAGTTTGTTCAAATCAACCCCCTGGGTTCATATTTGGGCTCAGTATAGGAGCCCAAATTTGAACTTAGTGCATTTCAGGCAAATTTCTTTGAAAATCTTCTTCTCAAGATCCAGCAGCAGAATCTTTTGATATTGGGTATGCAGCATGCTTAGGGGGTGAGATTCAAGTTGTTCAAGCCAAGTCCCTGGGTTCATATTTGGGCTCACTGTGGTAACCCGAATTATAACATAGTTCAAAATGAGGAATTTTCTTTAAAAATCTTCTTCAGATCCAGCAGTCGGAAAGTTTTGATATTTGGTATGCAGCATTCTTAGGGGGGTGAGATTCAAGTTTGTTCAAGCCATGTCCCTAGGTCCATATATGGACTCACTGTGGGAGCTTGAATTGTAACTTAGTTTGAAATGAGGAATTTTCTTAAAAAATCTTCTTCAGATCTAGCAGATGAATGCTTTTGATATTTTTTATGCAGCATCCTTAGGAGGCAAGATTCAAGTTTGTTCAAGTCATGTCCCTAGGTCCATGTTTGGGCTCACTGTGGGAGCCTGAATGATAACTTACATGTAGTTCAAAATGAGGAATTTTCTTTAAAAATCTTCTTCTTCAGATCCAGCAGTCAGAATGTTTTGATATTTGGTATGCAGCATTCTTAGGGGGGTGAGATTCAAGTTTGTTCAAGCCATGTCCCTAGGTCCATATATGGACTCACTGTGGGAGCTTGAATTGTAACTTAGTTTGAAATGAGGAATTTTCTTAAAAAATCTTCTTCAGATCTAGCAGATGAATGCTTTTGATATTTTTTATGCAGCATCCTTAGGAGGCAAGATTCAAGTTTGTTCAAGTCATGTCCCTAGGTCCATGTTTGGGCTCACTGTGGGAGCTCGAATTGTAACTTAGTTCAAAATGAGGAATTTTCTTTAAAAATCTTCTTCTTCAGATCCAGCAGTTGGAATGTTTTGATATTTGGTGTGCGGCATCCTTGGGGGGGGGGGGGGGGGGGGGGGGAGAGATTCAAGTTTGTTAAAGCCATGTCCCTAGGTCCATATTTGGGCTCACTGTGGGAGCTTGAATTGTAACTTAGTTCGAAATGAGGAATTTTTAAAAAAAATCTTCTTCAGGTCCAGCAGATGAATGCTTTTGATATTTTTTTATGCAGCATCCTTAGGAGGCTAGATTCATGTTTGTTCAAGCCATGTCCCTACTCCTAGGTCCATGTTTGGGCTCACTGTGGGAGCTCGAATTGTAACTTAGTTCAAAATGAGGAATTTTCTTTAAAAATCTTCTTCAGATCCAGCAGTTGAAATGTTTTGATATTTGGTGTGCGGCATCCTTAGGGGGGTGAGATTCAAGTTTGTTAAAGCCAAGTCCCTTGGTTCATATATGGGCTCCCTGTGGGAGCCCAAATTATAACTCGGTTCAATATGAGGAATATTCTTTAAAAATCATTTTTTTTTACATCCACTTGTCAGAATCTTTGGATATTTGGTATAAGCTTTTCTTAGGAGGAGTAGATGCAACTTGTTGAAATCAATTCTCTGGGTTGATATTTAGGTTACCATGTACAGGTGGGCGCCCTCAGGCCACCTGGGGTCTCTTGTTTTAGGAAAAAATGCATACTGAGAGCTTGGGGGGGGGGGGGGAGGGGGTACATCCTGGGCTATAATTTACCTCATCACTAGGTAAAAGAATATTTGACATCATTTGTTGAGATTAAAATGGCACTTTCTATTAATATTGGTGGATTATATAGCCTCAGCCAGGGCTTATAAGAATCTGAGAATCGATTCCTGTAGAGATCCGTGCAACAAAACCAGTGAGAAATCATGTAGCTTCTCGTAACATTGCTGCTAGGATTCACATGAAAAGAACGGAGTCAGTTTAACCCTTTACCTAACACAAAGGCAGCAAATTAACCAATACCACACTAACATGACCTGAGATATTGTGACACTGGCAATAAAATTTGTACAAATATGGCTGTCATTGGAACCGGCTCTCATCAGCCGGTTCTAGTAACATCCATACTTATTACGCTTGATGAATATTGTTTATTTTTAGCTCACCTGACTGTAAGTCAGGGGGCGCTTAAATGATGACTTTCTGTCTGTCCACCATCAGTCCATCCTGTCCGGCATGAACTTTACATTACTAACCTCTCCTCATAAACAACTGAGCCGAACTGAACCAAATTTGATATTCATGTTCCTTATCATATATGAATTCCAGTTTGTTCAAATAACGTTGCCACACCCACAGGGGGCCCCAAGCATTTCTCTGATAGCATGCATAAATTGTTTTCCAAAATTGAAAAAAATTGAAAAAAAATCTTTTCCAGAACCATGTATAAGAATCTTTTGATACTTGGTACACAGCATCTCTAGGGGTGGGAGGGATAGGTTCAGGTTTGTTCAAATCAATTCCCTGAGTTGATATTTGGGCTCCCTATGAAAGAATGCTTTCATATTTGGAATGGTGGTCAGGGGGGCAGGGGGGGGGGGGGTAGATTGAAGTTTGTTTGAATCGGGTCTCTGGGTTAATATTTGGTGTATCTATTGAAGCCCAAAGTTTAACTCAGTGCAGTATGAGGAAATTTCTTTAAAACTCGTTTTTTTCAGATCCACCAGTCAGAATCCTTTCGTATTTGGCTTACAGCATCTCTAAGGGGGGTCAGATTCATGTTTGTTCAAGCCAAATCTATGGGTTAATATATGGGCTCATTATGGGAGTGCAAATTAACTCAAAGCAACATGAGAAAATTCTTTAAAAATCTTTTTCTTCAGACCCACTAGTTTAATGCTTTAATATTTGGCGTACAACATCACTGGGGAGGTCAGATGTAAATTTGTTCCAGTTTGGTTCCTGCCAGTCAGAACCCTTTCATATTTGGTATCGCAGGAGGGGGGTGGGGGGGCAGATTTGAGTTTGTTCATTTCAGGTCTGTGGCTTAATATTTGGGCAGGGGTGGGTTAGGTTCGAGGTTGTTCATAAATGTTCAAATCCATTCCTTAGAGCTTTTCCATAAAATTTGCCTTTCAAAGTGCAGTGACACAACAACCCTTGGAAGTTTGGCAGTACTTGTCTACAGCTGTCAGAATTGGAAGCAATCAGGAAGACCTATGCTAATAATCATCTAACATGGACAATAGAATTATGAATAATTTCATAACATTATTCCTATGTAGTGTCCATGAACCTTGACTAACTGAATCTGACCCAAAATACTTCTCTGAACCACCTCGTCAGGTGAGCGATTAAGGGCCCAGGGGGGAGGGGGGGGGGGTAAAAATCAGTAGTTGGTGTTGTAAAAATTAAAAAAAGCTGTATTGGGTAAAGGGTTAACATGTATTATCAGTATGCAACAGGGGTTCAATCATACTGACCTAATAGGATCCTGGCCCATAGCAGGTCTGAATTCTCGGAACGATTTCCGCAAGAATCCAAATGGATTCTCCCAAATTTAGAGGAACTATAAGCCCTGCACAACCCCAATTTTGAAACAAAATTGACATATTGTTTCATGGTGGTGGGGCCCTATTTATCTTGCTGTATGATTAATTAAAACAGATTTTGTGAAAAGGTTTTGTGTGCTGATGCAGATTTTAGTTTTATTTTTGGATTTGGGTAGTTTCAAAGAAAGCTGTGAATTCTTATCCCTCCCAACTTATTGGGTAACAGAGTAGAAATTCTGTCGGAGGCAATAACAGTTTTTAAGCCTATTTGACACAGATTGGACAGTTCTCTTCAAAAGAACAAATTTCCCATGCTTTGGACTAGACAGACGCCAAAAGTTGAATTCTATTGCAGAAATGACTCTTTCATCACATGAAAGAGGTAACTGTAACTTTGGTAGGGTTGGGTTTGCTCATAGGTATAACTGTTGTAAATATTTTAATTAGATTTACATGCCTCGAAAAGTTGCGCTCGGAAATTATGTAATTCCCAAAACTAAGCAGTCTTGGGGAAATATATTGTTTCAATAAACATTTGAAGAAGTCTACTGACATTTTGCATTACTTTTGAATGTTCCAGATGAATAAAGAGGATGATTTGAGGACTTTTAGAACCTAAAAATTTGTTTGACTATTGGTGTGTTTTGTTTGGGAATTCCCTGAGAAATATGAACATGTGACCAGCACTTCCCTTGCTGTTAGTTTTTCTTTTATTTGTTGCATGACCCCTGTTTAAAAATCATTAAAAGGTTGTCTGAAGGGCTATAGTTGACAAAAAATATTTGAATGCTAAATTTAAAATGATGCGACCATATTTTTTTTCGCCTGAACGTTATAATGGTCGCCTATGGGAAAATATTTAGTACTGTGAAACGTATTCTTGTTTGGCTGAAATTAAACAATTGCAGGAATTCGACTGAATAAACCAAAATGTTTTTGGAGTAATGGTTGCGAAATGAAATATTTCAATACGTTGGATACTTTGGGATTCCTTCTTACGCCTTGCGTATTGTCATATTATTTTCTGATTTGGCGATGCTGACCTTCCAATGACACTGTTCATTCACGACCACTGTCTGATTCATCAGAAGACGAATAATCTTCTTACACATCGTAATCTTCGCTAAATTATGTTCATTGTGACAGCATACATGCATGCTGCTGGCATTTTCCTGCCCAGGAAAGTCTTGCCCTTGCCACTGCAATAAGTAAAATGTGAGCACATTTTACACAATGTACTCTTATAAAACGAATCAACTTACTGACCAATGATTTCTCGAATAAAATGCTGATACATTTTCCATCAAATCTAGCTGTGGCTGCTCTGAGGCAGCCATGACTAGATTTGATCAAACATCCTTAAAGATACTCAACAGATTGAGAGTCAAACCAGTTGCAGACAAAATGCCCATTTCCGATGATCCATCCATTTCCATCGGGTTTCCAAGTGTACGAATCTAATCAGTTTTTCACATCGACGCAACTAGATTTGCACGCATTACTTTTTGTAACAATAAACACCTACATGTTGGAAGGTTGCTCGATCCAGTACTCTTAATCTTTACTCGGGAGCACGGTGGCTCAATGGTTACGGCTTTGATTTCAAACAGAATGCTTCACGGTTCGATCCCCGCCAGGGGCTTCTGCGTTGTGTCCTTGTGCAAGGCACGTCATCCCGATTGCCCATGTGGGGGCACAATGGCGCTGTGTACTAAGAAGTACTGCACGTCGATAGTGCACTTTTCTTCAACCAATGCTAACCATGCTTGTTCGGAATGTGGCAGTTGCTAGCCGTTGCGTGGTAGTTCTCACCAGGTACTCCGGCTTCCTCCACCCGTAACACTGTCCGACACGAGGTGGTCCTAGCTGTCGAAGGTGTCGTTAAACCCTAATAAATAAATAAATAATTAAGTTAATCTTACTCAAAGCCTGGGGCTAGCTCTTTGGGGCGTAATGTTACTGAAAAAACCTGTATTCACTAAAGATACATTTGCGTTACAATACTTGCAATGCGAAAGGTTTTCTGTGACTGTTGCCAAATCTGGTGCTAAATCGGGTGATCCCATAATTTGGAAAATGTTATGACAAGGGTTTCGTCTTTCTACATAAGATCCGGTGGGCGAATCTTGCCCTTGCGAGAGAAACTGGCTGTGTAAATGTAATCACACCCTGTGAAGGAATTAATTCCAGCTACACTTCTCGGGTCTCATATTCTGTGCTACCCAACATATATCAGTGTATATTCTAGTTTTAATGACACTGACAACAGCACCCAGCCACGCGTATTCGTTTCATGCAATCGCTTTAGATTCCAAACCAAACGTGTGTCAGCTTCCTCCTGGTTTCATCCGAGGCTGGGGATCTCGATCATTTGAAAGATTCCATCGACAACTGCACCTTAAGAAGGCTTATCTTCGAGACTTACAAATAACAGTTTGTCTGTGGTCTGCTCTTAGTACTGCGGACTTCCACTCTCTGTGAACCGTAATTGGGCTATTTAGAACATAGGTGAACGGAATTCAGCATTAAAGGGTTTTGCCTGCTTCTGGCCCGGTTCAGATATCGCGAATTTGATCAGAATGGTACTGTAGTCCCCGATGCCTTGTTCAATATCTTTGGTAGATGGGGTTATATAGAAACCACATACAGAACACGCACGTAACGACAAGAGAGTTTCCGAGTGTCCCATCAGCGTGTGTTAACCCTTTACCTAACATGAAAAGCAGACGACACTTGCAAACAAAATTCTTGAATAACTATTATTTTTCATTTTTTGTCTCAAAAACGGAGGTTATGACCCCTCGTTGGAACGAGCTCGACGAGCTCGTTCCAACGAGGGGTCATAACCTATGTTTTTGAGACAAAAAATGAAAAAATAATGAAAATTAATTGGCGATTTTTGAGAATAGCGCTGGCCGGTTTTGGCCGTTACGTTGGGTAAAGGGTTAAAGTCAACGGCACTGGTGTTAGAGTTTAGCTTAACACCAATACATGAACCAAGCCATTCGTATCTTGATTTGGTCTTCTTCTACCCTCTAAAGCGGCCAAAGAAACTTAAACTCTGTAATTAGTTCACCTATATACAAAACAGATCAAGCACGATACGTAGTGAATGAGTTGCGAAATGATCAGTTTCGTGTTGGTGATAGCAGTATTCAAGAGACTGAGATCCCCAGTCTCACATTTAACCACCTCCCGGGAAGATGGCCACGTTTTATTTGGTTTCGATGATAAAGGTAATTTCGCATCAAGACACCATTCGGTGTTAAACCTGTTTCAATATCAGTGAGACTTGGTTTGTGTGTCTGGCCGCCTCCAAGTAGCAGTGGCGGCGCCAGAAATTTTTTTGTGTGTGGGGGGCGGGGGGCAACTAGGGGGGGGGGCAGACTCCCATGAAGGGGGCAAATACGTAAAGGATCATATCATTACTTTGTTATGAGGTAGTCCAAACTTGGACCCAAAGTCCGTAATATACTTTTTTGGTTTGGTACGTCCTGTGGACGTACCAAACCAAAAAATTATATTACGGACTTTGGGTCCAAGTTTCGACTAAATGTAATGGTAATTAGCGGTCCTCCTTTCAAAAAAACCTGGATCCGCGTCTGGTGGGTCTGTGCGTGAGAGAGAGAGAGAGAGAGAGAGAGAGAGAGAGAGAGAGAGAGACTCATAATGCCCGTCTGTCATAATGCGAAATCCATGAATTTTTTTTAGACAAGGGATATGGATAGACATGCCTTTGTTGGCTCATAACTTAATTATAACTTATAAGTATCTGCATCCGAGTCTTTAAATCTCTACTGCCTGGATGTGTTCATCAGCTAGCCTGAGGCTTTGGGCTAAGTGTGTATGGGAAATTATTGGGAATAAAAAAAGAGAGGGGTGTGTGTGTGTGTGTGAGAGAGAGTGACTGAATGTGTTTGTGTGTGAGGGTGGATGGAAATGCATGCGAGATGGTTGGGGGGGCAAAGCCTTTTGGGGGGGGCAAATGCCCCCCCCCCCCCCCCCCCCCCCCCCCCCCCCCCGTAGAGCAGCCACTGCCAAGTAGTACAAAAGTCAAATGAAAATGGCAAGCGGATCCTAAGATATGGCCTGGAAACATTTTTGTCGAACAATGGCGAGACCCGTCATTTTCAAATTGTCCATTCCCAGGAACAACTTCTCAAATCTTGGTTCAGTTGGAGAGGATGTAATCCCAGGACTTTAAAAACGTAATTATTTATAACCTGGAATTGAGTTAAAATATAATTAACTTTTTATTTTACTTTGACCTTGAATTTTACCTTGTGAATCAGCGGACTTTGAACCATTTGAACCCGTAAGACCGATTTTTCGGTCAGGGGCATAATTCTGTCCCATTTTTGTCGAATTATAAAAAGTCTATACACGAGACAGTGATGATAAAATAATAACTGCAGTCTGCAGCCAGATGGCTGCAGACTGCAGTTATTATTTTATCCTCCCTTTATAATGATATTAGACTGAGCCATCTCACTGTAAGTATACACAAAGGCGATACCATTCCAGAAAACAAAGGTTTAAGGGGTTAAGTTTAGCAGGCCGAATGAAATCTCCATCTCTTTTCTATACTATTTAAAAACTGTGGGTGTAAAATTTGTAGGTAATTTGTAGTTATGCAGTGGATAATGTGATTGTGTGCCATTTCCTGGGCGGCAATAAAATTTAATTAATGCATTACCGCATAATTAGTACATAAAGTGAATATTCTGACTCTTACAGCTCTGTTATTCAGTGTCGGATATTCATCCTGGACAAAGTTAAATATTGTCAGTGCATATTTTCGACCAGTATGTAATATGTGAATGAGGATAATGTGGGTTATGGTGGCTCGGTATACTTGCGATGTCGTGACCGCCAGCGAAATTGTTTTTGTGGTCTGGATGGGTGCATAAACTGGGCTCTGTAGTCACCCAACTTACCAAATCCTTCTAGAGTCAAGGTAATTCATCACATGGGAAGCACATCGGGATCTGAACTTGTAAACTTGCATTTCTGTGAAACTGCAGTGTTCCCTCGAACGTTCTGACTACTTCAAATATATCACGCATGTTGCGTTATCGCTTCAGGTGACTCACATTAAAGAACTTGATTCAAGGTTCGTTTTCATTTTAGAATTCAATCAGATCGCGTGACGTAAGAACATGCTGATCATTAAAGCTGGGTGGCATTTTTGGTTTTTCGGTTTTTGCGGCAAACCGGAAAACTGAATCGCAAGACCCATCACAAACCGGCCGAACGTTTCACCGTGTGTGTGCATAAACTGATCAAACTGTCCTACTGGGAGTGAACAGGACTAGAGGTCTGTATGGACTCTTGTCACCAAGTCTATCCGACAAAAGGACGAATGCGTCATGTTCTCATTGTAACATTTTCTTCCTTATTGACCAGTCGACCGAGTGACCCAATAAGGGAGATAACACAGATAAGAGGAACTTTAATCATTTGTTACCCCAATTTTATGGTTCTGTTTTTACTGAAACCGATTGAAAAATCAAAACCTCCCGGCTCTACTGATCAGATGGTCATTGAGGACTTCTTGATGCCGGGTTGAGTAGAAGAACATCATATATGTTATTGATCTACCCACTCCAGTGGCGTGTAAACTTGCGGAGTAAGGTTATATTTACCACCCCCCCCCCCCCCACCCACCCACCCAAAATAATAATAATAATAATGTCCTAAACCTTTTGTGCACTTCACCTGTGACTTTTACGTTTAAATGTGCGATCACATATTTTACCCCCGACCCCGACCCACCCGCACATCACCATCTTCATCCAGAGCTTACAGTATTGTATAATAGATGCACTGATAATATATAATCTTTCCAAAAAAAATGAGCAGATGACACTGAATTGTACAGTATGGCCACTGTGCACTGGTCACTTTCCACGGGTGGGCAATATTTCCACGGACGCAATAATATTAGATTCCAAATACTAATTATAGGAAGAGTCATCAAAAATGTGATTAATAAAGCACCGGGTACAACCCGGTGCTTCATTAACCCTTTACCTAACATGAAAAGCAGACGACACTTGCAAAAAAAATTCTTGAACAACTACTTTTTTTCATTTTTTGTCTCAAAAACATAGGTTATGACCCCTCATTGGAACGAGCTCGATGAGCTCGTTCCAATGAGGGGTCATAACCTATGTTTTTGAGACAAAAAATGAAAAAATAATGAAAATTAACTGACGATTTTTGAGAATAGCGCTGGCCGGTTTTGGCCGTTACGTTGGGTAAAGGGTTAATTAGAATTTTGCTGATGAATTTTACTACCTGGTAAACGCATGCGTGGACATCACTGCCAACGTGTGGATTACGGCCAGTCCGCGGCTTACATTCGTTAAATTTGAAGGCCGACCCCGACATGGCATATAAAGACTACAAGCTACGTACAAAGACTACACGCAAAGTTTTTTTTTTAATCTTTTGCAGAAAAGAGATTGGGCTTTCAACTGGGACTGCAGAAATATTGAGATCAAATGATCCACAAGGTCCAATTCAAGGTAAAAGTAAAGATTAAAAGGTCATTATATTTTAACTCAGCCGGGGGTTACAAATAATGACATTGTTGAAGTCATTAGAATATTCCCTTTCAACTGACAGAAAAATTAACAATGATGGTAGAGTAGTTTTTGAGATATAACAATTTGATACTGATGACGGGTCTCGCCATTTTACAGCATAATTGCCAAATATTTGCCGCATCATATCATAGGAGCATTTGGTCTGATTTCGTTAAATCTTGGTATTTTGTTTGTTTGCAATAGTCCAAATCGGTACTCCATGTGTCGTGAAAATCGGAGCAGACGAAGAGAAAAAATCTATTTTTATTGGCTGATCGGAAATAGAACTACTCGGTAGTGTTATATGTGAATGTCATGCTTTCACAGGATGTGATTACAGTAAGTTTTTTTGCGCTAGGGGGGAGATTCACCCACTGGAGCTTATGGAGAAAGACAAAAACGTTACGGCATCAGTTTTCAATTTAGGTGAATCACCCGATTTCGCTCCAGATCTGTTAACAGTCGCAATTTGTGTGAATGGTAATGTGGTCCGATACATGCTTTTTCAGAAACATTACGCCCCAAAGAACCAAGCTCGGCCTTTGTGTTACATTAAGGAAACAGACTCGCACAACCTTCCATCATGCAGGCTTGTATTGTTGAAAGTAAAACGTGCAAATCTATTTGCATCGATATGAGAAAATGCGATTGGCTGATTCATGCAATTCAGAACCTAAGGGTAATTAATGGATGGCCGTATATCTGCAAGTGGTTTGAAGGTCCACAAGTCCCAGGCAACGTATGCTGCCACACTGAAACTGCAGTAACACGAGTCCGCAAGAACATAGGCGTCGCGAAGATGATTGTTTGGGGGTTTTGTTCCGACTGTGATGGCTCTAGTCCCGAATAACTAATATACTCCATATGCTCATTTTTGGTATGAATGCTGTGTTTTGGTGGTGACTCAGACTGTTTCTTTATTCCAACCATCTTTCAACACGAAGGCTAGCTTTCGCATTGGACGATGGTGGAAGGAGAAGAAATAGACTGCTTCGGCTATAGTCGGAATCCATTGTCCTCATGCAACCAAAATAATTTACTTTTGCTTATGTTTTAAACGAATGCCAAAATATTGACATATTTGCAAGTTCTGGATTTTTGAAACTCATTCTGTAATCAAGTACTATGTTGGGGCACGTACCCCATGTGCTTCTTCCCTCCGGCCCTGACGACCCTGCTATTTGAGAATACTCGGCAAATGACTCCACATGCTTGTGCAGTAGACTGTCTCAGATAGGAATTCCGGTGCAGGAAGAGGGGTGTGCTAGGTTTCTTGGGGGAACGGCAAGATGGCAAATGTGCCGTCAGCCGCCACTTGAAAACTCGCATGAAACGCACTAATCTGGTTATTATCCATGCCAACCTATGGCCTGACCACTTGTCCAACCAAAACACAAGGCGGGTTAGATTACTCTTGGAGGTCGACGTAAATGTGTTGCTTACTTTTGGTACGTGAGGCGGTAAGAGTGATTGGTGCATTTACGACTTGAGTGTTTATCCCCTTTTTATTGGGATTTGTTAAAGTTGCTTGTGTGGAGATAGGTCGGTGGGCAGTCTGACATTTGCTCGCCGTTGCTCTGTGGTTCTCCTCGGATACTCCGGCTTCGTCCAACCGTAAAACTGTCCGACACGAGGTGACCGTGGCTGTCGAAAGTGTCGTTAAACACTAATACATAAATAAATAAATATTGGGATAACCTGTATTTCAAGCAAGATATTCTTCGAATATTGCCACCATGATGTGTTCTCCCATCTTGCCAGTACATACTTCTGGCGTTCCGGACTCCGGGAACGTGTGGACTAAAAATGTAACATTTTCAGCTAGTGACATTTGGTTTGGACATGTGAAAATTACATTTAACCGACGTTATCACATCGAAAGAGTCTTTGAAACACAGCCGGTACAAGCATAACTTTACATCTAGCAACAAAGACCCGTATCTAGCTAATACATTAATCCGTAAAATGTCAAAACAGTTGCAAATCATAGACTCTCACAACCGCAAACCTGCTTTCGTCTCAGCATCATCTTTCTCAAAATAATACACACTTGAAGGAAGCTGTGGGATTGAAGATAGACAAACAACAACAGAACCACAAGAAAGCATATACTATACAATATCAATGACAGTGGTTTGAAAGTTGAAAATTTCGTTACCATCGGTTACTTTTGTCGTAAAATTATGGGTAATGCATGGAATATACCTCACATAAGCAAATGCTAAACGATTTAGGCAAACCTGCATTTGTATTTCTGTTTTGGTGGCGAACACTGATAATGACCGATATTATGGAAATTTGTTACTGATGTGGTAGAAGTCATTAATGCAATATTTCACTGGTGCAATCATTTCCCAGGGCTTAAAATTCATGCCAGAATCGGAATGGATTCGCGAAAATGATTCTCGCAAGGAAAACGATGAGAATCAACTTGGATTCTCGCAAAATGCTCTTTTCATTCTGATCATAATTCTAAAAGTGTCTTTGAAGACCTGGAGAGTTCGAAATGTTTCGCTTCCTCATAATAAGGTAACACTTTGACTTCGCAGTAGTGTCTAGAGAAGTCTTGGCTGCCTGTACCTTGACTGCCTATACAGAGAGCCAAGAGTTCACTAGAAACTACTACTGCCAAGGTACTGTAGCCTTAATAAGCAAGACCGCCAAAAGCCCGTATATCGGGACATGTGTTCTACGTATACATGTACATGTAAGACAAGAAACTCACCAAAATTGGAACTAGGCCCTTAACCCTTTCAACACTGGCGCCGTGGAAGGTATCATTTCAGTCAATACTGTCAACGGCGAAGTGGTGAAACCATCCTGGTTTGTTGGGAGGTTCAGTAATAATTTAATCCAACAGCTCTGTCGAGCTGTTGGATTAAATTATTACCGAGCCTCAGTTCAGATCATTTGCTCTTTATATCGTCTGCTCGTCCATTGCCATTTTTTGTCTCTACGCAAACATTCATGCACACCCAGACACGCCGGGTTGAAAGGGTTAAGGGTTACACGCTAGTAAATATATAAATATGAGTTAGCGTTTCACTAGTTTATATGTGCTGGTCACACTCACAAGGGTTTAACAGCACTCTCGAATTTAAAAAACTGAAAATTGAGTCTCGTAGCAGTGGATCGCGAGAACCAAAACCGACTTTCGTGAATCGGGGCGAATTTTAAGGCATGTTTCCACACAAATATGAGGCCATACAATCACTTTGTACCTCAGCTTCTGTCGAGAAACCAGCTGTGAATTCGACACAAACGCCAATTTTAGAATGCATATATAATATTCCATACTTTCAGTAACGCACAAGTGGTAACGTACGTTACACCTAGAAGTTTCATTTTGAAGCATCTACAATACACATCCTTACATATTATGTGTACCAAAAATCTGCTAGATGGCAGAAAACGCCATTTCGTTCTCCTTTCCATATACATTCAGAAAAATAGGACGTAGAAAATTCCTCGGAGGGGGGGGGGGGGGGGGGCAGAGCTCATTGGTGGCTCAAAGTTTCTAATCGATGGAGTCAGTTTCTCCTTTTCCGTCACAAAATCTTTCCACTTCAGCTATGGTTTTAGGTATGACTAAACTCAATATCTGGATTAGAGTGACCCACCTTGAAGTGTTGCACTCGGAAATGATGCAATCTCTAAAAATAAGTAACCTTGGGGAAATATATTGTTTCAATAAACGTTTAAAACATTCTATTGGCACCTTGCATTATTGTTGAATACTCCAGATTAATAAAGAGGAGATTTGATGACTTTTGGACCTAAAAAATGCAATTCCCTTTGGTGTGTTTTTGTAGGGAACCCGTACTTTACTTCCTGTTAGCTACATGACCCCCTGTTTTCTGGTTAGAAAAAAATGTCTGAAGGGCTATACTTGACAAAGATATTTGAATGCCAAAATTAAAGTAATGCGATCATATTTTTTATCGCCTGAACGCTATAATGGTCGCCTATGGGGAAATATTTAGTTCTGTGATACCTATTTAATACAAGGGTTCTGTTTCAGTCTATTGTTTCCTTGTAAAGCTTGACACATCTGCAAATGTTCCCTGAACACGTTACGGTTTAAAAAAGGGACTCAAAAGGGCACTTCCTTCTCCCCATTAAAACTGAAATAGTGTGCATGTATTTTATCTCCAGTCATGCAATTATTAAAACATACTGGCTGCTGTTTCGCGATTAACAACCCAAATTGGTACATTTTTCACATGTTTTTACAAAAAAAACTATCCTTTTAGTAACTTCCTACCCTGTAGAAATCCAGTCAAGTGCGGCAGTGCTTGTTTTAAGAATTTTCATCTTACAATTGGTAAAGACTTAACTATTTTGGATTGGGAATGGATCCTAATTTTTGTCCCAGTAGACACCTGTACCGACCCCTGATTGCTATTAGAAATGAGGGCCCGTTTTTAGCGTTTGGGTGTTTTAAGTGTAATTAAAAACGTTGCAATGTATATAACAGAAAAGGGAGGAAAGCGAAGCATTGCATATACCATATGCATATGCATTCACGAGAGTCGGTTTTGGTTCTCGCGAACCATATGCATATATACAGGCCGCTGATTGGAGATATGGCATTTGTCCAGATGGCATAAATGTCTGCTATTTTAAGCAATCAAACAAACACACATGGAGATTAACTCAATTAACTCCCTCTGCATACCTATTCAACATGAGCGATATATAAATTTATTCAACTTTCTGCTGCCATTCAATAAACTGTTTTCCCAAAGGCGAAAATCAACAATGGGAAAAGTTCATCGAGACAGTTTTCCCAGTCTAATAATGGGCATAACTGTGGCAGGTAGGTGTAGTCGTAGACGAAACCCGCAATACGAGGATATCATACCCCCATACTAGTCTCTCTCCATAACAATGACGTCACAATTTGACAACCGATGCTTGAGTTACGATGCGAACGTTCGTACAGAATGTTCTCTAAGTGAAACAAGGGTAGTAACTCTGGTGTGTATGCACGAATAAAACCCGCAGTTTTCAGATATTCTTTCCTCCCATGTTCGTTTGTCGCAGTTCCAAACGGCATCAAAACCTAATAACCAATGCTCGAGTTACAATGCAAAACGTTCCCAGGGACATCTTTGTAGGTATGGCAAGTGACATAACTCTGGTATGTATGCGATGATGATTCCTGCGAAATTAGTATATCATTTCCCCTCATGCCGGTCCCTTACCATAGCTTTGCACATCAAAAGTCGATACTCGATGCTCGAGTTATAAGGCAAATTGATTGACTGCGGAGTTTTCTAAGTACGAGAAGGACCATAACTCTGGTATGTAAGGAAGGACAAAACCTCCAGTGGCTGGATATCCTTTCCTCTATGCGGGTCTTTCACAGTTCCTGATAGCATCAAAATCCAACAACTGAATATGGAGTTATAATGCAAAACTTTAGTATGGAAAGAAAGGCCCATGACTCTCGTCTCTCGCCATACCTAAGAATGTCAAAAATCTGCGCACCAGTGATATAGTTATAACGCATAAGTTTTCTAAGCAAACTTTTTTCTAAGTGTAACAAGGGCCACTACTCTGGTGCCCATGGATGGACTAAAACCTTCAATATGTGGAGATCTGCCCCATGCAGCTCTATACTGCCCCATACTTTAAGACGAATTACAGACAACTCGAACCAAAGACAACTCGGAACAAGACAACTTGGACCACTTTTGAAGACAACTCGGACCAACTTTGAAGACAACTCGGACCAATTTTAAAGACAACTCGGACCAACTTTGAAGACAAGTCGGCCCAACTTTCAGGACAACTCGGACCACTTTTGAAGACAACTCGGACCAACTTTCAAGACAACTCGGCCCAACTTTTGAAAAAGTCGACCCAAGTTTCAAGACAAGTCGGACCAACTTTCTAGGCAACTTGGACTGACTCGGTGAATAATTTGGAGCTGAATAGTGGACAAACGAAGATTCGGGTTTGGTGGGGAAAGTCACAGATCAACCTATCACGGTTTAAACGATTTATTAAAAACTGAGGCATGGCAGTCAAAGACATGAATAAATGAATGAATAAAAGTTTTCATATAAAAAACAATGTTCAGCACATATTTTATCAAACTGTATGTACAATATATATGTATTGGTATTTAAAGTCACAATTCTTCAAATTTAACTCCGAATGAAAGTGGTCCGACTTGTCTTGGTCCGAGATGTCTTTGGTCCGAGTTGTCCTGATCCCCTTTAAGACATCAACACCAGACAACCGATGCCCGAGTTATAATACGAAATGTTTGTGCGAAATTATGGAAGTACGGACGGGCGGACACGGGGAGGGTACCCTCGACTTTTTTCTCTTCGATACCACGGAAGTCGGGTCATAAATAATAAAGACAGTACGTACAAAAATTATCTCTTTAGTCACTGCAATATATATATACATCCGCTTTTGAAAACAGGTGTATCCTTGAAGTCCCTCAAATTCTGTTAACTACCCAAAGAGATGGTGTCATCCATTTGCCTTTCATAGCATTGATGGCCTCAAAAGGAGTCAAATTTGATTAATTTATTTCTATCCATTAGACGATAATGGGCATTATTTGATTATGATTTTCGTAGATTTTTTAAAAATTCTGCCCTGCGCACACCATAAATCTGCAAGCTGGGTGCCTTCAAGATGGCCCATACTGTGGTTTCCAAACAATGATTGGACAATCAACACTTGTGGTTTTTAACTTTGATTTTAACACTTTTCATCTTTAACAAATCTGTGTCTCTTTCTGCAATATGTAAGTATTATAAGACAGAATCTTCAAACCACTTGACGCCCACTTAACGGACGCTACATGTAGCCTATCAGTTGATAACATCAGTAGCCAGGGCAACAAATGCAAAAAGTCAACCAAAAAGGTTGAATCTATGGAGACCCTTACATTATAGATGATAACTAACAATTTTTTAGTACTTATCACTCGATTAGAATTGCTCTACACAAAACATGTTTTTGTTGTTCATCCTTTCACATTAACTGGTCTGTCACGGTCTCCGGACATTATAAAAACTGCGAAGTATAAAACCGAGACAAATTGAAGTTTTAAAATGGCGACAAAGAAACGTTCAAATCACTTTCTCGGTCGTTCAGCCACGCATGCGTTAAGTTGCGCTACAACAGCGATTTTTGTATAAACAAGACAGACAACTTTATATAAAAAATCCTGTTTCTAGATCACATGAAGATTCATTTGTTTAGCTTTTTCGACGGGTTTTGGTTCTCTTTGGAACCAGATATAGCGCGGATTGCTCAGTGTGTAGTGTAGACATTATATTCTTGGACAAAACCACAATTTGTGGATTTATTTTCTTTTTTTTTTCTTTTCTATAGCGCCTTAAGGTCACCTTCAGCATCTATAGCTACATAATGACAGCAACATGGGTATATCGATAAGTGCAGCCAACAAATATAAATAAGTTAAGACCTGCTCTTTGCACTTTAAATGATTTCCTTGGGTCCTATTTTATAGAGATAGGTATAATACCTAAAAACCGAGCCGATACCGATATCACGAGGATTCCGAAAAACCGAAACGAACCCATCATTGAATACCGAAACACTCTGAATTTTCATGTTTTCCTATATTCGTTAAGTATAAGGCCTTGCACTGCAAAAAATATAGGTTCTCTTTAGAACCAAAACTGGTTCTAATCTTGTCCCTGAGATGGAACCAGTTCTGTTTAAACAGTATTTATTTCAAATCAAATAAATTTATAAAGATTAACATTAAATATTAACAGAATTAAACATAAATTGAGGGGGTTTCTGCCCTAAATTTAGAGCTTATACGAGGTTGTCTCAAATCATTATTAAGCAAAGGAGATATGAACAGTTGGCATATCGAACCAGTTTTGGTTCTGTATAGAACCAATATACCAATATACCAGATATTTATATTCGCTTTGTTTCAAAATGTTTGGCGACTGCGTTGAATAAGCTCCAAGTTTACTGCTGAATCTACTTCAGTTCATGTATTATTCTGTTCAAATTGAATGCTAATCTTGGTAAATTTATTTGATTTGAAATAAATACTGTTTAAACTAAACTGGTTCTATTTCAGGGACAAGATTAGAACCAGTTTGTGTTAATATAAACTGTCATAACTTTCATGCTATCTTTCAGATGGCCAAAGTGATTGTTTGCGGAAAGAATGGTCTATTAACAAATGAAAGCCATCACAATGAAGAAAATATACTCTATTTTAATGGCGCTAATTACACATATCTGTCATTAATGTTTTTAATGGAAAATTGTTCCCTCGACAAGTACGGTGCTGGAACGGTCCATGGTGAAACAATGCCGGTAACTACTGACAACAAATGTAACTTGTGATATCCTGAACACAATAGCAGTGTCTGACGTCGATATCTACAACGTGCCCGTCTGCCTTAACCCTCCTCCTAATGCTACCAGTGAGCCATCTGATAACGTCCAGATGCAACTACTGCCACTCCTCAAGCAATACAGCTTCCAAATCGGCCAAATTCTGTACAGGCGGATCCCTTGCTGGCACACGACGTCCAAGGAAGTCCCAGATGTATTCTAAAGGATTCAAATAGGGGCTCATTGCAGGTATTGTTGTAATAGCGTTGTTCTGAAGGAATGCTCTCACAGCATGGGGACGATGTGGCATTGCATTGTCGTTCATGAACAGCCAACGAGTGATTGTCAAAATGAAACACGATAACCGGATCCAGAATGTCCATGATGTACTGATGACCACTGAGATTCCCACGTACAGTCGCCATGAGAGAGGCATCCCTAGATCATTACTGATCATCCACCATGAGGAACCGTAGATCTGATGTTCCGGGGTATGAAAGCAGTATTTCTATGCCTCCACACTCTCATGCGACCATCTGCCTCGTGAAGCAGGAACCTGCTCTCGTATGGCCAATGGACTCTCCTCCGCGTCCTGAGATTCCAATGTTGTCGTGCCATACACCACTTCAAACGTCGTCTTTGATGCTGATCGGACAGGGCTGGACGCATTACACTTTTCGAGAGAACATTTTTCCATCAAAAACATTAGTGACAGATATGTGTAATCAACGCCATTAAAATACTGCACAGTTTCACCACTGTGTTGTCTTTCATTTGTCAATAGAGCATTCTTTCCGGAATCAATCACTTTTGGCCATCTGAAAGATAGCATGAAAGTAATGACAGTTTCTGATAACACCACTTCGAAAAAATACAGGGGGTGCTTAATTAAGTTACAGGTGTATATTTTCGTCGTTCGCCACCATGATGGTAGTACGCAGCAGTCATCGCCACTGCAAACAGCACACCACCCCAAGAACACACCAGGCCCACAGACAACGCAAAACCCAAATCCATACCGCTACTTTTAAAGAATGGGAGCTTTTCAGAAGTACGATGAGCTAAGAGTTAATGTTGCCTCCACGCATTCCCGCTTGGACGTCACAAATGGTTTCGAGACCGCATAACATGGGTATTTTCTCTGTTGGACTGCTAATAGCATATACATGTAGGCCGACGAGAATCCATGAGCTTTATTGCAAAAAAAGTTGTTTCAGAGAACGAGAATAACCGAAATAGACACATTGGTTTGAGAGCCGCATCAATACATCAAAGCCACAACGCTCACCAACAGCTAAACTGATCAGACATGCATTGCGTTAAGGTAATCACATGACAAAAATTAAAAAATTAATTTAAATCTCGCAATCTAAGTTTGAACTAGGTGGAACAGGACTTAGACTTTAAACACGAGGGGGGGGGGGGGGGGGGGTCCGTCCAGGAACATTATACGTCATAATTCTATTAGTAGGGATGGGAGATCAGTGCATATGTGGGGAAGATCAATTAATATTTTCAACGTGCAGCCCCATGGCTGCACGTTGCAAATATTAATTGCTCTACCCCAAAATAATGAATATGATGAAGTCTTTCAACTAACTGACATGGAAGATACCTCCAGGGTTCAAAGGGTTAACTTTAATTCATCAGAGAATCAGAATCAATTCTCGCAAATGATTCCCGCAAAAGATCTATACGAATCAACTTATATTCCCGGGAAATGTTCATTTGATTCTCGTCATAGATTCTGAAACACTCTCTAAAGGCCCGGAGAACTCTACTTATATGGTGCTGCATCATAATAAGGTAACAATTTGATTTAGCAGTTGTATCTAGTGACGTTTTGGCTGCCTATACAGGCAACTAAGACTTCAATAAAAACCATTGCCAAGATATAATAACTTTTATAAGCAGTGCCGTATTAACCCAGGCTTGGCCCCTAGGCATTTGGGTACTTCGGGGCACTCTCCGGCACTTCAATCTTTCACCCCGCTACAGCGGGCAGCCTGATCCTGGTATGGTAGGCACTATGCTGCAGTACATAGCCCTATACCCATTTTGCGGGTTTCCAAAATGCACATGTATATGTATCGCTACGGCGCAGAGTGCAAAGTGCCTTTAACCATTGGATCGCTAAGTCACTGGTTTCAGTGCCTCAGCAAAAACAATTTGGCGTGCCTTGCCCCCGCGGACCCTTAGGCTTCAGTCTAGTCAGCCTTATGGATAATAAGCCCACTCAAAGCCTGTATGTTGGAACATGTGTTCTACATGAACATGTAAGGCAAAAAACTAACAACAATTGGAATTAACACCCCCCCCCCCCCAGCCCACCCCCCTCCCCCGCCCCGGTGAACTTGGCCATTTGCCCATGAGGTTAATAATTTATTCTTCTTATGCGTGACGTAAAGAAAAGACAGAGTTACCTACAACAAACAAAGATACAAGTGATACCGTCAACTCGACGAGGAACAAAACTAGTAAGAACTGCAACAATATCTCTTCAAATGTCCTGAAGCAAACCATTGACTTAGTGGTCCTGCCCCATGCCTATATAATGAACAATTCGTTTCTTCGAGGTGTTTTCCTGATAAAATGAAAATTGCTAAAGTTGTCCCAGTATATAATAAAATGGGGAAAAACACAGTCTTACCAATTGCAATTCAATTAGCTTATTATGCGTTTTCTCTAAAGTACTAGAAAAACTCATGTCAAATAGACTTCTCAGCTTTCTATATGATTATGATATTTTATCCCGTCATTAATGCAGATTCAGAAAAAAATCATAGCACGATATACCCAACTTTGATATAATTCTGCCTTTGTAAAGAAGAAACCGAGTAAAGATGATATGATGGCATTGTTTCTAGATTTGTCAAAAGCCTTTGACACGATAAATCACACGATTTCACTGTAAAAACTAAATAACTATGGTATGGGGTGGGTAGGTGGGGGGGGGGCTGTAACGACTGGTTCTATCTGACCCATAGGATACAATACATCCGGAGTGGTGACTGCTCTTCAACGTTAGCCAGTCTCACTTGTGATTTTCCACAAGGGTCCATTTTTGGACCAATTTTGTTTTTGATTTCCATTAATGACATACAGAATTCAACTTCGTTGAATCTCTTATCATTTGCTGAATATACAACTGCGTATGCATCCTCTGAAAACACTGACTACCAGACTAGGCATTTCAAGGTTGAACTACACAAAAATATTTGAGTGGCGTTGTGCAAATCCCTCGGTATTCAACGCGAAAAAACAAAGTACATGACAATTAACCTTAGACACAACCGACAAATAGCCTGCAACACCTAGACATTTGAATTAATGAAACAGTTGGCAGGGTCGGACATGGTAAAGACGAGGAATCTATGAAATATCTCGATCTATTTATACATAAAGAAGCACAAAAAGTCGAAATTGCAGACCAGATCTATTTTTGGTTCATATTGCCATATATATGCCAATATATGTTTACTGCCCAGGAAGGCTACTCTTTATTTTGTTATCTGTTAAATTATGCCTAATGCATACAGCATTCCGCGTATGTGTTGTTGAGGACACATGCGACGTGACCGGGAAGATAAAAACACATGTTGTATTGTTTAACAATCAAGTTGTATCTTTACTATATGAGCAATCTGCAAACGTTCAACGAACATTTCATGGTGTTAGAAGTAACGAAACTGATGTTACAGCAACATGGTCAAACTGAAGCCCCCATCACTTCTTTGTTTTGATGGACATGTTGCTTAAAACTAGAAAGACTTCAAAGTTGAGTTTGAACTTTTCGCAATCACAAACGGCATGATACGAAATCGAAATAGGTACAATGTGCCACATTTTTAACAGTCACAGGAAAGGAAGCACAAAAAGTACCAAAAACATTTAACATTCCCGACAATAGGAAAGACGATTTATCTTTTCTCATGCAATGTTTCTAAAACTATTGGGGGCGCGGTGGCTCAGTTGGTAGAGGTGCAGGCTGCAAGCCGAGAGGTCCTCGGTTCGAATCCCACCTGCGGCAACCGCGTTGTGTCCTTGGGCAAGACACTTCACCCCGATTGCCTACCTGGGGGCACGATGACGCTGTGTACTGAGGCGTACTGCACGTCGATGGTGCGCATGTCTTCAACCAATCTAACCCTGCCTGTGCTGAGGTGCAGAGTTCAGAGTTACGATGTTGGAGAGCTGACAGCTGCTCGTCGTTGCTCGGTGGTTCTCTCCGGGTACTCCGGCTTCCTCCACCCGTAAAACTGTCACGGTCACGATTAGCCATTGTGCATAAGTATGTGACCTTAAACACCAATAAATAATAATAAATAATTCTAAAACTATTGCGAACCTCGGAAAACATCACATTTATCAGACATAATTTTTTTTGAAACAAACAGAAACATGAAACGATCGATCAATATGTTACTGACTTAAGACTGAAAGCCGACGCTTGTGAGTTTGGTAGAGTACGTGATGGGCTTATCCGTGACAGGATAGTGTGTGGCATTGGAAACGAAATGCTGTGCTGTGCAATCGTTTGTTGCGTGAAACTGATCTTATACTTGAAAAATCTGTTGCAATTTGTCGTGCTCGAGAAATGGCAACTGAGCAAATGAAAACTTTAACACATGAAGAAGAAGCGTGTGCCATTTATAAACAAAAGGGTCAAAAAGCCAAAACAAAATCATCTTATAATACCAGTACAACGCAATGGATACCAAAACAATACAGTGCTACTGATATATTCGCCCCAACTTCAAATTATGTCAACAACTGTAAAAAAACTGTAGTTCTAATCATCGGAGAAAAGACTGCCCTGCGTTTGGTAAAACGTGTGATTACTGTCTTTAAATAAATGACTTCTCAGGAGTTTGTTCATCCAAGCGGAGAAACGTTCATGATTTGGCATGTGAAAATTCAGAAAATGAAGAGTTATTTCTTAACGGTCAATATCGGTGCTAGTAGCTGTAGAGATGATTGGACAGACAACTCAAACATCAACAATGTATCTATAAATTTCAAACTTGACACAGACGCACAGGCAAATATCCTACCTGTAAAAGACTACCGCAAAATATCTAAGTACCATAAAAACACAACACTTGAGAAAAAACTTGCAACATGTGGTGGAAAGAAAATAATTACATTGGGTGCCAGCATGCTTAATTGTGAACATAAAAACAAAGTTTACAAATTAAAGTTCCATATTGTTGACAAAGATGCACAACCGATTCTTGACAAAAATGCCTGCGGTGAGCTTGATTCAATTAACCCTTTACCTAACATGAAAAGCAGACGACACTTGCAAACAAAATTCTTGAATAACTATTTTTTGTTTGTCTCAAAAACATAGGTTATGACCCCTCTTTGGAACAAGCGCGACGAGCTCGTTCCAGCGAGGGTCATAACCTATGTTTTTGAGACACAAAATTTACAAAATAACGAAAATGAATTAGCGATTTTTGTGAATAGCGCTGGCCGGGGTTTTGTCCGTTACGGTGGCAAAGGGTTAAAAGCTTTGAATCCGTTGACAATGTTCTTAACAAGGTAAATATTACAAAAGAGAATGCTAATGTTTTCACTGAATTAGGCAAAATACCAGGCAAACATAAAATTAAGATTTATCCTACTGTACCGCCGGTCATTCATCCTCTCCGTAAGGTGCCATCAGCAATTAGAGATCAATCTAACACAGAACTGGATCGTATGGAGTCAATGGGCGTCATTGCAAAACAAAATGAACCAACTGATTGGGTTAGTAGTATGGCTGTGGTTATGAAACCCAATAAAATTCGCATCTGTCTTGATCCCAAATACTTAAATCCAGCAATTCAACGCGGGAAATACCCACGTGTGACAGTGGAAGAAGTTGTGTCCAGATTACCAGATGCAATTTTTTTTTCCAAATTTGATGCCACTCAGGGTTTCTGGCAAATCGAACTCGACGATGAAAGTTCTAAACTTTTAACTCTTAACACTCATTTTGAGAGATATCGATACATTAGACTTCTTTCGGAATCTCATCACTCATTCAGGTGTTCTCTAAAGCTGTTAAAACATTTTTAGTGATAGTCCTGGTGTTAACACCTTAGCTGATGATATGTTTGGCGTGGGGTTTAGTCGACAAGTCACATGGTGAAAGCTTACAAAAGTTACTTCAGGGTGCAAAAAAAAAACAGACAAACGTCAATTTGAATAAAAACAAAGTTGAGTTTCGAGTGCCTCGAGTAAAGCATGTAGGTCATATTATATCGGACAACGGTTACAAGTAGATCCTGAACGTACTCGTGCTTTTCAAGCCACACCACACCACAAAATAAGACAGACAGATATTAAGAGATTTTGGGGAGTTGTACAATATCTCTCCACGTTCATTTCACGTTTTATCAGATGTATCAGCACCCTTGAGAACCCTTTTAGAGAAAGATGTAGGTGTAGATTGGCAATGAAGGCCTGAGCAAGAGGAAAGCTTTCAGCAATTGAAAAATCTTGTTTCTGACAATGCAGCATTAAAGTTCTTTGAAGTAAATCAAACGATTACACTAACAGTAGATGCCAGAAAAAGATCAGGCCCGGACCTAATGCAAAAAAGGTCAACCTGTTGCATACGCTTCATGCGCATTGACTGAAACTCAAACAAGGTACGCGCAAATCGAACATGAAATGCTTGCTATTCTCTTTGGATGTAAAACATTTCACCAGTATATTTTCGGGCAAAACATAGCAGTAGAGACTGATCGCAAGCCTCTTATCACTATACATGCCAAACCTTTACACGCGGTAACACTTCGTCTACAGCGCATGGTGTTGTTACGCCTTGAAAGATGCAACATTTCACTCACGTTTGTTCCTGGCAACGATATGCATCTATCTGACGCGTTGAGCAGAGTTTACTTGGATGAAACAAAGGAGATTTGCTTGATGAAGATATTCTTGTTTGTAGTCTGTTTCTCAATGCCACCTGCTAAACTGCAGTGATACAAAGAGGATACCTAGTGTTTTTGAGTGGATACGGAAAATTATCTCATGAGTGGCCGAGACAGATGGCTATTTTTAGCGAGCGCTTGCGCGAGCGAAAATCACCATTTGTCTCGGTTATCTCGGTATCCACTCAAAAACACTAGATTTTCTTTTTATTATACGCTTCTTGTAGGAATCTTATGATTCCATTCGTTTCAACCTTGTTTTGATACATGAAAGTAAACAGCGCATTAAATCATTGATACGCGGAAGTGATTTGATCGATACTCGAAACAGATAGTGTCTTGCGATCTGGTTCAGTTCGCGGGTTTCTAATCCAGACATAGCCTGAAAGCCCATACTATAAGTTTTCGGTTTGGTACGTCCTATGAAAGGACGTACCAAACCAAACACTTGTATTACGGACTTTCAGGCCATGTTTGGACTAGCGGGTTCCATGCATCAATTCAAGGTGAATACGTGTTGAATTATTGCTGGAAACGATCGGTATCCACTCAAATACGCTAGATTTTCTTTTCGTTACACTTTTCTAGAACAAATTGATCATTTCCAGTGATCATTTGACTCGTATTCACCTTGAAGTGATGCTTTGAAAGCTACCATTTTGACTGATACCGTAAAAGTGAAAATGTCTGTATCTTCACAGTGGGGGATACGATTTCTATCTTTCCGCAATTTCTTCGATAATCTATCGTTTAGCGTATAATAAAAACCTGTTACCGCTGCTGAACCTATATTATAAATACTTCGGGAAACCATTTCTAATGGATGGCTAGCTGACAAACAGTCACTTGATTCTAACATTCAAATATTCTGGACATTCCGTGCTGAATTCACTTGCATTGACGAGCTTATCTTCAAAGATCAGCGACTGATAATACCAAAAAAAGCTACGTCGAGAAGTTTTTAAAAAAAACTACGCGAATCACATTTAGGCATTGTTAAATGCAAACACTGTGCTAGAGACATTATTTTTTGGCCACACATAAATCAAGAGATAAAACAGTTAGTTGCTCAATGTAGTGTGTGCAACAAGTATCGAAAATCAAACCCAAAAGAACCTTTAGTTCCACATCAGCCTGGTACTGAAAATCAAATCCAATGGAACCTTTCATTTCACATAAGCCTAGTATCGAAAATCAAATCCAAAAGAACCTTTAATTCCGCATCAGTCACCTTCTGCGGCTTGGAGGAAAGTGGATATATAGAATATACCCATAGTAGCTTGGTGTACCAAATGTTCACCACGGGTGGTAAAGTGGTGTTAACCGCGAGCCTTTGGCGCGCGATTAACACCACTTCACCACTAGTGGTGAACATTTGGTACACCAAGCTACATTAGGTATATTTTATTTATACCATGATCGTCAGATTATTAAGAGTCGCTATTACTTTTTTCTCGATTTTACTGAACAGCAGACGTACATTCGTGCGAATCTGTTTTTGTTTACATGAGCATCGGTGGGCGGTACTTCTGCTGTCAGTTTTATGGCCGAAACGAAATGGAAAAAGAAACGGAGCCTTTTTCGTTTTAATAACATAACCACATAGTATTTCGAGCTATGGATGCTTTATTAACATGGGACAATGCATGTTTGTGAATGTTTAACATCTTCTGAGGTAAACCCATTTAAAAACGTAATTAATAATTGCCGCTTTCATTTCACTCTTCAGGAGGCGGCGTGCGACAAATTTAGTCAAGTTTGCATTCAGATCGACGTCAACAAAAGGTCAACATGTATGTAGTTCTACTGTAGGTGTAAATTTTTACTACTGAAATCCCATTGCTGGCGTGTTCACCACGGTTGGTGTGTAAAGCTAAAATTTGTGTCACACGTTTTTTTATATATAGTAGAGTAGGTAATCATTGTATAAAGTGACATATTTGAATTCAAACAGAAACAATATTCACTGTGTTGATTTCTACTCGAAATTTCCAGAAATAGTACCCCTACCAAACTTATCTGCCCAGAGCACTTATCTGCATTAAAATCCATCTTTGCCATACATGGTGTTCTGATTGAAATATTTTCAGACAATGGACCTCAATTTGCAAGCAACTTTGTTAAAGTCTTTCCAGTGGACTGGGACTTCATACATACAACCTCTAGTCCAAGATTCCCACAATCGAATGGACAAGCAGAAAGATGCATTTAAACAGTGAAGAATCTTCCACAAATTGCAGAAGAAAGCAATAATGATGTTTATGTTGCATCAATGGAATACCGTGCAACACCTCTAGACAACATTAACTTATCGCCGGCACAGTTATTAATGAACAGACAACTTAGAACTAAACTAACTTGTCCATTTGCCATTCTTAAACCTAAAATCCACCGATCACAACAACCCAGTCTTAAAAAACGTTCAAATGTGCAAAAATATTACTGTGACAAAACAGGTGTTCCCGCATTGAAACCACTTTCTAAAGGAGAAATTATACGAGTTCAAATTGACAGAAATATTACCAAAACAATGGAAACCCGCAAAAGTTGTTCAAGTGAAAAACAATAGATCTTACGTTGTCCAAACTCTAAATGGGTCAAAACTGCGAAGAAATCGCTGGCACATCGCCCCCTGAGTTCCAATGTGTTCTATGTGCCAGTTGTAGAACACATTGGATCTCAGTGGACGACATATTCAAAATCAATGAAAGTAGTTTCAGTGCTACCTTCGATGATTGTTCAGATTGCACTTTGAATTCCAACATGATGAACCTGACAGTGAAGTCCAAACACCTCAATGTCAGCTTGGTCAGGATATCCAGGGGCATAAGCTAACCAGAACTGGTAGAGTTTCTAGAACACCTGTCCATCTTAAAGACTATGTAACTGAATGAGCAACATTTTCTTCAATGAACACTTTTCATGTATGGGGAAGAGATATTAATTTTTTTTTAAAAAGGGAAATGTCATAAACTGGCATAATATGTTTCCTGTCCAAGGGGGACTACTCTTTATTTTGTTATCTGTTAATTTATCCGTAATGCAAGCATCATTCCATGTATGTGTTCTTGAGAACACAAGCGACGAGACAGGGGTGATGGTTACAATACACTAAGAGATTTGCATTGACGACAGTGTTAACATTTCACTGTCTCCTAAGTTTATCACGGACATTTTGGGAAAAACAGTCCTGAATTCACTTAGTATATCATCTCATTAAAATACTGAACAGGAAAAACATATATGTTACTGTGTGTTTTCTGTGTTTAAATTTGACAAGTCCCCATCTACCGTCTAGGTTCCACTGGATTGAAACCGTATATTTTACTTGTACCCCTCACCTTATTTTTCAGTTCTCACAATTTTAAAAGGACACCCAGTGTAAATATTTTCAGTCTTTTCTAAAATAGACACTGTGACGTTTTTATTGAGAGTTTCAAAATCAATAAATATTGCCCCAATCAGCTGATCTCGTTCATTTTATGCTCTTAAATGTTGAGGTAAAATCCGTTAGGGGGCGCTTTTGCCCCGATTTAGTGTATTGTAACCGAAAGTTGTTCCAGAATTGATAAAAATATTTGTACTTTTTGGTTCAAATTAAAGAAAATATATTTCCTAATTGATTTGAAATATTCATGTTAAATCTCAATGCACCTTTTCTGGTCTATTAACATTTCAGTTACCCCACCCTCTTTGTTTTTGTTAAAAAAATGTATGTGTCCATTTTATCATTTCTTTGTAACAGAATGCCTCCAAACGACAAATGTATTGAAAAAATATTCCTCAAACTGCCACCTTCTTGTATTAATATAGACAAAACTACATGTATGTTTCAATGAGTCGTTTTGTATTCAATGAGTCAGATGTGCGTAGGAAGAAAACGTCGAGACCGAAGGTCGAGACGTTTTCTTTCTACGCACATCTGACGAATTGCATACAAAACGACTCATTGAAACGTACATGTGGTTTTGTATTTATTACATGACCCAAGCAACTACTGACCTAATTTTCTTTTCTATC
Organism: Pictodentalium vernedei; assembly: GCA_031216915.1. Classification (NCBI taxonomy): domain Eukaryota; kingdom Metazoa; phylum Mollusca; class Scaphopoda; order Dentaliida; family Dentaliidae; genus Pictodentalium; species Pictodentalium vernedei. The sequence continues at coordinate 202,044,044 of CM062296.1, read as the reverse complement.
GACGGTGGTAAACACCATGCACTTTATGCAGTCGCATTGCATAAAAAAGTCCCGGTTGGAACAGGCTGGTGTGCAATACGGAATTCCGTATTGCACAGCCGTATTGCGCGCCGTATTGCATAAGAGAGACTGCATGGGCATGTAATAAATTAACAGACTGACCGCATAAACACTAGTACCCAAACGATTAGTCGACTAGTCGATGTCGACTCTGGGCAAACCAGTAGTCGACTCTCAATTCTGCAGTCGACTTATCGGAGGAGTTCAAGTTTTTAGGTAAATAGTATCCCTTCTGTGCCACTGTCAGACAGTTTAAACAGCAATATTGGGCAATCAATGTATACATCTATTGCCATCTAATAGTAGTGGCAGTAGTTTGTTTTAACTGGCACTAGTAGAGTCATGAATTATTTGGGGCTATCGGGATATGTTATTAATTTGCCTTGTTGCAATTTATGGGAGAGTGCCTATAGGCACTCTCCCATAACTCGCAACAAGGCAAATTAAATAAGACTATATAATTTCACTCTTAGCATAATTAGAAGCACATTAACAGAATAATGTTCCAGTAGGTTGCTGTATATGAATGCCCAAGTGAAGCCAAATTTGGACCTTCAGCACTCTACCGGAACACCAACACTGTTATGAGGAGACATCAATGACTTGTCGACTTATCACCAATGACTAGTCGAAGTCGACTTGACTTTTGGGTATTGACTAGTCGACTTTGGAATTCACTAGTCGTTTGAGCACTAATAAACACCTGAAAGAGAAAAAGGTAGCCGCATGAAAATGAGCAGCAGAAACATTAACCCTTACATTTTTTCTCAAAATAAAAGTGAAAAAAAGATTATTTTTGTTTCCAAAACTGTTTGAATAAAGTATTATGTATAGTAGAAGAGCAGCATATGGAAGAAAAGTACCCTTCCATGAGATAATCATATGACTTCAGTGAAAAAAAGAAACAGCTGAACAAGCAATGATGGCTATATGAACCCCACCGCTGCAACAATTTTTGTGAAAAAGCTTAAACTTAATCTATTTTGGTCCTTCCATTTTAGTATCATCGACAAAAACTCAAAGTGTTTTCAACATAAAGAGTGCAAAGAAATAGCAAGCAACTTGAAAATTCAATAGATCATACTTTCTGGTGATACAGACTCTGACAAAGTGAGATACAGTTGAAATTTCTCTGGTTTCATACCGAACACACATTAAGGACTGATGTGTACTCCCCTCGAAGAAGCGTTCTTGAATGTCATAAGTAGTTGGATGAGCTCTAACCACATGGTGCCTTCTATACATCCCACTTTTACCAAAATTTGAAATTAAAATGAAAAGGATAGATGATGGGTGGAGTGGGGAGTGGTCACCATGATGAGCTTTCACAAATGAATCCACGATTAAGTTGTGAGCAACACATTTGTACGCAATGTCACAGCTCTTCCTTTAAGTAACATTTACAAATATCAAGCCTATATAGAACTGTCACTCCTATACCCAACTTGCCCTCTCTCGACTTGTGCCATCTTTTGAAAAAACATTATTTGTTGAACCTTGCTGGAATCAGCATGGTGCCTTGATTCTAAAGAGATACATCAACTTATTTTACCTGAAATATACCCAAGTGACTCGCCTTAAGAACTGTTAAGGGTCCCTAGATGTTGATTTATTACAAAAGATGGCCTATCATCTATAACATGAACATGATGCTAATTATTGTGAGATTATTTTGTAAGAACAACAATAAATGGATGGCCAAAGATATAGAGAGCAAACTGTTTTCAATTTTGAGGTATATTTTCATATTCTGTTGACAGTTCCTCATTATGAATACCCCAGTGCCTATGGTGGAACAAACAATGACTATTTGACACCAATGAAGCTGAATCTGTGGTTGTGAAGGAGAAATAAATGTTAACTATGGTAAATGCAGATTTTTGCAGCGACTGGCAAACCAGGGGTTACTGACAATGTAATGGATTTAACATCTAGAAAATGCCAAAATAGCTGTAGTTGAAATCTTGTGCGCAAATCAACTTCAAAGCAGGTAGTTTTCCTTCTACGTGAAATTCAAAAAATGCCCACAGGTGACCAGTAAACAAGGGTATATAATACAATTACAGTTCTGTTCAAAATGAAGGAAAAACAGTTATATCTGCATAGAGAATTCAAGTAGCACGACAACCCGAATTGCCCTGGTGGCATACAAACCTCCTGTACATCTCACCAACACCAGACTTAATTCAATTAACAGGCTCAAACAGAATATTTCTCATTAATGTCACCATCACACACCTGCCAAAATAAAGAAAATTCCATGCGTTATTCCTTTTTCTAGTATCTTAGCATGTTAACAGCCACACTTTCAGCAAATTGCTTTGGACAGGAGGGGTTACAGTCTGGTTCTGGACAACAAGAGGCATGTGTTGACTGCATGTGGGGTGTGGGTTACCTGGCACGTGGAAATCAATGACAAATTTCATTTATTGTACTCCAACGTAGCTTCATTCAAGTGCTAACAGGAGTGGGTTAAAAGAGACCTATTTTGTACAAATAGCAGCATTTGGCACACTGAATTCTGTCATTTCATATAGGTGGAACTCTGATTGACTGGCCACAAATGAATACTGAAATGATACAATCTTTCCTTCCACATGGAAGCATCTGTTTATTAGTAGGTGGTAAATGAGAGTTCTAGACCATTTTTCCAAAAAATGGTACATGTACACGTACATGTACGTGTACTGCCATAAGGGTTCAGTGTTAAATCGTGTACAGAGTGCAAAAAGTGTCGTTTTTTCATGGTGGTCTAGAACTCTCGGTTGTTTTTTGACCGTTCGGATCGCACTTTTAACCGTTCAAACAACCGTTGGCGAACGTGTGAAATTCGACACATTGCTCGGAAGTGAAAAAATGTATGAAATTTGAAGAAAACGTAAATTTTAAAATTTTTGTCGACGTTCCCATCGCGGATCAGACCTTCGATCTATCGTTGGTGAACGCAGGCAGAAAACGCTTTGAGAGTTCTAGACCAGCATCAAAAATGCGTTTTGAGAGGTTTGGACCACCTATGTTTGCGATAGCGTTTCAGACGGTCGAGGGTGCGATCCGATCGGCGAAAAACGATTGAGAGTTCTAGACCAGGAAAATCGATCTCAAAACCTTTTCTCGACGTTCGCCAACGGTGAAAAGTGAGTGTAAAGCGTAGTTACTCGTCGAGGATTTTTTAAAAAAACATTTTCCAAACCGATTTCGGCTTCCGGTACATCAAAAAATGCGGTTTGAGAGTTCTGGACCACCACCACGTTCGCGATCGCGTTTCGGACGGTCTAGGGTGCGATCCTATCGGCAAAACCAATTTGCCGATTCACCTCGCGAGTTTTGAGGTGAATCGTAATAGAATCGGTTTTGAGGAGTTTTCAATTTTTGTATTTAGTGTAAATAAAATAGCTTTTTTCATTCAATAGAGTCAACTATAAAATTGAGTTCCACTTAGATGGGTTTTAAGCGAGAACATTTGTGTTTAACTAACATTATGAAATCTTTGCAAAATCCTTTCATTTTATGTTCTTGTATAAATGAAAAGGTTTTCGTTCAATGGATGACATTGAAAAACTCGAGTTTGGAAAATTAGAACCGATGGAAATCGTCCATTCACGTTTTGTCATAGCGAGATTTAAGGTAAATCGTAATAAAGCAGTTTTGTAGAGTTTTTTTCAAATATTGCAATCGACATAAATAAAATTGTTTTTTTTTATTCAAATAAAAATTCAACTACAAAGCGTTTCACTTAGATGGGTTTTAAGAGATAAAAATTGTGTTATAAATTGACACTATGAAGTCTCTGCAAAATCCTTTTCATGTTTTGTTCCAGTGTGAATGAAAGGTATTTTGTTTTAATAATGGACAATAAAATCGCGTTTCCACTCAGTCAGGTTTTAAGAGGTAAATTGAATTTTAATCGACTTGTGATAATGTTTCGGAGATATGAATGAACCCTTTTAGCGGATATAATTATTCTCAAACGCGTTAAATCAGAAACTTTCTTATGTGCTAAGCTTTCAAACTTTTGCAAAGTCCTTCTGTTCGTCACGGAGTGAATAATCGGTGATGTGATCTTTAACACGTTCGAGGGCAAAAACTCATTTATCGAGGTTTCATTTTGTAAAATGTTTTTCCTCAACTGGTTTTAGTTATTATATATTAAAGACAGAAGATTTTTATTTACTTAAAACATAAAAATATTATACATTTAATTTTTTTGAGAATAATAAAATAACTCACGTTAGCATACTCTAAAGGAAATATTAATAATTTTAGAAAACGAAAAAATGTTTTTACACATCACAGATTTTAAGCGGAGAGATCAGCTTCTCAACGAATATCAACGACTCAAGAAAAGCATCTAGTCCTCTGACAGACGCAGGCGACTTGGAGAGATGGAATTAAGATGTGAAACCACAAAATTATTTAAACCCGTGACGGAGGTTCAGGAATGAAGTAAGCAGGAGATCGTTGACGAATTGAAGCCCATAAAAGAAAGTTCTTCGAGAACGGGTTCGTTGCCCGGCAGTTTTACGAGGGGGTGTTCCTTTCAAAGATCATCGCCGGATTACGTTCCCATGAGAATCGAAACCGACGTGAGCGAAAGCGACGATGCCGCTTCGACTATCACCACTGATAGTGTCGCGTCGTCCGAGGATGGTGGTAAGAGAGATCTGTTGTATGGAATTTATAAGGATTCTGATGGTAGAACTTTTGTGGGCGACACCGAAGTGCAAGAGGATGATGATAATTTAATCGTCGGTTCGAATAGGTACAAATCAACTCCTGGACTGTGCAAATTGCTCCTTTTCGATAAGCCTGGAGATTACACGGATCATGATTTCGACAATTACGGTGACATTGTGGTTCAGACCCATGCCACGAAGAGAAACAACGATGCCAGAGAAACGAGACCCAAAGCCAATAGAGGTTAAAAATGGACGAAGGTGGTGAAACCCATATGGGATATGAATAAGAAATTCGTCGAATCGGTGACTGGCAAAGGAGTGAGAACCACTTTTCTTCTGAGTGATTCTGACGCTCTGTCTCAGAGATTGAGATTGTTGATGGCAAGTCGGCGCGCTGGTAATACTGGATTAGATAATGAGATAGTGAGCATATGTGACGAATTGTTGAGGCAGAAGGTTTTGAATAAGCACGATTATAAAAGGCTGATGAACGAATTGAAGGATTGATATATATATAATAAGTAGAGAGAACAGAACAAACAAACAAAAAATATATAAAATAAAAACAGTAAATTTTACACTAGAAAATAATAAAAAGTATTTAAACAACAAACGATTTACCAGTGAAAAAAAACAAAATATATTATAAAATAAAATATGTTGGTGATAAAGAAAAGGGGATACGTTAGAACTTACGTTCAAGGCGGTTCTGGCATCGTCGATTCTATAATGCTAGCGTTCACGAGCGATGCAGGTAGAAAACTCGCATCTACCGCGTTTGAGGTCGGTAAGAAGACGACTTTGGATGCTGGTAAGAAAGCCGCTTCCGAAGCTAGTGGTAGGATAGCTTCTGTGGCTGGCAAGAGGGCAGCCGACGTGTTGATCGACAAGTTGATCAGTCCGCCGGCGAAGCGAGCTACGTTAGAGCGATCGCCAAAAAGTTGGAAAGATTTTAAGGATGCTGTGGTACCCATACAAGATTTAGCCAAAATGACGAGTGCATCTGGATTGAAGAGAACTCGCGACAGTGTAATATAAATAAATAATAATATTTATAAAAACTGAGTTTGAAAAAACATAAAAATTGTGTTTGAAAAAATCTAAAAATAACAAAAAATAGACAAAGATGAACATTAAAGATAAGTCTTGGAACGACGCCGAGACCAAGAGGTTGAATAACGAGTTCTTTCCCAAAAGCATAAGAGGCTTGATAGTGGGAAAATCGAATTGTGGAAAGACCAATCTGTTGATGAATCTGTTGTCGCAACCCGACTGGTTGGATTACGGCAGATTATTCATGTTTGGAAAGAGCTTGTTTCAACCCGAATACAGATTGCTTCGAGAGTGCATGGACCGTAGATTGCCCAAGGACGTCATAGCCAGAATCTTTGACAGTAGGGAGGAATTCGACAAAAGTGAAGCTTCTCTTTCGACCATTTTGGACGGTGCAGCGATGGAATTGATGAAGAGAAATGCGACTTCGAAAGTCGAGTGTCGATTTTATGAGAACGCTAGCGACGTTCTAGATCCTAGAGAATTGAAATCGAAATCGTAAGATTAGAATCTCATGATTTTCGACGATCTGCTTTTGGAGAGACAGAACCGATGCGAATCGTATTACGTTAGGGATCGTCACATCAACGTGGACTGTCTCTACCTGTCGCTGAATTATTTTCGATTGCCCAGACAGACGATAAGGGAGAATGCTAATTTGCTGTGTCTCTTTCGTCAGGATCTCAAGAATCTCAATCACATCTACGGTGATCACGTCGCAAACGATATGAGCGTGGCGGAATTCAGGAGATTCTGCAAGAGGGTTTGGGATGGAGGACTTTACAATTTCGTCGTGATCGATTTGACTAGCGAATTTAATCGTGGAAAATATCGGTGCGGATTCGACAAGTTTTATGTTTCTGATGATAATAAGATAGAGAGTGAAAATAAAAAATTAGAAAATAATAAATCATCAAATAATTTAGTTTTTAAAAAATAAAAATAAAAAATTAAAAATATAATGTTCTAACAAGGAGAATTGTTAGGACGGATAGCCGAGAATACGGCTGCAAAACAATCCATTCAAATCGTGGTGAGTGGCGATTCAACTTGATTCGCGACGAAATTCGAACCTCCCATCGAATTGAATAGAGAGAAAAGATACGAGATGGCGTTGGTGAATCTGGAGACTTATTATTCCTTTCCCAACGTCACCTTTCCCAATGTCACCTTTCCCAACGTCACCGAAAAGAATAACTCGTTCAAGTATTCCGACGGAGTGGATTGGTTGGAGATTCGAATTCCCAAAGGAAGTTACGACATAGACGATTTGAATAATTACATTCAGACGCGAATGAAGACAGATGGAAAGGGAAGCAACAAGATCAGACTCGCTCCCAACCCTAATATCCTACAGATGATGTTAGATTTGGAAGAGAAGTTGTGAGTGGATTTCAACACGGACGATTCTATAGGCAAGATGCTGGGATTTGATCAAAAGATGTATCGAGGCCACGCGGCATCTGAAAATACGGTCGACATTCTCGCAGTCAATAGCATTCTGGTGAACGTGGACGTGATTGCTGGAAGCTACGTGAATGGTAGCGCTCAACCGACGATCTATTCCTTCTTTCCAGACATGTCGCCGGGTTATAAGATTGTGGAATGACCTCGAAATTTAGTTTATCTACCAGTGATTTTAGACACGTTGTATAGTCTCAAAACACATTGACGGATCAAAATGGTGAACTGTTAGATCTTCGTGGAGAGAGGGTGACAATACGATTTCACAAAAGAGAAATATAAAAAGCAAAAAAAAAAAATTGCGTATATATATAAATAAGAAAATTTAATAAACGCAATATTAATTTACATAAATTATTTAATATGTATAATTGTCATTAAAACAAAAAAAAACAATTGAACAAAATATATTTGAAAAGAAAAAAGAATTATGACACAATACGTGGTTAAAAATGTGAACATATCTGCAGGACAGAGGAAGAAACTTAAGAGAGCGTTAACAACTCGGGGTGAGGTGGTGAGATTCAAATTCACTCATGATGATCTGGAGAGTGGCGGTCAGGATTCGATCGCCTGGACCAGAAGTCAAATCAAAAGGATGGAGAAAACGATTCGTGATGGAAGAGGGTTGACGGTGAGATTGAGTCCCACTCAATTGAAATACAATTTGAGAATGGAAGGCGGTTTTCTACTACTATTGGCAGGAATCGCCGAAAAAGCATTACCCTTTGCCACAAAAGCATTACCCTTTCTCGGAAAGACTCTCGGTGTAGGAGCTCTCTCGGGACTCGCGAGTTTGGCAGTTGAGAAATTAATGGGTGACAGCGGACTGTTTTTGAAGAAGGGAGGAGCCGTGTGTCACGTCCACGTAGATGACAATGGTGAAGGATTGTATCTAGAGCCCGTTAGAGGTAGCAACTCTTTGAGTGGAAATGGCCTCTATCTGAAGAGTGGACAGAACGTTGAGCGACTCGGCAAGAGTTTGTTGTTTGGTGAGAATTTGCTGTTTAAGAATATACCGATTTTGAGTATGTTATTATAATGTAAAAAAATTATATAATTATATAAAATCTAAAAATATAAATCATAGAAAGTATAAAAAATAATATAAAATGGATAAAAAGGTGGAAAAACAATTAGACGATAATGATGAATATCGCAAGATAGAGTACGAAAAAGATGTGGAAAAACGATTAGACACTAATGATGAATATTGCGGGATAGTGTGGGAAAAAGATGCGGAAAAACAATTAGACGCTAATGATGGATATCTTAGGAAAGAACTTAAAAAAGAGTTAAAAAAAAGATCGGGATAGATGGTTGAAATTTAAAAGAATGAGACGTTTTCCACCGCCACCACTACTTTCTGAAGAGAATGGTAATGATGTGAGTGTTACCAAGAGATGCACCACATTTGTTCATAATTATGATACAGATAAACAAATGTGTTCTTATAAAAACGTAATATATCACAAAAAGAAAAGAAAAGAAGAATCAACGTCGAAATTTGAGAAAAAAGGAAACGTTATTATAATATATATGGGCGATAGTGAAGAAGAAGAAGAATGAAACAAAAAAAAAGTAATGAGATCTAGAGATGATCAACCTCTCTAGATCTCATTACTTTTTTTTTATTTCTTCTTCGCTAAAAATCAGTCTCTCTATTATTTATATTTCCAAGTCTGTTATTAGCATGTTGACGGTCGTGTCTTCTCCTTTTTCGAAAATGTGTTGAATGTTTATCTTTACTTTTTTGAGTTTTTTTACGTCGGTGAACGCGCTCTCACCACCTGATTTATTTATGAGTTTGAGAGAGATTTTTGGATATATGTAACTTCCGTAGAGCAACGACAAATCATCCTTGTCGAATTCTCTATCTTTGGCGATGATGATTTTCTGAAGATCGCTTTGGTACTTGTAAAACAAATCGAATGTGGCTTCATCCAATTTCAAAGGCATGCTACATTTGTTGTGTTTGTGCTCTAAGCCCTTCGCCTCGACCTCGTTCAATTCGATGGCATCGTGTCATTGTAATCTATAGATTTTATAACCGAATTTCTTACACGTTTCAACTCGTTTCAATTTTAATCCGCATCTTTTAGGTGTTGCTGTCATGATCGATTATTTGGGGTTTTTTTGTTTTATGAATTATTGCAAATAATATATATTTTTGAATTTTGTATTTAAATAATAATTTGTTAAAAAAGTTTGTTTTTTTTCTACTCTCTATATATATATATATAAAGTTTTTAATTTTTAATTTTCTTTAATGTGAACATTTTTTTTTTTGTAAAAGTTTTTTTCTCTTTATATATAAATAAAAAGTTTAAATTTAACGTCCTTTTTTTCTCGTATTAATTCAATTTTTTTCATGTTAGGAACATATAAAAATGTTTTTATTAATTTCAGAAAAAAAAAATTGTTTGAAGGAATTAAAACATATATATATAAAACTATTTTAAAACTTTTTAACAAATTATTATTTAAATACAAAATTCAAAAAAAAAATATTCTTGCAAATGAAGCAAACAAATAAAAAAATGGAAAACTTAAATGAGAAAACCATACCTCAGTTAAACGAGATGTGTAGAGAATTAAACATTCCACATTTCAGAAATCATAGAACCAAATAAAAAAAAAATTGAAGTCATACAGGAGTATCGTTTGTGAAACGACGGAAAGAAAACAATCGAAAGATCGGAAGTGGATAAACTTAAACAGACTTGAATTGTGAAAAAAAATAAGCCGATGACAGTAACGCCTGACGATAGAAAATGAAACCTGGAGCGTGATGAAATTAGAAAGATCATGCACGAGGAGATATGTTGTTTGCTCGATGAAAAGGCAAACAAAATGTTGATAGCAATGACGTCAAAAAATGCTTCGGTTGTGAAAAATGAGAAGAAGAAAAAGATAGTAAAAGGAATTGAAATGCCGGCGTAGAAAAGAAAAAAAAACGTTTTGGTTGTGAAAAATAAGAAGACGACTAAACGAAAAGCCGTTGAAGAACTTCAAGTTTCAAAAGAAAAAAAAAACTAAAACGAAAACGAGTGATGCAGTTCAAAATCTAGACAAACGAGATATAGCAAACGAATTTCGATGAGCAATCAACGAAGGGAAAGGAGAAGAATATGTAGCACGAGTCATCGTGGAAGCATTCCAATCGAATCACGTAGAACGGGAGAGTGTGAGCAAAGGCATTTTTAAAACTTTCGACGTGGTTCCCTCGTTCAAGAAAGTCGATCCGAAATTGTTCATGGAACGGGTGAAGAAAAAAGTATCGGATTTGTTTCGCGAACACATGAACGTGGGACAAAATATTAAGATGATACTCCATTGAGTGATGAATAAAATCAACGTGAATTCTGGCGAATTCGTGAAAAATGCATATTTCAGTTCTAATGTCGAACCCGTATTTCGAGGTTCAGATTTATCAGACGTTTTTGAAATGATGAAAGACAAGATGTTGATGTCTCTCATGAATTATCAACATGAAGGTAGTAATTGGATGTTCGATGAGGTGTTGAAACTCGAAATTAATATAACTAAAAACGATTCATTGAAAGTGTCTTCCTACGTGGAATTACCATATTTCTTAGCTAAAAAAAAGCTGTGATCAACGTGAGAAATAAAGATGATCAGTGTTTTAAATGGGCAGTCACCTCCGCTTTATACCCTGTCAAAATGTACTCCGATGGAGTTTCTTGTTACGAGGAGACGTCTAAAAATCTCGATTGGACCAGAGTGACTTTTCCAATGCAGTTAAAACACATCGAACGTTTCGAGGCTCAAAATCCCACCATAGCGGTGAACGTCTTGGGATACGATGATGAAAAACGAATGATCTATCCTCTCAGACAGACTTCGTATCTCGAAAGAGAAAAGACGATTATTTTATTATTGATTTCGAATGGTGACAGTTGTCATTATTGTTGGGTTAAACATCCGAGCCAATTACTGTCAAGCCAGAGAAGTAAACATAATGGTGAGATATATTTATGTTGCAACTGCATGAACGCATTTCACAGCGAAAAATCGCTAGCGAAACATCAGGAATATTGCAATGAAAATCAAGGTGTCGCGGTTGAAATGCCCAAACCCAACACCATCGTGAACTTTGAAAATCACAATAGAAGGTTAAAAGTACCATTCGTCGTGTATGCCAATTTCGAATGCTTCACCGTGAAAATGAGTTCCTGCCAACCTGACGCTCTTCAAAGTTACGTCGAAAGATATCAAAAAGACATGCCTTCAGGCTATTGCATTTACATGAAATGTGCTTTCGACTTGCCACTTGACATGGGTCCCTTCACTTACACGAAATGCTGTGAAGACGATGACATGGCTCAAAGGTTATTGGAAGAGTTAGAATCGAAAATTCAAATTTTATATGACAAATTCAAACCTCCGGCGAAAATAATCATCATGCGAGAGCAGCAGGACGAAAATAACAGAACCACCGAATGTCTCATATGCAGACAATCGTTCGACAAGAATTTGAAGGAAAATAAGAAGGTTAGAGACCACGATCATTACATGGGTCTGTATCATGGTCCGGCTCACAGCAAGTGTAATTTAAAATATCAAGACACCATTTTCTATCCGGTGATATTTCACAATCTCTTGGGTTACGACAGTCATATGTTCGTGAAAAATCTCGGCACCTCCCACGAAGAATTAAATTGCATGGCGAACAGTGAAGAAATATACATTTCCATCACGAAATGGAAGCTCATGGAGAAGAAAAGAGTAATCGATGGAGAGATGTTGGAAGAAAAAACGAAATCCATTCGTAGAGGCATACGTTTCATCGACAGTTTTAAATTCATGTCGACCGCTCTGGAAAAATTAGTCAATAACATGAGCAAGGATAAAATTAAAATCACGAGCGAACATTTCAGAGAATGAGTAAAGGTCATGTTGAGGAAAGGAGTCTATTCTTACGATTACAAGAATGACCTAAAGAGATTCGACGATACCGCACTACCTGCTCTTGGCAGACGTGTTCAAAACTTTTCGAGATGTCTAATCATCGAAATTACGTTCTGGATCCGGCTTGGTATTTCACCGCACCCAGTCTGGTGTGGGACGCTCTGTTGAAGACGACTGAAGTCCAATTGGAATTATTATCTGATGTGGACATGTTGCTCATGTTCGAAAAGGCTGCGAGGGGTGGCATCTCGATGATCTCCCACAGATATTCTGAAGCTAACAATCCCTACATGAAAGAAGGTTTTGGTTCTATTTGCTAATAATCTGTATGGTTGCGCCATGAGTCTTTACTAATTGGAAATTTCAAATGGGTGATGGAACCAAAAATGAAGAGACTATCCTTGCATTTTAGAAGTCGATTTGAACTATCCGGAAGAATTACACGATCTACACAACGATTATCCGCTGGCTCCTGAACGAATGGAACCGATCGAAGGAGACGAGGAAAAACTCATTCCCAATTTATTTAACAAATGTAAGTATGTTGTCTACAGCGAGAATTTGAAACAATACGTCGATTACGGGATGAAATTAGTCGACATACATCGCATCAATCGATTCGACGAAGAGCCTTGGATGAAAAAATACATCGATCTCAACATGAACCTCAGAATTCGAGCTGAGAATGATTTTGAAAAAGATTTCTTCAAACTCATGAACAACTGCGTGTACGGTAAATCGATGAAAAACATCAGGAAGAGAACCGACGTTCAACTTGTCACGTCTGAGAAAAGAGCTAAAAGAATAGTGGCAAAACCCATTTACAGACACCGAACCATATTCAACAAAAATCTAGTGGCCATTCACATGCAAAAGACGCACCTGAAGTTCAACAAACCCTATTATCTCGGACCGATCATCTTAGATATCAGCAAGCAATTGATGTACGAGTTTCACTATGATTATGTCAAACGGAAATTTGGTGAGAAAGCCAAACTACTGTTCACTGATATGGACAGTTTAGTTTATGAAATAGAGACGAAAGACATCTACCGAGATATATCTCTGGATGTGGCTGTGTGGTTTGACACATGCAATTATCCCATCGCTCACCCGTCCAACATTCAATCGAACAGCAAGAAGAAGGTGTTGGGTAAATTTAAGGACAAGAGCGGCGGTAAACAAATCGTCGAATTCATAGGTTTGAGACCCAAACTGTATGCTTATCGTCTAGAAGATGAAGAGATCAGGAAGTGCAAAGGGGTTAAAACGTGCGTGGTGAAGAAAAACATCTCTTTTCGAGAGTATAAAGATTGTCTGTTAGGAAGTGGTCCAGTGTATAAGGCTATGAAATCGATTCGAAGTGACAATCACGATGTGTATACCGAAATAGTCAACAAGATTTCACTGACAGCCGATGACGATAAGAGATTTGTGTTAGACGATAAAATAAGCACTTTGGCACTCGGACATTGGATTTTGGATATGATTAAGGATGTTAAGATTCCAGAAAATCAAGAGGAATTAGACGGATTCAAGATTATGGAAGTTGATAGCAACATCGAGAGAGTTAGTTTAAAAAAGAAAAAAAAAAAAATATAAAAAATAACGTCATTTTAGTGAATTATAATAAAATAAATAAATTAAAAAAATATATATACACATTTATGAATAAGAAAATAGAGATATCCGTAGAAGGTGTTGTCTTACCTAACGAACCCCTATTCAACATTGATCTGTCGAATGCGTCGAAGGATTTGAAAATCAAAGATTTTCTCAGCGTGTTTTCCGGACATGCCTTGCCAAAGAGAAGACCTCGACAATCGGAATGCGGAATTTTAAATCTAGACGATTTATTGGGTGAAGGCACTCACTGGGTGGCGTGGTTCAAGAATGGGAAGAAGAAGAATTATTATTTCAATAGCTATGGAATCTCGCCACCGAAAGAAATAAAGAACTATTTCGACAAATCGATGGTTCGTTACAACACAGAACGAGTGCAATCACCAGATCAAGTGTTTTGCGGTCACCTGTGTCTCTACATTCTCCAGAGATGGTCTGAAGGAGATCAGTTTCAAGACATTCTCAATGATTTAGATTAGAGAGAGATTTTTTATAGTATATATATAAAGGTAAAAAAATTATTTAAAAAAATTTAATCGAATAAAAACGAAAAATAAAAAATAAGTGAAATAATTCATTTTTAATAAATTGCGTTTGAAATATATTTTTTAAAACAAAAAACCTCAAAACAACATGCCAGTCGATAAATTTGGTAGAAGTGATGACGAAAGTCGACCCAAAAAGAAGAGGAAGACGCTCGAAGTCAGCGATGGTTACGACGTTTCCAACTTGGATGAACATTACGTTCGGAGATACGAACCTCGGGAGGAACCTTTGAACATGAATGATAAGAAGCTCTACAATCTTCCCGAGCTGATAGATCTTGCAGATGCGGTGACTAAAAAATACGTCGACAGGGGGAACGCGGATTTTGAATGAACCATGCTAGATAATTACGTGAATAAAGCCATGACTGACGCTCTCGATCTGAAATCTAAACGTTTGTTGAATCTCATGAATCCCATAGATTCCACCGATGCCACGACCAAGAAATATGCGGATGACTCTCACGCGCGATTCAGCGAACATCTGAGAAGTAGATACGTTCAGAAAATGATGCAATCGGAATTGAACGCCAATTCTAACAAGGATAACGAATGTGGCCATCCCACAAATCCCAAGGACGTGGCAACCAAACACTACGTAGATCTGGAACAGAGAAAGTCTGACAGACGAGAAATGAAATCGGATCTGAATGCGGGATTCAACAAGATATTGAATCTGTCGAAGGTTGATGATGCAGATGCTGACTCCACCACAGTCAACAAGGGCTACGTGGATTCTGCCGTGATACGATCTCACGAATACATAGAATCACAAGTGGATGATCTCCACCTGAACAAAAACAATCTGGCAGAACCATGGAGGGTGGCATCAACATGAACGGTCACAATTTATTCGGTCTCGATCACGATCCTGAATTCGATTCCAGCATGGTCAGCAGGAAGTACGTGGACGACAACTCAGTCTGGAGAAAGGGCGTCATCATGGAAGGTAAACTAGACATGGGCGGACACGCGCTCACGAATCTACTGGACCCGTGAACATGACAGACACCTGCACCCTGATTTCTGTGGTGGAGAAAATCAAATACGCTAGGCAATTGATCACCGCATGGGCTGAGGATAGCAATGCGTTAGAGGAGGGAAAAGCCGAGTGGTCTTTTGGAAATGGAGGTAGCGGAGCGCAACATGGTCAGGTGGGATATCCCATGCCATTGGGAGGTGAAATCATTGGAATGAGTCTGACTTCCATGGATTTGAATAACAGAGCGGTCGTCAATCTCGCGGTGAATGGAGTAGAGAGCGATAAGAGATACAGCGTCAAAAAGACCGATAATCAACACTCGAATGTTAGCACATTCGGCACACCTCTCAAAGTGAATGCCAGAGACAGGATTAATTTCGTTATCAAAACCAATAATCCCGAAGCTGCCACTGCCGTAGTGAGCATACTGATCGAACTAGATCCTTTGAACAAACAGTGAACGTGTGGAAATAATTAATTAAACATAATGAGTGATTATTAAAAAAAAAAAAAAAAAAACAAGTAATGAGATTTAGAAAGATGTTCAATCTCTCTAGATCTCATTACTTTTCATTTTTTGTTTGTTTTTTTTTTGTTTTTTAATAATTACTCATTACTTTTTATTTTTTTTTTCACACACGCCTCTCATTGAATGATCGACATCTTATTTCCAGCTGATTCGAATTGTAATTCTCTATCTGACAGGACCAGGGTGAAGGCTTCGGTTTTTCTCGCCACGTTTCTATCGAATTGCATCTTGATCTGAATGTCTAAGACGCTACTCTTGAGTCGTTCGCTCTGTTTACAAACATCGAATTTGAACATGGGATACATCGACTTATATTCGCCTGGAGATATATGAGGATTGCTCATCAATTCGTCTAGACCATGATACTTCTTTCTAAAATCCGCGGCGTCGCCGTACAGTCTGCAGAAATCGTTCTTGTCGAACGATGCATTGTAATCGATTGTTGGATATCTCGTGGCGTTCAGAAACACTTGCATGTTTCTCAAATTGCAGTGATAGAATAGCGACACATTCTTTTCCTGAGACCCGTCCATATCGGTCTGAAACGCGACCATGATGAAACGCGGTCTCTCGGAAGTGGATTTCACGGTCAATCTCCAATCAAAATGATTCATGGAGAGTGGAATGCTAGCCGTGTTGCACTGTCTCATTCTAAATCCCACGGGTAATTTATTCTTGGATTCTGTGATCTTGTAGAGACGTGCTTTTTCCACGATCGAAGGCTGCACGTGCGGAACGAACCACGATATCTTGTGTAGAGTTAACTTGCCCACATCGGTCATGGGGAGTCTCACTATCGCGTCGTCGTTTCCCTTTCGAATCAATGTTAGATTGTGTTTGAATCCGTACATGATCTTGTTGTAATCGTCCGTGAATATGAAGATGTGTTTCAAAGGTATCCTGAACGAAAACGTTCCTTTAGGTCTGGATGTCTTGATGACGTAGTCGAATATCGCGCCAGCGCCGGCGCTAGCAGAGCTGATGATGTCTTTCATCCACAACTGATTAAGTCCTCTGGATTTCGAAAAATCATCTGGATACGTTAAGAGTCCGAACATCGTGGTGGCCTGACCGGGATGAAACACAGATTCTATCTCTTGTCCGGATAGCAAGTATTTTATATTACTGAATAGATGCATGATGCCATTATTGGCTAAAGTAACTTTGTCGTCAGCGGCGTATTCGGTCCCATCTTCCTTGGTGAGATGTCCCTGCACCACTATGTAACTCTCGCTAGTATGAACGAATAGATCTTGGGTTTCGACGTTGATTCTTATTTCTCCCGCATTGTTCAAACTCGATCCGGTTTTCGGTTCATATTCGTGAACCTCGTATTCTTGAATACTTTGATCTTTCACCATGCTTTGTGCGATATCTAGTATATTTGCCATTTTTGAAGTGTTTTTTTGTTTTTTGTTTATTAATTAGCTTGCTTTTTATCTAAAAATAGTTTTAATTATTTTATTATTATTATTTTTTCTCTCCTTTATATATATATATGTAAACAAGAAAATGTTAAAGAGAGTAAATAAAAAAAAAAAAAAATGTTTTCTTTATTAAAACTTCATCTTCTGCAATTGTTGTTCGTAAAACTTTCTGATGATCTCTTCACCATCTAAAGCTTCGATTTCATAAGTCACCGGATCGGTGTGAGATATCCTGATTATCACGAAGATTTCCATGGTCCATCGAGGAGTGTAACCCTTTTCGAAGTGCTTCTTATAAGCGTAGATTCTCACTCGATCGCCGATCGCAAATTTCGGCGGTCTAGACTTCTTCCTGATCTTAGATCTCTCGGGATATAGATTCTTGTAGACCCGTTTTTCGTTTCGAGGATCGCTAGCTTCCATGAGAGTCATCTTGGTCGATCTATGTCACATATTGTTGTAATCTTTGACCAGACCATTCAGAGCGTATATGTAATTCTTGGTCGAATTCGCCGTGAAGTATCTATGCATCTTTTCCTTCATCGTTCGATTCCAACATTCCACCACGCTGGCTTTCTCTTCGTTTTCGATTGAGTAGAGGTCGACCAATCGATGAACGTGCTTGTTATAGAATTCCTTTCCCTTGTCCACCCATAATTTATTCGGTTTTCGAGAAGACGAGTCGAACACGCTCTTCAGAGCCTCGGCGACGCTAGGTCCCGATTTATTCTTCAAAGCTGTGATCCAACCATATTTGGAAAACACGTCGATGACCGTCAATAGATATTTGATGCCCTCGTTCCATCTCAAAAACGATCTCATGTCGACCAAGTCGGCAGACCAAATGTCATCCAGACACTTCACGAACACCCTTCTCTTTCGAAATTTATGCACGATGGGTTTGTGTAACTCCTCGGCCAATTCGCTCCTCAATAATCGTTTCTTTTTCTTTTCCGATGCGCTTTTCTTTTTTTAATCGACCTTTCGCACCGATCAGATTGCGGACCAGCGAATGTTCTATCTTCTCTCTCCTGGTCGGATTCGATATACCTCTCAATTTCGCCAACATGTTTTTATCGCAGACGTCGTTGCGAGTCTTGGTTTTGGGATGTCCGGCGTAGCACAGATCATGATCATACGCGGCCGCATCCTCCCTATTCACGGATTTGCTCCATGATTTAGGAGTCAGATCGGTGTTGAGTCTCTTGTTCAGTTTCGTTCCGGGTCCTGTGAAACTGTGACCCGGCAGATGCATTTCGAAAGGTAGATTATTGATCATTTTATTCACGATGCCTTTACCTTTGCTCGTGTTTTTTTTTTTTTTTTGACGAATTGAGACTTGATCGAACCACACACATTGCAAATTCCGTGAAGCATTTGTCTGTTGTTTTTAGTTCGCACTTCTCGAGAATTACCCGTATCGGTAACTCTCTTGCACTTTACGCAATACATTTTTTGAGAGTTATTTAAATTAATTTCGTATTTATTTTTTATTTTATATATAAATTTAATATTTTCTTTTTTTAAAAATTCTGTTCTTATTATATATATATATTATTTTTTTTCAATCGCTGCTCTTGAGTTCTATCAACTTACCGAATTCCTCCCTAGCCTCTTTCCTCCACCTTTCCATGAGAGAATCCTTCATTTGTTCCTTGATGATCTGAAGAGTCTTGATTCTCACGCCTTCTTTCATGGCATCGTATTTCGTTTTCTCGCTCAATATCGTGAAGTATTCTCCATCCGATATCCTACCATCTTTCAATGCCATCGAGATCATTTCGGATATCGTGTCGATCTTGGAGTTGGCCAAGACGCGAATCTTTCCATGTTTCCTAGCCTCCAGATATAATTTCCTACTCAAAAAGTGCTAAACAATCCGTCGGCGAGAGCCACTCAACATGATCGGAAAGCCGGCCATGGTTGACAACAATCCGATGCCGGCCGCGTGAAAACCCATGGAAATCATGATGAGTGTCGTGTCGACCGCATTGACGAATTTCACGAGGCGTGAATACTTCTCTCTCGAGTCAGATACAATTGGATTTTACTGATTTGATCGATGCGATACCTCTCTCCTCTTTCTTTTTTTTCTGGCGACGGTGCCGTTGGCAAAACGCCGTTCGGCTTCTCATCCTCGTCGTCATCTAACGTCGGTTACAATTTATTTCTGGTTATCATTTTTTATGTTTTTTTCTTTCTAATATTAGATAAAAAATTTATGTGTGTATTTATTTTTATTTTCTATTCTCCCTTATTTATATCAACGAGAAAACTTAGACGTATGCTTCCTTCAGCAATAATTTCATGACGCATCCCTTGTCTTCTAAAGTCAGACTTCTACGCGCCAATTTCATTTTTTCCGAATTGGTGGGCTTATCTCGCCCGCTACAGAAGACTAATCTCTTCCAAAACTCGATCACGTCGTCGATTCGAACGCATTCAAACGCTGGTTCAAAATACTTGACGACCATATCTTCCCTTTCCATCGTCAGTCACGAATGATTCTCGTGATCGAAGTCTAGATGATCCCGACACCCGACGCATCGTTCTAACAAGAGGCGACCTAGTTCTTCGTTCATGCAGAATGCGTAAGCTCTCATCAGCATTTTTAAAAGAAACCTTGCTCTCAAAATCTGGGTATTGTTCATGATTTATGTATATTTTATTATCTATTTCGATTCGATATTTATTTTTTTTAAATAACTATTTATTTATATTTTTTTCTCTCCTATATATATATATATCAATCACTTTTTTATTTCCTTTCGACAAAACCGATTCTATTACGATTCACCTCAAAACTCGTGAGGTGAATCGGCAATTCGGTTTCGCCGATCGGATCGCACCTTAGACCGTCCGAAATGCGGTCGCGAACGTGGTGGTGGTCCAGAACTCTCAAACCGCATTTTTTGATGTACCGGAAGCCGAAATCGGTTTGGAAATTTTTTTTTTAAAAATCCTCGACGAGTAACTACGCTTTACACTCACTTTTCACCGTTGGCGAACGTCGAGAAAAGGTTTTGAGACCGATTTTCCTGGTCTAGAACTCTCAATCGTTTTTCGCCGATCGGATCGCACCCTCGACCGTCTGAAACGCGATCGCAAACGTAGGTGGTCCAGACCTCTCAAAACGCATTTTTGATGCTGGTCTAGAACTCTCAAAGCGTTTTTTGCCTGCGTTCACCAACGATAGATCGAAGGTCTGTTTCGCGATGGGAACGTCGACAAAAATTTTAACATTTACGTTTTCTTCAAATTTCATACATTTTTTCACTTCCGAGCGATGTGTCGAATTTCACACGTTCGCCAACGGTTGTTTGAACGGTTAAAAGTGCGATCCGAACGGTCAAAAAACAACCGAGAGTTCTAGACCACCATGAAAAAACGACACTTTTTGCACTCTGTACACGATTTAACACTGAACCCTTATGGCGGTACACGTGCATGTACGTGTACATGTACCATTGTTTGGAAAAATGGTCTAGAACTCTCATTTACCACCTACTTTTATTTAATCACCATATTATGCATACTGACATTTCACTGTCTCCTCAGCTCATCAAGGTGATTTGGGGGAAAACAGTCCTGAATCCACTTAGTATATTATCTCATTAAAAATGGAACAGGAAAAAAATATATGTTACCGTATGTTTTGTGTGTTTAAATATGGCGATTCCCTAATTACCGTCCAGTTTCACACTGGATTGAAAAGGCATATTTTACTTGTACCCCTCACCTTATTTTTCAGTTCTCACAATTTTAAAAGGACAGCCAGTGTAAATATGTTCTGTCTTTTCTAACACAGACAATGTGACATTTTTATTGAGGGTTTCAAACTCAATAAATATTGCCCCAGTCAGCTGATGTCCTTCATTTTAAGCACTATTAAATGTTGATATAAAATACATTAGGCGGCGCTTTTGCCGCCATTTAGTGTATTGTAACCTGATGAAAAAACACATGTTGTATTGTTTTACAATCAAGTTGTATATTTATTACATGAGCAATCTGCAAACGTTCAACAAACATTTCACATAAAAACACCGAAATCCACATTAAAAACGAACTTCACTGCGCTTTGTGGCATAGTTATTGGCTATTACACGCATAGGCCCAGGGAGAGTTGACTTCTAAAGAGGAATTAATATTCATTCCAAATTATTGTTCTAATCAACTTTTAAAGTCACGGTTTCTTCATGTTTTCGCATACTCTGATTGTCGCTTCATTCAGCTCGTCTACTACCAATTTTCTTCATGATAAAATGTATGCACGCCGTGTTGAAAGAGTTAATGTTAGCGTTGAAAACGTGTACCCAAGGTAAAGCGTACAGTCCGTTAACGTTGCTGGCGTGCTAACAGGCTTAATGGGATGACGCTGGAATCAGGTGACGTCTTAGGGATCGGGTGGGCTGCTGCAGTAAACTTCGAAATCTATAAAAGTGCATAGGCCAGGCCCAATGGCGCTGGCCCATTGCGAAGGAATGTTATGATCACAAAACGCCATTTTAAGTAAATGTGTACTTCAAGTATGTTAACTTTAAAGAATTGCTCCAGCGAACGTGTTTGTGTGACACACGAGTGACACGACAATCTTGATTCTTAAAGAGTAATTGATACCCGTGTTGAAAAATACTGATTAGAGATTTTATTTTCCAATAACTATTAGTGTAACGGGATTCTCGACTAATCATGTTCTCTTGAGTGGCTTTACGTTTACCTAGTTTTATACAGTTTAATAAAAAACAGGAACTTGTGAGATTTCTCAATACAAAGCATGTCACGCTTTAGCTAGACCTTCTTCCGAGAAAGACAAAATAATGCACCCTGATATCCCGTGAAACTTAACTCAAAGTGCTTCTTATAGCAATTGTAAGTTAGACTGAAAACCCTGTTATGTTTCATGAAAAAATCAGACCAAAGAGTGCGTTCTGTACCATGAGCATCAATTCGAAAAGTTCATTATATTTCTTAGGAATCTTCAACTGTCATCGAAGGATTTAAAGTCATTTTTACGTTACCTGGCTGGCACTTATAACTGGCTGTTATTTAAAACATATAACTTTTCAAAATTAATAGTTTTCTACACGAAATAATCCGTTGAATCAAAATATCACAACTTTTTAGCGAATTGTCAGAGAGAACACGAAAATAAATAGGTCATTTTCCAGTTCCTCGTAAAGGCTTGAAAAGAATTAACAAAATCGGAGAAGTTCAGGAAAAAGAATGATGCAATGACATAAATATTAGAAAAGCCCCAATTGTTTTGGAGATAATTACATATATATATAAAAATTATGCCACAATTCGCAACTGAATGAAGAGCATCACCACCAATGAATGCTTTTGGGGAACAAAAATTTCGTTCCGTATATGGGGCCGAATTTTATTTTCGTAACATTATACATTTTCAAGGTTTAGATTGATAGGTTTGAAGTATATGCTTCATTTTCGAAGATTTGTTTACAAGGTTCAAATTTTCGGATTTCCTTCGCTTCTTCAATTGAGACGTTGTAAATGTTTCACTTAGGAATGTGGAAGATGTACTTCTAGAACTGAATTAAGCACCCCCTGAAATATCTCAAGACAGTGAAGTTGCCGTTACTGATTATTATGTTTTACTGATTGCTATGTCCTGCAGTACATTTCATCGCGTGAAACACGATGTTTCTGGTTGATGGCGTACTCCAAACACATCCCCTCGTCCACGTGAAGCATGCTACCCACGAATGTCACAAAAACACTATCATGCATATGCAATATCTAGGTATAAATAAAACAAGACAATTTGTCACTTTTTTATCAGTAAATATGACATGGCATGCTTTTCAAAGCTATTGGAAGGCAACATGACTACAGACTTAGGGCTGCACGATATTCAAAACAGAATACCGGTATCGGTATTCAAAACAATACCGCGGTATACCGGTGTAAAAGGAATGGAAGTCCGTAGGAACGTTAGTCCTTCTGGACTATTATTCCGCGGAATTATAGTCCTAGGTCTAACATTTCTAGGAATAGTAGTCCGGCGGACTACTATTCCTAGAAATGTTAGACCTAGGACTATAATTCCGCGGAATAATAGTCCAGAGGGACTAATTTTCCTACGGACTTCCATTCCTGTTACACCGGTATATCGAAAACTGTTCAGATATTTGAACATAAGTGCCACAATCAAGACTTGAGGCATCACAGTCGGAACAAATCAGCATGCCTTGATGATGCGGTTCGAAAAGCCCAACGCAGACGATATAAAAAATTATTATTTTAAATAATAGTTTATCAAATGTGTCCAAACATTTCTACAAAACAATATCATGTGACTCCTCATTGGAACGAGCTCAACGAGCTCGTTCCAATCAGGGGTCAAATGATATAGTTTTGTTGAAAATTATTTTTTCAACTGCTGAATTTGTATATTACGTGGGCACATGCGGACGATTCCTTGAGTAAAGCGGTAATATTATTCATTCGGAGCGACAGTTAAAACATACTCCAGATATCTTGTAAATTAAATTGTGGGTAAATAAGTAGTGACAATAAACCGATATTTTTGTAATTACACCGGTATTCAATCGATATGGGTTCGAATACCGGTATATATCGATATACCGTGAAGGCCTAACTCTAGTCATTCTGTCATCAGCAGACTTGTCCGAAAGAATCAACAACCAACGATGTTTAGGAGAGACGAAGGCCGGGACAACCCCGAAAGACCTTTCCTCGGGAAGATCGGAGTCTGGCACGCCTCGTTAGGCATGACACCATTGCTTCAAGTGGGGTTTTGAAACGCCTTTGTCTCCCCAACAGGCGTTTGGGCAACAGAACTGTCCGAAACCGTCTCGAAGCACTGGATTTGAGGAACAGAAAGGTCATCAAGCGTCCAGCTCGGTCTGACGACGTTTGGAATGGTGTATGGAACAACAATATGGAATCTCAGGACAAGGAGGAGAGTCCATTGGTCAGACGAGAGTAAGTTCCTGCTTCACGACACAGATGGTCGCATGAGAGTGTGGAGTCATAGACCTACTGCTTACGTGCCCAGCAACCTCAGACCTACTGTTCCTTATGGGGGAGGATCAGTAATGAACTGGGGATTCCTCTCTCATGATTGTGAACTTGATATGATGACAGTATGTGGAAATCTCCGTGATCATCAGTACATATGGGACATTCTCAATCCGGTTGTCGTGCCTCTTTTTGACAATCACCCGTTGCCTACTCGCCCGGTATTCATGGACGACAGTGCAAGGCCACATCGTTCCCATGCTGCGAGAGCATTCCTTCAGAACAATGCTATTACGACACTACCTTGACCTGCAATGAGCTCCGATTTGAATTCCCTAGAACACATCTGTGTCTTTCTGGGACTTCGTGTGCAAGCAAGGGATCCGTCCGTACAGAATTTGGCCGATTTTGAAGCTGCTGTTCGTAAGGAGTGGCAGCTGTTGCCTCTGGACCATATAAGAAGGCTCATTGGTAGCATTGGGAGGAGGTTTCAGGCTCTCATCTGCACACGTGGTGGATACACTCGCTACTGACGTAGCGAGTATATCCATCACGTGCACGTGTGCAGATGACACGTGGTTCAAATCACAAGTTATATTTTTTGTCAGTAATTACGGGCATTGTTTCATCAAGGACACTTCCAGCCCCATACTTGTCGAGAGAACATTTTTCCATCAAAAACATTAGTGGCAGATATGTGTAATTAGCGCCATTAAAATACTGCATATTTTCATCATTGTGTTATCTTTCATTTGTCAATAGACCATTCTTCCAGGAAACAATGACTTTTGTCCATCTTAAAGATAGCATGAAGGTAATGACAGCTTCTATTAATACCACTGCGAACAAAAACAGGGGGGTGCTTAACCCGTTGAGACTTTAATTATCCTGACGTTCAAACGTCACTGGGAATTCAGTTTTTTCAACGTTTTTCAAAATGCTACGTTAAATGTTGGAAAGTACAAATAACAAGATATTTTTCACATTAGTGATTATCTGGTTGAGGGCTAGATTATGTTTGGTGGTCTGAATTTATTATTCAAAACTTGTTTTATTACAAATTATTGGAGAGTGCCCACAGGCACTCTTCAATACAAATTATTGGAGAGTGCCCATAGGCACTCTCCAATAATTTGTAATAAAACAACAAATTTATATAAACGAAATATTTGTGCTTGACTGAATATGAAATATGAGCAAGGGAAGTGTTGACTTTTGCTCTGGTATTCTCATTTTTTGAAAGCCCTGACAGTGGCTTCTGGCACTCAACCAGTTAAAACGTCTTGACAGCACGATTATATTAGTATTTTAAGCTGCGATAGCATTTGGCTCAACGGTTGTCACTGAGCACTATTCGCGAGAAAATAGCAACTGAGGTTAAAACAAACTCGAAAAATAATAAGAAAACAAATGACCACAAAGTATCAAGGCGCTGTTTGATTTCGTACGTCCTAAGACGTACAAAAGCATCAAAGGGTTAATTAACCCTTTACCCAGCGTAACGGCCAAAACCGGCCAGCGCTATTCTCAAAAATCACCAATTAATTTTCATTATTTTTTTCATTTTTTGTCTCAAAAACATAGGTTATGACCCCTCGTTAGAACGAGCTCGTCGAACTCGTTCCAACGAGGGGTCATAACCTATGTTTTTGAGACAAAAAATGAAAAAAACTAGTTATTCAAGAATTTTTATTGCAAGTGTCGTCTGCTTTTCATGTTAGGTAAAGGGTTATGTTCCTGGTGTATATATAATATACACAAAAACAGTACTTACGGTAAGATTTACGAGTGTTATTCGAACCTATCCTCGCTAAGTCTGTTGTAAATGTTTTTGCTAATGAGGATTCCAAAGAGCATATTAGGCATAAAAAAGTTAAAACTTTGTTTCTCAGGACCTCATGCATGGCCCTTTTGTTGTTTTTTTTATAACAAATTGAGATCATCGAGCTCTGTCAAAACAAGATTGAAAAGTTAAATTTCAAGATGCATTATGGGGAAACTGTACTGCCTGGAATTTGAGATCTTTGTCATCAGTGGGCAGGGGGGGGGGGGGGGGTGGCGGGTATAGTGCAGTGTCTATTTATTATATTTGCTTTGTAAGCATCCGGTTTGCTCTGTTCTGCAAAAATAACTCAAATATTGGGTGGACAGTATTTATGTTTTGAAAAATGTGCAAAAATGTCACAAATACAAAAAATGGAAAATAAAAAAAGCCTGCCTCCCTCATTGATTTGAAAAAATAATTACCCGTGACTAAATGTATTTATTTGTTTGACCTTATGCTTGTAATTGAAAATTAGTATATTTTTCATTGAAATGTAACATTTATTTGCGCGCAACAGCATTTCCGATATCTTTCTGCTTAAAATCAGTCTGAATCAGTAATACATTTTAAAGTAAATACGAATCTTGTCTGGTGATGAGAAAATGAGCAAAGAACACATCCTTATTGAAAGCACTGCTATCAATATCGCTTGTTTACAAAGGATGTTTCCATCTGCACTTTTGTTGGCATGATGGATGCATTCTTCAACTTCCGTGTTCGTGATCAGCATCAAAAGTTCATTAAATTTATTTCGCAATGTTTACTTCTAAGTTTTGAATTACTGTCAGGGTCAGTATTGTTAACAAAACTGAAACTGTTATCTGTGAAACAGAATAATTAGAAAAGTGTATTTAGGGGCTTTTTGCGGTAATTAACTCGAGAACAAGGATACTCAATTATATCGCATTTATTTGTTCATTTATTTTTTATTTATTTATTTATTTATTATTGGGGTTTAACGACACTTTCGACAGCCAGCCTCACCTCGAGTTGGACAGTTTTATGGGTGGAGGAAGACAAAGTACCCGGAGAGAACCACCGATCAAGGTTGAGCAACTGCCATACTCCCCCTCCACCCCCCCCCCCCCCTCCAACATACTAACTCCACATAAGCAGGATTAGCATTTGCTGAAGACAAGTGCACCATCAACGTGCAGCACGCCTTAGTAGTATACACACAGCAACCCTGACCCCACGTGGGCAATTGGGATTAAGTGCCTTGCCCATGGACACTGCGCAGTTACTCCTGGTGGGGATCGAACCGTCGACCTTTCGTTTTGAAGTTCTGTGCCGTAACTACCGAGACACCGCGCTCCATAATTATATCGCATACTTACTCACACAATATGCTGAGTTTAAAAGCTACCGCTTTCTGGATCAGATAGCGATTAGTCGCGACATACGGATTTGGCGCGACACACTTACTACAACAGATAGGTATTTCGATAATAAATATTGCAAAATCAAGACAGAATATAAACAAAAATCAAAAAGAACATCTGAGCCTTTTTCCGACAGATGGGATTCCACAGTTCAGTGATAAGGAAAGCGGGCAGGGAATTTCGACCAGATCGAGGCTTTGTCGAAATCGGAAAGCAATTATCCGTGGCTGTTGCATTGATAGTATTATGTAACGACTCATCAAAATTATTTTGAATCTGTATTTTTGGGGGAGCACGTTGGCTCAGTGGTTACGACATTGAACTTCAAACCGAGAGGCCCATGGTTCGATTCCTGTCAGGGGCAACTGCATTCTATCCGTGGGTAAGGCATTTAATCCCGATTGTCCACGTGGGGGCACGGTGCGCTGTGCACTAAGGCTAATGCACGTTGATTGTGCTCCTGTCTTTAACCAAAGCTCACCCTGCTTGTGTGGAGTTAGTACGTTGGGAAGTCAGACATAGTTACTCGCCGTTGCTCGGTGGTTCTCTCCGGGCACCTGTAAAACTCTCCGACAAGGGGTGATCCTCGCTGTCGAAAGTGTCTTTAAACTCGAATAAATAAATAAATAAAATAAATCTGTATTCTGAAAAATGGAAATGGAAATCAGATCAACAGATAAACTAGCTCCATTCATGTCTCCTGCGATGTTAGGTACTAGTGCCCGGCGAAGCTTCCTGATTCGAGTTGAGTTATTTTTCACCTATTTAATTTGAAATCCGTTGGAATATTCAGGAAAACTATTTATGCTGGCCTGAATTTTTTTGGTGCCAAGGGAAAGTTTTTTTCGGCGCCAAATTAATTTTTTTGTGCCAAATGAAAGATTTTAGCACCAGATGGATTCTCGTTTCAAATCAGAACAAATTAACTGTGTAAGTAGTATGTCAGGGGCTTTTGAGGTCTATTCGGCAGGACCTCGGTGCAGGACCTCGGAAGTGACGTCATGTCACGTGACCTAGTGGCGCCATGTTGTATTGTCATGGTAACCCGCGTGAGCGGCCATCTTGTGACGTCATCCCCATAGTGATACGTGGTGTTAGTGCGCATGCGCAGCGCGTGTTGTTATGGTGATACGTGTTTCCGTCGTCCATTTTGTATACTTGAGGCCGCCATCTTGGTTTCTATGGTAGCACGTGATTGCTATGTTACCCAATTTTTCTGCAATAAGACGGGGTATGTTCGGAGGGTATGTTCCTTTGTAGAAGAGTAAATCTAATTACCACAAACAACCCGACAATCCTTCCAAATCACCAAAATCCACCCCAACTTTTACTATTTCTAATTCTTCCAGAATTCTCTGCTTTTATCTATATATGCAATAGTTTTCCTCTATCTGGCCCTGTTTCTTTGTTCTAGAGTATACTCCAATAGCGTAGAAGAGCCTATTAGTTGGAACAGTTTTGCTTATTATTACTATATTTAGCTTTTCTGGTTAGTTCTAACCCTATTCCAAGTACTCTTGTTGTTTCATTTATCTAGGTCATTTATAACCAATCATATTGCTTGCTTTCCCATAATCTGTATACAGAGTTATCTCCCCTGTGTTTAATAAAAGCCTAGATCCAATGGCCACATACCGTGGAATCCCATTTTTGGGAAACACCCGTGGCTATGGAATCCCTTTTTTGTCGTATGAGGCCATGGGGGCTATGTAAAAGCCCTCAATGAGTCCTCATTTATTATCCCTCATAGCCTCATTGAATTTTGAGGTTATGAGGACCATTAAAAATTCCTCAATGAGGCATAATTTACTACGACTCTTAGCCTCATCTCGGTATTTAACAGCCATATCCCCAGGCACCCCAATTTCGGCACCCCTTTTTGGAAAACATATGGCCTTCGGCACCCCTTTTTTGTCGTATGAGGCCATGAGGGCTATGTAAAAGCCCTCAATGAGTCCTCATTTATTATCCCTCATAGCCTTATTGAATTTTGAGGTTATGAGGACCATGAAAAATCCCTCAATGAGGTATAATTTACTACGACTCTTAGCCTCATTTCAGTATTTAACAGCCATATCCCAGGCACCCCAATTTCGGCACCCCTTTTTGGAAAACATGGCCTTCGGCACCCCTTTTTTGTCGTGTGAGGCCATGAGGACCATGAGTAATCCCTCAATGAGGTCTAATGCAGTCTTACCAACCGCTTCCATCTTGTCGCCAAAGCTCCAGGGCCACTTCTGGTCTATGGTCTATCTGTCCTATAATTAGCTTCTACAGCAGTCTTATTCCATTGCGGCTTTGTACCAGTACTATTGACTAAACTACCATCCATTAATATTGACTTGTATCACTACTTCCTAGCTATACCTTCGCCCAAGCCTTCAAAATGTTCAATCAGATTTTCCCTGCATACATATAAGAGATTCCTTAATTGAGATTCCTAGCCGATTCCGTAAAGTTGGATTCCGTGTTTTTACATAAACACCCGATGGTATAAATAGGGGTGAAACATCCGAATTACATTAATTCTCTTTTGTCCAGAAATGGGTGAACTCCATAATTGCGACAAATGTCAGATATCCTTAATTCAGCAGAAAAGTCTGTTGCGTCATAAATTGTCTATCCACGGACCTAAACGCTTCCAATGCTTCAGGGGTGCAAAGATGTTCAAAAGAAGAGACCATCTGAGAAGACATGAGATGATCCATACAAAAAGGAGACCAAATGATCATCAGAGAGAATATGCTGAACAAGTCGGAAACCATTGGACACAAATTGGTCAAAGAGAAGAATGCAAACGAATAAACCAATTGGAACCACTGGAACTCTCAAAACCGTATCAGGTGAATAACAATAATCCAACCAGAAAGCCGCGGATACCAATACCTCCAATAGAAATGCCTCGTGCAGTAATGACAGGAACAGGGAAGAAACCAGAACCAGAGCATAATCCAACAAGTGAAGAAAAAGAATACGTTTTGGTCGAACCCAGTTTATTGGAAAGCTTACAAGATCGACAGCGTTTGGTGCGCAGAGAACCAAACGAGCTTGCTGCGATGGACGTGGACAGAGGAATGAGAAAGATCATAGAATCCCAAACCATGAACGAGAATGAGAGGATTCGTCACTACAACCAGATTTTACAGCTACAGAGAATTCTACAATAAAGCTTCACAGCCGATAACAATCAACATACAGAACCAGTGATGACAACGGAGAGAACAAACTGAACGAAGATGAACTGTTGAGTAGAACAGACATCGAAGAAGAGAACTGAACAGACTAAAAAGAATGAAGAGAAGATCGAACTGAAGTGATCGAAGATCGAACACAATGAAGATAACAGAATTTACAGAACAAATATTGAACTATATAGCAGACAGTGTACAGAAAATGCAATAAAGTTTTAAAATATAACAAAAGTTCTTGTTTTTTTTTACTAGGAGGGAAGGGGAATACCATCGGGTGTTTATGTAAAAACACGGAATCCAACATTACGGAATCGGCTAGGAATCTCAATTAAGGAATCTCTTATATGTATACAGGGAAAATCTGATTGAACATTTTGAAGGCTTGGGCGAAGGTATAGCTAGGAAGTAGTGATACAAGTCAATATTAATGGATGGTAGTTTAGTCAACAGTACTGGTACAAGGCCGCAATGGAATAAGACTGTTGTAGAAGCTAATGATAGGACAGATAGACCCTAGACCAGTAGTGGCCCTGGAGCTTTGGCGACAAGATGGAAGCGGTTGGTAAGACTGCATTAGACCTCATTAAGGGATTACTCATGGTCCTCATGGCCTCATACGACAAAAAAGGGGTGCCGAAGGCCATGTTTTCCAAAAAGGGGAGCCGAAATTGGGGTGCCTGGGATATGGCTGTTAAATACTGAAATGAGGCTAAGAGTCGTAGTAAATTATACCTCACTGAGGGATTTTTCATGGTCCTCATAACCTCAAAATTCAATGAGGCTATGAGGGATAATAAATGAGGACTCATTGAGGGCTTTTACATAGCCCTCATGGCCTCATACGACAAAAAAGGGGTGCCGAAGGCCATATGTTTTCCAAAAAGGGGTGCCGAAATTGGGGTGCCTGGGGATATGGCTGTTAAATACCGAGATGAGGCTAAGAGTCGTAGTAAATTATGCCTCATTGAGGGATTTTTAATAGTCCTCATAACCTCGAAATTCAATGAGGCTATGAGGGATAATAAATGAGGACTCATTGAGGGCTTTTACATAGCCCTCATGGCCTCATACGACAAAAAAGGGATTCCATAGCCACGGGTGTTTCCCAAAAATGGGATTCCATGGGATGTGGCCATTGGATATAGGCTTTTATTATACACAGGGGAGATAACTCTGTATACAGATTATGAGAAAGCAAGCAATCTGATTGGTTATAAATGACCTAGATAAATGAAACAACAAGAGTACTTGGAATAGGGTTAGAACTAACAAGAATAGACCAGAAAAGCTAAATGTAGTAATAATAAGCAAAACTGTTCCAACTAATAGGCTCCTCTACGCTACTGGAGTATACTCTAGAACAAAGAAATAGGGCCAGATAGAGGAAAACTATTGCATACATAGATAAAAGCAGAGAATTCTGGAAGAATTCGAAATAGTAAACGTTGGGGTGGATTTTGGTGATTTGGAAGGATTGTCGGGTTGTTTGTGGTAATTAGATTTACTCTTCTACAAAGGAACATACCCTCCGAACATACCCCGTCTTATTGCAGAAAAATTGGGTAACATAGCAATCACGTGCTACCATAGAAACCAAGATGGCGGCCTCCAGCATACAAAATGGACGACGGAAACACGTAACACCCTAACAACACGCGCTGCGCATGCGCACAAACACCACGTATCACTATGGGGATGACGTCACAAGATGGCCGCTCACGTGGGTTACCATGACAACACAACATGGCGCCACTACGTCACGTGACATGACGTCACTTCCGAGGTCCTGCACCGAGGTCCTGCCGAATAGACCTCAAAAGCCCCTGACATACTACATGTGTATCGTCCTTTGAGTGCAGGAAGTAATAAAGTAAAATATCGTACTTTGGGTGCATTCAGTTGGTCAATAGTACCAAGGACTAACAGGGGACCTACGGGAGTATGGACCGCCCATACTACACTACCGTTCTAAACTACCAGGCATTACCCCTACCCACAATACCGTTTTCCCGAGCAATACGTTCTACCCATACCAGTAAGATAATTTGAAGCAATAGGTGGATTAATATTACGAAGGGCTGTTAAGGCCCATTACGTCCGCATTGTTCCATTACGTCCGCAGGCCAATATGTCCGCAGAAACTGACAAAAAATGAACCATTGCGTCCGCAAGGCCCATTACGTCCGCAAGAATTTTACCATTGTGTCCGCAAGGCCCATTACGTCTGCAGCAAATTGAATCATTGTGTCCGCAAGGCCCATTACGTCCGCAAGAATTTTACCATTGTGACCGCAAGGCCCATTACGTCCGCAGCAAATTGAACCATTGTGTCCGCAAGGCCCATTACGTCCGCAAGAATTTTACCATTGTGTCCGCAAGGCCCATTACGTCCGCAGCAAATTGAACCATTGTGTCCGCAAGGCCCATTACGTCCGCAGCAAATTGAACCATTGTGTCCGCAAGGCCCATTATGTCCGCAAGAATTTTACCATTGTGTCCGCAAGGCCCATTACGTCCGCAGCAAATTGAACCATTGTGTCCGCAAGGCCCATCACGTCCGCAAGAATTTTACCATTGTGTCCGCAAGGCCCATTACGGCCGCAGCAAATTGAACCATTGTGTCCGCAAGGCCCATTATGTCCGCAAGAATTTTACCATTGTGTCCGCAAGGCCCATTACGTCCGCAGCAAATTGAACCATTGTGTCCGCAAGGCCCATCACGTCCGCAAGAATTTTACCATTGTGTCCGCAAGGCCCATTACGTCCGCAGCAAATTGAACCATTGTGTCCGCAAGGCCCATTACGTCCGCAGGAATTTGACCATTGTGTCCGCAAGGCCCATTAAGTCCGCAGTAATTTGACTATTGTGTCCGCAAGGCCCATTACGTCCGCAGAAAATTGAACCATTGTGTCCGCAAGGCCCATTACGTCCGCAAGAATTTTACCATTGTGTCCGCAAGGCCCATTACGTCCGCAGCAAATTGAACCATTGTGTCCGCAAGGCCCATTACGTCCGCAGGAATTTGACCATTGTGTCCGCAAGGCCCATTATGTCCGCAAAAAATTGACCATTGTGTCCGCAAGACCCAATACGTTCGCAAGAAATTGACCATTGTGTCAGAAAGGCCCATTGCCTTTGCTGAAATCAGATCATTCTGTCCGTAAGGCTCATTAAGTCTGCAATACTCTGCCCATTGTGCCCGTTCGAAACAAGTACATTGTGTACGCAAACCTCATCACGTGAACAAGAATTGGAATTTGTAGCAATTTTTCTCCTGCGTTAAGTTGAAACAAAAGCCTTCCGCGGTCAAATCCGCGCCAAGTTCACTGAATCGGTCAAACAAATTTAAACGTTTCACAACACTGTGAATTTGAATGTTTGAGATTGAGTTCCAGGAGTCTGAGCTTCCGACAGGTTTGCTATGATAAAATTTCAGGTTGTTTTTCCCACACTAAACAACTTGCAAAAGCTGATGAAATCACCATTTGGGAGCCCCAGTCTCCGGAGTGGGGGATGAGAGAGAGGGAGGACTGCCCAACGTTGTGAGTGATGTCAGTAGTTCCCATCTTAAAACGTGCAGTCATAGACCCTTAGAATAATTCGGGGTCTTTTTTTACATTTTGATCAAGCAACTCCATAAAACAGCAATGACCGCTCGCTCTTACAGATCTTTGTATCGGATCTTCTCCGGGCATCGGATGTTGTAGATGCGCCTCAGACAAGTGTTGAAGATTGCCTTATCTTCTGCTGCGTCGTCCTTCTTGTGCGCCATGTTTCGTACCCATACATCATTATCACCTTCACCTTGGAGTTGAAGAGGCGGAGTTTATTTTTTATGCTAATCTCTCCTGATGCCCAGATGTTCTTTAGCAAGACAAAAGCTGCTCTGGCCTTGCCGATCCTAGCTGTGAAAGCTCGGTCTGTGCCTCCCTGTCGGCCGAACACACTTCCAAGGTAGACAAAAGAATCCACCCCCCTGATCAGCTCACTGCAGACTTTTGCTGGTGTGTTGGCAGTAGTGCTGATCTTCATCAGCTCGGTCTTCTTCCTGTTGATTGTGAGCCCTGTCCTAGCTGAGGTGGTATCAAGGCGAGTGGTCTTGTCCTGCGCCTGACTGTGGTTGTGTGACAGGAGTGCCAGGTCGTCAGCAAAGTCAAGGTCATCCAGCTGTGTTTAAAGCGTCCACTGTATCCCGTTGTCCTGTCTGTTGTAGAGGTCTTCGTGATCCAGTCAATGACCGCAGAAAGAGGGCATAGAACATGTTCCAGGGGAAGCTTACCTGCTGGTCTCGAAGCTTGGGGTCGACTGCCTCATTCATCCTCTTCAGTAAAACTTTGTCTGGCACTGACAGGAACACGATCCCTCGGTATTTGCTGCAGTCCCCGAGGTCTCCTTTCTTTGGCAGTTTGATGACAACTCCTTTTTACCACTGGGCCAGTACATCCTTCTCCTCCCAGACCTTGCTGAAGTGGCTGTCTAGCATGTTGACAGCAGTCTCCACGTCTGCTTTGACAGCTTCTGTAGGTATCTCGTCCGGCCCTGCAGCCTTCCCATTTCTGTGTCATAATAGCCAACCTGATCTTAGCCTTAAGGGGTTTTCGCAGTTGATGGGTACTTCTGTCTCTGAAGAAGGGGGGGGGGGGGGGGGGGGGTGTCTAGTGGTGTATCAAGAGCGGGG
Source organism: Pictodentalium vernedei (assembly GCA_031216915.1). Taxonomy (NCBI): domain Eukaryota; kingdom Metazoa; phylum Mollusca; class Scaphopoda; order Dentaliida; family Dentaliidae; genus Pictodentalium; species Pictodentalium vernedei. The sequence goes on along the minus strand of CM062296.1, from coordinate 202,008,668 downwards.
ATATTCAGCAGCTCCATTAAGTATTCTGCCCATCGCTTCGGCTGTTCCTCGGTTGTCGTCAGTGGGTTCTTATTCCTGTCCCTCACTGGTCTGCCTGCCTACTGGAACTTGTCCGCCAGCTTCTTGGTTTCCAGGTACTGGTCCTTTAGGTCACCCTGTTTGGCCGGATATGAGGAGACTGTCCTATAAAAATTGCAGTTGGGGGTTGGGTATGTTAGGTCTCCAATAAGAATTTTAAAAAACAGTTGTTGGGTTAAAAGTTATTCCAAATTCTTGCCCACTGTCAGTTAAAAACTCGTTTATATGGTTGTTCCACGTTTACATGGCTAGGGATATGGAATTGGTGTGTTAGTGCAGTCGAGTGGGGCATCGTTTGAGCGTAATTTCGGTGTTCCGTCACGACTTTATAGTCGTTTTTCCGTTTAAGGCTACCTGAAGGTCCACGCCTAGGCAGGGTGCCTGCTTTCGTGTCGGCTTCAGTCTATTTGTATTTCCAGGTACCACTTTTTCCTGCGCTTTTACCGCGTAACTACACCGTAATTGTCATTTTTTTGCGTACAAATCATGTTTTCTCCTGAAAATATAACGAATTGCATGAGACTTGAAACAATTTAAAATAATCAGAAATAGATTGAAACGAGCTTGTTCGGATATAAATTTACAAAATAGCAAACTTTTCCAAATGCCCAGATCACATATCATCGAGAGGACGACATTCCCCATGTTCTCACCCACCTCGGACCAATGTACGGCTCTCGGTTCGTACCTTTAGCGCTAAATAATTTCACCTTCTAATCCAGCCTTTCTAGCCTACTACCCGCATGCATAAGGGTGTAATGGGGGGGGGGGGGGGGGTTGAGCCATTCACCCCTCCAGAAAAAAATAGAAAAGTCCTCATTCTGTCATTTTGGTCAGGTTTTGGCCATGGCCTACCGTTGATTCACTGCCACTTGATTTAAAGCCGAAAGATTTGTGTAGGCCTAAGCCTCTGCGTGATCTGAGGCAATCCTCCTTAGTGAAAAAAAACTCTCAGTCTTCAGGGTATACATTAGACTGTTTGCGAAAAGGTCAACAAAATCACTTTGTAACTTCTCTTTAAACCCATGCACTGGCCCATGATTGTGGGAGGGACAGAGTGGCTCCCTTACATCTATAGGTGAGAACTACGAACGGTCAAGGAAGAATTATTTATTTTTTTTTTTGCTTTTGTTATCTGCATAGTCCTTTTCTGTTTTCTCTTTATACCTCAAAACCAGAATTTTATTACCAGTGTAAGATAAAATGTGAACCGTCGATTCGGATTATAAATTTGTCAAAGAAGCCCGTTTACGGAGAAACATTTTAAGCTGCGTTTTCCTTTGTCTGAGAATGTAGCCGTATTTTGTTGAAGACCGCAACGAACACGAAATCTGCTCAACGTTAGAAAATGCGTCGTGGAATAACTTTCTTTCTCTTTGTGGTTTGCTTACTGTCTTTGACAATTGTGGCAGCTAAAGGCAGTGTTTCGTTGGAATCTAATGAAAGACACGTTGTGTTATTGGGTATTGATTAGGTATGTGCCTATGACGCCAAGCCTCAACAACCCTACGACATCTAATTTCGCACAAGAAACTCACCGCAAAAGAAAACTAGTCTTCCAGAATGTATTTTTTTCTGAGCCAAAGGTGAAGCAAGGACTTCCTCGGCGTGTGTCTTATACCCTACGGCACCCCCCCCCCTCACCGTTAGGGCGCAGGAAAGGGTGTACACTTGCCCAAAAAGTCAGCTCGGCGTGAGAATTTTACTTTTATACCCCAAAAGACGCATTTACTTTACGTTTAGAAGCTACAATTTCCATGTTGAAACGCCTAAATATGACATTAATCATTATCAACAAAAAATGTTTTCCCTCATTTTTTTATTAACAAAAATTCTTTTCCCGATGTTTGGGCAAAAGTGGAAGCTATCCTTTCACACTTGGAGCGCCTTGATAGAACGTTTTTTTTGTTTTATTTCAACCCTCAATTTGTTTTTGCTCAATTATCGTTCTCTGTCCAATTTTTCAACGCAAAGGATAAAAAATTGGGGGTGGGGGGGGGGGGGATGTGCACCATACTACCCCCGTACGTCAATGGTGAGGGAGAACCTTATGTGAACCGTGCCTCCTCCCCCTCCCCCCCCCCCCCCCACCACCCCCAATAAGCGACTGTTTCGGTGAACCGATAATTTCAAGGATGAACTAGATTTTGTGAGTCCGGATGAAGTCCCATATAACGACAACTGAAACACAAAACTGTTATCAATATTATTTAAGCATATTAAATTAAAATAATATTCAAATTCAACGGGATGACACACGTCTGGATTCATACAGGTTTTTCACTACATTGCGTAAAATGCGGGAGATGTGACGATGTCGGACACGCTCCCCGGGAACCGAATAAATCAGGTGAATAGATTGATGTTTGTAGATTTTTCATCTCCTTTCATGTGAGTTTCTAGAGTGGTGCGGTAAAATCATTCATGATTTTTTTTTTACCTCATATATAAATTGGATTTTAGTGAAGGGTGATGGAATGAATAAATTCTCAGGGCTGAAGGCCCAGGTAAAAAAATTTTGAAACTTCTCATAAAAAGACACGATTTCCTTTGCCCGTGGTGCCTTTGCCACCCCCACCCCGGCCCCACCGCCCCTGGTTTGTAGCCTACACTTGGCAGGAAAGAGAATGTTCTAAAAGAGAGGCCACGCCGGTCCGATCATGGTTCAGGCCGGCGTGAGAAAATTTTGAATTTCAGACCCCAAAAGATGCAATTTCCTCGTATCTGGAAGCTACACCTTCACACTTCGGAGCGCCTTGATAGAGCGTTTGTTTTTTATTTTTTATTTTTCCTCTCAATTTGGTTTTGAACAATTATCGTTCTCTGTCCAATTTTGCAGCGGAAATGACCGAACAAACTAGGGTGGAGGGAGCACCATACCACCCCGTATGTCCATGGTGAGCATGAACCTATTGTGACCCCACCCCGCCCCCGCCCCAATAATCGATCGTTTGGGTGAACCGATCATTTCAAGGAGGAACTAGATTTTGTGAGTCCGGGTGAACTCGCATTTAATGACAACTGAATCATGAAACTGTTCTCAATATTATTTAAGCATAATAAATTAAAATAAATATGCAAATTCAATGGGATAACACACGTCTTGGATTCGTACAGTTTTTTCACTACATTGCGTCAAATGAGAGAGTTGTGACAGACACAAACGCCGGGGACCGAATAAATCAGGTCAATAGATAGATGTTTGTAGATTTTTCATCTCCCTTTGCGTGAGCTTCTAGACTCTTGAGTGGTGGGGTGGGATAATTCATGAAAATGTTTTGCCTCAGATATAAGTTTGATTTTAGTAATGAGTTACGGAAGGAGTAAATTCTCAAGACCGAAGGCACAGTTAGAAAACTGTTGAAAGTTCACCATAGTAGTATGTCTCGTATGTTTGGGGCATTGTTTGCCGAATCTCATGCCGGATCTCATGTGACGTCATAGTCACGTGACCTAGTGGCGCCATGTTGTGTTGTCATGGTAACCCGCGTGAGCGGTCATATTGTGACGTCATCTCCATAATGATACATGGTGTTAGTGCGCATGCGCAGCGCGTGTTGTTAGGGTGATACGTGTTTCCGTCGTCCATTTTGTATACTGGAGGCCGCCATCTTGGTTTCTAGATTCAGATTCAGATTCTTTATTCACGGTACACATACATGTAAAATGGTTACAAATAAACATATTGCACAAATGTAATGAGAATTATACCGTGGGAAGTGACATAGCCAGATTGGCTGTCTACCTGCCACTCCCTGGAAGAAGATGGGGTGATTGCAAACAGACTGTGACTGAAAGAATGAACTGAGAGCCAATTATGTGACACATGATGGAGAATGACGATCGAAAAATTACTTTCCTGGGATTAGAGTATTGGTGCTTCATTTTCGCCAGCGGAAAGACGGTGCTTCAAGGTAGGCAAGAAGCAACCTGCCTATAGGACTCCCTCCACTACTTATCATAACACCCTAGGGCGGCAACAAGTCCCATCGTGAAGTTCGTATCGTTTAGACTGCTACAAAGAGGTTGGTTATGATGTTTGGGCGTGGTGTCTACGTTAGCTGCATCATCATCGTAGGATGTTATGATTTATTTGTTTAGACCTTTGTTTGCAAGTTCTTAATTGTATTCATATAGTATTTTACATAGCACCACTGTAAGGAGGAAGCGCGACAGGTTGCACAAGACGAGGATTCCAGATTTAGACGCGGACCACGACTTTGACAATTTGCAAATTTACGAAGTTTACGAAGTGCAATCGGGGCAGTAGGGATTGTTGCAGCTGACATAACTGGAATATGAGGAAATGAATGTGGAAGTTAAGTTGTTCTTAAGCATGCTTCTGTCGCTAATATTACGAGTTGTGTCGTCCAGAGCATTCCATAGTTTCGGGAAGGAGTATAAAGGAAATTTATCCAGAGTTTGGGTCCGTGTTTTTTCTATGTATAGGAGGCCCGACTGTCTTGTTCTCCTACCAGATGGCTTGTCAGTAATTTTAAATTTATCATTGAAAGATACCAGTAATCTGCCGTTCTGCCAGTCAAATACGAACAGTAGTGCATGTAGCCTAAACAAATCATCAACCTTGAGTATTTGGTTTTCTTAAAATAGGGGATCTGTATGAGAATTGTACTTTTTGTTATTAATTATTCGTAATGAACGTTTTTGCAGGACAGCTAGTTTTTTGATAGCTCTTCAGTTACCCCATGCCTGGATTCCGTATACCAAATGGCTATGTATGAGGGCGTAATACAATGTTTTCAGAGCTCCATGGGGGGGGGGGGGGGGGCGTATTTTTAAAGTTCTTAAGACTATAGTTTGCGCGTGCTATTTTCGAGCATAATCGGGATATGTGAGTGAGCCTTGTAGGATAAATGATCATCAAGGCTAATTTCCTAAGAATTTCACAGATTTTTCTGTTTCGGTGGCCTCAACCTTGTTAATGTTTTGGTTATTTATTTTTACCTCTTGACAAAGATTATTGTTCCTACCTTTATTTGGATTAAGTATGATGTATGAGGTTTTCTTAGCATTCAGCATTAACTGGTTCACAGAGCACCATTCGAATAGTTTCTGGAGCTCGTCATTGAAATACGGTGTAATGGGATTATTGTCGGAGCCCGGGCAGTGTGCAGTGGTGTCATAGGCAAATGATAAAAAGTTGAGTGATGTTGAGTTACTTATATCATTTATATATAAAAGAAAAAGAATAGGGCCTAAAATCGAGCCCTGTGGTACACCGCAACTCTGTTTTGCTAAGTCCGATTTGTGTTCTCTGTACGTAAAATATTGAGACCTGTTGGACAAGTAACTTCTAAACCAATTGTTGGTGACACCTCGGATACCATATTTTTCCAGTTTACCTAATAGTATTTCGTGATTTATGGTGTCAAGGGCCTTTGACAAGTCCAGGAACAGTGCTAAGGTGCTGTTGTTTTTTCTTGTTTATTATTTTCTATTGCGATGCTTTTCAGGAGCTGAAGAACCGGATGAATAGTACTATGTCGCTTTCGGAACCCGTATTGGTGAGGGTATAACATATTAAACCTATTGAGGAAACTAGCTAGCTTCACTTCCATGAGTTTTTCCATTACTTTTGAGAATACTGGAAGTGTACTGATAGGTCTGTAATTTGTAAAGCTGTGCTCGTCACCCGCTTTAAATATGGGTATCACCTTCGCGATCTTCATTCTGTCTGGTAATTTGCCGTTTAGGAAAGAGTTGTTAATTACATGTGTTAGAGGATCCAATACTTCGGTTATCGTATGCTTAAGAAGACAGGTTGTGATATCAGTCTTTAGATAATTTTTGGCTTCATTTTATTTACTACTCGGTTGACTTCTGTGGGATTTGTGGGTATTAAATAAAGATTATTGGAGACATTGTTTTCCATGTAATCTGTGTAGGACTTATTAGTTTTCTGAATCTGTTCGGAAGTGTTTTTCCAATGTTGATTGTTGAATTCTTCTGCGATGTCATGGGGCTCGCTTAACTCGATGTTGTCCTGGATGAAGAACGAGGGTAATCTGGCTTCACGTTTTCCTTTATTGATGGCTTCGTTTAAAATCTGCCACGTTCTTCGCATATTGTTTTTGTTTTCGTTTAAGATATCTCTATAATAGGTAGCTTTACATTGTTTTTTAACCTTGTTGAAGATTCTACAGTAGTTTTTATAGTTTTCTGAGTTCCTTTCGGTGGGAGCTTGGAGTTTTTTCTTTTAGAATTTGCCTTTATTGTTGGAGGATATTACAAGCCCCCTTGTCATCCATGGCTGTTTTTTAATAAATTGTTTGTTCTGGCGAACACGTTTGAGAGGGAATGCTTTTTCATAGGCTTTCATATAGATGTTTAGAAAGGTTTCATATGACTCACTGGGACAATTCGACTGCATTACAGGATTAAAATCACTTTGCGAGATAAGTGTTTTGAATTCAACAATTCTTTCTGCATTTATTATTCTTTTTAGTGTAAAGTGTGGTGTATCTTTTGGTTTGGGTTTTTCCTCAATATAAAAAAACACCAAAATGATCTGACACGTCAGATATGACTATTCCAGGTAATGCTGCTCGTGAAACGTTATTAGAGAAGATATGATCTATCAGACTAGCAGAACGACAGGTTACTCTCGTTGGCTTGGTGATATACGGCAGAAAGCCTTGACTGAACATGAGATTAACAAATTCTTCCATTTTAGAGCGTGTAGTTGCTTTTAGAAGGTCTAGGTTAAGAAGAGATTGATGTCGGCTTTAGGAGGAGTGTTGGGTCTATAAATAACGCCAATAATTCTGGGTTGGTATTTATCTTTAATTTCAATAAACAGAGATTCGAAAACATGGGGAATAACGAACGAAATATCATTACGAACTCTATAGGGTATTCCTTCTTTAATATATAGACCAACGCCTTCTCGACCATCATCATTCTCGTGTCTCATACGTTTAATAATCGGGGCATAGCCATCCAGACTGAACGACATCTCTGTGGAAATGTGGAATATTTCGGTAAGTCCTATTATGTCGAAGAAGTTCTTTCCTGTTTGTAGGTTATATAGCATGTTTTGGAAGGAATCCCAATGGGCCTTCAGGCTTTGGCAATTGAGATGGAATATTGAGAATCATGCGTCTATTTTACAAGCCATTGACTGAAAGTCATTAGGCGAAAAGTAGTTGCAGTCAGTAGCGTGGTTTTTATATGGGGGTTCATCATTTTCTGCCAAGGAACATATTTTCTCATTATAGAGCTGTATAAAGTCGTACTCTGCGTCTACCTGCACCTCGTCGAGTGTAATGTTACCCGCCATAATTCACCAACATACTACCATCCTTTCTCGCTGGACAAATATACAAGACATAAATACAATATATTGTTTCAAGATGAAGATAAAAGGAGGTTAAGTTCCAGACATGGCTGAACTGTTGGACGGGTTGAGACGATATTTCTTTTTCGTTTCTAGTCACAGTCTGTTGCAGTAATAGTATGTAATTGGGAGTTTGTTTAGAAACGAAATTATTCTGTACAAACTGGATAAAAACACTGTAGTTTATATACAAGTACGTCGGGTGCAACATCACCCTACCTAACATCACACCAAAGTGATATGGTATCTTGGATGGGTGATTGAACAAATAAATTTATAATTAAAGGACTTTACAGTAAAACAATGGATTCAATGAGGATAGCGAATGAGTGAGTGAATTTGTAAAAGGCGAGGTGGAATAATAATCAATATGAATGAATGAATGAATGAATGAATGAATGAATGAATGAATGAATGAATGAATGAATGAATGAATGAATGCATGAATGAATTTATGAATGAATGAACTATCATCATCGAGGGGGTCATAAGCCATATTTCACAGACAACAAAAAAAAAAAAAAAAAAAGCAAAAAAAGCAAAATCCAGAAAAACAAACAAAAGTGTACAAATCTTGAAAATTGGATAGTTGTCAATGGCGCTGGCACTTTTGACGTTACACTTGGCAGACGGCCAATGATCAACCGAGTGAGAATTTGGGATTAAAGTTATTTCACTGGTACTAAATTGACGAACTAGCGTTTGCTGTACTTCAAGGTATAGTTTCACAGATTAAAAGTTAATTTGTTAATGAATAATATCACATAATTACATCATGGAATGCACACTTTAATAACTAACAATTAACAAACATAACAGCCCTTATTCGGGCACGAACAACAGACGACACTCACAAGAAGTATTATTGAGAGACTAATTTGTCTTCCATCCCTTGCGTCGAGAGCACAGCTCACGACCCCCACCGGCACGCGCTCGATCCAATGAGGTGTCACAAGCCATATTTCCGACGCAGGTAAAGAAATCATGTATTGCAAATAGCAGGTTGATGAATAGGGCTGTCCGTTTTGGCACTACATATGGTAAAGGATTATTGACTAACCTAAAAAAGGAATAAAGAGGGGTGGATCTTAAATTATCTTAATGATGCTAAATTGACGAACTAGCGCAAGAGGGCACTACAGGGTATAAATTATCTGATGAATTGTTGAAGCGCTCTTGATAAAAAATAAACGAGGTGGCGGTACTTTAATTTTTTACCCTAAACAGCAAGTCAGTCACCACATCCACACACTTGATCAATCAATCACCCACACATCCATCCATCCGATCGTCCACCCAGAACGAACGAACGAACGAACGAACGAATGAGCGAACGAATGAATGAACGACTGAATGAATGTCACTAGTAACACTATGGATGAATGAATGAATGAATGAATGTCACTAAGAACGAACGAATGAGTGAATGAATGAATGAATAACCCTTTATCCGGCATGGATGTTATATGACACTAGTAGATAGTAAACAAGTTCTATGCTATTTGTTCCATCCGTCATGTCGAGATACACCGCCCACAACCCCCACTGGAACAGGTTCACTTTGATGAGGGGTCATAAGCCTCATTTTCGAGAAAAAAACACCTGCTCGTTCCAATAAGGGGTCATAAGCCACATAGCCACACCTGCTCGTTCCAATAAGGGGTCACAAGCCACGTAGCCACATCTCCAAGGCAACAACAAGAAAGAAATCACGAAGATTCGGTGGTTATTTGTGAAAAGCGTTGGTCGGTTTTGGACGCTACGCAGAGCAAAGGGTGAATAGCCGAGTGAAAAATATTGTGGGCTAAAGATATCTTGCTCGAACTAGCTTGACGAACTAGGTAGCACGTGGTTGCTATGTTACCCAAAGGCTTCTTATAGGACAGGGGTATGTTCGGAGGGTGTGTTCGATTGAATCGGAGTATTTTCCGGATTCGTAGAATTACCACAAACAACCCGACAATCCCTCGAAATCACCAAAATCCACCCAGCTTTTACTATTTCGAATTCTCTCAGAATTCTCTGCTTCTATCTATATATGAAACAGTTTTCGTCTATCTGGCCATGTTCCTTTGTTCTGTAGTATACTCCAGTAGCGTAGAAGAGCCTATTAGTTGGAACAGTTTACCTTATTATTACTATATTTAGCAATTTCTGGTATATTCTTGTTAGTTCTGACCCTATTCCGTGTACTCTTGTTGTTTCATTTATCTAGATCATTTATAACCAATCAGCTTGCTTGATTTCCCATAATGTGTATGCAGGGTTATCTCCCTTGTGTATTACAAAAGCAGTCCCAAAGCCAATAAGCTATCGAGCAGTCACTGATAAGTCATTGCCCGAACGACTCTAAGCCCATCGAGCAAATGAGCTATCGAGCAATTGCTCGATCGAGTGACTCCTCGAACGACTCTTCGACTCATTTCAGTATTTGAGGATACCTATGGCCCGGTATTGTATTATTTGAGGATACCTATCCCAAATATCCCTTATAAGCTAAAGAGCCAAGAGAGTAATTACTCCATGAGCAATTGCTCGAACGACTCGAAGCTCATCGAGCAAATGAGCCTTAGAGCAATTGCTCGATCGAGTGCCTCGACATACTGCTCGAACGACTCGAAGTCCATCGAGCAAATGAGCTTTAGAGTAATTGCTCGTTCGAGTGACTCCTTGAACGACTCTTCGACTCATGTCAGAAAAAAGGGATTGTAGCTCCTAAAAGGGATTCCGTAAGTAGGGCTTTTTCCCAAATAAGCCAAAGAGCCAAGAGAGTAATTGCTCCACGAGCAGTTGCTCGAACGACTCGAAGCTCATCGAGCAAATGAGCCTTAGAGCAATTGCTCGATCGAGTGACTCCTCGAACGACTGTTAGACTCATTTCAGTATTTTAGGATACCTATTGTATTGGACTATTGGGGGATACTTGTTGGACTTTACATCCGGGTACTTCTGTTGGGGTAGTAGATAAAAAACAAACAACAATATATATAACATTTCATTTTTATTCAAGTATTCAATTCAATTTCTCAAGGCATTTCTCTTTGTAGTTCTTCTTGCATGGGCTAACCATTTCGTCTTCTTGTGGGTTGGAGCTTCTTCCCATTGCATGGCTTGGTTCTTGATAAAACACATTCTCTCATTTGATAACTTGGCTTTGTTGGTTGCTTTAATTTCCTGTCTGGCATCTTTTCGTTCCTCTTTCTCTAGCTGTTTCATAGTAGTAACTTCAGTCTTCTGATTCTTAGTAGTAACTTCATTTGTGGTTTCAGTGGAAACATATTTCTCAGCTTCAGTAGTAATTTCATTCGAAGTGGTAACTTCATTCTTTATGGGAGCTGGCATCTTTTCCTTAACTTCAGTAGAAGGTTCGTTCTTAGAGGAAACTTTTTTCTTTATAGGAGCTGGCATCTCTTTCTTGTCTTCAGTTGTAACTTCGTTCTTTGTGAAAACATCTTTCTTTGTTTCTGTAGAAACTTTGTTCGTAGTGGTAACTTCATTCTTGTTTGTATTGGGAGTCAATTCTTCTGTCTTTATTCTTTTGTTTACTGATCGGCCAGTATCCACACATCTTTGTTTCTTTCCAATAGCATCCATGTCTAGATTTTTTCTCTTGGCTGCATTTACTACACGATTCACTTGAGCCCGTTCTAGGGAAGACAGCTTTAATCCAGCATCATTCTTGAAGATCTGTATATGTAAGTCATCTTTGAATCTGAGCACTGTTTTCAACACAGACATCTTCACTCTTCGACGTTCAAAACGAAAATGAATTTATGTTTATACCAACACTCCTTTTATACTTTTTTTTTCTAATCGTCTTCTTCTTCATCATCATCTACTCGGAATGAGTAGTTTGTCATAAGGTTGTCGAACAGAAATCTTCGCTTTTCCAAGGCATATTTCTGTGATTCTTCAAAACTATTTCTTAATCGACCCATTGTCATAAACAACGTAAACTTAAATAGAGTAGGAACACATGAATGTGACAAATATACTAAATTCTTGGGTCTTAACATAGACGATCGTCTCTCCTTTAAGTCCCATATTTCCCAACTATGCTCAAAGATAGCTTGTGCTAATTACGCCTTAAATAAGGTCAAGACACAATTACCCCACAGTTCAATAAAAATACTTTATTACTCCCTAATTCACAGTCATCTCGTTTATAGTATACAGGCCTGGGGCAGTTCAAAAGCAGTTACAAAACTCTTCTTGATGCAAAAACGGTCCATTAGAATCATCAATAACAGCTGTCAGAACTCCCATACGGACCCCCTCTTCCTGAAAGACAAAATATTAAAAGTAACAGACTTATTCAGAATACATGCACTACTTTTCCTGTTTGATTGGCAGAACGTGCGCCTTCCCCAGTCCCTTGATTCATTATTCTCCACTAATAACCAACGTCGTCAAACCAGAAATACAGCTGCCTTACTGCAGCTCAGAAGTAGAACCAAGTCTTTAGATCACCTACCAGAATTTTATTTTCCGAAACTTTGGAACGAGTTGGAACCACGTCTGCGTAACATGCAAAACCGAACTACGTTTAAAAAAGCTATCGTTGCGAAAATATTCAGTACTTACTCGAGCCATGTTGAGTGCAATAACCCATACTGTCCGGAGTGTAGCCCCTGACTGTCCCATTCATATACGCTTACATACACGGATAGTTTATGCATGCGTATGTATGTATATCCACATAAGTGTATGTGAGTGTATTTGTGTGTGTGTGCTATCTTCCTACATCACGCGGTAGATGTCTGTTTCGGCCAGCTCGTCGCGAAACAACTCTTCTCTCTCCATGTCTCTCAGATTCACTCCCTTCACAATTTTACCTTAGATTGGGAACCACAGATGTAATCAACTACAGGGTTTAGTGAACTTCTGTTAGTTACATGACCTCACTGGGAAACAAACAGTTGGAGAGGGGAGATGCTTTTTCCATCTGATCAACCTCCGATTCCCGCTGTGCAAAATAATTTTGCATTTGCTTATTTTTATACATAATTTATGACTAATTACATATTTCCTATCCTGACGTCAATCATAAGAAGCAGTCTGAAACGGTGTTGTTACCTGGGGGATATCAGGTTAGACAGCCAATCTGGCTATGACATCCCCCGACAGTATGCATATCAGTTGCCCTCTTCTGTACAGAATTACTTAGTTATTAATTATTGCTTGTAACATACATGCTGTATAGTCTGCTGATGTATCTATTTATGCATACTGTCGAATAAATTATCTATCTAAGTCAAAATCCTCTTCTTCACGAAGACGCTTGGTTGTTTCTTGAATTTTCTTGTGAATTGAGTCGTTGCAAACATTTCTAATGTACACAAGGGTATTAATGTATTTCTCACTAATGGCTTCTTTGACACTCTTTTGAAGTGCTCTATTTGCTGTTTCAACTGCATCTTCTCTATCCATTCCATCCTCGATATATTTGTTCATGAGGTTGTCAAAATCGTTTTGGTATTTGTCATAGGCACTTTGAACGATAGTTCCCATCATAGAAACGTCTTCTTCTTCCTCTTCTTCGTCTTCCTCTTCTTCATATTCCATATCTTCTGATAGTTCCGACGATTCATCAGTGTCCGAATCTCTGGACCAATGTTTTGGTGCTCAACTAGATTGCATTGCGTCCACTCTCTTCGAAGGTCAGATTACAAATAACAAGTTTCTTACGAGCACGACCCTTTTATAGGATATCGGACAGAGCATTGATGACGGGTTTGATTAACTTTTCTAAAAATCCTTCTTTCTGTATGAACCGTCTTCTTTTCCGATAAGATAGTTCTGTCTTTGGTGAGGCAATTCTCCTAATCTGGTGTTTGTATGGAATCAGCTTAGCTCTCTCAGATTTGGTTATATGTACTGCGCCCTTTAAGATGTTCGAGGCACAATCACATATACATTGTATCAAATCATCACTGGCCGTCTTGAGTATAGTCTTGGCTTCATATCGATCCGCATCAAAGAGGATTCACAGTGTATCTAAATTTCTCTCTAATCTTGTAGTGTTGCCCGATTTTTCCGTTTGTCGGTTTGGGCAAACTTCTTTGTGCTTCTTCATGTTAAACTTTCGAGAATGTTTTTCCACAGTACTCGCAGTTATGTATCGCCATGTCTTCACTCTTCCGTGGTCGTAGAACAAATGAGTTTATTTTCACACCAACACTCCTTTTATACCTTTTTCAGAGCTAGGACTGGGTTGATAAGCGCAGAGAGAAAGCAACTCTTTCGTAATATACATATTTTTATATCTGGAGAAATTCGATCATCTGTTAGCAGCTTCAATACATGTTCGTATTTTCGCAGGTCATCAAATTCAGCTAAATTCAGTAGTATCTTATCTTCGAGAATGTTGGTAGCACATTTACATTAACAGGTAATCAAATCTTCATCAGCAGCACGTAGAACGGCATCGATTTCCACCGTAAAAATTCTAAAAGTGCTTTATTTTGGTCAGTCATGGAATCTCCAACATCTCTCTGCTCTTCTGTTCTTCTTGGACAGTAATGTTCTTCATGCCTCTTACGTGTGAAGCTCCTGGAGAATTCTTTATCACAATATCTGCAGTGGAGCCGATGATGGGTCTCCTCGTGTCTTCTAGCATTATTTCATCTTGAAAATAACTTGGAACAGTATCTGCATCGAACTGGTAACATGTCTTCACTCGACGACGGTCAGGATACAAATGAATTTATTTTCGTACCAACACCCTTTTTATACCTTTCCCAACAGAAGTACCCGGATGTAAAGTCCAACAAGTATCCCCCAATACCCAAATACAATAGGTATCCTAAAATACTGAAATGAGTCTAAGAGTCGTTAGAGGAGTCACTCGATCGAGCAATTGCTCTAAGGCTCATTTGCTCGATGAGCTTCGAGTCGTTCGAGCAACTGCTCGTGGCGCAATTACTCTCTTGGCTCTTTGGCTTATTTGGGAAAAAGCCCTACTTACGGAATCCCTTTCAGGCCCTAGAATCCCTTTTTTCTGACATGAGTCGAAGAGTCGTTCGAGGAATCACTCGAACGAGCAATTACTCTAAAGCTCATTTGCTCGATGGACTTCGAGTCGTTCGAGCAGTATGTCGAGTCACTCGATCGAGTAATTGCTCTAAGGCTCATTTGCTCGATGAGCTTCGAGTCGTCCGAGCAATTGCCCATGGAGCAATTACTCTCTTGGCTCTTTAGCTTATAATGGATATTTGGGACAGGTATCCTCAAATAATACAATACCGGGCCATAGGTATCCTCAAATACTGAAATGAGTTGAAGAGTCATTCGAGGAGTCACTCGATCGAGCAATTGCTCGATAGCTCATTTGCTCGATGGGCTTAGAGTCGTTCGAGCAATGACTTATCAGTGACTGCTCGATAGCTTATTGGCTTTGGGACTGCGTTTGTTATACACAAGGGAGATAATCTGTATACAGATTATGGGAAATCAAGCAATCTGATTGGTTATAAATGATCTAGATAAATGAAACAACAAGAGTACACGGAATAGGGTCAGAACTAACAAGAATAGACCAGAAATTGCTAAATATAGTAATAATAAGGTAAACTGTTCCAACTAATAGGCTCTTCTACGCCATGGGAGTATACTCCAGAACAAAGGAACATGGCCAGATATACGAAAACTTTTGTATATATAGATAGAAGCTGAGAATTCTGAAAGAATTCGAAATAGTAAAAGTTGGGTGGATTTTGGTGATTTCGAGGGATTGTCGGGTTGTTTTTTGGTAATTCTACGAATCGGGAAAATACTCCGATTCAATTGAACATACCCTCCGAACATACCCCTGTCCTATAAAAAGCCTTTGGGTAACATAGCAACCACGTGCTACCATAGAAACCAAGATGGCGGCCTCCAGCATACAAAATGGACGACGGAAATCACCCTAACAACACGCGCTGCGCATGCGCACTAACACCATGTATCATTATGGAGATGACGCCACGATATGGCCGCTCACGCGGGTTACCATGACAACACAACATGGCGCCACTAGGTCACGTGACTATGCCGTCACATGAGATCCGACATGAGATCCGGCAAACAATGCCCCAAACATACTAGACATACTACTCACCATAAAAAGACTAGATTTCCTTGTTTTTCCAGTCAATTAAGGTAGACATTACAGACAATTAGGTGATAGTGGTGTATATATGATTGTCGAAAAAATTTGGCTGCGGGAAAAAGTGGTGGGGGCATGAGCCCCCTGTCGTCCCACGGCTCCGACGCCCCTGCTCCTCCTCCCTCCCCCCTTAACCATTTTGATTTCCGTTCATTTAAAATTGTTTGGCTGCATCGATCCGTTTCAAATTTTATATGCTCGTCACTAATGCCAAAATACAGCTCAAATTCGATTTCTGGTTTGGTCGGACAAATCATCTCACTGGAAGTAATAATCATCCAGCATTTATTCATGATTCTAACCAATTAAATATATTTTCCTTCACTCGAACCACTTTGGAATTGGAATTCACACAGACTGTCTGAATTGTTGTTTGCATTTCAAAATTCTTCAATAACACAATTTTTCTTGATGTTTGAAAGTCTGTCGGCAGAATTTGGTCTTTCCAACGTTATGTCCCCTGCTTAAATTACTCAACGAGCAAAAAGCGAAGGGAAAAAATTTCTTGTCCCGTACGTATTTAACAAGAAGGAAGCCAACGCCCTATAGCTCACCAACATCCATTTTTGATAGTAACTTTCGCAAACACAAGAACTGTATCAAACAGTCTCATAACATGCGACAAAGCTGACCTAAACACAACCTCTTAAAAGTAAAACACAGGAACTGACATAAACACTAATTTAAACAAGAAATTCTGAGCTAAACAGAAAACTAAACGCAACTAAAAATGTCAAAAAATGTTTAAAATGCAGAGTATGAGGGGTTAACCATGGAACAGTGATACTGAGGAACATATATGATGAACATAAGTGCCATGGGAAGAGAAGGAGCACAGCAGTTGACCTAAAGACTAAGTTAAACATGACATTCCGAGCTAAACAGAAAACTAAACGCAACTAAAAATGTCAAGAAAAATGTTTAAAATGCAGGGTATGAGGGGTTAATCATGGGACAATGATACTGAGGAACACGTATGATGAATATAAGTGTCATGGGAAGAGAAGGAGCACAGCAGCTGACCTAAACGCTTAGTTAAACATGAAATTCTGAGCTAAACAGAAAACTAAACGCAACTAAAACTGTCAAGAAAAATTAAGATACAGTGTATGAGGGGAAAATCAAGGAACAATGATACTGAGGAACATGTATGATGAATATAAGTGCCATGGGAAGAGAAGGAGAACAGCAGCTGATCAAAACACTAAGTTAAAGTATGAGGGGTTAACTCATGGTAGAATGATAATAATCATCACGTAGCAGCATTATAAAGGCCATGATATTTAAATAGGGCGAGTAAGTGACCAAAACAGAAGCTTTAGCGTTATTGGACATGTTCACTGACGCAGACGCTGACGCCGACGCCGACCGATCGAGCCATGCCATAAGCTCACACATCTAAAGTTGGTGAGCTAAAAACCCGAAGGAATATATTTCACACTCTTTGTATCGATAGTAAGACAAGAGGTGAAACTACAAGTGAGAAGCTTGAAGACATTATATAAAATAAAGAACTACACACGGTTATCATGATGTGGCCGCGCATGATAAGGGGACTGTCTTAAGGAATTATTTTGTTGTCGCGGCGAAGCCTGGCTCTACGCGCACCTAACAGTATAACCTCAGAAAAAATCTTTCTGCCTACAGGTTTTGTACAACCTTCAGAATCATACTCAAGATTATGTCAACACGCTAAAAAACTTATGCATATATATTTAGGCGTTTAACTGGGGAATTGTAGCTTCTAAAACGTAAGGAACATGCGTCGTTTTGGGTAAGAAAGTAAAATTCTCACGCCAAGCTGACTTTTTGGGCAAGCGTACACTCTCTCCTGCGCCCTAACGGGGGGCGGGTTTCGAAAAAAGGTGCTCAGAAGAAAAATACATTCTGGAAGACTAGTTTCCTTTGGCGGTGAGTTTTCTGCGCGACATTAGGTGCCATAGGGTGGTTGAGGTTTGGCGTAATAGGTACAAACTTAATCAATACCCAAGAACACATCGTGTCTTTCTTTAGACACCAGCGAAACACTGTTTTAGCTGCCACAATTGTCAAAGACAGTAAGCAAACCACAAAGAGAAAGAAGGTTATTCCACGACGCATTTTCTAACGTCAAGCAGATTTCGTGTTCATTGCGGTCTTCAACAAAATACGGCTACATTCTCAGACAAAGGGCAGCTTAAAATGTTTCTCCGTAAACGGGCTTCTTTGACAAATTTATAATCCGGATCGACGGTTCAAATTTTATCTTATACTGGTAATAAAATTCTTGTTTTGAAATATAAAGAGAAAACAAAAAAGGACTATGCAGATAACAAAAGCAAAAAAATAAATAATTCTTCCCTGACCGTTCGTAGTTCTCACCTATAGATGTAAGGGAGCCACTCTGCCCCTCCCACAATCATGGACCAGAGCAGGGGTTTAAAGAGAAGAAGTTGCAAAGTGATTTTGTTGACCTTTTCGCAAACAGTCTAGTGCATACCTTGAAGACGGAGTTTTTTTTTTCTTTCACTAAGGAGGATTGCCTCAGATCACGCAGAGGCTTAGGCCAACACAAATCTTTCGGCTTTAAATCCAGTGGCATTGAATCAAAGGTAGGACGTGGCCAAAAGCTGATCAAAATGACTGAATGAGGACTTTTCTATTTTTTTCTGGAGGGGTGAATGGCTCAGCCCCCCCCCCCCCCCCCCCCCCATTACCATTACACCCTTATGCACGCGGGTTGTAGGCTAGAAAGGCTGGATTAGAAGGTGAATTGATTCGGCACTAAAGGTACGAACCGAGAGCCGTACATAGGTCCGAGGTGGGTGAGAACACGGGGAATGTTGCCCTCTCGATGATATGTGATCTGGGCATTTGGAAAAGTTTGTTATTTTGTAAATTTATATCCGAACAAACTCGTTTCAGTCTTGCCCACCGTCAATTAAACTCTTTTACATGGTTGTTCCACGTTTACATGGCTCGGAACATGGAATCGGTGTCTTAGAGCCCTCGAGTGTGGCTTCGTTTGAGCGTAATTTCCGTCACGACTTTATAGTCGTGTTTTCCGTTTAAGGCTACCTGAAGGCCCACGCCTAGGCAGGGTGCCTGCTTTCGTCTTGGCTTCAATCTATTTGGGTTTCTAGGTACCACTTTTTTCCGCATAACTACACCGTAATTGTAATTTTTTGCGTACAAATCATTTTTCTCCTGAAAATACCACGAATTGCATGAGACTTGAAACAGTTAAAAATAACCAGAAATAGATTGAAACGAGAGGACGACATTCCCCATGTTCTCACCCACCTCGGACCAATGTACGGCTCTCGGTTCGTACCTTTAGCGCTAAATCATTTC
Source organism: Pictodentalium vernedei (assembly GCA_031216915.1). NCBI lineage: Eukaryota > Metazoa > Mollusca > Scaphopoda > Dentaliida > Dentaliidae > Pictodentalium > Pictodentalium vernedei. The sequence goes on along the minus strand of CM062296.1, from coordinate 201,989,751 downwards.
ACCTTCTAATCCAGCTTTTCTTTCCTACAACCCGCATGCATAAGGGTGTAATGGGGGGGGGGGGGCTGAGCCATTCACCCCTCCAGAAGAAAAATAGAAAAGTCCTCATTCTGTCATTTTGATTAGCTTTTGGCCATGTCCTACATTTCATTCAATGCCACTGGTTTTAAAGCCGAATGATTTGTGTAGGGCTAAGCCTCTGCGTGATCTGAGGCAATCCTCCTTAGTGGAAGAAAAAAAACTCAGTCTTCAGGGTATGCTCTAGACTGTTTGCGAAAAGGTCAACAAAATCACTTTGAAACTCCTTCTCTTTAAACCCCTGCACTGGCCCATGATTGTGGGAGGGGCAGAGTGGCTCCCTTACATCTATAGGTGAGAACTACGAACGGTCAGAGAAGAATTATTTAATTTTTTTGCTTTTGTTATCTGCATAGTCCCTTTTTTGTTTTCTCTTTATACTTCAAAACCAGAATTTTATTACCAGTGTAACATAAAATTTGAACCGTCGATCCGGATTATGAATTTGTCAAAGAGGCCCGTTTACGGAGAAACGTTTTAAGCAGCGTTTTCCCGATGTCTGAGAATGTAGCCGTATTTTGTTGAAGACCGCAATGAACACGAAATCTGCTTAACGTTAGAAGATGCGTCGTGGAATAACCTTCTTTCTCTTTGTGGTTTGCTTACTGACTTTGACAATTGTGGCAGCTAAAACAGTGTTTCGCTGGTGTCTAAAGAAAGACACGATGTGTTCTTGGGTATTGATTAAGTTTGTACCTATTACGCCAAACCTCAACCACCCTATGGCACCTAATGTCGCGCAGGAAACTCACCGCCAAAGGAAACTAGTCTTCCAGAATGTATTTTTCTTCTGAGCACCTTTTTCCGCCCCCCCCCCCCCCCCCGCCCCCCGTTAGGGCGCAGGAGAGAGTGTACGCTTGCCCAAAAAGTCAGCTTGGCGTGAGAATTTTACTTTCATACCCAAAAAGACGCATGTTCCTTACGTTTAGAAGCTACAATTCCCCAGTTAAACGCCTAAATATATATGCATAAGTTTTTAGCGTGTTGACATAATCTTGAGTATGATTCTGAAGGTTGTACAAAACCTGTAGGCAGACAGATTTTTTCTGAGGTTATACAACTTATACTGTTAGGTGCGCGTAGAGCCAGGCTTCGCCGCGACAACAAAATAATTCCTTAAGACAGTCCCCTTATCATGCGCGGCCATATCGTGATTACCGTGTGCAGTTCTTTATTTTATATGATGCCTTCAAGCTTCTCACTTGTAGTTTCACCTCTTGTCTTACTATCGATACAAAGAGTGTGAAATTTATTTCTTCGGGTTTTTAGCTCACCAACTTTGGTTGTGTGAGCTTATGGCATGGCTCGATCGGTCGGCGTCGGCGTTGGCGTCAGCGTCTGCGTCAGCGTACGTGTACAATAATGTTAAACCTTCTGTTTAGGTCACTTAATCGCCCTATTTCCATATCATGGCCTTTATAATGCTGCTATACGATGATTATTATCATTCTACCATGATTAACCCCTCATACACTGCATTTTAAACATTTTTCTTGACATTTTTAGTTGCGTTTAGTTTTCTATTTAGCTCAGAATTTCAAGTTTAACTAAGTGTTTAGGTCAGCTGTTGTGCGCCTTCTCTTCCCATGGCACTTATATTCATCATACGTGTTCCTCAGTATCATTCTTCCATGATTAACCCCTCATACCCTGCATTTTAAACATTTTTCTTGACATTTTTGGTTGCGTTTAGTTTGCTGTTTAGCTCGGAATTTCATGTTTAACTTAGTGTTTAGGTCAGCTGCTGTGTTTTACTTTTAAGAGGTTGTGTTTAGGTCAGCTTTGTCGCATGTTATGAGCCTGTTTGATACAGTTCTTGTGTTTGCGAAAGACACTATCAAAGATGAATGTTGGTGAGCTATAGCGCGTTGGCGTCCTTCTTGTTAAATACGTACGGGACAAGAAAATTTCTCCCTTCGCTTTTTGCTCGTTGAGTAAGTTAAGCAGGGGACATAACGTTGGAAAGACCAAATTCTGCCGATGGACTTTCAAACATCAAGAAAAATTGTGTTATTGAAGAATTTTGAAATGCAAACAACAATTCAGACAGTTTGTGTGAATTCCAATTCCAAAGCGGTTCGAGTGAAGGAAAATATATTTAATTGGTTAGAATCATGAATAAATGCTGGATCATTATTACTTCCAGTGAGATGATTTGTCCGACCAAACCAGAAATCGAATTTGACCTGCATTTTGACATTAGTCATGTGCATATAAAATCTGAAACCGATCGATGCAGCCAAACAATTTTAAATGAACGGAAATCAAAATGGTTAAGGGGACGGGGGACGGGGTGGAAGTGGGAGGGGCAACAGGGGCGTCGGAGCCGTGGGGGGGGGGGGGGGGGGGGGGGGGGGGGCAGGGGGGCACGTACCCCATCACTTTTTCCCGCAGCCAAATTTTTTCGACAATCATATATACACCACTATCACCTAATTTAATGTAATGTTTACCTTAATTGACCGAAAAAACAAGGAAATCACCTCTTTTTTATGATGAACTTTCAACAATTTTCTAACTGTGCCTTCGGCCCTGAGAATTTACTCCTTCTGTAACTCATTACTAACATCAAACTTATATCTGAGGCAAAACATTTTCATGAATTATCCCACCCCACCACTCGAGAGTCTAGAAGCTCACGCAAAGGGAGATGAAAAATCTACAAACATCTATCTATTGACCTGATTTATTCGGTCCCCGGGGATTGTGTCTGTCACAACTCACTCATTTGACGCAATGTAGTGAAAAAAAACTGTACGAATCCAAGACGTGTGTTATCCCATTGAATTTGCATATTTATTTTAATTTATTATGCTTAAATAATATTGAGAACAGTTTCATGATTCAGTTGTCGTTAAATGCGAGTTCACTCGGACTCACAAAATCTAGTTCCTCCTTGAAATGATCGGTTCACCCAAACGATCGATTATTAGGGCGGGGCGGGGTGGGGTCACAATAGGTTCATGCTCACCATGGACATACGGGATGATATGGTGCCCCCCTCCACCCTAATTTTTTCGGTCATTTCCGCTGCAAAATTGGCCAGAGAACGATAATTGAGCAAAACCAAATTGAGAGGAAAAATAAAAAAACAACAACAAATGTTCTATCGAGGCGCTCCGAAGTGTGAAGGAGTAAGCTTCCAGATACGAGGAAATTGCATCTTCTTGGGGTCTGAAATTCAAAATTTTCTCACGCCGGCCTGAACCATGATCGGACCGGTGTGGCCTCTCTCTCAGAACATTCACTTTCCTGCCAAGTGTAGGCTACAAACCAGGGGCGGCGGGGGGGGGGGGGGGGGGCACCGGTGGCAAAGGAAATCGCGTCTTTTTATGAGAAGTTTCATTTTTTTTTACCTGGGCCTTCAGCCCAGAGAATTTTTTCATTCCATCACCCTATACTAAAATCCAATTTATATCTGAGGTAAAAAAAAATTCATGAATGATCCTACCGCACCACTCTAGAAACTCACACAAAGGGAGATGAAACTTGAAATCTACAAACATCAATCTATTCACCTGATTTATTCGGTTCCCGGGGATCGTGTCCGACATCGTAACATCTGCCGCATTTGACGCAATGTAGTGAAAAACCTGTATGAACTCAGACGTGTGTCATCCCGTTGAATTTGAATATTTATTTTAATTTAAAATGCTTAAATAATATTGATAACAGTTTTGTGTTTCAGTTGTCGTTATATGGGACTTCACCCGGACTCAAAAAATCTAGTTCATCCTTGAAATTATCGGTTCAACGAAACAGTCGCTTACTGGGTGGGGGTGGGGTGGGGTGGGGTGGGGGGAGCACGGTTCACATAAGGTTCTCCCTCACCATTGACGTACGGGGGTAGTATGGTGCACCTCCCACCCCCACCCCCCAAATTTTTATCCTTTCCGTTGAAAAATTGGACAGAGAACGATAAATGAGCAAAAACAAATTGAGGGTGGAAATAAAAAAAACAAACGTTCTATCAAGGCGCTCCAAGTGTGAAAGTACAGCTTCCAGGTGCGAGGAAACTGCATCTTCTTGGGTCTGAAAAACGAAATTTTCTCACAACGTCCCCAACCATGGTCGGGCCGCCGTGGTATCTCTCTTTCTCACAACACTCTCTTTCCTGGCGAGTGAAGGCTACAATCCCCCCCCCCCCCCCCACACACTGAAACAGAGCCAAACGTTCTATCATGGCGCTCCAAGTATTGATGTATAGCTCCCAGATGCGAGGAAAATTAGTTTTTTGGGGAATGAAAATCAAAATTTTCTCACGTCGGCCCGAACCATGATCGGGCCTGCATGGCCTCTTTCTCTCAACATTCTACAGGTTTCCTGGAAAGTGTATAAACCTGCCCCCTGTACCTCCCCCTCCCCAACCGTGCGCCTATGTTACCCACTAGACTAAGGGTGCAGGGCATCAAAATGCGAGTAACAACCCAAGGACCGCTGTAGATGAAATGGGCGGTTAAAAGATAAGGGCGTGAAACTCGATAAACTGTACAACAGTGCCGCTGGCTTAGCTTTTTGGGGCAGTTTCTATTCTCTTTTCAACCTTTCGCGATCGGGGACAAAACCTCCACTCCATCTCTCGTAAATCACAGGCCGCCATAGGCGTGCGGGCCTGAAATGCATGCCCTCCCCTCCCCCCCTCCCCCACACACACAAAACATTTTTTGTTGATAATGATTAATGTCATATTTAGGCGTTTCAACTGGGGAATTGCAGCTTCTAAACGTAAGGAAAATGCGTCTTTTGGGGTATAAAAGTAAAATTCTCACGCCGAGCTGACTTTTTGGGCAAGCGTACACCCTTTCCTGTGCCCTAACGGGAGGGGGGGGGGGAGAGGTGCCGTAGGCTATAAGACACACGCCGAGGAAGTCCTGGCTTCACCTTTGGCTCAGACAAAATACATTCTGGAAGACTAGTTTTCTTTTGCGATGTGTTTCTTGCGCGAAATTAGGTGTCGTAGGTAGGTTGAGGTTTGGCGTAATAGGTACAAACCTAATCAATACCCAATAACACAACGTGTCTTTCTTTAGATACCAACGAAACACTGTCTTCAGCTGCCACAATTGTCAAAGACAGTAAGCAAACCACAAAGAGAAAGAAAGTTATTCCACGACGCATTTTCTAACGTTAAGCAAATTTCGTGTTCATTGCGGTCTTCAACAAAATACGGCTACATTCTCAGAAAACGGAAAAACGCAGCTTAAAATCTTTCTCCGTAAACGGGCCTCTTTGACAAATTTATAATCCGGATCGACGGTTCACATTTTATCTTATACTGGTAATAAAATTCTTGTTTTGAAGTATAAAGAGAAAACAAAAATGGACTATACAGATAACAAAAGCAAAAACAATTAAATAATTCTTCCTTGACCGTTCGTAGTTCTCACCTATAAATGTAAGGGAGCCACTCTGCCCCTCCCGCAATCATGGGCCAGTGCAGGGGTTTAAAGAGAAGAAGTTGCAAAGTGATTTTGTTGACCTTTTCGGAAACAGTCTAGTGCATACCCTGACGACGGATAGTTGTTTTTTTTCTTCCACTAAGGAGGATTGCCTCAGATCACGCAGAGGCTTAGGCCTACACAAATCTTTCGGCTTTAAATCCAGTGGCATTGAATCAAATGTAAATGTAGGACATATCCAAAAGCTGATCAAAATGACAGAATGAGGACTTTTCTATTTTTTTCTGGAGGGGTGAATGGCTCAGCCCCTCCCCCCATTACACCCTTATGCATGCGGGTTGTAGGCTAGAAAGGATGGATTAGAAGGTGAAATGATTTAGCGCAAAAGGTACGAACCGAGAGCCGTACATTGGTCCAGGGTGGGTGAGAACACTGGGAATGTCGTCCTCTCGATGATATGTGATCTGGGCATTTGGAAAAGTTTGCTATTTTGTAAATTTATATCCGAACAAACTCGTTTCAATCTATTTCTGGTTATTTTAAACTGTTTCAAGTCTCATGCAATTCATGGTATTTTCTGGAGAAAACATGATTTGTACGCAAAAATGACAATTACGGTTTAGTTACGCGGTAAAAGCGCAGGAAAAAAGTTGTACCTGGAAATCCAAATAGACTGAAGCCAACACGAAAGCAGGCACCCTGCCTAGGCGTGGGCCTTCAGGTAGCCTTAAACGGAAAACACGACTATAAAGGTGTGAAGGAACACTGAAATTACGCTCAAAGGATGCCCCACTCGAGTGCTCTAAGACATCGATTCCATGTCCCGAGCCATGTAAACGTGGAACAACCATGTAAAAGAGTTTTTAATTGACAGTGGACAATAATTTGGAATAATTTTTAACCCAACAACTGTTTTTTAAAATTCTTATTGGAGACATAACATACCCAACCCCCAATTGAAATTTTTATAGGACAGTCTCCTCATATCGGGCCAAACAGGGGAACCTGAATGACCAGTACCTGGAAACCAAGAAGCTGTCGGACAAGTTCCAGTAGACAGGCAGACCAGTAAGGGACAAGAATAAGAACTCACTAACGACAACAGAGGAACAGCCGAAGCGATGGGCAGAATACTTAATGGAGCTGCTGAATATTCTCGCTCTTGATACACCCTAGACACCCCCCCCCCCCCCCCCTTCTTCAGAGAGAGAACTACCCATCAACTGCGAAAAACCCTTAAGGCTAAGATCAGGCTGGCTATTATGACACAGAAATGGGAAGGCTGCAGTGCCGGACGAGATACCTACAGAAGATGTCAAAGCAGACGTGGAGACTGCTGTCAACATGCTAGACAGCCACTTCAGCAAGGTCTGGGAGGAGAAGGGTGTACCGGCCCAGTGGTGAAAAGGAGTTGTCATCAAACTGCCGAAGAAATGAGACCTCGGGGACTGCAGCAACTACCGAGGGATCGTGTTCCTGTCAGTGCCAGACAAAGTTTTACTGAAGAGGATGAAGGAGGCAGTCGACCCCAAGCTTCGAGACCAGCAGGTAAGCTTCCCCGGGAACATGTTCTATGTCCTCTTCCTACGGTCATTGATTGGATCACGAAGACCTCTACAACAGACGGGACAACGGGATACAGTGGACGCTTTAAACACAGCTGGATGACCTTGACTTTGCTGACGACCTGGCACTCCTGTCACACAACTACAGTCAGGCGCAGGACAAGACCACTCGCCTTGATACCACCTCAGCTAGGACAGGGCTCACAATCAACAGGAAGAAGACCGAGCTGATGAAGATCAGCACCACTGCCAACACACCAGCAAAAGTCTGCAGTGAGCTGATCAGGGAGGTGGATTCTTTTGTCTACCTTGGAAGTGTGTTCGACCGACAGGGAGGCACAGACCGAGCTGTTACAGCTAGGATCGGCAAGGCCAGAGCAGCTTTTGTCTTGCTAAAGAACATCTGGGCATCAGGAGAGATTAGCATAAAAAACAAACTCCGCCTCTTCAACTCCAATGTGAAGGTGATAATGATGTATGGGTACGAAACATGGCGCACAAGAAGGACGACACAGCAGAAGATAAGGCAATCTTCAACACTTGTCTGAGGTGCATCTACAACATCCGATGCTCGGAAAAGATCTGACACAAAGATCTGTAAGAGCGAGCGGTCATTGCTGTTTTATGTAGTTGCTTGATCAAAATGTAAAAAAAGACCCGAATTATTCTAAGAGTCAATGACTTCACGTTTTAAGATGGGGACTACTGACATCACTCACAACGTTGGACAGTCCTCCCTCTCTCTCATCCCCCACTCCGGAGACTGGGGCTCCCAAATGGTGATTTCATCAGCTTTTGCATGTTGTTTAGTGTGGGAAAAACAACCTGAAATTTTATCATAGCAAACCTGTCGGAAGCTCAGACTCCTGGAACTCAATCTCAATCATTCAAATTCACAGTGTTGTGAAACGTTTAAATTTGTTTGACAGATTCAGTGAACTTGGCGCGGATTTGACCGCGGAAGGTTTTTGTTTCAACTTAAGGCAGGAGAAAAATTGCTACAAATTCCAATTCTTGTTCACGTGATGAGGTTTGCGTACACGGTGTACTTGTTTCGAACAGGCACAATGGGCAGAGTATTGCAGACTTAATGAGCCTTACGGACAGAATGATCTGATTTCAGCAAAGGCAATGGGCCTTTCGGACACAATGGTCAATTTCTTGTGAACGTATTGCGTCTTGCGGACACAATGGTCATTTTTTTGCGGACATAATGGGCCTTGCGGACACAATGGTTCAATTCTTGCGGACGAAATGGGCATTGCGGACACAATGGTCAAATTCTTGCGGAGGTAATGAGCCTTGCGGACACAATGATTCAATTTGCTGCGGACGTAATGGGCCTTGCGGACACAATGGTCAAATTCTTGCGGACGTAATGGGCATTGCGGACACAATGGTTCAATTTGCTGCGGACGTAATGGGCCTTGCGGACACAATGGTCAAATTCCTGTGGACGTAATGGGCCTTGCGGACACAATGGTTCAATTTGCTGCGGACGTAATGGGCCTTGCGGACACAATGGTCAAATTCCTGTGGACGTAATGGGCCTTGCGGACACAATGGTTCAATTTGCTGCGGACGTAATGGGCCTTGCGGACACAATGGTAAAATTCTTGCGGACGTAATGGGCCTTGCGGACACAATGGTTCAATTTTCTGCGGACGTAATGAGCCTTGCGGACACAATGGTAAAATTCTTGCGGACGTAATGGGCCTTGCGGACACAATGGTTTAATTTGCTGGGGACGTAATGGGCCTTGCGGACACAATGGTAAAATGCTTGCGGACGTAATGGGCCTTGCGGACACAATGGTTCAATTTGCTGCGGACGTAATGGGCCTTGCGGACACAATGGTAAAATTCTTGCGGACGTAATGGGCCTTGCGGACAAAATGGTTCAATTTGCTGCGGACGTAATGGGCCTTGCGGACACAATGGTAAAATTCTTGCGGACGTAATGGGCCTTGCGGACACAATGGTTCAATTTGCTGCGGACGTAATGGCCTTGCGGACACAATGGTAAAATTCTTGCGGACGTAATGGGCCTTGCGGACGCAATGGTCCATTTTTTGTCAGTTTCTGCGAACCTATTGGCCTGCGGACGTAATGGAACAATGCGGACGTAATGGGCCTTAACAAGGGCTAACATGGGACTTGTAGGGGTGTAGGACTACAAAGCGTACATCGTATACTGCCACACTAGTCGATCATGCATTAGCACCACCCACCCTACAATACCACCTGACCCAGCATTACACACTACATATACCAGCCATAGGATAGTACAAAGCAATCGGCAGGTTGATGCAACTTAGATTAAGATGGGATCTACAGAGGTATGTAACGCCCACACTATATTTCCATTCCAAACCACCAATGACTATCTCACAATACTGCCCTAGACGACGACCTTGAATTACCCCACCCCATAATACTAGTTAAGCTAGAATTACGTACTACCTAAACCAGTCGTAGGATAATATGAAGGTCGATTAGTAGTACCAAGGGCTAATAGTAAACTTACAGGGGTATATACCACCCACGCTATACTACGATATCAGTCCAGTGCTGGAAGCCCGAAACACCTTGACCCGAATAACAGGTGCTGGGCTGCATCAGTTTTGGCGGACGCAGGGGAATCCAATGGGGGATCATCTGGAATTTTCCAAGAGGACCATACGGCCAGTCCGCCCCTGTTTCTCGAATTTTGAGTCCAAAAAACAGGGGTTTCACATTTAGAAACCAAACCCCATAAAGAGATTTTAAAACATTAGCCAACCCGAATTAAATTTGTCCATTTGTCCTTTGTTTGCTGGTATGCAGGGTTCGCGCTGGGCCGAAACTGTCTGGTGTCAAATTATTTTTAGCCACTCTGAATATTTTAGTGCCCCACAAAATGCTTTGGTGCCAAACCTATAAACCCTTTACCCAGCGTAACGGCCAAAACAGGCAGGCGCTATTCTCAAAAATCGCCATTTAATTTTTATTATTTTTTTCATTTTTTGTCCCAAAAACATAGGTTATGATACCTCATTGGAACGAGCTCGTCGAGCTCGTTCCAATGAGGGTTCATACCCTATATTTTTGAGACAAAAATGAAAAAAATTAGTTATTCAAGAATATTTTTTACAAGTGTCGTCTGCTTTTCATGTTCGGTAAAGGGTTGACGCGAGGAGAGGGGGCGTTTTTTGTTTCGCTGTATGATCGAAATAAATTGATCGAATTTTGAAAAATGAACGGCAATTATTTCACGAATGACCGGACAATTGGTTATGGAAACATTCCGACAGCACTCAAATGTTCTGACGAAATCCTCGGCAGGCGGAATGGGCGGTCACCTAAGTTAATCTACTAATTACTGTTAACTGACTGGACTAAGTGGGTCGCGAGTCTTCACAAAATACAGCAATTAATCCTGTCAATACTTCACACCGTCGAGGGCCATGGTTAGAAGTATTTGCCAAATTGAATACAGCCTTTTGTAAAGTTGATAAGCCACAACCTTTTATTGGAGAAAAAAACATTGCTTCGTTACCCCTCAATGACAATTAAAGTTGAAAGTTTGTTCAAACATTATTTCACATTATTGACAAAATCACTAGGTTTCAGCGTGTTTCGTGAAACTCGGTTATTCCCGCCCTTATTGTCAACTCACGGAGACGTGACAGCCGTTATTTATTCCCGGTTCCTTATTCGACATTCTTTATCAACCGATTTTCGGTTGATAATGGATGTCGAATAAGGAACCGGGAATCAGTAACAGTTCTCACGTCCCCAAGCTCACGACTTCCTTGTACTAGAAGTAATAAAAAATATTTGTTTTGATTGTTTCGATATCAGTCGCGCTCTTCACTGCAAAAATAATTTCTTTCACAAGTGAAAGATCTTTTTTGATGCCAAAACTTTAGTCAACGAAGATTTTGTGGTGCCAAATCAAAATTTTTAGTTTAGTGCAATTGACTAAATTTGCACCCGACAGCGAGAACACTGCTGCTGGGGGCTGTTCCTACAAAACATGAGTTTGTTCATACATAACAATCTTATTATAAATCAAAAGCAAAAATTATGAATTGTTCGATTTGTACATTTCATCTCAAAACTATCAAAGCAGGAAGTGTGTCTAGGGAGATAATTCTGAATTAAATTTAGGTTGAAATAGTACTGGCCTGTTGCAGCGTAATTACTTCACGACTGACGGTGAAAAATGTTATCTTCTGTGCGAAAAAAAATATATAACATTTTTATTTAGATTTTAAATCCTTATATTAAAATATGTAGCTAGTAATGGATGTTTTAAAAGCTAAGGTTGCGACGAATATGCGAGGTATTTCCAAAAGTAGTTTTTTTTAATCAAACGGATGACCATTTCAGGTTGAAAAGTTTTTTTCTTGCAGTATCTTTAAGGGACAGAAGTTATCTTTGTTAACGTACACTGTGAAAAATTCTTTGATTTCTGTTAATTTCGGAAAGAAATTCAAAAATGGTGATCGAGTTATGAAGCTAGTTTCCAATATTCCAGAGTGTTTCTCAGTAACATTTAAGCCTTTGCTGTTAATATGTATATAGAGGATATCTAGCGTTTTTGAGTGGATACCGAAAATTATCTTATAAGTGACGGAGACATGGACAGTAATCAATTTGTATTGAGCGTTACGGTAAATAATTCATCGAGAGACGGGACGTGAGTAAATCACAAGGGCGTAGCCCGAGTGATTTACGAAACAGTCCCGTCTCGAGACCGGACTGTTTCGTAAATCACTCGGGCTACGCCCGTCGAGGGACGGGACGTGAGTAAATCACAAGGGCGTAGCCCGAGTGATTTACGAAACAGTCCCGTCTCGAGATGAATTATTTACCGTAACGCTCAAAACAAATTGATTACTCTGGTTATTACATGACATTTGGAATAAAGAGGTCTTTTACTATAATAATTCAACCCAAGCCTTTGTCAAATATAATCCAATTTAGTGTAAACACGGAAACATTTCTAAAATTAGCAGGAAGGAATACGAAATAGTCCTGTCTCGAGGCGAATTATATACCGTAACTTGCCGTAAGAATGGGTCACTCTCTTTAGTAAATGACATTTTAGACCAAAATGTCTTTCATTAAAAATAATTCAACACAAAATATTCGCAAATGCAACTCTGAAATACTTCTGAAATTAGCGCGTATGAATACATCACTTTCTGTGTCAAATCTTCGATTGGAAATGGCACAGTTTTATTTTTGTGACTTTCGTTCGATATTTTACAATTTTATGTGGCGTTCCAGTCGCATTTGGGGAATGGCATTTAGCCATAAGATAAAACATTTCTATTTGGATTTTGTCAACTGTGCTAACGAACCTGTTCATAGAGGAAAGAAAGGATTTTTAAAAATATTCAGAAGGAAAATTCATTTTAATTAATTGATGTGGAACTGGAAAACAAAACAGTGGGCGTGGCTTATATACGTCAGTCGTTCCAAAGTTACTATTGAAGTGACATAATTCACTCGTGACATTACCACTTTTTAATCAACATTAAATTCAATGCAAAACGAACTGAGGAATGTAATAAAAATGTTTATTTGTCGTGAGCGCCTGCGCGAGCGAAAATAATCATTTGTCTCGGTCACAAGTGAGATAATTTTCGGTGTCTACTCGAAAACACTAGATTTTCTTTTTATTATACACTTTTTATAAGAATCTGATAATTCCACTCGTTTCAACCTTGAATTGATGCATGAAAGTAAACAGCGCATTGAATCATTGATACGAGGAAGCGATTTGATCGATAATCGGAACAGATAGCGTCTTGCAATCTGATTCAGTTGGCGGGTTTCTTGTCCAAACATGGCCTGAAAGTCCGTAATATAAGTTTGTGGTTTGATACATCCTTTGAAAGGACGTACCAAACCACAAACTTATATTACGGACTTTCAGGCCATGTTTGGACCAGCGGCTTTATGGATCAATTCAAGGTGAATACGTGTTGAATTATTGCTGGAAATGATCGGTATCCACTCAAAAACACTAGATTTTCTTTTCTTATACGTTTTTAGAACAAATTGATCATTTCCAGTGATAATTTGACTCGTATTCACCTTGAAGTGATGCTTTGAAAGCCGCCATTTTGATTGATACCGTGAAAGTGAAAATGTCTTTATCTTCACAGTGGGGGATTTCTATCTTTCCGCAATTTCTTCTATAATCTATTTTTTAGCGTATAATATAATTTAATTTCAGTCAATATAATATTCACGTTTCATCCAAATTTTAATTATTTTAAATGCCCTGTGTATGGACCTCTTATAATAAGATAAAAAATGGGAAGAAATTATGCCTTGGACGCAAAATTGGTCTCATGAGTTCAAAGGGTTAACCCTATACCTAGCACGCTTCGAAGTCGACACTTGGAATTTCTCAAATAACTAAAAAGTTCCCTTTCTTGTTTCAAAAACACACCTTATGTTACATCATTGGAACGAGCTCGAAGGTCAAAAGTTATGTTTTCGGACAAAAGATTGAAGAGGGATAAAAAGTTGGAACGTACAAAAGTGTGCAAAAAAAGGTGTAATGAGGTGCTTTTTCGGCTGTAGATGCCGCGAGGTTTCTTGATATTTTCCAAGAAATGAGAAAGAAATTATTCAGAAAAAGTTATTTTGTCTGCTTTTAAGAAAATTTGAACTTCGCATTGAATATAATTTATATGGAGTTTAAACGTACATGATTTAAATTATGTTTCACTCTACAGAGGATCGTCACAGCACAGCTGGAAACTCCCAGCTTGTAACGACTGGAAACGTCAATCCACGAAATCATCTCGTGTCATAACGCCAAGCACGGATTTTCTCTGTTATTTTTGTTCTCTGCTTGTTTAGCGAATTACTGGGCAACAAGGCTAAGTTACCAAATATTTATGTATTTATGTATTGGTGTTTAAGGGCACATACTTATGCACAATGGCTAATCGTGTCCGTGACAGTTTTACGGGTGGAGGAATCCGGAGTACCCGGAGAGATCCACCGAGCATCGACGAGCAACTGTCAGCTCCTCAACATTCTAACTCTGTTCAAGCTCCCTCAAGCAGGGTTACAGCGGTTGAAGACACGTGTACCATCGATGCGCAGTACGCCTTGGTACACCGCGTCATCGTGCTCCCATGTAGGCAACCTGGATAAAGTGCCTTGCCCAAGGTCACAGCGCGGATCGGCCCGGGCGGGGATCGAACTTGGGACCTCTAGCATAAAAGTCCAACAGACTACCACTGAGCCACCCCGCTCTCCCCAAGTTACCAAAGTATTGCGCCGCCTTTGTTCACTTGCAAGGTTGAACGTTTTACGTGTAGTTCAGATTTTGAAAGAACTTTCGTTACTTCTTGGAAGTGAACGGGTTGAATTGTTGTCGTCTTCACATTTTATCACGACGCATTTTTTGTTTGTTTCAGTCTAGATTAGCGGTGTTGAAGAATATGTGACGTCGAGTTCTCCGGTACCTACTATTTCAACGCATCGATTTTGTATTGATGTCAGCATGCTATTGTATTCCACGGGGGAAATTATATCGCATTATGGTAAATCCGAATTATGATTATCACAAACTCGAAACAGTAGCTGTTTGAAAAATAACAACTTCGCATTGTCACGATGTTGAGAAAGACGATATGATTTTGTTTATTCTTACTCGATTTATAGCTTTTTCTGACAGATGAAGTTATTACAGTTTCATTGTAGCAATTCACTGACTGTTTTGCCGAAGACAGCAAATCTCTCGTCACTAGAATATTTTGAAGGACACAGTCATGTTTTAGAGGAAGTTAGAATGTTGGTTTACAAACCCTTCAGCACACATCCCGTTAGCTGAAGTGTTCAACGTTTGTTTTGGCTTACCTGTCGTAGCGGAATCTACGTAAAGCAGGAACGTCTGAACCAGGGTGGGGGGGGGGGGGGGGAGGGGCGTGGCGTGTGGAATTTCCAGAAAAGTTTAGTCTGAGAGCTACAGAAAGAATGGGAATTTGGGTCAATATAATCTTTACGTCATTACAATTTTGTTCGGCCCAATGGTGATATGTGTTAGCCCTTTACCCAACGTTACGGCCAAAACCGGCCAGCGCTATTCACAAAAATCGCCAATTTTTTGTCTCATAAACATAGGTTATGATCCCTCTTTGGAACGATCTCGTCGAGCTCGTTCCAATGAGGGACCATAACCTATGTTTTTGAGACAGAAAAATGCAAAAAAAAATTAGTTATTCAAGAATTCTGTTTGCAAGTGTCGTCTGCTTTTCCGGTTAGATAAAGGGTTACATATCGAGCCTATAATGTGTATTCTTCACAATGTACAGGGACGTAAGTCCCAAACATTGCTTTGCATATTATATTCCTACCATGCCACTAAGCCACATGGGCCACCACTGTTCCATATCAGTGTGCTGGTGCTATTGTTTAGCCGCTACCCAAGCTTGAAGTTATTCCTATGTCCATGAAAGAGAATAACTAGATTCTAATATGTTAGCAATCCTTGACTTACCTCGTCATGAAAATCGAATTTCGATAAAGTTAGCTCCCCTGAATTTATTAGGCGGGCGAGAAAGGTTCAGTTAGGAAGCATCTAATTGTTGCAAAAATATCAGCAGAAAATAAAGCGAAGATTCCTTTTGTTACTTTTAATAAACGAAAACAACAAACAGCTCTCAGAGCAGACTGTTGTTTTCGTTTCGTTTCTTAAAAGTTATAAAAAGGAAAGATGTCTTTTTATGGCAAGCTACTTGGAAGCAACTATATGACTATCCACTTTAGCTTTTAATTTAGCGAATGTGTTTTTACAGTCATTTGCAAGTTTTTATTCTTCCCAGAAAACAAATAACAAATCTTCCCTCATAGACTATTATATTGAGGGAAAGGATAGTGTGTGTATTATAAGCCACGATGAGCACACTACACTGTTGATACAATGAACAAAAAAAAAATAGTTACAGAAAATCAAAAGATGGTGAAAGCACCGCTTTCATACTTTTAAATGAACCGAGAATAATGGTCAAACGTTCAAGCTGATTGCAGGCCCGTCGGAACCGGGGGGCTGGAAGGGGGGGGGGGGGGGGGCTACAGCCCCCCCAATAATTTGCTCATATTTCGTCGTTAGTTTATCCATGATGGGAGCAACCGATGTAATCTGAATGAAACTGGACATTACATTATTTAACTCAGATTAGAACAGTGACGTAGGAACCGGGGGGGGGGTGGGGGTGGGGGTGGGTAAGGGAGATATTCCCCCACCCCCACAAATTTGTCAAAAGTAGGCTTTACTGGGCTGGGTTGGTGGTTTCTCCACATGGGATGCCCACTGGTTACCATATTCCGACATTGCTGTTAATGATTACTGGATTGAGTGGGTTCCACGTGGGCTTTCTTCCACCAATAAAACTGACAGTTGTGTTTGCGCCTAATTGTGGAAAGCGATGTTAAACCCCAACCAACCACACGGTAATTCATTGCATGTTCCCTATTCCTGTAATTCTTCTCGGAAATCACACTGAATTGATCAGAGAGCTGCTGACGTATTTCCTTATTGACGATGTATTTGCTCAGAATCACTCAGAATGCATATTTGTACATCTTAAATTTAAAAAATTTCCCTCCGGACCTCCACCAACGAGACGGGGAGGTACCCCCCTCTCGTGCTCACCCCCCACTCGCCTCTTCGCGGTTCTGATGACGCTTCGCGTCATAGGAATATACGATTTATTTGCTCAGAATCAACCAGAATGCATGTTTTTACATCATAAATTCAAAAATTTTCCCGGGGGAGGCCCCGGACCCCTCACCAACGAGACGGAGGATACCCCTCTCGTGTTCACCCCCACTCGCCGCTCGGATGACGCGTCGCGTCATGGGAATATAGGTCCTACCCCCCCCCCCCCCCCAAATAAAATTAGCTTACTACGCCCCTGGATTAGAATTATCACTGAATGTATAACATGCACCTGTATATGTTGATGTGCAAACGTTTTGAGCAATTCCTTTGGCAGCTTAGAAGACCACGACAACCATTGGCGTAATGATAAAACTAAAGAATCCACCATAAGGCCTGACTGTTTTTTAGCATGACGGAAGACGGCCACGGCCTGCAGATGAGCCCGGTGTGAGAACCGTCCCCAAATGTTATGGGGTTCTATTGGGATTTTTGAAACATTTTGTTAAAAAAACAACTTTTACCATTTAAAAAAATCAAGAGGTTTTTGCTTCAAAAGCTACCAGAATGCTTCCTTTGATTGCCCTTTTCAAAAAAATTTCTGGGGGAGTAACCCCCCATCCCCTCCCCCCCCCCCCCCCAAAAGCTCATGCTTTCAGCACTCGCGCCAGACGCCTTCGGCATCTGGATACCCTATACCCGTTTAGTATCAGCCAGTTCACCCAAATTAGTAATATCAGCCCCCCCAATATAAATTTCGTTCCGACGGGCCTGGATTGGGAAAAAAAAAATGCAAAAAGCCAGCTTCTCAATTTGTATGCTATACGGAAAACTGCCTGAAGTTTGTGAAAGGATGCACAGATCGATGATACAATTTCGCTAACATTTCGAAATTTAAATTTTTTATATAAAATTCCCATACACTTAGTGTTAAACTTGCTGACAACTTTAGAAAATTAAGGGGAACTAACTTTCCTGTAAATCTCTTCAGAAGACGAAAATTGTCAGCCATGTGAAGTGGCCATGATTTCTCATTTCAGATGTTTTTTATGCGAGCTACGGGGAGGTCAAAAACGCATGGGCTGAACTGTGTAATAAAAGTGTCTTGGATGATCCATATGTGTATAATTTTAATGACGCAATCGTGTTTTAAAATTTAGTGGAATTTAAAATGTTGGTTTCTTACGCCCACCGGGTATCGAACCCCAGCAACATCGCATGGAAATCAAGTGTCTAACTTCTGCACATCCAGACCAGCACATATCGTCATAAGAAAATATTCCCACTTCACTTCACCAATTGCCTC
Source organism: Pictodentalium vernedei (assembly GCA_031216915.1). Lineage (NCBI taxonomy): Eukaryota > Metazoa > Mollusca > Scaphopoda > Dentaliida > Dentaliidae > Pictodentalium > Pictodentalium vernedei. The sequence goes on along the minus strand of CM062296.1, from coordinate 201,971,728 downwards.
GTCACTGCGATTTTAGAGTTTATTAATAAGGTTTCTTCTCACGGCTTTCATTCTCATTGCAGTATTTGCTTGGTAATCTCGAAAAGAAGTAGAAAACTCCAATGCAGAACATTTTCACGAAAAGACTTATGGATGAAAATTTCCATTTTTCTCTTTTTTCTTTCTTCTTTTTCAAGTGTTGAAGCACGAGTATACTGTCTTATTTTCAGACAGATTGTTGCCTTTAACCCTTTCAACCCGGTGTGCAGAAATGTTTGCGTGACAAAAATGGTAGTGGACGAGCAGACGATATAAACAGCAAAACATCTGAAGCGAGGCTCGGTTGTAATTTAATCTAACAGCTCCACAGAGGTGTTGGATTAAATTATTACTGAACCTCCCAACAAACCAGGATGGTTTCGACAATTTCGCCGTTGAAAGTATTGACTGAAATGATATCTTCCAGGGCGCCAATGTTGAAAGGGTCAATATGTCTTCCGAAAGAAGGGAAATTATTTCTTGACTATTAAGTCTTCGTTAATTAATTAATCGTTTTGTTCACGGAGTACCAGAATGCAATTGTCGAATACAGTACGGTCTACAGAAAAAAGACAAAAGCATTTGTACGATTATTATTATTATTATTTGTATTTATCATAATATAATCATTCATCAGCCCTACAAACTAGCTCTGAAGTCATCAGTCAATTTCTGCTAACAATACTACACTGTTATGGCCTGGAACAAGTCCAGTCGTAAAGTAGTCCATCGCCAATGTTTATTAGATTCACTCGCCTGGGCTATTTCAGTTGCGTAGAAAAGCTGGCCGTAAATATACAGAACGTACAGCGTTTGTGAATGGGTTGTTTCAACCCACTTTGTAATAAAAGTTGCAAAATGTAATAATTATTACAAAATGCATCTACTTGGACGGGAAAAACGTTGCAATATGTAATAATTATAACAAAATGCAACTACATGGACGGGAAAAACGTTGCAAAATGTAATAAACTTTTTTTTCAAAGGGACACTTTTTTCAAAGGGGCAATCAGAAACTAATTCATGTTATTGTTGAAATAAATTTGTGTCTCTATGATTCTACGACTGTCTTTAGGTATGTTATACGCATTTCTACGTGTATTTGAGCGAGTTACGTATATGTTCGAAGTTTTATTACAAAATGCAACTACTTGGCCTGGAAAAACGTTGCAAAGTGTAATAAATGTTGCAAACTGCAAACTACATCGACTGGAAAAACGTTTCAAAATGTAATAAAATATTTTCAAGCAGAGTAATCAGACTAATTCATTGTATTATACAATTATTAATAGCAAATTGTATCTGAATGTCTTAACCAAATGCTGTCAATGTGTATTGTTTGTAGAGATGTCCACTGGTGATCAGTACAGTGGCGATGACAAGAAATCGTCCCCTGAGTTCCAATGTGTTCTATGTGCCAGTAGGCACATAGAACGCATTGGAACTCAAGGGACGAAATGGCTAGTGATCATCTATGGCGATCTCTAGTAATCGTTGGGAGCGAGATTAGGATTAGAGGGCTATGAGTACTAGCCGCACTGGGGCCTGTCCTCACCTCCTCATACGAGGAGATGACCATTGGTGATCGCCATTGACGATCACCAGGGATGCCTAATGATCACCTCCCAGTATGAGGGTGGGAGGGCTGTGAGGAGAGGCCCCATGGAGTCCTCACCTCATAGCCCTCACATCCATATCTCGCTCCCAATGATCAATGAAGATCACATATATTCCAGAGTTGACCGGATCAGAACCAGATTAACCGCAAAAACAAATCACCACCAGACATCGTAGCGCTGCGATTTATAGAAATGTCATTCTTTAAGATTTTGTGTGTATAAATTGGGGACCAACATGTAAACGTCTGGTTGACGTAGTGTTTTGATATTTGTGTATTGATTTTAATAAGCTTTGACGCACTGTTATTTATTGGGGTTTTACGACACTTTCAACAGCCAGGGTCATATCGTCTCGGTGGAAGAAGCTGCAGTACTGGGATAGAACCATCGAACAGCGGCGAGTAACTGTCAGACTCTCCAGTGTACTAACCCGAGTTAGCATTAGTTGAAGGCGTGTGCACCATCGACGTGTCATACGTCTTAGCACACTTTGCTATCGATCGTGTTCCCACATAAGAAATCCGGATTAAGTGTCTTGCTCAAAGACACAGGGTGAACGACACGGACCCGGATCGAACTTTTGAACCTTCTGTCTAAAGTTCGACAATGTAGTCAATGTGCCATCGCGCTCTGCTTTACTTCGTTGAAATGAATAAAGAAATTTTGAGAGAAGCATATGAACTGTTTGGGTGAACAACGTGTTATTAATTTTTGCTTGTTTGTGTGTGTGTGGGGGGGGGGGGGGGTGCTTACGCGCAATCAAGGCACACGTGGCCGTCTATATGGGCGCTAGCTCCACTTACACCCTAAATTACTTATAGAATATTTTTCATGCAAAATCGTAAGCCAAGACAGGCGAGAACATGAGAACTGGGAAGGCCGCCAAAACTCAAAGAGCCATCCGCCCACGAGACGGAGAAGAAAGAGGGATGAGACCGCAATACCCATCCACTATTTGGAGTCACTGAAGCGAACTACAGGCGCCCTCTACTCGTGACTCGGGCTGCGGCGATCAGACCTAGATCGCTCATGCGACATCACGTCTAGTGCTAAAGGGAATTGACATTGTTCTCAGGAAAGTCGGTCACTAGACTTGTGTCCACGAATTCCGTTGATATTGAGCGTCTTGAATCACTAAGCCTGGTCGACTGAGCCAGCAAACGCAGCTTCCCAACCCAAGGCAAGTCGTACTAATCTAGGATCAGGGCTACTCAACGGCACAGCCCAATCGCTGGGGCCGAATAACGTCCTGAAACTCAGCTCCGCGGACAACGACAGGGCATCCACCATGACGCCGCCGACGTCATCGCTCCTCTAACAGTTTCCCACTCTTGATACTTATTTTTTTTCTTTTCACATACACCATGCATTGAGCATCCACACCAGCCAGCGATGCAAGCGGTGCGCACTGTACATAGCCATGTAACTAGAGTTGGCCATTGAAACTATAGTTGTTGTTTTAGCGACAAGACATTGGGGTGCTGGGGTCCGGGAGGAGCGGGGATCCGGATGCGGGTGAGGATAAGTTGGTTACATAACATACCACTAGCGTGTCCGGCATGCAAGAGGGCAGGAGAATGAATAACTTTGGCCCGTAAATCAGACACCTTAACGCTTATGGCTACAACCAGAATGGGTGGTTTTTAGTTTACAGCCGGGCCCGAAGTCCCAGGGGCACATGGCACGTCCATTCCCAGACCCCACTCCACCCGGGGTGGATTCTATCAAGGTTTTGGTACCCTTTTGTGAGATCGTTCGCGATTTGAGGTGAGAAGGTCTTTTCCCCAAGGTTGGTGGGGCGCTCGTGGAGTGTTTCAAGACCAGATTCTTCAGAGTTGAGTGATGCGGGTGTGCCGAGCACTGATAGCTCCAGGTTGGGAGCTCCTGCCCCGTTGACATGGTGCGCTTTAGTCCGACTAACACAGTATGTGTGTGTGACTACAGCAACATAACTTCAGCAGCATAGTCGAAAAAGGGTCTGACAAAGCTCATGAAGAGCCTCAGTATAAACACTCCCCCCCCCCCCCCCCTCTTTCCTATTAGAACCATCGAGGGCTTCGAGCAGGCACATGCGGGCTATTGCTCTGCTGGCTATTTTATCACAAGACGTCTTGAGGGTCAGGTTCTTGTTAATGACGATGTCCAGAAAACAGGCTTTTTAACAGTGATTTATCCTCTTCCCAACGATTTCAACCGTTCCGGTAATTGGTGGAACTTCTGCTGTGGGGTTTCGATCGTTTAATCTGGGGGCTATGGAATGACTGCAATTTACTTCATATAGCGGCAACGTACGCCTCGCAAAGAAACAGATAGCAGCTGACTGATTTGACGTTTTCCAACAGAACTGGCTTGTGCGCTTCTGCTATCACGAGGTCCCAAGTCTTCCAAACTCAATGAAACAAGAACAGTTTCATTGAATGGATTTAAAAGGTTCTGATTTTTAAAACTGTTTATTTCATGTTAAGTCGACAAAGCTGTCATCGTTTATTCAGAGTGATGTGTCTGATGAGTAGGCAAAAATGTTAAAAATTTTAAACTGTTCCAGACAATTTTGAATTATGTTGTTTCAGTAAAGTATATTTGCGACATCAATTTTTGGATGGCTGGAAGGACAGCAGTATGCGCAGAATAATTGAAGTTTCATGAAACAAGTGAACTGATAATTTCAGATACTTTTCAATATCATTTTAACTCCAAGTGGACGATAACGCAAGCAGCACAGGTGATGGTTATTTTTTCGGATCAGATTTCAATTGTTTGGGGCATATGGGGTACAAACAGCAATATTAATTTAATCTTTCACACGCTTTCTTTTTATTAGTATACTACTAAAAGTTTGCTAAGCGCCAAGTACATCCAACTACCTGTTTTACGTTTTAGTTGAAATATTGTAATGAAAAATGTATATATTTTTTATTTAATTATATCTTTAAAGATTTAAGTACAGAAATTAAGATTTTTGTGTTTGATATTATCTTTTAGCTTTTGAATACGATAACCATGGAAAGTGGATATTACTGGTAAAAGAGGAAATTTTTCAATATGCCAAAAAGTTGACGGAGCGAACTGATATGGGTTCAGTATCGACTATGAAGCCCATTACTGTTAATTACAGCTTGACAACGCCTTATCGTCCTCCCAATTAGGTTCCTGGTGGTCCTTTGTGGGATGTTGTTCCATTCTTGGACCAGCATGGCACCACGCTCCTCAACACTTCTTGGCTGGACTGGACGGGCTGAAATTACAAGCTGCAACTCATTCAAGACATGTTCGATTGGATTGAGGTCAGGGCATCCTGCTGGCCAGTCCATACGTTCAGTCCCCTCCCTCTGTCGGTACTCCCCGACAGCATGGGCAACATGCGGACGGGCATTATCGTCCATCAGAATGAACCTATCATCCACTGCACCTGCATACAATCTGACGTGGGCATCCAGGATCTCATCAATATACCGTTGTGCAGTCAATGTACCACGTTCAAGGTACCCAGACCATGATTGACCCTCCGCTATAGCGGCCATACTCAACAATGTTGACTGCATGGAATCACTCCCCTGGTCTTCTCCATACCATAGAACGTCTATCTGCGTGGTCTAGGCTGTACCTTGACTCATCTGTAAAAAGGACCGGTCGTCAATCTTCTCTGGTCCATCCAACGTGGCCCATGGCCCATTCATATCGGGTCTGGTGGAGGTTCTGCGAAAGCGGAATGCGAATACATGGCCTTCTCGATCGAAGACTACCTTCGTGCAACCTTGCCGGATAGTCTGCGTCGAAACCTTTACCCCGGACGCATTCTGAATGTCACTGCGAAGCTGGGTTGATGCGGTTCCTATAGGCCTGAATGACCAAAACCCGGTCTTCAACTGCAGATGTTGCCCCGTCTCTGCCAACACCATGCCGACTTACTGGTGTGTCATACTGCTGAAATCTTGCCCAGGCTCTGGTGATCACCGTATGGTGCACACCAAGGGCAACATGACGATGGATAGCCCCTTGCACCACCATCCCTACAACCCCCACAGTTTTGCTTCAGACAAATGTCTTCTTATATTTGCATTTGCCATATTCAATCATTAAATCACAAGGGTTTGTGTTGAAATGAAGACTGAATACTCTACACATGTCATGTACATGTAGACAGTACACGAAAACATCATGAATATCAAGGGGTACATACTTTCCACGACTGTCACGAAAAGTCTGCCTGTCAAGAGAGCTAATGTAAATGCTGGGGAAAATCTCAAAACATTCCTCAATCATATCCACCAAAAATATCGCAAATATGTCAAAAGCAAATTTTACAATGATGTGTCAAATATTTGGTGCTTAGCAAACTTTGAGTGGTATATTATTTCTCAAGACCTCAGATTCAGGGGCGCACTGCATATACTACGACTGATAAAAAAACTACTTGCATAAATTAAATTAAATTAAATTAAATTCGAAAATCCAAAACCCAAAGAACAATATCCGAGTGGATACAAGGGATATCCGACGAGTGGCACCGAGAAGCATGAGAAACATTATTTTTGCGAGCTACTTTCACGAGCTAAAATACACTATTTGCAGTGGGGACGCGTGGGCTATTTCTGGTATGCACTCACAAATGACGAGATTTTCTTTTCCTCATGTGTGTCAGACCCCAGAAGGTGTGACATTACACCACTGACTGATTTCCTCTCCGTACAAGAAAGCAGTTAAAAAATGTTTTGCACTCTCACTTGGAATAGTGATGCCGAACCATTTCACAATTTCGCATGAATACTACATCTGTTTCAATTATAACCAGTTTCTACCTGTACTTTTTTATATTTGTGAAACTAATTATATTCTGTTTTTCTAATTACCAATAAATAATAAGTGTTGTATTTTTATTCTATGTTTTCGTTTGTAATTCTTTCGAATGTGTTGCCAAATAGTTTCTATGAAAAGAAGTGCCAATGCCTCCCATTATCCCGACCCTGCGCCTACCCTAAAACCACTAAAGCTGAACAAAATTTTCATCATGAAAACGCTTGCCTGGAAAGATTTCTTGTGGATGCATGGCTAAGGTAATATAATGAAATCAACAAAACCCAAAGAAAGCAAAGTGAAGTATTTTTGTTTCCATATCGTCCTGCACGAGTAGTATGTTATGTTCCCGAAAGGGCCCTTTATGTTGCCCTCTACCTGATCCCCATCCACACCCGGACCCCAGCCCACCCCTGTCCAAATTCCTATCGCTGACACAACCTCTATAGGCTCATTTGCCAACTCTGGTCGACTGTCTATGTACGGTTCGCATCGTTTGCATCACAGGCTTGGTGTGGATGCCCACTGCAAAGTTTCTGAAGTTGCAGGAAAGTCGGGAATCGACAGAGAAAAATGGTTAGAGTAGCTATGACATATCTGACGTCATGGAGAGCATGCAAGGTCATGACGACGTTGACCGCTGTCGATGTCCACAAATGTGAGTGACTGGACGTTGATTGTGCCCAGCAACACCGCCCCTGGCCTTTGTACACTGTCCCCACAGTGATAGCCTTTCACCACAGTCGCTTCAGACCAAGTCTGCCTTACCCTATGCCATTTCGCACAGAATTTGTGTCAGTAGTGCCATTTCCCCCCAGCAAAATTGGACTGTCGCTACCCCACACCATGGTAGGATCGCCGAGTGATTGTGTCGCTTTCGATTGGGTCACTGATTGGAGGGCTTCTGGTATAGGGTCACAGTTGGGAGCAGAGGGAAGTACGACTGTGTCACTCTCGGTCGGGCGACTGGTTGGAGGGCTTCTGGGATAGTGTCAACGTTAGGAGCAGGGGTGAGGTTACTGTGTCGCCAGTTCTGGCCACTGGTTGGAGGGCTTCTGAGATAGGTTCACCGTTGGGAGAAGAGAGAGTGGGACTTTGTCGCTGCCGGTCGGGCCAGTGGTTGGAGGTCTCTGCGTCGCCTGGTCACTAGGTCCTTTTAAAGTAGGTCAGGGTTTCTAGACAGGACAGCGACAGTGGCGCTCTCTGTCGGAATACTCGGGGACCAATGAGGTCTATGAGGTGATGCCTTAATGAGGTCTCTTCTCGTAGCTCTCACATCCTCATCTCGCACCCCCCACCCCCCCAACAATCACTAGAGAGCACCATCAGCAATCACTAGGCATCCATAGTGAACGCCACTGGCGATCACCAATGATCATCTTCCCAATGAGAATGATAGGGCTGTTTGGAGATGCCCCAATGAGGCCTCACCTCATTGCCCTCACATCCCCATCTCGCTCAACAATCACTTGATATCGCTATTGCCAATCAGTATGGATGGCTATGATCTTTAGTGATCGTTGGGAGCGCGATGTGGATGTGAGGGCAATGAGGTGTGGACTAGGTGAGGCCTCTCCGCACAGCCCTCTCATCCTCATACAGGGATATGATCACTGATGGTCGCTAGTAACGATCACTAGAGATCACCATAAACGATCACTAGGCATCCCTTGTGATCGTCAATGGCGATCACCAAAGATCACCTCCTCGTATGAGGATGTGGGGCGGGGCGGGTGAGGAGAGGCCTCAGTGCGGCTAGTACTCATAGCCCTCTAATATTTATCTCGCCCCCAACGATCACTAGAGATCGTCACAGACGATCAATATCCATTTCCTGTCATCGACACCATACTGATCACCAGTGGTCATCTCTACAAAGAATACACAGTGACAGCATTTGGACATTGTATAGTATAATAATTGTATAATACAATAAATTAGTTTGATTGCTCTGCTTGAAAATATTTTATTACATTTTGAAACGTTTTTCCAGTCGATGTAGTTACATTTTGCAACATTTATTACAATTTGCAACGTTTTTCCAGTCCATGTAGTTGCATTTTGTAATAATTATTACATTTTGCAACGTTTTTCCAGTCCAAGTAGTTGCATTTTGTAAGAAAACTATAAACATATACGAAACTCACTCAGATACACTTAGAAATGCTTATAACATACCCGAAGTCAGTCGTAGATTCATAGAGACACAAATTTATTTTAATAGTTGTATAATAACATGAATTAGTTTTCAATTTCCCCTTTAAAAAAAAGTGTCCCTTTGAAAAAAAAGTTTATTACATTTTGCAACGTTTTTCCCGTCCAAGTAGTTGCATTTTGTAATAATTATTACATATTGCAACGTTTTTCCCGCCCAAGTAGTTGCATTTTGTAATAATTATTACATTTTGCAACTTTTATTACAAAGTGGGTTGTAACAATGGGTTAATCGATATGGCACGAATGCCAGCGCGGGCGGATAGAACGAGAGGTCACAGGCGAGTCGTTCTGTGTTTATTTCACGCCTTTACGTCTACAAAAACCATATTAGAAGGACACTCAGAAATTCATTTGACATCTATCAACAAATTTGGGAGAGGAACCCGTGCTACTAATTCGTCCCCTAAGTTCCAATGTGTTCTATGTGCCCACTGGCACATAGAACACACTGGAACTCGGGGGACGATATTTAGCTATCACTAGGGATTCAAATTGTAATTGCAGTGCACGATTTGTAGAAAATTCCAGTGAAATTTAGCTTCTATTCAAAAAGAGTCCGTCAACGATTTCCGTTCCACTCATGTGTGCGGAACGGATTTTCTTTTTCCGCATGGTTTAGTGTTGCTGTAGATGGAGACCAGGCGTGTCGCAGGTTCGCTTTTCCGATCAACTGAAATTTTCCAGCCTGTTTAATCTAAAAATTACCATTTCCATAAACATTTATTTTTTTAATCAATGCAGGGAATGCAGTAACCGAAAGCGTAACACCCTGTGCTCGGAGTCCAAGGGTTACAGATTCGAACCCCAGTGGGGGAAACGTAACGTAATGCAACGCCGTCGCGAATTCAACCCACTCTGCTCCCCATAGTGCCATGTTCGGGGATGGTGCTATGCTCGTCCTATCGGGTGAGGGCGTAAATGGCTGTCGCGTGTGTAGTAATTACTGTGCACGTCAAGGATCCCTACTGTGACAATAGAGCTGCAGTTCAGCAAAATTACCCAACACCCTTGTATATAGTGTATATAGTGTACTTCATTACCTGTAAAAGGGCCCCCGCCATGAGTCACTCTGGGTGCTCCGAAAAGCCAACGGAGGAATTTCATAAAAATACCTGAGTTGATTCTTATGATGTGGGGTTCACACGGGGCGCTTCGAAAAATAAGCTCAGGGATTTCATAAGAACAGAATATGCAAGAAATGTTTCGCAATCGTTACTTGATTTGACAGATTTTTGCTGACGTTTCAAATACCATTATACATTTTTTAAAACAATATTTTTTATTTCATCATTGAAATGGGGTTTGGCGAACAGGCAGTGCATATATTAACGCCATACCCTACAGAAACAAACATTTACAATGGTGCAAGTGCAACTGTACATGAACAGAAACTGATCGAATGAATTAGAAAGAAAGAAAGTACCATACTATATCTCGTCATCACCTATCCATTACCTATCGGGTATGGAGGCATTCTAGTATACAGGTGAAGGTATAATGGGCCCACGGTACGCGTGTCCGGGGTGCACTAGCAAAAATCAATCTCCAAGGGCAAAACACAAGGATTCATTTCCACTGACTAATAATTATTCACTCGAATCTCATTGTTTCCCTCATATATTCTTGTACCGCACTGAATATACAGGCATTTTCCAAAGCAGTTTTCTCTGGATCACCATATAACATTAGAGTGATATTAGTGGTGTGGCCCAATTTTGTTAGAAGCAAATTTCGTTGTTCTGTATATAGAGGACACAACAGTAAATAGTGTTCAGTGTCTTCATATAAATGGCCACAGCTACAAGAAGTGTTATCACTTATGAATCTATTGAATTTATGTTCGTTTAAATCACTACACTTTAAACACAGCTTCGCGTGAAAGACTTGTTCCCTTCTGCCACCCACATAATAAAACTCAGGAACGACATTGTCGTTAATTGCAAGTTTCTTCTTAAATAGGTCTACTCAAGTACAGTTCTGCAGATCCGCACTTAGGCCGTTCCAAAGTTTTACCGCTATAATAAGGTGAAAACTCGTCCCCCTAGTTGCCCCTATTATAGTTAGTAGAGCATTCAATTGCAGATTTTCTAGGAGTGTTGATTTAGTCTCCATCCCATATAACATCGGCATAATCAAACAGCGGGAGAATGAAATATTTATATAGAGTTTCTAATGCGTGTCTAGAGAGTCTGTATTTTAGGCTTCTTAGACAGTTCATCATGGGGCTGACTTTATTTATAAGGCTCTCTGTGTGTGAATCCCATTGCCCTGTTTTTGAAAAGATCAGCCAAAGATGTTTATGAGTGTCTTCTATTTGTTGACCTAGGTGGTAAAGATGGGGATGAAGCGTAGGGTTTATTTTACTTGAAAAGTATAATGATTTAATCTTTGGCGGATTAATTAAAACCTGCCATGTATTAGACAAATGGACAATTTTTCTCAGGTCATTATTCGAAACTTCTGCTGCTAAGTTTGCATCTTCGATTACTAGATAAAGTGTAGTATCAAAGGCATAATGTCTAATATTGGACATAATATATTTATGTAGATATTAAACAGAAGAAGGCCTAAAACGGATCGATTTGGCACTCCAGGTTTAATGATTATTTATTTATTTATTGGTGTTTAAGATCACATATTTATGCACAATGGCTAATCGTGACCGTGGCAGTTTTACGAGTGGAGGAAGCCGGAGTACCCGGAAAGAACCACCGAGCATCGACGAGCAACTATCAGCTCCTCAACATTCTAACTCTATTCAAGCTCCGCTCAAGCAGCAGTTGAAGACATGTGCACCATCGACGTGTAGTACACCTTAGTACACGGCGTCATCGTGCCAGCATGTAGGCAGCCGGGATAAAGTGCCTTGCTCAAGGACACAACGCGGGTCGTCCCGGACGGGGGTCGTGCTCGGGATCTCCAGCATAGAAGTCCAGCAGTCTACCACTGAGCCACCGCGCTCCCAGCTTTAACGATTTGATTTTTTGTGGATTTCTCTCCGTTTACGACTACATGCTGGGAGCGATTTGTTGGGTAGCTTTTAAACCACGTGAATAGGTTACCTCTTATTCATATAAAGTCTAATTTGTGAATTAATCCGTCATGCCATACTCTATCGAATACCTTACTTATATCACAGAATACCATTCTGACAACTTTATTGGTGTCCGTACTGCTAGCAATATAGTTATCAATATCTATGAGTTGGTAAATTGTACTGTCACCCGGAATGGAGCCTGATTGTAAGGTTTTTAACAATTCGTTTTCCACCGAGAAGGCAAAAATGTGTCTGAAAATGACTTTTTCTAGAATTGTACTGACAGAACTTGTTAGAGAGATTGGCCGATAGTTTTCCTTGTCATATCTTATGAATAGGCACAACACTAATCCATCTTCTATAAATTTGGAAATTCATTACGTGATAAGGACAGACTAAAAAGATAAGTTACAGGGGAAGCTAACTGTTGAGCACATGCCCCAATGATTCTGTTATTAATTAAATCTTGCCCACTAGCTTTCTGGGGGTCTAAGTTACTAATAACTGACATTACATCCTCTTCGGAAATTACTATGAATTCGAGACTCATTTCACAATGTGGAGTGGGTGGTAGTTCTTTGTCATCAACTGAGTTAGCTTGATTAGCAAAATACGTATTTAACCCTTTACCTAACATGAAAAGCAGACGAACCTTGCCAAAAAAATTCTTGAATAACTAATTTTTTTCATTTTTTGCCTCAAAAACATAGGTTATGACCCCTCGTTGGAACGAGCTCAACGAGCTCGTTCCAACGAGGGGTCATAACCTATGTTTTTTAGACAAAAAATGAAAAAAATAATGAAAATTAAATGGAGATTTTTGAGAATAGCGCTGACCGGTTTTGGCCGTTACGTTGGGTAAAGGGTTAATACGTCTGCAATCGACTTTGCATCACTAATTATTTCCCCACTTTCTTCAAGTGGCGGGAAAAATTCATTCGATAGATTGTGCTCTTCAGAGAAAGATTTAAGGGTCCCAATGTTTACTGTCAAAGTTACGAGATGATACATAAGTTTCAGTTTAAAAATCGTATTCCGCTTTGGCTGTCCGTATGAGTGATTTGGTTCCCTTTCTGTCATGCCTAAATCTCACCCAGTCCTCTGCTCTATATGTCTCTTTAGCTTTTCTGTGGGATCCTTCACGCACTCTCATTATTTTACGGATCGCAGAGTTCATCCATCGTTTATCTTTCGGACGTTCTGCAATGGTTTTGTATGATATGTAGTTTTTAGCCGATTTCATGATATACGATGTAATGCTCTCTGTAGTATCATTTAAATTTTCAGTAAAAAAGTTTTCCCACGTAGTTTGAGCAAAATGTTCATGTAATCCGTTTATATCCATATTACTATACTCCCAAGTTTGTCTTTTAAAGCAGGCAGTTTTACTTTTTGTTAATTTTAATGTAACAGTCACTACAAAAGGGAGGAATAACAGAACAATTTCCAACTAGAATTGGAGACCATACTAAAATTAGATCACGTAGACTGCAAGAGTGTTCAGTTACTCGCGTGGGGTCTTTGACAACTTGAGATAAGCTGTGATCGTTTTCCAGCTGCCTGATCCTTGGTTGTGTATTACGGAGACAGTGAAAATTGAAGTCTCCAACTATCACACGTTTCAGCAACATATCATTTCATCAATAAAACTCCAGTAATAAGTATTGCCAGTGGGGGCCTGCATACAACTCTCAGTATAAATTTCTGGTTCTGACTTCGAATTGCTGTCCAAATTAATTCTGAGCCTTCGATTTCAAGATCATATCGACGTTTCCAAACTATGTGAGACTTTATATAAACGGCCACCCCCCCCCCCCCCCCGGTCCCTCCCCTCGATCCATACGAATAGGTGCGTAATGGTAGCCTTGTATTTGACTCTCTTTGTCTTGAATGGTGTTTGTCAACAGAAATGATATAATTTTCAAATTCGGCGCTTATTATATTGGTTCTGTTGCGGAGACCTCTAACATTGATGTGTACGATCTTTATTTCCCCAGGATTAACTTCAGTATCCCCACTTGTAAAGAGATGCATAAAAATCATTATGATTAATCGTCGGTGCCTAACCGTGCATAACAGCATCACAAGAAGAGAGGTATCGGGATTCAAAAATTATTTATTTCTGCCACCACCCCCGAAAAGCCCAATTCTCGCGCGATAAGTCGATATGTTGTCATCCGTTAGGTGCTATCAGTATACGGGCAATACGAGTTCGTGAGAATTGGTCTTTCAGGGTGTGCATTCTATTGTGAGACAAATGTGGTACATTTCTCAGATTCGTTTCAGTGCAAAAACATTGTAAACAGAACAGCAAGATGTAAATTGAAAAAGTTGATGGGTGTGGTATTTGGATGGTGCAGTGTCAGAAATAAAATCAATATTGTCAATATTTCTAGCACAGATTACACACACATTACAGCAAAGATAGGATTTGGGGCCATAGAAACCAACATTGCTCAATTAACATGACGAAGATTTAATGGGGGGGGGGGGAGGAGTATTGACCCAACCTCACAGCGCAGTAAGACTCTAGAGTTTACGCCTGCACTGAACCCTCTAACAAATACAGTGTGTATTCGGTGTTTTGATTTTGTCATTTGCTGTAGATATGAGCATTGCGAATCAACAGACTTACCCGTAGGTCATTATTAAAGGGTGAAAAACAATTACAGGCATCGAATTGTCATCATGTAGCCCTCTATTTCCAGTGAAGTGGTAAGCAGCTTCAAAGAACACAATCAACTGTCGAACGTACATATATTACCCATGAAAAGTATCATTCAGAAATATAGGCTGTGAGGTGATAGAATTTTCCATCCAGAGAAAAATTTATTTTAGGAAGACCTTTCCAGAAATAAATGTTAAAAGAGTCAAACTGATGCTGAAAGTCAATCGAGTCAAACATTCAGTTACTCTCAAGTTATTTTATAATCAAATCTCAAATTCCTCGAAAAGTGGGCAAACAAACAAAACAGAACAGTGTCGAATTCTTCGCGGAATTAGACTGGTGGTCCGAGAGCTTGCCCGTCACGGTTAAACTATTCACCGAACCTACCACAGTGTAGAGCTGAAACGGTTAAGGGGTTTTCTTGATCGATTATCACCGGGATTAACCTTGGTTAACCGATTAATCACTTGTCCAAATAGATAACTACCATACCGTTGATGATTTACAGCATGAACCCGTTACCCAACGTAACAAACAAAACCGACTAGGCCTGTATACAGAAATCTCCATTCAAATTTATTATGATTTCAATTTTGTCTCAAAAACATAGGTTATGACCCCTCATTGGAACGAGCTCGTTGAGCTCGTTCCAATGAAGGTCATAACCTATGTTTTTGAGACAAAAACTGAAAATTTTTAGTAATTTATTAATTTATTTTGCAAGTATCGTCTGCTACCCGCAACGGGTAAAGGGTTAAGAATTACCATTTCCAGCTACTGATACAGTATGATGATCATGCCAGAAAACAAGTATGTCAGCAAGTAACTTGCATGCTTTTCTCTGTCTCGTATAATTGATGTGAGTAAGTCTGACAATGTTTGCCTGTTTTGGAGCAAGTTGGTTTTTTTTGTTGACCCATATAATATAATAGTTCAAAAGTAACGGTTAATCGAACAATTACTTTTTGGATCGATCACGATGTTGATCATTGATTAATCGGTTAACCGTTTCAGTTCAACCACAGTGTGTATTGCTAATATACTGTGTTCTAACCGACTTTCTTTTTCACGCAAAGACTCAGGCGAAGCATGTTGAAAGCGCTGAAGGTATCGTGTTCTGAAGTTGCCTATACTTGTACATTCAGACAGCTGGCGCTGTTCCGTCATGGGTGTAGCAAAGGCGATTTGAGGGGCATGTGACCACTCATGCCAATAATAAAGGACGTCGGAAGCACCTGAGGGCAAGGGGATGGGCGGAACAGAAAGGGCACTCGACTCTAGGTAAGAGTTAATGGCGGGAGTTTACAACGTCTCATAAATTGTAATGTGACACGCAATAGCATTGGCGTTTTTCGGTCATTCAGCGAAGTTGGAATGACTTGTAGAGATCGTCAGCCTTTTGTTTCTTTCATTTTTGTTTAGCATACTTAAGCCACATTTTGAAAGATACGGTGGCTAATTCGAATACGCTTTCTCAATCTTTTAATTTCAACGTCTGTATCAAGCATCCCACTTTCAACTTTTGTAAATCCCATCTCTGACAAAAAACCTATATAAAAATGTGGGACCGTGATGGAAAATTCTCAACCGTTATGGCGAACTCTGAGGTTATGGCACAGAGTGTCAGAGTCAAAAATTAAAATTCGTCATATTTCCTTTTAAATTTTAGTATGTCGTACAGGTCAAAAGAATTACGAGATAGTTGTTTTGGGTTTTCTTGTTTTATTTATCGCCATTTTTTAACTTTCTACGTCACTGCAAATTTAGGAGTCACTTTTGTACATTTCTCATTGAAAACGCCGATTTTCAATAACGCACAGCTCCGAATAAAATAAAACACACAGCTTTGAAATTTCACACTCTGCTACTTACATGATTGTTGTATTAAATGTATTCGTTACAATTTCAAGTTTGAACCTTGGTCCAAAGTAACGTCAGTTTGACTTTTTTCGTGAACATTTAATAGCTGCTCGCTTCTTGAACACTGACTCTCGAAGTTTTGCAAATGTATGTCCCAATAAGAACCATATCTAAAGTGCAATCAGTTTTCAGCCGGCGAACAATTCGTCTGGGATGCATTCGGACGAAGGAAGGGCGTTAACGACGGAAAAATGAAATGTCCGACTGATATGAAATTTTAGTATGTTGTAAAATAAAAAAAGATTTTGGATTTTGTTTTTGTTTAACGTCATTTTTGACGTTTCTACGTCATTTCAAAATTTGATTTATGGAAATGTAATCCCAGAAAATAAAAGCCATTTTTGACTTCCATTGACCTAATATATTTAACGCTACGATGTTACAGACGGCCGGATTTTTAAAACATCAAGAATTCGTCGCCTGAGTGCTAGAATGTCCTATGTCCCTCCATGGGACATAGGACATTCTAGGACTCAGGCGACGAATTATGTTTCACTCGATAAAGGTCAAACTAAGTGACATTTCTGTCCATAGTAGTTCCCGGCATTCTTTAGTACGCATTTGCCAACTCAAATTATACATTTGAAAACAAATAATGAAAATCCGACTTCAAACACATGAGTTATGACGTTAATACCATCAGTTCTATTATTTCATTATTTAAGCCATCTTGTAGTTTTCAATGGAAACGCTATCCTGTGATTCTCGTAGCTCCGTATTTATAAACGACATAGCTATCAAACTCCACGCACAACTTTAATTTGTATTTAGAGTGTCAAAGTTTATGTGAATGTGAAACATTGCTCGAGACATTGCATAAAAACAAGTCATATTTTGTCATAGGAGTTGTTACTTGTGTATCAGCTGTGTGTATCAGGAAATAGGGTTGCAACAGGAGAGCCAGGCTCACCCACCCCACCCCCCCCCCCCCCACCACCCCCCCCCCCCCCCACCTCGATACAGGCATGCTGTACGTTCTCCTCTCTAGGCCCATGAGAAGCTTCGAAATTCGAAACGATTAAAAATAGTCCCCATGATTCCATTCGATTTGATTTCAGTCGCGCCGATTCGAAAATAATTTTCGAATCGTCGAAGTCTTCTGAAAATCCTACAATTTCCTGTTTCCATTCCGCTTTTTTGCTTCATTTGCACGAGTCCCCATTGCACACAATACTTGAGTGTAGACTGACAGTATTTATTTATTTATTTATTTATTTATTGATGTTTAAGGTCACATATTTATGCACAATGGCTAATCATGCAGTTTTACGGGTGGAGGAAGCCGGAGTACCCGGAGAGAACCACCGAGCAACGATGAGCAGCTGCCAGCTCCCCAACATCGTAACTCCGCACTGCAGCACAGGCAGGGGTCGAAGACATGCGTACCATCGACGTGCAATACGCCTTAGTACACGGCGTCATCGTGCCCCCACATGGGCAATGGGGGTGAAGTGTCTTGCCCAAGGTCACAACGCGGTTGCCGCAGGTGGGATTCGAACCGAGGACCTCTCGGCTTGCAGCCTGCACCTCTACCTACTGAGCCACCGCGCCCCCTACTGATAGTATTTACGATTGTAAGAAGGAGCAATATCAACAACTTGAAAAGTGGTGAGATTCGATTCGAGATTCGATTCGATTCGATTCAAGATCTGGTGCCTGATTCGATTCTGGAATCGATTCGACCCGATATTTGAGGTTCGCAGAGCCTCAGTTCACACCCAGTCCAACCTGTTCATAATATCAAAGAGCCTGAGGAAACGCTTGCTTGTCTCCAAAATTCCATTAAAATTTTATCTGAGCTATCCAAAGACCTGTACAGACTGTGCTGGGCTCCAACCAGGCCCAAACTACAATCGTGCCCGCAACCGGGCATTCGATTATTTGACACAAAAATGCTTTCACACTTTTGAGTCATTTGACCTGTTAAAAATGTCCATTTTTTTGCTTGTGGTGGTCCAGCTCTGTATCCTCTTTTTATATCGTTTACACTCAATGAGAATTTCATCAGTATTTATTTCGGATTTTGCATTTTTATCAGGCTCTTTTTCTGCGGTAAACAGGCTCTGTTTTACTGGTAAAATAGGACCCAGTCACCAATGCTTGGCAGGTGCAAACCCTCTCTAAAATGGACAACATGGCCCATTAACGCTCACCCCTGGCCTTGAGTTGATACTCATGCTGTGGTCATGATTAGCCATTGTGCAAAAATATGTGATATTAAACACCAATAAATAAATAAATAATAAATAATAATCAGGCTCTTTTTTCGATTTATTCAAAAGTTCACCTGTAATTAATACTCGATTGACATTCTGTTGAATTTGTGGAGTAGAGCAATCAATATTTTTAACCTGCAGCCCTAAGGACACAGGTTGAAAATATTAATAGGTATACCCCGAAATAATGAATATGGACTCTTCCCATAGCTGCCATTGAACTGACATGGAAGATATCACCGTGTATATTATACCCCAATGACTTTGCTGTGTTCGTGGGACTTTCGGTGGGTGCTGGGGTAGGTCTTCATTTTCTCCAGGAAAAAATGCAGGAAGGATGGATGAATACCAAAAGTGGAAAAAACAAAGATCTAGTCCTAGTGTCTGCAAACTCTTTCCTACACCCCCTCCCCACTCCCCCCCCCCCCCCGATTTTCCAAAATGTTACGATAAAAAATACAGGATAATTCACGAAGTTTCCGACAAAATGTTTCTTTGGGAGGCGCATCACTGCTCCGGCTTCCCCTGTATATACGCCCTTGTGTTCAGGAGATCTGATCTTCGTCCTCTCCAATACAAACTAGAGTTGGTCGTCACCAACGTCGTTTTGTTTTGTTGAACTAGTTCACCTGACAAAACCTTCCCATCCGAAAACGCCAGGAATCTTTGCTTTTAAAATGCATTTTCTAAATACCCAAAACAAGAATTTAAAACTGTGTCGAGTTGATCGGTTGAGCGCAGTGGTATAACTAAAAGTGAAACAGAGGTTTGGTGGAAAATGGTCCACGGACGACCCCCTTCTTACACGTATGTGAAAACGCCAAAATTTTTTTGAAGTGTTTTCTAAATGGCTGAACATAGAGCTAATACAGCGCCGAGGTACGCGATCGTACGCAGACTGCGACAGACATGTAAGTAAAGGTAAAAATCGAGCCTAGGGAACGGGCTTCACGCAAGACCCCTTTTTATCTGAAAACGTCAGGAAAAATCGTTTCTTAAGTTACGTTTTTGTAATCAGTGAACATTACATAATGCATTACATAATGTTCGGGCCGAAAACCACGGATGTATGCGAAAGTGTAATTAACCCTTTACCTAAAGTAACGGCCAAAACCGGCCAGCGCTATTCTCAAAAATCGCCAATTAATTTTCATTATTTTTTTCATTTTTTTGTCTCAAAAACATAGGTTATGACCCCTCGTTGGAACGAGCTCGTTCCAACGAGGGGTCATAACCTATGTTTTTGAGACAAAAAAATGAAAAAAAATAGTTATTCAAGAATTATTTTTGCAAGTGTCGTCTGCTTTTCAGGTTAGGTAAAGGGTTAAAAGTGATTTTTGTGAGTTTTTGGTGGCCCCTGGCCCTAAACGATAGGAAAGTGCAGCTTAAGAAACGGATTTTCTTCAAGAGTTTAGCAGTACTACTAACTCGAGAGCATCAAACCTTCCGTTCCCGACAGTGTAATTAAAACCATATGGGCTCTCTGACCACAAGGACCAGCCCACAATAATAACTACCTGAGGTAGATTTGAAAGTCTTCATTATTCGAGTTGGGTTAGAGATGATTTTTTTTTTATCTTCTTTATTTCTCGTCTCCGGTGTGTTGCCACGAAATGAGACACAAAACAAAAAAAAATCATTGTGGAGGGTAATGTTGTTAACCCTTTGCCTAACGAATCGGTCGCATCCGAAGGGTAATTTACAACAACGAAATTTACAACTTCAAAAACTTCCAATAAAACCATATCATGTGATCCATCGTTGGAACAAGCTCGTGCCAATGATAAGTCACATAATATTTTTTTTGTTGGAATTTCTTGAAAAAGAAATTTAAAAAAATAATTAAAATAACAAATTTTGATTCTGAGTGCGTTGGTTAAAGGGTCACGTACATATATTTCACAAAGAGGTACAACAGGATCTACAGTGTGAGTTAGAAAAAAACAGCCCACGGTTGTGTCCGTGATATGCTTCAAGGATTCATTTGACTTGGTAACTGACATACATCGTCACTGTCATTATGTGTGATTGATGTTATGTAAAGGATACCTTCTTTGACTAGGTACCGGAATTATCTCATGGGTCACTGCTAGGAAATATAAGTTTTCATGAGTGTCTGAAAGTCGTGAGTGAAAACGAATGAGATAAATCTGATACCTACACATTAGCATCAAACTTCGGCAAATAACACTATAAACAGTCATAGCAACTGGATTGCAGATTACGCCTTTTTTTCACTCAAGTGGCGATGTATTGTGCAAACTCCGATTTCCGCTGTCGTGTCAAACGACATTTTCAGGAATTTTCTGATTAAATTTGTGTTACTACAGTTAAAACTAGAAGTCCTGTCACACGCTGTGCGCTTATCTGGGCTTAATAGCGGGTAGGAATAGCGCGCAATTGCCATATCGGATGGCATCCAAAGCATGGCAGGTTCTCCTGGTTACTCAGAGCAAACACAGGCACTGTTTCAGCCAATGAACCTCCTGGTTACCCGGAGGTCCATTGGCTGAAACGTTGCTTTTGCACAGGCCATATGTGCAGAATTTGATAGCCTTACTATGGTCATAATGCGTAGATTAACGCGCAGATAGACTTGCTATTTGTGCACATTTCATGACAGGACTTCTAGTTTTAACTGTCAGATTTGTCATCTTCAGAAGGTCGAGAGTAAAGAAATGTATGAAATCCGAAACTCTCCCGGATTCAAATTGTTTGGAATAATCGAGATGGTTTCGAATAGATTCGATCAGAAGATTCGAAACCTAATCGAATCTCGAACGTTTGCCGGAACCTAAAAATAAGTTAACAGATTTTTCTGTGGTAAATATTTCAAATGTGTTATGGATGATTATTTCATTGTTTAGATGTTGATGTTATTTCTTCATTACTGATTAAATTTTAACGAGTTTTGTTGTCTTAACACAGACGGCGTTTGCATGGATAACGTTCAAACGTCGGTACCCTACGCCATTGCCTTATCAAAATCAATAGCGGATGTGCCCACCCCGAGCTTCAGTCGCTGCTCTAACTGCCTTTACCACTGACCCCATCAAGTTGTTTATGGTCCTTTGTGGGATGTTATTCCACTCCCGAAAAAGGGCCTGCGTGAGGTGAGGGACGTTGTTTGGGACGTTGACGGGCTTCCTCACCCTCCTGCGAGCTCGTCCCACAAATGCTCGATCGGGGACAAATCTGGACTGTAGGTGGCCAATCGAGGACTGGGATATTGTTTTGCTTGAAGAAGTCACAACAAACCCTAGCAACGTTTGCAACGAAACGTTACGCGTATGGAAAAGTGGACAGACGTGAGGCATGAGGACCTGATCCCGATATCTTACGGCTGTAAGGTTGCCCTGAATGACCACGAGAGGTATTATAACGCCATGAGAAATCCCCCCCTCCCATCCAAACCATAACAGACCCTCCCCCGAATCTGTCGTTTTCCTTAACGCTCGCGTCAGAATATTGCTCTCCTCGACGTCGATAGCAACGTTCTCGTCCATCTGACTTGTAAAGCGTGAACAGTGACTCGTCAGTGAATAACACACGTCTCCAGTCGGCCAACTGAAACCGATTTGGTGCACGTGCCCGCAGCCATTGCAGTCGATGTTGACGTCATTTTGATGTAAGTTGCGTACCAACGTAGGGACGTCGTGGCTTTAAATTGAACTCCAGCAACCGATTTCTAACAGTTCTTGGACACACTCGGCGACCATAGGTGCCTACAGTCTGACTCGTCGTCTCCGTCTGAATATTTTCAACCTGTAGCCTCGGGCTGCACGTTGAAAATACTGATTGGTCTACCCCACAATATTTACTGAACAGCCATCCTATATAATGACGTTATGGCGTATCATGTTCCTGGCCGGAAAAGCGGCCGCTGGGGTTCAAAGGGTTAATAAATAAAGAGGTTATTACTTGATTAACTTCATATCGACCGTGATATCAGCCCACGGTATCTTCACATCAGCCTTCAACCTTGGGTCGCAGGCTGATATGAAGTTACCTCGGGCTATTATTTCGGCCGATACGGACATAACCAAGTAATAACCTCAAAGTACCTCAGATAAAAAACAAGAAAGTTTGACAAACTCGCCTTTGGGATTGGTATTAGGACTACAATTATTATGACCATACATCCTCGGTGAAGAATTTCTGCGATGTGATACACTGATGGAGTGGGCTTCCGGGCTACGCGGTTCCGTATCACTCAACGCACGAGACAGTCTGTTCAAATTTATGAAATACGTTTAGCTCGATTGGTAACTATTACATAACCTATGACGTTATTTCTCGGTGAAAAGTGTTCGCGGGGCCGTAAATAAATTCTGGGGGGTGTGGGGTGACACACCCCAAATCTCTGGTTCATGGGTTTTGTCGGTTTTGTCGGAAAGAGGTTGGGCAAAAAATTATGAAAAACCAAGTTCGGCAGACGTCCTCGCTTGCCCGACGAATATGTACTCGCTTTGGGGCACTCAATTGGGCAAAATATCTTGCTTGATCGACAAAAAATATACAGAGATAAGAAAGTGCAACAAGAAAATTGTGATTCTGTAGAATCACGGGCTCACATTGGTAAATAAACTTGTACTGAAACTACCCTTATTCAAGTTACCCAAAGTGAGAGAGGTTTTATCAAAGAACTAACCTAAAAACAGCAACTTTGCTAACCAAGCATCTCTACACACTGAGAAATAAAGATTTCAAAGTTAACCCCCCTCATACATCCGACCGAAAGCAGTAACCAAAGTTTCCGAATTTTCGTATTTTTTAAACGATACCCTTACTCTATCAATCATTGTGCTAAAGGGTTAAATGCCACAAACAAAGCTGAATCAACGTGGAATCTTCCTGTACTAAAATTGTGATCATACATCAGTCGCTGTATAGAAATTTGAACTTGGGAAGTTGTGCAGTTTTGCTAACAGTCACAAACTATGGCCCATTGACGGTCGATGGGGGTTAAAAGCGATGGCGCTGCTCGGTTTGCATCATATTACACTCTAAATATATGGAAAATTTAATCTTGCCTGGACTCAAACTTCGCCATATATTTCTGAAATTTCGCCATATTTTTCTCAGATTTTGGCGCGTAAAATGTTTTCACTAAAATGGCGGGTGAGGAGAAACAAATAGAGATGGTAACAAATAGGTGTTAGAACTTTCAGAAAAAGTCGGCCCTTTTCTGACTTATTGTCACCCCCTAATACGCTGTCTGTCGTTCTTGAGAAGCTTCTGGATCGCCAAAGACAACCGTACCCCTAGACCATTCGTCAATCAAACACCTGACGAATAGATTTTCTTCTTTCTTTTCTGAAAAATGAGACTATCAGAGCTTCGCTTGGTACAAGCTCGCGATCTGATCTTCGACAGATGGTCGACATCCCATGCACCTGTTGTAAAGCTGCTGCACAGTTGTCCCAATTCAATCCTTTGGCTACAACAGATATCCAGAGGTTAATATCCAAGGCACCATCTAAGCAATGCATGCCAGATATCATTCCAACTTAGGTGATAAAAGCATCTCTTTCAGAGTTAACTACACCGATCCTGAAACTGGCCAATGCCTCCCTCCAGTATGGCATCTTTCCGACAAACATGAAACATGCTTTAGTAAAACATCTTCTCAAAAAGCCAACATTTGACCCAGAGCTTCTGAAAAACTACCGACTGGCCTCTAATCTTTCATTCCTAAAAAGATTATTGGGCGTGCGGTGGCTTCTCAGCTGAACTTTCATTTGGCAGCCCATGGCCTAGCCGAAGTTCACCAATCTGCATACAGTTATAATTGTAGAACAGAAACGGCGCTTCTAGGGTCCAAAATGATATCCTCCTATCCACGGATAGGCAAACCTAACATGCTTTGTTTTGTTGGATTTAAGCTCCGCTTTTGACACAGTAGACCATAAAATACTTATTGAAAGACAGGCAATGAGAATAGGGCTTACTGTCCGAGCACTTAATTGGTTTTCGTCGTACCTTAATGGTCGCACACAGAGTGTCGTTGGTGAGTCGTCAGACAAAGTCACACTACGTTTTGGCGTCCCTGAAGGATTGGTGTTGGGTCCCCTACTGTACACTGTCTATGTGTTACCTCTCGGTGACATTATCCGAAGCCATGGTCTTGATTTTCATTTTACCCAGATGACACACAGTTATATATTAGTTTTACTCACACCTTTGAGCCTGAAGCATGCAGTAAGATTGAACTTTGTATTTCAGACAACAAGGCATGGATGACTAAAAACTTTCTTAAATTGAACGATGACAAGACAGAAGCAATATATATAGGTCTACCTCAACAAGTTTCAAAAATATCCAAACTGTCGCTCAATATTGGAGGTTCTGCGATAAAACCCAGTAGCTGTGTTCAAAACTTAGGTTATTTCATGGATGAAAATTTGGCCGCTGATGAATATATCAAACATGTCTGTCGCAGTGCATTTTTTCATCTTAGACATATTAGCAAAATTCGACCCTTTATTGATACACAGACGTCACAACAGCTTGTCCACGCCTTTGTTACCAGTCGCCTCGACTACTGCTACTCTCTTCAAATTGCTTCTAAAACATCTATTCTTGAAAAGCTACAACACATCCCAAATTGTGCTGCATGGGTCATAACCAGAACTCAAAAGTACTGCGATATAACACCAGTACTCTCCGAGTTACATTGGCTACCCGTAAAGCAAAGAATTCAATTTAAAATCGTCCTTTTGGTGTTTAAGTGTATCGCGGGATCTGCACCATCCTACCTGTCCGATCTGCTTACCATCCACAAACCACCGAGGTCTCTCAGGTCATCAGGTCAACTCAATCTGGTTCAGCCCGCATCTAAATTTACAAGTGCTGGTGATAGGACCTTTGCGGTTGCTGACCCAAGGTTTTGGAATTCTGACACTAAAATAGTAAATCACTTGAATCATTCGAGTCTGGTACTAAAACCTATTTTTTTCGTAAGGCATTTCCTACAGTGTTTTTTTAATTTTGGTCATAAACTGACATTACCAGATGTGTGAGTGTGACTGAGTCAAGTTCGGCAGACGTCCTCGCTTGCCCGACGAATATGTACTCGCTTTGGGGCACTCAATTGGGCAAAATATCTTGCTTGATCGACAAAAAATATACAGAGATAAGAAAGTGCAACAAGAAAATTGTGATTCTGTAGAATCACGGGCTCACATTGGTAAATAAACTTGTACTGAAACTACCCTTATTCAAGTTACCCAAAGTGAGAGAGGTTTTATCAAAGAACTAACCTAAAAACAGCAACTTTGCTAACCAAGCATCTCTACACACTGAGAAATAAAGATTTCAAAGTTAACCCCCCTCATACATCCGACCGAAAGCAGTAACCAAAGTTTCCGAATTTTCGTATTTTTTAAACGATACCCTTACTCTATCAATCATTGTGCTAAAGGGTTAAATGCCACAAACAAAGCTGAATCAACGTGGAATCTTCCTGTACTAAAATTGTGATCATACATCAGTCGCTGTATAGAAATTTGAACTTGGGAAGTTGTGCAGTTTTGCTAACAGTCACAAACTATGGCCCATTGACGGTCGATGGGGGTTAAAAGCGATGGCGCTGCTCGGTTTGCATCATATTACACTCTAAATATATGGAAAATTTAATCTTGCCTGGACTCAAACTTCGCCATATATTTCTGAAATTTCGCCATATTTTTCTCAGATTTTGGCGCGTAAAATGTTTTCACTAAAATGGCGGGTGAGGAGAAACAAATAGAGATGGTAACAAATAGGTGTTAGAACTTTCAGAAAAAGTCGGCCCTTTTCTGACTTATTGTCACCCCCTAATACGCTGTCTGTCGTTCTTGAGAAGCTTCTGGATCGCCAAAGACAACCGTACCCCTAGACCATTCGTCAATCAAACACCTGACGAATAGATTTTCTTCTTTCTTTTCTGAAAAATGAGACTATCAGAGCTTCGCTTGGTACAAGCTCGCGATCTGATCTTCGACAGATGGTCGACATCCCATGCACCTGTTGTAAAGCTGCTGCACAGTTGTCCCAATTCAATCCTTTGGCTACAACAGATATCCAGAGGTTAATATCCAAGGCACCATCTAAGCAATGCATGCCAGATATCATTCCAACTTAGGTGATAAAAGCATCTCTTTCAGAGTTAACTACACCGATCCTGAAACTGGCCAATGCCTCCCTCCAGTATGGCATCTTTCCGACAAACATGAAACATGCTTTAGTAAAACATCTTCTCAAAAAGCCAACATTTGACCCAGAGCTTCTGAAAAACTACCGACTGGCCTCTAATCTTTCATTCCTAAAAAGATTATTGGGCGTGCGGTGGCTTCTCAGCTGAACTTTCATTTGGCAGCCCATGGCCTAGCCGAAGTTCACCAATCTGCATACAGTTATAATTGTAGAACAGAAACGGCGCTTCTAGGGTCCAAAATGATATCCTCCTATCCACGGATAGGCAAACCTAACATGCTTTGTTTTGTTGGATTTAAGCTCCGCTTTTGACACAGTAGACCATAAAATACTTATTGAAAGACAGGCAATGAGAATAGGGCTTACTGTCCGAGCACTTAATTGGTTTTCGTCGTACCTTAATGGTCGCACACAGAGTGTCGTTGGTGAGTCGTCAGACAAAGTCACACTACGTTTTGGCGTCCCTGAAGGATTGGTGTTGGGTCCCCTACTGTACACTGTCTATGTGTTACCTCTCGGTGACATTATCCGAAGCCATGGTCTTGATTTTCATTTTACCCAGATGACACACAGTTATATATTAGTTTTACTCACACCTTTGAGCCTGAAGCATGCAGTAAGATTGAACTTTGTATTTCAGACAACAAGGCATGGATGACTAAAAACTTTCTTAAATTGAACGATGACAAGACAGAAGCAATATATATAGGTCTACCTCAACAAGTTTCAAAAATATCCAAACTGTCGCTCAATATTGGAGGTTCTGCGATAAAACCCAGTAGCTGTGTTCAAAACTTAGGTTATTTCATGGATGAAAATTTGGCCGCTGATGAATATATCAAACATGTCTGTCGCAGTGCATTTTTTCATCTTAGACATATTAGCAAAATTCGACCCTTTATTGATACACAGACGTCACAACAGCTTGTCCACGCCTTTGTTACCAGTCGCCTCGACTACTGCTACTCTCTTCAAATTGCTTCTAAAACATCTATTCTTGAAAAGCTACAACACATCCCAAATTGTGCTGCATGGGTCATAACCAGAACTCAAAAGTACTGCGATATAACACCAGTACTCTCCGAGTTACATTGGCTACCCGTAAAGCAAAGAATTCAATTTAAAATCGTCCTTTTGGTGTTTAAGTGTATCGCGGGATCTGCACCATCCTACCTGTCCGATCTGCTTACCATCCACAAACCACCGAGGTCTCTCAGGTCATCAGGTCAACTCAATCTGGTTCAGCCCGCATCTAAATTTACAAGTGCTGGTGATAGGACCTTTGCGGTTGCTGACCCAAGGTTTTGGAATTCTGACACTAAAATAGTAAATCACTTGAATCATTCGAGTCTGGTACTAAAACCTATTTTTTTCGTAAGGCATTTCCTACAGTGTTTTTTTAATTTTGGTCATAAACTGACATTACCAGATGTGTGAGTGTGACTGAGTCAGTGAGGATTGCCTTGTTACTCGTCAAGTCACACTCACATACTTGGTTTGGTAAAGTTGTAGTTTTATTTGTTTGTTTTAATTCAATACCCTTTTTCTTTTAGGTTCTGTCTCTTTTATCGCCACGATATAGCCTTGGTTGCTGGTGTGGCGTTGGGCCTCAAATAAATGATAATATTGATCCATGTATCAATGCATCTGTGAGAGAATGTACATGTATGTGTGTATATGTATGTGTGCAATTATTGTACAGTCATTGAGCACCGTGTCTGGATTCTGGGCTTTAAAATTATTATTATTAATTATTATTATTATTTAATTTGCAATTCCTTACAAGGAAAAACAAAAAGTGTGAAGTTAACCCTCTTGCAACTGCCCTAAAAGGCGTTGGATTAAGCATTTCAACATAACCGATAACAGCAGAAAGGTTTGTCAGAAAATGATCTACATGTATACGCCCGTGCAACAAATTTAATTTGCAGCTACGATTTTCAGTGCTGGAAAAGTGAACACAAAGTGCGTGAATTTTGTACAAAATAAGACACCACTCGTTTTCAAGTTACAAAAACAACAGGGTGTGGGATTAGTCGGATATTTAAACTTATCATAGCAAGTTTGTTGAGTAGATATTCTGCATATGACGAAACAAATGGTTTGAAGTTAACCCTCGTACAATTGCGTCGACAACGGTAACCAAAGTTTGCAAAATTTCATATTTTTCGAACAGTCCCCACGTTCACGCGGACAGAAGAGGAGTTGGGTTAAACATTACAAGATAACTTATAACAGCAAAACAGTTCATCAGTTAATGATCTGTACGCCTGTGCAACAAATTTACGTCTTCGACGTTTCCAATGCCGGAAAAGTGAACACAAATGTATGAGAATTTTGTACAAAATAAGACACCACTTGTATTTTACAAAGACAGGGTGTGATTGAAGTCTTCAGATATTTAAACTTATCAAGCAAGTTTGATGAGTAGATATTTCTACCCTTGGCAACACAACAGATTTCAAGTTAACCCTCATACAACTGATCGAAAAGTATCCAAAGTTTGCAAATTTTCATATTTTTCAAACAGTACCTTCACTCTAGATATCACTATGGTAAAGGATTAAATGCGACAAACAAGCTTCATCCATAATTAAAAAAGTCATCTACCTATACTAAAATCGTTGGCATATATCACTCGCAGTATCTGGAAGTTCTGTTATTTTGCTGAAAATCACAAATTTAGGTCCTTTGAGGTCGATGGGGGTTAAAGTTAAAAAACGTTTTAAGTGATTTCACTACAACATGTTCGACTCTAAATATATTGAACATCTTATCTTCATAGGACCGATAGTGTTCTAGAATTTTTGGAAAAAGACTTCGCCAGAAGGGGTTAAAATGTTTTAGCTAAACTGGCGGTATGTGGAGGCACATCTACAGGTGTTAGCAAATAAATGTGCAAAATTTCGGAAGAATTGTACAATCAGCTTTCGAGATCTAGAGGCCACAAAATTGAAAAAAAAATAAAAATAAAAATAAGAAAAAAAATAAAGAACATTTTTGTGCAATAACAATAAGTCTCATAACTGTAGTGGTGAACCATAATAACTTCCCGACTAACTATATAGGTAGAATTCCACATCCAGGGAGAGAGTATCTAATAACAAATGATTTTTGTGACCATGACCTGTTGAAAGAACCCAGATGGTCAGGCACGTCTCGGCCTAGCTGGTGTGCAATTGTTGTATGTTTAACCCTTTACCTAACCTGAAAAGCAGACGACACTTGCAAAAATAATTCTTGAATAACTAATTTTTAACCTATGTTTTTGAGACAAAATATGAAAAAAATAATGAAAATTAATAGGCGATTTTTGAGAATAGCGCTGGCCGGTTTTGGCCGTTACGTTAGGTAAAGGGTTAAAATACAGCATTTTATCAGTGGAAAGTGAATTTGTAGCACATAAGTCTTCAATAAAAGCAACTGGGGCGCGGTGGCTCAGTGGTTATGGCATTGAACTTATAACCGAAAGGTCCACGGTTCGACATTCCCACCCCCCCCCCACCCCCGGGGTAACTGCTTTGTGTCCGTGGGGAAGGCACTAATTCCCGAATTCCCACGTGGGGCGCGGTAGCTATGTGTACTAAGGCCTGCTGCACGTCGATGGTGCACTTGTCTTCAATCAATGCTAACCCTGCTTGTGTGGAGTTAAGTACGTCTGACAGATGCTCGTCCTGCTCGATGGTTCTCGCCGGGTACTCCGGCTTCCTCCATCCGTAAAACTGTCCGACACGAGGTGACCCTGGCTGTCGAGAGTGTCGTTAATCTCCAATAAATAAATAAATAGATGAAAGCAGTCAGTTATGTTTCAAATAGTTGGGTGATGCGACTGAGCTGTCGGGTAGCGACGTCCTACATCACCACCAAATTGTTTGTTAGCTACTGCCGTGTGTCCCCATGTTTCACCAACTGTTTCTGAAGCACACTAATTTGGCGAGGTGATAGAATCGGTTGATAATGAATGTCAATTAAGGAACTGGGAATAAGTAATGGTTGCCGCGTCCGTAACTGAAACGCACTTCAGTTTGAAGCTGATATTTTTCGAGAAACAGCTCTTTGTTCTGTTTCATTTGTTTCCGTTTTCGGATAATCACGTGATAGTTAATGAGAAACTAAAACGAGAAAAACGAAAGGTAGAGTAAAGTGAATACTCACAGTTTTAACCCTTTACCCAACGAATCGGCCGCATCCGCCTGCGTAATATGCAAATTCAGCAGTTGGAAAAATATTATTTGTCAAAACATTTCAACAAAACCATATCATGTGACCCCTCGTTGGAACGAGCTCGTTCCAACGAGGGGTCACATGATATGGTTTTGTTGAACTTTTTTGAAAAGATTGAAAAAATTATCTTTAAAATAATAAATTTTGATATCGTCTGCGTTGAGTAAAGGGTTAATAAAAGTATGTCACATTGCCTGTTCCTCAACACTTTCATGACAAATTAGTAGGATGGAAACTTCCCATCAGTTGAATAATAATTTTGAATGATACTATTAGAATAAATCCAAATACATATATAGTATTACTTTTTTTGTTTTCCGACTGCAAATTTAATAATGATCTAGAGAAACAGAATTTACTGCATCCAGTAAATCCAAGACCGTGTGAAAAGGGTTAAAGCATCGGGAAAAAACTATATAGAAAGAGAATTTGTGGAGGCCTTTTTTCAGGAGTAAAATAGTTTTTAACAAATCAAAAATGGGTTTTCATTATCAGTATTTACAGATATTCAAACAGAAATCAGAACAATTTTTCTAAGAAACCAGAAAATGCATATATGTGCACACCATTTAAACGGTTCGATCAAGTTATAAGAAATTTGCATTGCTGGCTCTGCCATTTATTTAAATGATGAGATACATGAATAATCTTTGGAATTGCATTAGTTGGTATGGAATTCAATTCCTAATAGGTCTGAAAAATATGCTCTCAATGACCTCTGTTGACCACATTGAAAAGGGGTGGGGGTGGGGGGTTATTTTCAACGTCCATTAAGTTTTAACTCATTCGGTATAGGTTCCATATCTGTGGGTCATACCAAGCCTGAATTATGAGCATGAACTACTTTACAAATATTGGCTCCACCAACTCCGGATCTGTCATATTTGATGGCATATATTTATATTAGTTAGAAAATGGTAAGGTACATGGTACCTCTGGAAAATGTATTGCGAGTAAAAGAGTTCAGTAATGTTGCAATTTCGACGTAAAAAGGGAATTAAAGGCCCCCAATAGCCTATCGAAAGACTTATTGGCATTGGCAAAATTCCGAGGACCCATCTATGCCCATAAGTGTTCAGAACAACATTGTGACCATGGAAAGAGTTTTCATTATTCTCGATTTTGCATAAAATAAACTTTTTTGGACCCATATTAAGATCTTGAGAGGGTTAAAATACCCCCTTCAAGTACTCCATTTTAATATTTTAAAAGGGGGCGCGGTGGCTCAGTTGGTAGAGGTGTAGGCTTCGAGTCGAGAGGTCCTCGGTTCGAATCCCACCTGCGGCAACCGCGCTGTGTCCTTGGGCAAGACTCTTCACCCCATTGCCCACGTGGGGCGCGGTGACACTTGTACCGAGGCTTACTGCATATCGATGGTGCGCCTGTCTTCAACCAATGCTAACTCTGCTTGTGTGCAATTAGTATGTGTGGGAGCTGACAGTTGCTCCCTGTTGCCCGGTGGTTCTCTCCCGGTACTCCGGCTTCCTCCACCCGTAAAACTGTCGTGGTCATGATTAGCCACTGTGCAGAAATTATGTGACCTTAAACACCAATAAATAAATAATCATTTAAAAAATCAGCTCATTTCAATGAGGTGTTATAAGCTATGTTTTTCAAGCAAAAATGAAAAAGTAATTAAAACTGAATAGACATTTCTGTGAATAACGCTGACCGGTTTTCGTCAGTATGTTGGATAAACATGAAAAAATAATGAAAATTAATTGGCGATTTTTGTGAATAGTGCTGGCTGGTTTTGAATAATTGTTGAAACCTATCACAAAACTGCCAGGGTGCCGGTAAAAATGCATACTGACATGGTCGACTGTACTGTTAACTGTGTTAGTGCTATGACTGTTTAAAACTCATTTATTAGAGGAGTTCTATAGTCTTTCACTGAGCTCAGCTCGGTCTCATCGAGAGTGCAGAAAACCTTGGTGCCAAAGTGCCATTAAGAGAAGGTCTCTGATTTGTGCCGTTTCATCCCTCCGGAGTGCAAAAGCAGGTACTGTCAGCTGAGAAACTTAATGTTTTTCACTTTATTTTCTGTAACATTTAATTCTATGTGGAATGGGACACCTTTTTAGCGTGCCTTCCAAAGTAAGGAATTCTCTTAACCCTTTAGCCAACAGAACGGCGAAAACCGGGCAACATTATTCACAGAAATGTCTATTCACTTTTAAATACTTTTTCGTTTTTGCTTGAAAAACATAGCTTATGACCCTTCATTGGAATGAACTCATTTTTAAAGGATTATTTATTTATTGGTGTTTAACGTCACATATTTCTGCACAGTGACTAGTCATGACCACGAATGTTTTTCGGGTGGAGGAAGCCGGAGTACCCGGGAAGAACCACCGGACAGCAACGAGCAACTGTCAGATCCCCCACATACTAACTCCACACAAGCAGGGTTAGCATTGGTTGAAGACAGGTGCACCGTCGATGTGCAGTACGCTTTAGTACACAGCACCACCATGCACCCACGTGGGCATTGAGGTGAAGTGTCTTGCCCAAGGGCAGAGTGAGGACCTCTGGCCTTGCAGCCTGCACATCCTCCAACTGAGCCACTGCGCCCCCATTTAAAGGATTAAAATGGAGTATTTAAAGGGAGTATTTCAACCCTCTGAAGATCTTAATATGGGGGCATTATTCAGAAAGACTGGGAAATGAATTTCATTACACCTTAATGCATTTCTAAAGTTTATGAATGTATTTCATCACTTAACTTAGTGGGCAGAGCCAAAAATGGCCATTTCTGATTCGTGTATCAAACCCTTTGAATGCTGGTCGCATATATGCCGTTTCTGGTTTCTTATACAAATGCTCTGATTCCTGTATGAATATCTGTAAATACTGCTAACGAAAACCCATTTCTGATTTTTTTAAAAATATTTTACTCCAGAAAATAAGCCTTCATAAATTCTCTTTCTTTACAGTTTATTCCTGATGCTTTAACCCTTTTCACACAGACTTGAATTTACTGGTGGCAGTAAATTCTGTTTCTCTAGTTGATGCTTGAAGTTGTACGGGCTGAAATGATAGAAATATCCATTTACGTCCAAAAAGAGACCCCAAACGGAGGGTTAACCTTTTTACAGATGCGGTGAAGCAAAGCCGAGAAACAAATTAATTGCTGTAATTGCCATTGTATTAAAATTGGAAAACATATTGTTTCACCTGTCTGTGAACATAGTGAACTGGTGACCTATTAATTTCCGAAGAAG
Organism: Pictodentalium vernedei; assembly: GCA_031216915.1. Taxonomy (NCBI): domain Eukaryota; kingdom Metazoa; phylum Mollusca; class Scaphopoda; order Dentaliida; family Dentaliidae; genus Pictodentalium; species Pictodentalium vernedei. The sequence goes on along the minus strand of CM062296.1, from coordinate 201,937,595 downwards.
CAACTGAAACAGAAAACTGGAAAAAGATGAAACAATCCAGCAGAAATTACCCTATTACAGATGTTGAATGGGTAAAACTGTCTCGCGAAATAAACAATTATAATTTCATAAAATCGATACAACTGATCATGATCATGTTTTCGAAGTAAGGCCTCTGTTGTTGAAAACATATCAGACAACTTCCATTGACCCTGACATTGATCGGTCATATACCTGATTGAAAGTGAAAGCATGCTTTGTGTTATGTTTCTACTGGGGTCACGGGGACCAGGAGCGGGGTGAGGGCAGCTACCCCCATTTTAGCCAGAAGCACACTAGTAGAAGATACTTTACTTTCGGAGAATTGTAACTAAGAAAATCTCGAAAATTCGTTTCTGACGTACTTTACGTGTGCCAGTGCCCCTGGGTTTGGAGGGGGAATCAGGTATAATGAAGAGGCTGACCGATAAATACCAAACAAAGAAGCTGTACTATCGGCGGGGATGAGGTTGAAGGCTTTGTATATATATATTTATTACACGCCTGCTCTATGAAATCCTCATCTACAGCTATACTAAACCGTGCGGAAAATGAAAATCTGTTCCGCACACATGTGCGGAACAGAAATCGTTGACAGACTATTTTTAAATGCAAACGGAATTTCACTAAAATTTTCTATAAAGCGTGCTACGCAATTACAATTTGAATCACTGGTGATAGCTGAATATCGCCCCCTGAGTTCCAATGTGTTCTATGTGCCAGTAGGCACATAGAACACGTTGATACTGAGGGGACGAAACAGTAACACGGGTTCCACTCGCAATTTGGTTGGCGATAAAATGTGTTCTTTTTGTTGATAGTTGTCAAATGAATTGTTGACTGTCTTTCTGATATGTTTTTTATAGACGTGAAGGCGTGTAATAAAAAGAGATGGACACGCGTGTGTAAATAGGTTAATCTATGTGGCCCTTGAGCCATCGCGGAATGATAAAACTCGAGGCCTATGGCCTCTCGTTCTATCCTTTCGCGCTGGCACTAGTGCCATATCGATTAACCCATTCACAGAGACGCATGTCGTTCTGTGTACGTATATCTCCCCTTGAGTGGAACAAAGTGCCACCCCAAGGGCTGATATATAATGTCACACTATTGAGTGTCACATTACGATTTATGATACGCTATAAACACCCGGTCTTATCTCATACGCAGAGTCGAGATCCCTTTTTGATACCCTTGGCCTCTTGCGGTCGGATACTTCCAGCGCCCTTGCCCGGGTGGTGTATACAATATTTTCCTCGTAAGCGCTTCCGATTGAGAAGTTACTGGGCTTGAATCTAGTCGGACACACTTGCACTGCTTTCGTAATCAAGGCTTTTAATCCCAGGTAACTCGAACTTCGGGGACTACGGCGGCGTGTTGAGAGATGTGGAACCTTCATGGAAGACAAGCCTTTAACCAATGCATTATGCGTTTCCGTTCCGTTCCGTGGAAAATAGTCCGAGACGTCATAACTTTGACTATTAAAGAATCATTGATCCTAATAAAAACTAATTGATGAATGGTCTGTCAAAATGTCTTCTTTTCTCAATCCCTGCAATCGTGTCCATGGCTCGTCCGACAATTCTACAAATGAAAAAAAGATGTAAACACGAAACAGCGTAACACCTACTCAAAGCAGTAGTTAAGCATTTGTTATTAAGCGTAGAGATGTTCCAATGTTTCAATTGCAATTAACCCTTTACCTAACATGAAAAGCGGACGACACTTGCAAAGAAAATTCTTGAATAACTATTTTTTTTCATTTTTTGTCTCAAAAACATAGGTTATGACCCCTCATTCGAACGAGCTCGACGAGCTCGTTCCAATGAGGGGTCATAACCTATGTTTTTGAGACAAAAAATTGAAAAAAATAATGAAAATTAATTGGCGGTTTTTGAGAATAGCGCTGGTCGGTTTTGTCCGTTACGTTGGGTAAAGGGTTAAAACTTGTTTGGGGTGCACACAAACACCGAAAACGAACGGTGATGCCGATCTAAATTTTTTTGTGCAGTTCGCTTCACTTTCATATTCTCTTACATTATACATCTAGTGCTCACATTGTCTGATGCCAATGGTGGCATTGTACAAAACAAATACGTTTGACACCAAAAATACAACCTAACAAGTCCCATCATCCAGCGACGAGTCCTTTGTTAGGAGAAATGTCACAACGCTTGCATATATTTATATACAAAAAGTACCAACGGATAATCTCCTTCCTCCCCAACAGCTGATTCTCTTTTATAGTACCCAAATGCGCTTGGTCTGTTTTGTCAGCAGCCTTCATAAATTTACGAAATTCGGCGGTGAATCTCGTTCAAATTTTCAAGCATTCTGAAAATTCATCCGGTTTTGCCGAACTTATCCGACGGAAAAAAAGGAAGTGATCGGCAGGCTGGTACAGAAAATATGGGTATTTTCGGTTTGGTTTCGGTTCATTTGCGACAAGTCAAATTTTAAATTTCATTTTTCCCTTTGGTTAAAACCAGAGTCTCCGACGGAGTGTTATTTATTTATTTATTTATTTATTTATTTATTTATTTATTTATTTATTTATTTATTTATTTATTTATTTAACGACACTTTCAACAGCCAGGGTGACCTCGTGCGCCATCGATGTGTAGCACGCTTTAGCATGCAGCGCCACCGTGCACGCGCGTGTGCAGTCGGGGTTAAGTGCCTTGCCCAAGGACACAGCGTGGCTACCCATGGCCGGGATCAAACCGTGGGCCTTTCGGTCTTAAGTCCAATGGCGTAACCACTGAACCACCGACGGATTGTTTGCTGTATTACATGTTGATTTTATGCTTTATAATTTGTGATTTTTTCCTCTTTTATTAGACTAAATAACAATTCATGAAAATTCAAAACCGAATAGAAGCGCTAATCCAATCCACTTCCCAGTTGTTACATAGGGGATATCAAGGGTTTTTGAGTGGGTACCGAAAATTATCTCATGAGTGACCGAGACAAATGCTTATTTTTCGCGAGAGCTTGCTGTTTAAACAGAACTGGTTCCATCTCAGGGACAAGATTAGAACCAGTTTTGGTTCTAAAGAGAACCTATATTTTTTGTAGTGTATACCATATGTCACGGCGACAGTTTTATAGTTCTTCCCTTGTACTGAGTTTTAATTACCTCGTGTCGGGAGTATAGCAAGATTGTTAAGTGTCGACCACGGATGTTACAGCCATAACTCATCGCTGATAATAATTTAATGTTTTTCGAGATTAAGACTCGGCGGTTTTAACAGTATACTAGCTGTTCACTTTTAAAGAAAGGGGGAGCTATCTCTTAATACAGTACACGTAATGACGTTTGACCGGTTACAACAGGGTTATATGAGGGATGGGCATCCAATTCACACACCTGGTCAACATCTGGTCCGATAAACTATCTTCTGATAGAATAGTTTGGATTTTGGATATTAAGCAAGGTGATTGCCGCTGAAAGTCAGTTTCCTGTCCGTACTCCTCTGATGCAAATTGAACGCGAACTGGTGAAAGAATTCCTGCTTCTCAGTAACATTTAGTCGACTTTATTTTCTTCAGTAAACGTGTATCTGAAATTTTGTTTTGCACCAGAGACTTTTTACAAGTGTAGGGCGCTATGATTTAATTAAAAATACATTACAAAGACATCGTAAGTACTCTTCTGTGTTTAACTTACCCATGCCCAGCTGAAGTGTTCCCGAGGCACCCATGGTGAATGTTTCAAGAGTAACCACGAACTTGGTGTTGACCCATTACTTCAGACATTTTCTTTAAGCTTGCGTGTGGGGGAGTGATTACGAACTTCCTCCCCAGAATAAACATTCGTGAGTCCGAACTAAAATCCACTAGACGACTGGGGTGCAACGATCGCGGCCACATGATCCATTAACCCATCTACTGCACCACAATATGTGCGGAACGGAAATCGTTGACAGTCGGTTTTTAAATAGAATCGAAATTTTACTGGAATTTTAAAAAATCGTGCAACGCAATTACAATTTGAATCGCTAGTAGGCACATAGAACGCATTGGAACTCAGGGGGCAAAATAGTAATACGGGTTCCTGTCACAAATTTGTTTGGCAATAAAATGTGTTCTTTTTGTTTATAGTCGTCAAATGAATTGCAGAGTGTCTTTCTATTAATTATTTTTAAACAGAGAACGACACTCGCGTGTGAATGGGTTAATCGATATGGCACTTGTTGCATCGCAGAAGGATAAAACTCGAGGGTTGCGGCCCGGCGTTTTTATCCATCCGCGCTGACACTCGTGCCGTATTGATTAAAAAGTTCACACCCGTGTGTCGTTAGTAGTAGGCGAGGGGGTTTTCGACCCTCATCTTATGGACCCCGACTGGTGGACCCCGGAAGTGACGTCATACCGCAATGTATTATGGGTATCACGTGGTTGTCATGGTAACTCGTGTGAGCGGCCATGTTGTGACGTCATTGTCATGGTGATGGGTGATGTGAGAGCGCATGCGCAGCTCGTGTTGTTAGGGTGATACATGTTCACTTTGTATGAAGGGGGTCGCCATCTTTGTTTCTATGGTGGCACGTGGTTGCTATGTTACCCAAGGGCTTCTTATAGGACTAAGAGGTCTGTAACAGGTATGTTCGATTGCCTGGGAGTATTTTGTGGAACGACTTCCTCGTATAATTACCCAAATGAGCCCGAGAATGGGCGTAAATCACCGAAACGACTTTATTTGATATGGATTCCCCGCAGAATTCCGGTATTTACCGAAATGAACTTGTTTAGAGTAGCACGTAGTGCTATAGATTGTTTAAAAGGTCGTGTTCGATTGAATGGGAGTATTTTTGGAAGGACTTCCGAAGATAATTACCCAAATGAGCCCGACAAACACATATTTCTTTCCCCCTCAAAAAAAAACAAATAACAACACTGAATATAAATTTAAATTCTTTTATTACTAAACATCATGGAACATATATTGTCAAATATTCATAAACAGTCTTTCTACATATTGGACATCTTTTCAGTTGTTTACAACAGTCCTTGCACAGGCACAAATGATGGCATGGTCGCGGTGCGACTTTGGCTTCTGCTGTTAAGCACACACAGCATTTCTGTGAATCCGTTTGAACTTTTTCTTGTAACTCGTCTTTGTTTTCCATTTCTTCATCGTCGATTGTATCAGGTAAGTTGTGAATGTAACAACATTCTTGGGAATACATTTTGTGTTGTTGTATGACATTGTCTTCTGCCTGCCAGTAGCGTACAATGACCCCACAGTGAAAACATTCACTTCTGTCTTTAATTCCTAGGTAGAAAAATCCTGCTCTTGCAAGTTCTTTGGGGGTTTTCGCACATTCACTTGGTAACATTGATTCAAAAGTTTTTAGTCTGTTTGCCTCCAAAGCATATTTTATATGTTTGAGTCGACGGATATCAGAGTTTCTCTGAGCAATTATCAGTCGAGGACCAGTTCCTGCGAATACCAACCCCGTTAGGCTCATTCTTTCTTCGAAACGTCTGGGAAAAATGTTTCTGGGAACTCTTTGTCCACGATAGTCGTTTAGAATAGATTGAATCAAACACGGGATTGTAAACATCTGATCTTCGGTTGCACCCCTTATTTATAGTTTTTTTTCTATGACATCATTTGTTTTGATTGTCTTTCTTTTTTTAGATTTAGATTGTTCCATATATCTTTTTTTCGCAGTTTCAACAGATTGAGTCAATTGCTCCCATTCGTTATATACAAACTTCATTCCAACATCGTTCTTGAAAAGGTAAATTTGTAATTGGTCATTGGATTTGAACACAGTCACTTCCGAAGACATCTTCACTCTTCGACGGATGGAACGATAATGCCGAGATGCCACGACTGGTCCTCTTTTTATACTGTTTAGGCTATGACGTCACCAGAAATAAAGTCTCTAACTAAAATGTCATTGTCCAATAAATCCGCAGAAAACATGTTTACAATCGCATGCATTGGAATGCCACGAGAGCGATGTAAAAGATAGAACAAACAATAATGTCCACACATGGGTAACGGTCCTTGAATGCATTTTGTATTGTACTTCCATCTTTGCTTTTTCAAAAAATTCTTGAATGATCTGTGCTGTGTTGGTATTCCATACGAATCAACATATTCTATGTCCCGATGACTGAAATAGAAGGCCACCCAATGTTCCCCTTCTCTGTGGTCTGAGTGTGTGTGTTGGCCACAAAAGCCAGTGGTCTGTGCCTGGGTAATCTTCTTGGTAAGCGGTTTCTTGCAAAGACTCCCAGAGTGATATTTCTTAACTCGCGATCCGAGCGGAAAACATTCTCTATTTGCAAAGTGTTCATGTCGAATAATCAAAGATGACGCTCCTGTTTTTATCGACTTCTATAATGTTCTGAAATTCGGCATACACCAATACCTTTATAGTGGTGGGCAGCGGTTCTTCAAAATGAATTTCTAATCTTCAATTCCCCCGTTTCACCAAATTGAAATGTTGACCATGAGACAGGTCTGGTGTCAGGTCGAAGACGAAGAGCGTGTACCCTTTTATGTACTCCTCTCTGTTGATGTGATTTCCTTCGTTCTCATACATTTGACCAGTTCCTTGAAACAAGGTAGCATAACACCTCGCCACTTCTTGTTGATCGAATCGCGGTTGTAAGGGCTTTGCTGGAATCTGTTATCCATTCACATACAATGCCAGGTAATTGATGCTGTAATTTTTAAAGTTAAAGGGATTCTTTGAAAAGTTCCCATTGAAAACATCGTTGTCCAAACAACCCACGACGATACCTTTAGGAAGTTGGCCTAAAAATAAATTTTCTTGTGTGATGCTCAGATTTCCCCTCGCCACCGAGAACACTTTGGTTTCTACTCTGTCAATGGGATATTTCGCAGTTGCCTTTTCCAATGCTTTAGTATGAGCCACTCTCACAAAAGAGTTGAGTCTCTTCTTTCTCACAAACAGGGATACGTCTTGGATTTTGATTTTGAATGTTTCCTCATCTGCCATTAAGGCAAAGGCATCTTTTGACCTATTCATTTTAATGTGAACGTTAACTCGATTTAGGAGATAACGTGTTTGAACGAACATGTCCAAATGTAACCTCCCAGTCATATCCACGACTTTACTTTCAGCCGTAAACTTTTTTCTTGTGGCAAATCCCTTGTTGTCATCCGTCCGATCATCCATGTGTCCCGCCGTGTCCTTGTACCAGAGAGCATCAGTCAGCTGTGACTTTTTGGTATGGGAGCCATAACTCAACAAAGTCTCTATGTATGCTCTGTAGTGGTAAGTATTATTGGACGGTGACACCAGTTTCTCGTTTAGACTGATGTGGACCTGGTTGAAAAGAGAATGCAGTCAGAGATTGACGGGACCCACCTTTGAGTCGTCTGCAATAGGTCCACCACTGGAATCGACGATACGTGTTTTCACGTACAGATAAGTTTGGGCCAAGTTCAGATAGTCGTCCCCATATCCAGAAATGTTAAATTCTATCGGTCCACTATTCCCTATGGTGGCCAAAGGTCGATGTTCTATCCATTGACCATGTTCTACACTAGTCTGTGTGGGTGGTATCGAAAATAAGTCGAGTTCGCTATTGACACACTCACAGGATTTTTCGTTGATCAAAGACATTATGCACCCAGAGCGTCAAGTGTCTTAACAGTTCGCCTTCTTTTTATCGATCTGCCAGTTTTGCGTGGTGCTGCCCTTTTTATACCTCTGCGACCGGGAGTATTCGACCCACCCACCACTTCGTTCAGAGCATCGATTCCAGCTTGTTTAAGTCTCCCGATAGCTGCCTGTTTCACATTTTTCCCTCTGATGACATCTCCAGCAAATGCGGCTCCTTTTTTCAATAACTGTCTACCCATGGTTTTGGCTGTCGTTTTCCATAAGGGAAGGACTGCATTCTTCAGTCCTCCAAGCAAACTACTCAGCCCATGACCCATCTGTATTTGTGATCCCCAAAAAGCTGTCAGACCGCTACCAGCCTGTTTCGTGTAATACTCTTCGTATAATTTAGCATTACAACAGTAAGGCATTGTTTTTTCAAAGAAAAGGCAAAGATCGGCGCTTTCTGAAATGTAGTGTCACTGTCACTTTCCCAAGTTCAAATGGCACTGTGGCTCCCGTGTGGTCCCTTATATACACCTGCACGGTGCTGAAATTCTTCCTTTCAATCGGTACATAGTGCACGTTTTCAAAAGTTTTGGAAATAATGTTTCCATATTTTCCCCTCACGGGTACGATGCGAAGTAACGGCACCCTAGTATCCCCCACTACCTGATCACGAACTAAGTCACAATATACGTAGAGTGAATAGAATCCTTGGTTGACACCGGCGACTCGAGAAGATTCAAAAGCTCCCGACCTGAACACACATTTGTTGAAACCCAATATGTTTCGCAGAGTGGGACTCAGTGTGAGTACGACCCCATCATGTACCTTGATTCGAACTTTACCTGTGACCTCGTCTAATTCAAACTCTATCTGCGGTAGCAGCAATTCTTTAACACCATTGATGCCTCGTATGACATCGAAAGGTTCCGAATATCGACCTTCTTTCAGAATGATCTGATAATGTTTTTTCGAAGTCCAGTGCACTGTGAAAAAAACTTCCTTGCCACGAATGTTAAACCAAGTGTTTGGATACTGGATCTCCGCCAAACCCACCTCCCATTCCCCCGTGAGGTCCACTGGTTGTGATAACTGGGTGGTGTACGTTGTCAGTGTATTTTCTGGAAATACGTCCATGGAACTGTTACTTGGTAGGGTCAGTTAAAACATCACGTTTTCATAATTGTAGGATTGGGCAATAAATATCCTATACTACTACTTAAAAGAGCCGTCCACAACTTGCTGTCCGCATTGTCGAGGGTAAGGTTAACGATGCTAGTGATGATGATTATGTATAGTATGATAATTTGGGAAAAGTAAGTAATATCGCTCCTTGTGACTTTTTTTCCAAACAAAGGCCATGATCCGTTCGGAGTTCCTCCCTCTTCCATTTTAGGGAAAATTGAGCTCGTTCACACCCTTTTATAGGCTAGCTGGCTTTAATTGATCCATGAGTTGAACGATGCTGGATACCCCAACCATTTTACAAACAGTTCTCTTTTCTTTCTGCGACCACGTTTTTTGACTACATGTTCAATTTTATAAATGTTTTTTTGGTGTGACACGCTGAAGCTCTTCTGTGTAGAAGGACCCCTTCAGTACTTCCCCACTATCATCTTTTAGAACATAAGTGATAGGGTGACCTTTCTTGACAGATGCCACTGTCAATAATTCTTCTGTCCAATTGGGCAAGTAACCTTTTTCAAACGTTTTCTTGACTTTACTAATTCTCACCCTGTCACCCACTTTGAACTTTGGAGACTTGTGTTTTATGTGGTTCCCATAAAGTTTTTGCCACACCTCTTCTTGATTTTCCAAACTCACGTCAACAGGGGGCATACCGATGCTGCGATGGTGGGTGTTGTTATAAGATTTCACCAAAGTTTGAAGTGGGAAAGTCAGTGTATCGTTCTTTGTAAAATATTTCCACATTTTGGTTTTCAAAGTTCTGTTAAATCTCTCAACTATGGAGCATTTTGTTTCTACGTTATGGGTCGTGAAAAATTCTACTTCTCGTTGTTTAAGAAATTTCTGGAATTTTGAATTCAAAAATTCTTTGCCTTGATCAGTTTGTAACTTTAAAGGTTTTCGCCCCTGTTTGAAAATTTTAGCAAAAGCTTGCACTATGGAATCACCAAATTTATTATGTAATGGCATCACCCACGCATATTTACTGAAAACATCGATACAAGTCAGAAGGAATTTTGTGTTTTTATTGTATTTACTGATGCTTGTTAAATCAACTAAATCAGCTTGCCATTGTGCATCGATACCACTAACGATCACTTTCCTTCTTGGAAATGTGCGTCGGACGGGTTTGTGAAGGGTGTACGTGTCTTGACCCTGCAACCATTTTACAACTTGTTTAGTTTTTTTCTTGGATGCTCTTCGAAGAGTATCCACACCACCAAAAACTCCCGGGAGCTTCGGGATCGTAAAAAACGCTTTCCATTGGATTAATATTTCGACCACTTTGACGTACCGGCTGCGAGTCTAGCTTTCACCTTTCTTTTAGCAGAGGGGGTGGTTTGGGGCTTTTTCTCTACGACAGGCTCACGTCGCATAAAATCCCAACGTTTCCTGGGGAATATTACTTTCTTTGAGGGCCTGTGCCAACGCTTCCCATCCTTTGGGTTGAAAAGTCTTTCGCTTTGTCAAGAGATCGTTCAAGAGATCGGTTTTTTTTGGAACCTACGACTGTTTCGTGGAGCAATTCTCCCTTCTCATTCCACGACAGATTGGTATCTGCTTTTATACGGTTCAGCAGCAGTTTGGCTTTTCTTTTCATGGTTATTGGAACGAGTCTATAATATCTTCGTCTCTAGTATCTTTCTCGAATTCGACCCTAATAGGGCGAGGGACCATGGCTTTTCGCGAAATGTTAAAAATCTTTGAAGAATCTGATTATAATGGGTTATCTTATCAGTTTCTGTAAGGTTATTCGAATCTAACATTTCACTCATTTCCCTGTCAAGAGAACTTGCGGCAATCTCGTTGGGCTGTTTGCTGATAGGGGCCTACTGCAAACGTTCGACGGTTCCACTAAGGCCATCTTTTTTGCGTATTCCATCACAACTGTCCGAAAATACCTTTAGCCACACCAAGTAACACAGGCGCTAACAAAGCACCTACAAATCCTCCTTTTTGCAAAATTTGCTTCTTTTTTTTCTCGGACGTACCTTTCTTGGCAATTGTTCTCACAAGTCTTTTGTGTCGAACTAATTTAACTTTGTGAGCTTCACACAAACTCGCGATCCGCAAGTATACAGAAGAAGTCTCCTTGGTTACGAATCGAAATTAAGTATTTTTATTGTTTACCTATCATATATATTTCATTTTCAGGTTATTTTATTCAACTTTGTGGGGAGTTAGTTTAGTATAGTAACTGGGACAAAGTTAGGAGGTCTTAAATAAAACTGTGAGCGCTAAGTTGTCGAACGGTTCGTCGTGTTGCCTTTTGTCGCGTGTTTACAGTTTTCCCTGTCCGATCGCGTAATTTTGTCTTGATGATGGCGAGCAAGTCTGTTCAGACGGAGGTAAGTATGGAGGTAAATACGTGTAATATCGCGGTCCAGGTCAACGGTGCCAACGGGGTAAGTATTGGTGTGCAGACAGTCACTGGGGGTGTCGGTCAGAGCCGGGTTGGTGGGGCCACCGATGGCGATATTGGGCTTGAAGTTTGTAAACAGTGTTCTATTATGTATGGGGACTGTCGCTCGATGGGATATGGAGAGGTATGTGCAAACTGTCAGGAAATCCTCCGCCTACTTGAGACAATTGTTAAGTTTGAGGGGGAGATTGCTGAGCTGAAGGGAAAACTTGGTAGAGCGGGGCTGTCTGGAGTTACGCCTGTGAAAGTAGCTTTCCGAGAAGGATGGAAGGTTGTCGGTGGTTCCAAGAGGAAACATGGGGGTAGAACCTTTGATGTTAATGAGGTAGGTGATGAGGTGGGGGCTGCTAGAAAAGTACGTAGGACAGATGAAGGGGGCCCAGACCGGAGCAATGCTGCAAAGCGTTTGGCGTGGACTATCAAAAGTGGTAGGAAAGGGGGGCCAGAGAAGCAGGTAGATAGGGGTGTAAAGTCCAAAGGCAGTGGGGAGTGCAGCACCAGAAACAGATTTGATGTGCTCGATTCGGAAGAGACAGAGGGGGAGATGGAGGTAGTTGCAACAGATAGTAGCTTGGGGTCTAGGCCAGGAAAAAGGAGGAGGGATCCGGGAGAAGACCAGGGGAGTAGTCCAGGTAGTTCAGGGCCTGGCAAGAGACGGAGGGACAAGGATAGGAGTAATCCTAGGTCAAAGATACCGATACCGATATTGATTCCGAGTGGGGCTGTTGGAGAGGAAGAGGACGCTGTAAACAATAGGAGACTAGGGGAGATAAATAGGGCGAGGGCCAAAAGTAAGTTGGTGGTTGCGGGAAGTAGCATAGTTCGGGGGATCGACAAGGTTGTCTGTGGTCCGGACAGTAAAAATAGAACAGTTCTGTGCTTTCCGGGGGCTAAAGTGTAGGACCTGAGGGATAGAGTGGACGGTATTGTAGCTGGGTCGGGGCCTGATCCGGTAGTGGTATTACATGTGGGGTCCAATAACATCAGGGAGAGGAAATCAGTTCGTTTGGTGGACACATACAAGGACCTAATTAGTAAGCTACTTAGCAGGAATGCTCGGACCATCGTTTCGGGGGTGCTCCCCGTTATGGGTGGTGGGAATGAGAGGAACTCGCGGATTATGGCACTAAACGAGGAGCTGGAAGAGCACTGCAAAGACTTGGGAATACATTTCATTGACCACTGGGATTCATTCTGGGGACAAGGAGAGTTGTATGGGCGAGACGGATTGCATTTAAGTAGGATGGGTACAGACCTGTTGGGCCAAAAAATTGTACAGGTGACTGGGCCTTTTTTGGAGAAAAGGGGGGTAGGGGACCACAGCCGATAACCCAGAGGGGCACAAATGCTGGGAACATAGGAAGAACAACAAACATGCACAATACAGGGACATACCAGGGTTATAATAATGTGCCAGTGATGACAAAAAAACAAAGATTCATTAAGTTTGGGTACTGCAACATCCAGGGTCTGCACAAGAAAGTAAGCGAAATATCAACAATGATGGACGAAGGAGACTTCGATATAATGGGTCTAAGTGAGACGTGGATACGACGGGATGAGCGGGTTGATCAGATGAAGGGTTGCGTGTGGATAGGAGCTGGGCGAACTGAGGGTCAGAAACGGGGTGGGGGTGTTGGCATCTACGCTAAAGAGGAATTACAGCCCTCATTGATTACAGATCTCACAGAAGCAAGGACTCAGATTCCAGTATCCAACGAAATAGTCAGGGCAAAAATCAAGTTAGGAAGCAGGAGTGTTGCCGTTGGTGTTGTATACTTAGCAGTGTAGGGAAGTAAGCCCGAGTGGAATGATTCAATATATACAACTCTTAGATCGAATATCACAGAGCTTGGAAGCAGAGGGTTCAGTATTGTCCTAATGGGGGACTTCAATGGGCACATCGGGGATAAGGAGGAGGGCATACAGGGAGGTGACAGGAAAATTAACACGAATGGGAGGAAGATGTTGGACCTATCAAAAGAGCTTGGTTTAAAGATCCTGAACAGGGATGCGAAATGTAAGGGTAAATGGACTTGGGAGAGGAACGATAAGAAAACAATAATTGATTATATACTCACTGGCATTAGCGTATGGAGGGAGGTTATAGATGTAGAAATAGATGACGAGGGAAAAAATGACTTGGGTAGTGATCACAACCTGATAACAGTTAAGATTATGGGCAAAAAGACGAATAGAGACAGAAATACCTTCAAGGAAGTTTGGGAACTAAAACAAGGAGCCGACTGGAAGCAGTTTCGGGAAAAACTAAAACCAAATCTTGAATGTATACCTAGGGATGCAAATGTCCAGAGTATTTCAGATGGCATAGTAAATAGCCTAACAGAGGCAGGGAAGGATTGTATAGGAAGGGTGAGGGTCCCAGCGAGAGAGCTTGGATACAGGGTTAACGAGGGACTGAAAAAGGCTATAAAAGAAAGGAAGGTAAAATGCGCTGCTTACAGAAGAAGTAGGAAGCTTAAAGGGGTGGATAACAATGACACGAGACTAATGAAAGGAGAATATGAACTGGCACGGAGAAAGGTGAATGAGATAATGAATAATAATAGGAAGGAGCGCAATTGCAGTCTTGCCAGAACAATAAAGAAAACGGGGGGTTCGAGCTCAAACGTATTTTGGAACTGGATAAATAAACGGGGGAAAAGTAGTGTGCAGAGTATCAAAGTGGATGGGGAAAGTACAGAAGATAAAGGCCGTATCGCTTCAGAGTTAGTCAAGCACTGGGAAAAGATAAACGATAGGCGATGGGGCAGTGGGTCCCCACCAAAAAGAAATACACTGGTGGAGGAGAACCTATCCAATCGTGTATGTAGCGAAATAACGGCAGAAGAAGTGCGGAACGTGGTCTCGAAATTAAAAAATGGTAAAGCGGGAGGGACTGATGAAATTCCGAACGAATTCCTCAAAAATGGAGGGGAGGCACTTATTGATGTCCTGACAAACCTTTTCAACCTGGCTCTGCGAAAGCAAGAGGTCCCCAGAGAGTGGAGGGAAAGTAAGGTGTCGTTCATACACAAAAAGGGGGATAAGGAAGTTCTAGATAACTATAGGGGGATATCAGTTAGTAGTAACATCGGAAAAGTATTCTGTAAGGTCATATACGGTAGACTAGAGGAAGTTATTGAAGAGAAAGGTTTTTTAGGAGAAATTCAAAATGGTTTCAGGAAAGGACGAAGAGTCAACTGATCACCTATTTACACTCACCCAACTGATAGAATCAACAAAGGCTGAAAAGGAAAAGGTGTTTCTGGCATTTCTAGATGTGAAAAAAGCGTACGACCGAGTGTGGAGGGAAGGTATGTGGCGAAAACTCGAGGGCATCGGACTGGGGGGTGACTTTGTGGGAATCATGAAAGCACTGTATACAGATGTACAAAGCCAACTCAGTCTAGGGAGTATCACTACAAAACGAGTCCCTATGGATATAGGCCTCAAGCAGGGGTGTATCTTTTCACCGATTTTGTTTGCATTGTATGTTAAAGATTTAGGGGACGAACTAATTCAGAGTGCGGAGGGGGTAAATGTTGGAGACATAAAGATACCAGGCTTATTCTTTGCGGACGACATGGTGTTAATGTCTAGAACTGAACAGGGGCTAGAGAAACTGCTGGAAATTGTTGGTAGATATGGGAACACTTGGCGGCTCGAACTAAATGAAAATAAAAGCAAGGTAATACCCGTTGGACGCAAGGTAGATATGACGAAGAGATGCAGAGTGGGGGAGTTCTCAATCCCCGAAGGGGAAAGCAAACAAATCACTGTAGGAGAAACGGGAGAGTATGAGTATCTAGGAGTAAGCATAAATATAACGGGAAGAGGGGTGTACAGAAATTACTCAGCCAAACTGATTCTGAAGGGGAAAAGAATTCTGAACCAACTAAAACTTTTAGGGAAAAATAGTTTCAATAAGGTCTTTGTGGGGAAAACACTGTGGGAGAGGGTGGGTTTACCAAGTATAACGTATGGCACGGACGTGATTCCATTAAACCAAACCGTTATTAAGAAGTTGGAAAGTACTCAGAATGATGCCGGCAGATGGATAACAGGGTCGAGTAATGCTGCAGCTTTGGAAGCAGTAAGGGGGGAGCTTGGGTGGATGAAAATCAAGGACAGGGTAGATTTGGGAAAACTGTCTTACTTTAACTATTTGAGAAACCTGCCTGACAACCGGTGGTGCAAATTGATGCTCGATACCATTTGGAATTCTAATATAGAAACGGGGTGGTCAAAACATGTGAGGGAACTAATGGACAATTACTCTATAGAGGTCACAAACATAGAAGTAGGAATGAAAGAAGGCAAAAGGTTTGTCAAAGAGAGAGTCATGGAAGATTGCAATCGAAACTGGCGAGCAGGGGTTAGCGTGAAAAGATCACTGCAGGGGTTACAATATAAAGAAAAGCCAGCTTTTGAGAAGTACCTAGATGGCACCTTTGGAGGGTCACTGCTGTTCAAACTGAGATCAAGATCACTGGAGCTTCGGGGAAAGATTGGGAGAGATGGGGAAAAGGGATGCCAAATGTGCCACTCTGGAGTAGTGGAGACCCTGGAACATTTTCTCTTGGAATGCCCACAGTATATACCTCATAGAATAAAATTTACTGGAAGAATAATGCAGAAGTGGGGTGAAGAAACAAAGGATAGATGGCTGAAGGGGGACACGAGGGAGAGGGTAGGAATGCTTATTGAAGAAATTGAAAAAGAGGAAGTGAGGGACACTATTAAGCAGTTTATATCTGAATGCTGGGAGGAGAGGAGGGGAAGAGGGGGTGGGGTGCAGGGGGAATGATGGCCTTCTCTTATGAGGACCGCGACAAATCAGCGGCTGGCCAAAGAGTTATTATTATTACTCAGAGGTACGGCACCTTTCACTATGTTTAAGGCACACTCACAAATACAATTGATCAAGTCTTTGTCGGCGTGTTTCAAGACAAAATTGACCACAGTGGGTTTTGATTTACTCGGGAGCTTGAGAATCGCGATGTTGCGGTGAAGACGGTCAGACATGATTTCGAATCGACAGCAGATTTGCACTCCCCTTTTATACCTTCCGGAGGTACACATATTGGGTTTCTCCAGGAAATATTTGGGTTCTTAGTCTCATGTGTTCGGGGGTGTCCTGTTTAAGATCTATTAAAAGGTAACCATATGGGAGAGATGTGGTTTCGCCAAATACTTCTCGTAAAAATTTGGAATGACCAGGATACATCTGGGCTGCCAAGTGTGTGATCTGGGAACGATCCCTGGGGTTTTTGAATAAAATCATGTAATGACTATTGAGAGCCACAGTTCAATGAACTTTGTTTTTGTCAAATAGATTTTGTACGATATACATCACTAATTTTACGATGATGACTTCCTTTTGTAAACAACCGAGACACTCGTTCATCCACATCGAGCATCAGATCATCTAAAATTACCAGACAGTCAGATTTTATTTTTGAGGGAGACCCTCTACGAATTCTACTTGGGGCAAAGCATTATACAATGGTTGCCATTCAGTATAACACCATATTATATGGTTGGGAGTAGGAGTAAATAATTCTGCAATGTGTTGGATGACTTTTTTCACAAAAGATGATTTACCACTACCAGTTGGCCCACACAACAAACAAGTAAAAGGGTGCTTCCAGCGGCGATCCATGTTTACCTAAGAACATGGTCTACTCACCCTTTTATACGTTTTTGGGAAGGGGCATCTAGCGAGTTAAAAAATGTGTATGAGTGTACTGTATGCAAGGGAACTAATTTTCATTTTTGTTGAAAGAAAAAGGTTCGTCCTTGCCCAAAAGTAACCTATCAGGCGACTTAAAGACATCCACGACACCTTTCTCTGTGGTTGCCAAAACAAAATTCAGAATAAAATGTTTCGTCCTTGCCCACGGGAAACTCATCAGGTGGCTTAAGAGCAACCACGACATTTTTTTTTTTTTTTGTAATTTTTTTTTTTTTGGGTAATTTTTATTTTTTATTTTTTTATTTTTTTATTTTTTTTTTTTCAACAACTTTTCAGAAACCAGTTGTCAATGGTCTTGTGGATGTCATTGAACTAACAACCATATCATGTATGCTTGTTTTTTGTTCAGCACTCAACTGTTTGTTAATGAGATGAGAGTATTCACAAGGTGTTGGTGTTGGGTTCATGAGACTCGTGTGCGTGTGCCACAATGTATAGACTTTGTCTTTACAGACTCTCTCCAGAGCTGCGTTTAAGCACGCATCAATTCTCTTTTCTAGAGTCATCATTAGACAAACATCGTGTTGTATTTGGCTCGGATGATTCAAGCTACACCCATAGCACTTCTCAACAGCCACAGTGACAATCAATTCTTCGACAAAATGAGCATATGCCACATTCATCTCAAGCTCAATTCTTTGCATTCTTAACTCTTTATCAACTTCATCAAGAATATTTCCATAGTTTGGCCGAGGTGTTACACTTACAGGGATCTTGTGAGACTTTAACTCATCCCACTTTATTCTTTTCATTTCTATGTCAAGTGGCAGGTCGCCACTTGGTTCGCCATTTGGTTTTCGTGGTTCAGCACTTATTACAACTCTACTATCTTGTTGTGGAAACAAATTGGTATTAATGGCTACTTCTACTTCTTCAACTTGACTTTTTAACGAATTCCATTCTTCAATAGACAGAGCAATTCCTGTCTTTGTAGGAATTTTATCGTCAACAAATCTTTGGATGTGAATCTTTACTTCACCCATAACGAGTGACATTCATAAACGTTTGCTTTGGCCCAAGTCGTAACATTTTCACTAGGTGTTTCTTCAAACGTTCAGCTTATGAGAAAAACACTTTGTTGGTGCAATCCAAACCTCTTCGTTTTTCAAAGACAGATCTGGAAAAAACTTTTTTTTTTCCAAGTACAGCTTATGAGAAAAACACTTTGTTGGCGCAAACCAATTCTTAGTTCTTCAACGCAAAACACCAAGTTTTTCAAACACAACTGGTGAATCAATCAACTGGTGAAATCCAAGCTCTTTTCCAAGCTAGCTTAGGTAGTCAACCAGCCATCCAGACCCGAAAATCCGAATACTATTCGAAGTTGGTCGCTGGTATTTATACTTTTCGACAGGATCAAAATGTTAGAGGAGAGGATTTGATTGGCTTTTGAAAATGTAATCTGATGGGTTTAAATTTCTGCAATCTGATTGGTCAGTTTCCTAAACTCAATGCAATCTTGATCCTCAGAGAATTTTTTTTCTCAAAATTTCAAAGTGGTCCCCTGATTTGGGCCAGCTCGAGTTATCATTATCTTAAAACTCCAGGGCATTACCACTGTACTTTATACTGACTGATGGTACCATGTAGGATTTTACAGTCAGATACGGAGACTACCAGATCTGGTGTACACATTAATACAACAACTCCAACACACGTTTGTTGGAAATTAAGTCACCAACATACTTGTCAGTTAACATCAGCTCACTGTTTCAACTATACACCAGATCTGGTGTACACATTAACACAACAATTCCAACACACATTTTGTTGGAAATTAAGTCACCAACGTACTTGTCGGTTGACATCAGCTCACTATGTCAACTATTCACCAGATCTGGTGTACACATTAACACAACAACTCCAACACACATTGTTGGAAATTAAGTCACTAACATACTTGTCGGTAAATGATTCATCAGTTCACTGTTTCAACTATACACCAGGTCTGGTGTACTCATTAACACAACAACTCCAACACACATTTTGTTGGAAATTTTGTCACCAACATACTTGTCGGTAAATGATTCATCAGTTCACTGTTTCAACTAGTCACCAGATCTGGTGTACACATTAACACAACAACTCCAACACACATTTGTTGGAAATTAAGTCACCAACATACTTGTCAGTAAATGATTCATCAGTTCACTGTTTCAACTATACACCAGAACTGGTAGATGGTGGATTGTGGTTACAAGACTGGAGAAGAATTCAAAGAGACACGTATTGATGCATTAAACATGCATGCCTGATAGGGCTAATGAAACTGTATGATTATATGCTTGGAGAAATTGGAGGAATACTTGGAGGTGTTATATGTCTAGTGGAATTCTGGAAATGCCATCAGCTTGCACTTGTCTCTTTGGGTAGAAGTAGGAGAGGCCGTCTCTGCTCTGCTTATACGTATACATGTGGTTGTCGTTTACAACAAATCCACGATTTATTGTTCCACTCTCTTGCATTTGCAACACTTCCAAGTATTTTTTCTTGTTGAGGTCGTTGTGGCGTTTTCTGATCTCCTTGCAACTGAACTTGTCCTTTGGACCGAAACAATAATATGTTTTGCTGCAGAGACTGATTATACCATCGCCTTGCCACTCCACTTTAAACAAACCAGGAGTTCTCTTATAGTATGCCTGTCGGTCTCTACAGCATGGGTTCTTAGCTGACCAGTTTTCACCTTTCATTTTTGCTGCAACATAATCATTTCTGTGCATATCACACACTTCGGATGGAAACCAATGATGCAGCTCTTTGGAAAATTGTTTTTTCATGTCGGGTTTCACCACTTCTTCTAGAGATGAAGCACTGAAAGCTATATACAGTGAATCCGTGTCCATTTCACATACCTCGTAGTCACACCGATCTACGAAGGTATCATTGAAGTCATAATAAAATTGAAGCATTTTCAGCTTTGCATACTGGTATACAAAAAACCTGATGGTCAACGGCAAGTCCAGATTGATACGTTTTTTGTTCATTTCCACCTCATAAAGGATATCACTGAGGGGATTAAGTGTTCTGAACGATACATTATTTATTGCCCGGGTGACTTCCTCCTCTAAACAATAACAGACGCTACGAAACTTCTCCTTATTCGTAACTGTCTTGCCATAGCCAGAATTATCCAGAAGTTTCAATGTATCTGCTACAATGGCCTGATTTTGGATCTCGGTCACCCTGGCGTCGAGCCTCGGAAACTTCATTCCCAAACCTTTGAAAACATGCTTTCGGCTGGTATTGCACAATCTGATAAATATGCGTAACTTCCAGCCCATGCTGTATATACCATTGCATCAAAGGAGTGGTGAGCAATATTCTGTTTCCAAAATAACTGCCGATCAGCGATTTCCGAGGCTGTCTCAAAATGTTGTTTGCTTCAGCAAAAGCTCTCATATGATCGCCGATATCCATTTTGGTAATATTGATATTTTTGAATATAGGCGTCATCTCTTCAAAGTGCGACCTCAATTTATCTGGCACCTGGATATCACATAGTACAAGGCCAAACAGTTCACCATTTAAGATTTTTTTCAGAAGTTCAGTTTCTGTCATTTTTCCTCCAGAGCTGGCTGAATCGGAAAACCCATGCAAGAATGTTTGGAGAGTGGAGTCTTTTCTCTTCATGTCTCTCCATTCACACTCAATAATTTCAACAATATTGTAACCGAGCTCTCGAATATATTTTGAGTTGGCTTCGGTTTCTTCGAACAATTCTTGCATGGGCTTTTTTCTGATTTCGTTATACAAAACGAAAGAACCATCTTTCTGCTTATTCAACCGGCACTCGTGACCGTGCCAAATGCAGCCATGAAACTGATAGCAAGTCTGTGTGGTGGCGCACCATCCATCTACAGGCAAACGTCTTTTGCCGATGCGTTTCTCAATTCCGTTGAACTGGTGACGAAGCTTCACACCGTCTCTTGCCGCAATAAACTCTAGCCATTGCTCCGCCATTCTCCCATACTTGTGGTTATACTCGGGTCGAAAACCATTTTCTTCCCTTCGTCGCACGTACCAACCAGTAGGCATATCCTGTGTCAACGACCACAAGTATAGGGCATTGGCATCGTACCCAACAACACCGGCACACACTTTTGCTTCGTCACCGAAGTTTGCTTTCCTCACAAAGGTACTATCTTTCTCTTGGTGACGATTAAAAATGATGGATGGTCCACCAACAATATGATCTTTCACCAAATGATGTAAATCTTTATTTTTTTCACCAAACAGTGTGAAAAACACCTCGCTTTCTACTGTGCTGAAGAGGTATTTCAATGTCAACCCCGGGATGCTTATACCATCCTTGAACATATCAATTGATCTTTGTCGATAAAAAGCACACTGCTTTTCAACAGCTTCAAGAAATGGCTTAACATCCCGGTTGTTATACCACGTCAGAAAATCTCTAAACGTGGTCATACCATTCTCTTTCCACACTTGTTTGCAATAAGAATAATTATCTGGTGAAATATTCTCTGCCTTTAGAGAACTGTAAAAAGCCTCGTACTCTGGCAGGTGATCACATTCCAATTTTTCCAAATTGGTAATCCACTCGTAAGGTAAAAATCCTTTGGTGGCTGAACAATGGCTGAACAATGAAAAGCTTTCAGAAATTTGTCGTAACTGAAGCCAGGTGCCAGATAATTTGTTATGTCAAGAAATTTAAATGAGTCCGTTTTCACACACATGAAGTTGTTTGATTTTTTGACAACAAATTTTAATGGGCTCTTCAATTTCAGGAAAGCCATAAACTCACGTTTTATCGCATTTATGTCATACTACCCCGAACTGAAATCTAATACAGGTAATTCCATCATGTAGCGATGGAGTTCTTCCTCCAACTTCTCCAATGGGTGAGGTTTGGAATTTTTCTCCTCCGCAGTAGATTGTTCTAGTACTTTCATGTCTCTAATTTTTTGCTGGAGGGCAGTCATTGTATAAAAATGAAGCTGTTGCATTCTTTGATAGCTCTCTGTCGACATTGCCGTTAAATAGGTAAACATTTCATTTACCAAGTCCCGCGGCTCCCCTTTTGACACGAAACACTGTGGTTCATCATAACCTGGGATGTTACTGCACACACTCACACTGAGTGGTTTGTGTTCTGCTTCCCAGGTTAACTTTTCAGTATTTACAGGCAATGTCGATTTATCAAAGTCGTAAGTTGCCCTGCAGGGGAAAAAACGACCCTCCTGTGGTACCACGATCCCCTCGTCCTCTAATTTTTCAAACATTGTCTGGGGGACGTGGTACACTCCACCAGGATAGCGGTAACTAACATCTTCCGTACAGGTTGTTTCAGGGCGATTTGCTCTGTCAACTGTCTTCCACAATTTGCCACATTTCCTACATGAAAACGACTTACAATAGTCGTCGATACTTTGTATGTAGGAAAAATGATTTGCATAGACATTCACATACATGGTTTCAGGGTATCGGCGACGTGAGCGCTGAACCACTTCGGCAACAACGCCATCATCATTTTCCACAAGTTGGTACACGTTTATGTTCACTTCGAAGTGTTTTTCAACTTGGGATATTTCCTGTAGGCTTACACCGCTGAAATCTGTCTTATCAACAGTGCATCAGTGGTTGTATTCAGATTGTGTCTCGAACAACCACTCCACAATGCCAGACATCTGAACAAACACAAATACATTATCATCATAAATGAAATTGTGTTGTTCGTCTTTTACTAGACCCACAATGGCTTTGTTGTTCATGGTGAAATCTGGCAACTCGACTTCACCAGCACCAGTGGGGTGGTCCTTAATCTTGGTAACAAGAAAGGTCACATTTGTTAAACGGTGAACCCCCCATTTAGTGTTTGGGCGTTGCTGCCTAGCCTACTCCAGAATATCTTCTTGGTAGATCGTTTCCAGAAACTTTTCAAAGTCTTCCTGGTTACACACCAGATGTGGTGAAGGCAAAACCCGAGAGTTATTCTGTGAGGCATGATAATACCTCAGCACTCCATTCTCATTATTTCGGAGCACAAAACCATAACTGAAATTTATTTTAAATTTCCATCGCTGTGATTCGAAGATACAAGTTTACCAATTCAATGTCCTCATCAGTCTCTATAAGACTGGCATCAAAGTTTTCGGGGTCAATATCAAACGAGCCCGTGTTTTCAGTTGGTCTCATTTTTTTTTACCCCAGCCACAGGTTTGGTCGGTGCTTTCCTTTTAACGGACACAGGGCGGTGTGCAAAATTTCTGTGCCTGTTAAAATGTAGGAGTTGGGTAAATCCCTGACCGCAATCCATGCATGTCCATGAATCACCACATTTTTTCAAGTGATACTGGAGGTTTTCCAGTCTTGTGAAAGATTTTGTGCAGTACGGGCAAGAATGATTTTTTCTACCTTGGTGCACTGTACGTAAATGCCTATTTCTGTTGCGATGATCGGTAAATATGTTACCGCATTCTTCACACTCAAACGATGCTATAATTCAATAATCTCAGAATCTCAGCACTCGGATTCACAACTTGATCTTGGGGTACAATTTATCTATTTTTCACCCAGTTAAACAAAACCAAATGTTTTCACAGCTTATGAGAAAAACACTTTGTTGGCGCAAACCAATTCTTAGTTCTTCAAAGCAAAACACCAAGTTTTTCAAACACAACTGGTGAATCAGTCAATTGGTGAAAAACAAGCTCTTTTCCAAGCTGGCTTTGGTAGTCAACCAGCGATCCAGACCCCGAGTTCCGAATGGCAAATGAAGTTGCTCGCTGGTATTTATACTTTTTGGGGGGACCGAGCTGACACTTCTCGCAATCTGATTGGTTCTTTAAAAGAGCTATCAAAAAGGTAAAAAAATCCTGCAATCTGATCGGTCAGCTCGCTATTAGAGCTGGAATCTTGATCCCCAAAGCGCTTCAAGTGTGTTTTCGACTGTACATAAAAATGAAAAAAATAAATATTTTTCAGGGTATTTCAACATGGAAAGTGATATTATAAAATAAAAAAAAGTGCGTAAAATATATTTTGTAAAGAAAATTATTGTGAAATTAATTTTTTTAATGTAATTTGATGCTTTAAAGTGAAAATAATGCTGCATTTTCGGCGGCGTGCCGATCAGGACTGACAGTACAGTAGTACAGTGTTTTCAAAGCAATGAAAAAAATATATAACCCATCAATACATCGCCAAAAACTTGAAAACTACGTAAAGGGGCGAATAAATAAAGCGAGAATAATTATTTTATCACGGGGAAATGATTTATTTAATATTTTTTGGTTGAAAAAATGTTTGGTCAGTCTGTGGGCTTCTTTCTGGTAAATCGAGCGTAACGTCGCTTAGAAAAGCGATTTCACTGAATATGTGATCCTATTACGTTCTCATTGTCAGAAACTGAATTAAAGTTGATAAGAAAATGATCTGTTGACATTTATTTTGTAAAACATTGCACATAACGTGGTATTTCGGTACACCCAAAACAAGGTTAGAATTTGCGAACAAAGCGTTTCTCACTGTTGACTGTGTTGTCAAAGAGATATACACAAACAGGGAAGGAGATAAATGAACCAGTTTAACTTCTCACCAAATTATCAGATGGCGGTGTTCGACCCAACATTGCATATGCAACGAATTCTTTAGAGAGCGCAATCTTATCAAATAATTGGTTAACATTGCCACTGTGGCAGAAGAAAATATAGCTGGCTGCAAAGCATTTTTTGCCTGCAGGCGTTCGAGATGTAAGAGAAAGATCCTATATATGATAAAACGTGGGTTTGGGGTGTAAAATACGCAGTAGGTGAAGGGTGATGAGTGGAAACTCTTCCTTTAAAATTAATAAAATTAACATTATTTATATAGGTTGGGAGGGGGGGGGGGGTGTACGTTAAACAAAAATCCGAGCCTTCATAAAATGCGCGTTATTAGAACATTCTGGTGTACTCCGTACCAGAAAAATACTCCCATTCAATCGAACACGACCTTTTAAAAAATCTATAGCGCTACGTGCTACTCTAAACAAGTCCATTTCGGTAAATACCGGGATTCTGCGGAGAATCCATATCAAATAAAGTCGTTTCCGGTGATTTACTCGGGCTCATTTGGGTAATTATACAGGGAAGTCGTTTCAGAAAATACTCCCAATCAATCGAACATACCTGTTACAGACCTCAGAGCCCTATAAGAAGCCTTTGGGTAACATAGCAACCACGTGCCACCATAGAAACAAAGATGGCGGCCCCCTTCATACAAAATGGACGACGGAAACACGTATCACCCTAACAACACGAGCTGCGCATGCGCACTCACATCACCCATAACCATGACATTGACGTCACAACATGGCCGCTCACACGAGTTCCCATGACAACCACGTGATACCCATAATGCCTTGCGTATGACGTCACTTCCGGGGTCCACCAGCCGGGGTCCATAAGATGAGAGTAAAGATGAGGGTCGAAAACACCCTCGCCTACTACTGTCGTTCTGTTTATTTTCTATAAAACCGCAACTCTTTATCAAACCTGAATAGCTGACACTTGCAACAACATTTCTTGAACGAATAAATATTTTCATTTTGCCTCCCAAAATATAGCTTATATTCTCCCATTGGATCGAGCTTGGCAAACTCGTCCCAATAAGGGATGATAAGCTATAATTTCGCCGACCAATTTGGGTGGAAGAATAATAATAAGAATAATAATAAACATGATTTTTTTTTCAGTTTAACAATTACAATAAGTTTACACAAAGGGAAAACTTAATAAGCTGTACAACTGATTTTAGCGGTCATGTTTTCGGTATATTTATTTATTGGTGTTTAAGGTCACATATTTCTGCACAATGACTAATCATGAGCATGACTGTTTTACGGGTGGAGGAAGCCGGAGTACTCGGAGAAAACCACCCAGCAACTACATACAGCAGCATGATGAAATTTAAACAGGGGTAAAGACTCAAAGTCCTCAATGACCTCGGCTATGTCATTTTCGATAAATTTAGTGGGTAACCATGAAAACGCTAAAAATAGGGGGTGAGATTCATAACGCAAGTCTAAATATAGACCAGTCTAACCAGTAGACTGGTCTAAATTCTCCTAGACAAGTCTAACTAGACTCATCTAATAATCTGACTTAATTGATATTCTGAAAGTAGGTCTTAGCCCGTGCCTAACAAGACTCGTCTTTCACGAATTAATTATGACACTAAGCGGAGCGGAACAACATTTGGTATAAGTTCAGCAAATATGACACCGATATTTCATTCACGGTCAATACTATAACGCACAATGAATGACGGAAAAAGACAGCGAAAAGAGAATTTTACAACAGAAGAAAGGGCCGCCTTTCTAGAGTTAGTACGCGAAAATTGCAAGACGTTGGAAGACAGAAAATCTGATGGATCAAGTCAAAAAATGAAAAATAATGTATGGGAACAGATTCGGGCGACGATGCGGAGAGACTTTCCTGGTCGACAAGAGAGATCGGCGAAAGAATTGAAAGATTTGTGGAGGCGGATGAAACTGAAGGCAAAAACGGAGGAGCAGACCAAGCGCAAAGAGTCACAGAGAACTGGAGGTGGACCACAGACTCAGCAGTTGAGTGAGGAAACCACATTAGTTTTAGAATGTATACCTGGAGACCTTCTTCAAATGCGCAACGAGTTTGACTCCGACGCAACTGGCACAGCATCGGACGTTCCATCTACAGCTACCGGCGACAATTCTGTTACAACGCCAGACGAAGTTAATGAGGCAGCTGAGACAGACGCACCAAGTGCCACTTCCTCCCCGACGCCCACTACACCAACACGTCCAGGCAACGGCAATGAGAGGTAACTTTAACCCATTGGATGGAAATAGTCCACGCCCACATTCCCAAGTAGTATAAAATGCCTGACGAGTCGACCAATCCACTCCCATACAACCCATCCCTCTTTGTGGTTCTTATATTGTGTTGCGCATCACGTTATCCAGGTAGGTCTCGGCCGTCGTTAGTCGCATGGACCCCAGTCATGTACACCACGCTATTTCTCTACTGTCCTCTCTCTCTCTCTCTCTCTCTCTCTCTCTCTCTCTCTCGAGGGAGAGAGAGAGAGAGAGAGAGAGAGGGGAGAGGGAGAGGGAGAAAGAGAGAGAGAGAGGGAGAGGGAGAGGGGGAGAGAGAGGGGGAGAGAGAGGGAGAGAGAGAGAGAGAGGGAGAGGGAGAGGGAGAGAGAGAGGGAGAGAGAGAGGGAGAGAGAGAGAGAGAGAGAGGGGGGAGGGAGAGAGAGAGAGAGAAAGAGATGGGGAGAGAGAGAGACAAATAGATAGACAGTCAGACAGTCTGTCTGTCTGTCTGTCTGTCTGTCTGTCTGTCTGTCTGTCTGTCTGTCTGTCTGTCTGTCGATTGTCTGTCGATCTGTTGGACTGTCTATCGGACCGTCTGTCTGTTTGTCAGACTGTCTTTCTGTCTAAATGTCTGTCGGACTGCCTGTCGGTGTCGGACTGTCTGTCTGTCTGTCTGTCTGTCTATCTGTTGAACAGACGGATGGACGGACGGACGAACGGACGGTCGGACGGACGGACAGGCGGACAGACAGAGAGGCGGACAGACAGACAGGCTGGCAGATAGACTGACAAATGGAGTGAGAGAGAGAGAGAGAGAGAAAGACGTCCAGAGATTGACGTGACATTAAACTGTGAAATTTGCTGCAAAGACTATGGACATCAAAATTGCGAGATCAAAGTTGTGAGAAAATCAGAACTTGTGAGATTTTGGCTGACAGAGCTCCATTGGATCTCTGTCAACCAAAATCTAATTTTCCGAATTTCTCACAACACAAGGGGAGATAATCACGGATGACAAATCATGGGTGTCGAGTAGTCTCGACATAAGAGTGGAGAGGGTTAAATAGTTATTGGAGATTAATTCATGACATAATTCATATTTTTGTAGTGAGTCAAGTCAGCAGGTTCCACCACTGGATCCTGTAAATATGGGAACGCGAGGCGACAAACGGAAACGTAGCACCGGTACAGCATCAAAGACAGAGCGAGCACTAGAACTCATGGAAGAGGAATATAGAGAAAAGATAGAGCTTATAGCGCTACAGAAAAGAGTTGAAGAGGAGAGATTAGTCACAGAGAAAGAAAAGCAAAGGGCTTATAGGGCTATGGCGCTCCATTATGAAAAATAATAACAAATAAAATTTAGAACTTGTCATGGTTTCTTTAATTTATGAATTAGCTGAAATGTGCTGTAATATACCGACGTCTCATGAGGGTACCTCTGAGGGTCGCGATCGGTTGTTCTTCTTCGCCGTCATCACTTTCTTCATCATTTGAAAGGTCATTGTCGTCATCATTTGGCATGGGATTGTTTTGATCAATTGCCATATCATGTAGACAGGACGTAGCAACTACTGTTCCCATGCTTCTGTCCAGCTAAAAAAAAACACAAATATATCGTTTAACCCTTTAACAATGAGGCTGTATACGGGGATTACAAACGCCATTTTTTGTGCATACGGCAACACCACCATACTGAAAAATATACAAAATTGCACTTTCAAGTAACAAAAAATCTATACAGTATACCAATATTTTTTTTCCTTTTCTTCATTATCAAATTAAGTCATGACTGTCGAGAAGCAGCTATGACTTAATTTGATAACGAGTTCAAGGAATAATAATGCATAGGAAATGTATCAGTGGCTGGCTGATTCTTTACCATACCTAATCAAAAAGCCTTATATGTTCTTACACTAATCTTATTATGAGGCATTAAATTGCAGAAAACATACCTTAATCACATCAACCCTCTACCCAAATTCTTCTCAGATAATTCGCCTCTTCTAATACTTTTTGTACTTATGTATAATGCTACCTCCGGTCTCATACTGCTATTTCTTCTATTTGAAATGCCTACTGAGGAACTCCATTTGGCTGATTTACTAGATGTAGTATATATGCTTGTTAACAGGCTTTACCT